>OY982542.1:0-1226500 GCA_963859965.1 Ceramica pisi
CTCGCCATACTTACCTAGGTTTCCCGGCGCTGCGCGCGAATCGAAATCCATCCAGGTCGCTGAAAACTTGGTTTTCCTGTAAAAACTCAAAAAAAGTGGTTTTTTGACCACCCTGCAAAATTTTGTTCCCAAAGTAGTGCTGGAAACGTTCCTGTGGGCTAGCTCGCGAAATTACGTGTTTCTGGACACCTCGCACGCACGTCTAGCTTGACGGAAACATCAAAAATTTTCATTTTCTAAAATTTTCCATACAAATCTCATACAAAAGTCTATAACTTTCAATCCCATCATTAGATTCCGATCATTTTTGAGGAATCGAGTTCTCGCCACACTAACCTAGGTTTTCCCGGCGCTGCGCGCGAATCGAAACCCCTCCGGGTCGCTGAAAACTTCGATTTTCCATCAAAAAACACATTTTTTGACCACCTTTCAAATTTTTTGTTCCCGAAGTAATTCCGAAAACGTTCCTGTGGGCTTGCTCGCGACGAGACGCGTCTCTGGACACCTCGCACGCCCGTCTAGCTCGCAGAGAAATCCAAAAATTTTCTCATTTTCCATCAAAAAACTGGTTTTTTGGCCGCTTTTCAAAAATTTTCTTCCCAACGTACTTCTGAAAACGTTCCCGTGGGCTTGCTCGCGACGAGACGCGTTCCCAGACACCTCACACGTGCCCGTAGCTCCTCTGGAACATCAAAATCTTAAAACTAGGTTATATCTATACATAGGTACATATAGCCAAAACCACCTAAGCAAGCATCGTCGAAACACAAATCGCGATATCTTCGAGCTCTGTATTGCGTTTTTGAAGCGGTTTTCGCGCGTGAACATTATTTTTAGGCGTCCGCTTGCCAACTGACAAAAAATTTTTGACTTCCCTTAAGGGTTCCTGTACTTTTGACTTTACACCTTCAGAATTCAATAACTTCCAAATTTGTCATTAGATTCCCGTTCTTTTCAGGAATCAGGTTCTCGCCATACTTACCTAGGTTTCCCGGCGCTGCGCGCGAATCGAAATCCATCCAGGTCGCTGAAAACTTGGTTTTCCTGTAAAAACTCAAAAAAAGTGGTTTTTTGACCACCCTGCAAAATTTTGTTCCCAAAGTAGTGCTGGAAACGTTCCTGTGGGCTAGCTCGCGAAATTACGTGTTTCTGGACACCTCGCACGCACGTCTAGCTTGACGGAAACATCAAAAATTTTCATTTTCTAAAATTTTCCATACAAATCTCATACAAAAGTCTATAACTTTCAATCCCATCATTAGATTCCGATCATTTTTGAGGAATCGAGTTCTCGCCACACTAACCTAGGTTTCCCGGCGCTGCGCGCGAATCGAAACCCCTCCGGGTCGCTGAAAACTTCGATTTTCCATCAAAAAACACATTTTTTGACCACCTTTCAAATTTTTTGTTCCCGAAGTAATTCCGAAAACGTTCCTGTGGGCTTGCTCGCGACGAGACGCGTCTCTGGACACCTCGCACGCCCGTCTAGCTCGCAGAGAAATCCAAAAATTTTCTCATTTTCCATCAAAAAACTGGTTTTTTGGCCGCTTTTCAAAAATTTTCTTCCCAACGTACTTCTGAAAACGTTCCCGTGGGCTTGCTCGCGACGAGACGCGTTCCCAGACACCTCACACGTGCCCGTAGCTCCTCTGGAACATCAAAATCTTAAAACTAGGTTATATCTATACATAGGTACATATAGCCAAAACCACCTAAGCAAGCATCGTCGAAACACAAATCGCGATATCTTCGAGCTCTGTATTGCGTTTTTGAAGCGGTTTTCGCGCGTGAACATTATTTTTAGGCGTCCGCTTGCCAACTGACAAAAAATTTTTGACTTCCCTTAAGGGGTTCCTGTACTTTTGACTTTACACCTTCAGAATTCAATAACTTCCAAATTTGTCATTAGATTCCCGTTCTTTTCAGGAATCAGGTTCTCGCCATACTTACCTAGGTTTCCCGGCGCTGCGCGCGAATCGAAATCCATCCAGGTCGCTGAAAACTTGGTTTTCCTGTAAAAACTCAAAAAAAGTGGTTTTTTGACCACCCTGCAAAATTTTGTTCCCAAAGTAGTGCTGGAAACGTTCCTGTGGGCTAGCTCGCGAAATTACGTGTTTCTGGACACCTCGCACGCACGTCTAGCTTGACGGAAACATCAAAAATTTTCATTTTCTAAAATTTTCCATACAAATCTCATACAAAAGTCTATAACTTTCAATCCCATCATTAGATTCCGATCATTTTTGAGGAATCGAGTTCTCGCCACACTAACCTAGGTTTCCCGGCGCTGCGCGCGAATCGAAACCCCTCCGGGTCGCTGAAAACTTCGATTTTCCATCAAAAAACACATTTTTTGACCACCTTTCAAATTTTTTGTTCCCGAAGTAATTCCGAAAACGTTCCTGTGGGCTTGCTCGCGACGAGACGCGTCTCTGGACACCTCGCACGCCCGTCTAGCTCGCAGAGAAATCCAAAAATTTTCTCATTTTCCATCAAAAAACTGGTTTTTTGGCCGCTTTTCAAAAATTTTCTTCCCAACGTACTTCTGAAAACGTTCCCGTGGGCTTGCTCGCGACGAGACGCGTTCCCAGACACCTCACACGTGCCCGTAGCTCCTCTGGAACATCAAAATCTTAAAACTAGGTTATATCTATACATAGGTACATATAGCCAAAACCACCTAAGCAAGCATCGTCGAAACACAAATCGCGATATCTTCGAGCTCTGTATTGCGTTTTTGAAGCGGTTTTCGCGCGTGAACATTATTTTTAGGCGTCCGCTTGCCAACTGACAAAAAATTTTTGACTTCCCTTAAGGGGTTCCTGTACTTTTGACTTTACACCTTCAGAATTCAATAACTTCCAAATTTGTCATTAGATTCCCGTTCTTTTCAGGAATCAGGTTCTCGCCATACTTACCTAGGTTTCCCGGCGCTGCGCGCGAATCGAAATCCATCCAGGTCGCTGAAAACTTGGTTTTCCTGTAAAAACTCAAAAAAAGTGGTTTTTTGACCACCCTGCAAAATTTTGTTCCCAAAGTAGTGCTGGAAACGTTCCTGTGGGCTAGCTCGCGAAATTACGTGTTTCTGGACACCTCGCACGCACGTCTAGCTTGACGGAAACATCAAAAATTTTCATTTTCTAAAATTTTCCATACAAATCTCATACAAAAGTCTATAACTTTCAATCCCATCATTAGATTCCGATCATTTTTGAGGAATCGAGTTCTCGCCACACTAACCTAGGTTTCCCGGCGCTGCGCGCGAATCGAAACCCCTCCGGGTCGCTGAAAACTTCGATTTTTCCATCAAAAAACACATTTTTTGACCACCTTTCAAATTTTTTGTTCCCGAAGTAATTCCGAAAACGTTCCTGTGGGCTTGCTCGCGACGAGACGCGTCTCTGGACACCTCGCACGCCCGTCTAGCTCGCAGAGAAATCCAAAAATTTTCTCATTTTCCATCAAAAAACTGGTTTTTTGGCCGCTTTTCAAAAATTTTCTTCCCAACGTACTTCTGAAAACGTTCCCGTGGGCTTGCTCGCGACGAGACGCGTTCCCAGACACCTCACACGTGCCCGTAGCTCCTCTGGAACATCAAAATCTTAAAACTAGGTTATATCTATACATAGGTACATATAGCCAAAACCACCTAAGCAAGCATCGTCGAAACACAAATCGCGATATCTTCGAGCTCTGTATTGCGTTTTTGAAGCGGTTTTCGCGCGTGAACATTATTTTTAGGCGTCCGCTTGCCAACTGACAAAAATTTTTGACTTCCCTTAAGGGGTTCCTGTACTTTTGACTTTACACCTTCAGAATTCAATAACTTCCAAATTTGTCATTAGATTCCCGTTCTTTTCAGGAATCAGGTTCTCGCCATACTTACCTAGGTTTCCCGGCGCTGCGCGCGAATCGAAATCCATCCAGGTCGCTGAAAACTTGGTTTTCCTGTAAAAACTCAAAAAAAGTGGTTTTTTGACCACCCTGCAAAATTTTGTTCCCAAAGTAGTGCTGGAAACGTTCCTGTGGGCTAGCTCGCGAAATTACGTGTTTCTGGACACCTCGCACGCACGTCTAGCTTGACGGAAACATCAAAAATTTTCATTTTCTAAAATTTTCCATACAAATCTCATACAAAAGTCTATAACTTTCAATCCCATCATTAGATTCCGATCATTTTTGAGGAATCGAGTTCTCGCCACACTAACCTAGGTTTCCCGGCGCTGCGCGCGAATCGAAACCCCTCCGGGTCGCTGAAAACTTCGATTTTCCATCAAAAAACACATTTTTTGACCACCTTTCAAATTTTTTGTTCCCGAAGTAATTCCGAAAACGTTCCTGTGGGCTTGCTCGCGACGAGACGCGTCTCTGGACACCTCGCACGCCCGTCTAGCTCGCAGAGAAATCCAAAAATTTTCTCATTTTCCATCAAAAAACTGGTTTTTTGGCCGCTTTTCAAAATTTTCTTCCCAACGTACTTCTGAAAACGTTCCCGTGGGCTTGCTCGCGACGAGACGCGTTCCCAGACACCTCACACGTGCCCGTAGCTCCTCTGGAACATCAAAATCTTAAAACTAGGTTATATCTATACATAGGTACATATAGCCAAAACCACCTAAGCAAGCATCGTCGAAACACAAATCGCGATATCTTCGAGCTCTGTATTGCGTTTTTGAAGCGGTTTTCGCGCGTGAACATTATTTTTAGGCGTCCGCTTGCCAACTGACAAAAAATTTTTGACTTCCCTTAAGGGGTTCCTGTACTTTTGACTTTACACCTTCAGAATTCAATAACTTCCAAATTTGTCATTAGATTCCCGTTCTTTTCAGGAATCAGGTTCTCGCCATACTTACCTAGGTTTCCCGGCGCTGCGCGCGAATCGAAATCCATCCAGGTCGCTGAAAACTTGGTTTTCCTGTAAAAACTCAAAAAAAGTGGTTTTTTGACCACCCTGCAAAATTTTGTTCCCAAAGTAGTGCTGGAAACGTTCCTGTGGGCTAGCTCGCGAAATTACGTGTTTCTGGACACCTCGCACGCACGTCTAGCTTGACGGAAACATCAAAATTTTCATTTTCTAAAATTTTCCATACAAATCTCATACAAAAGTCTATAACTTTCAATCCCATCATTAGATTCCGATCATTTTTGAGGAATCGAGTTCTCGCCACACTAACCTAGGTTTCCCGGCGCTGCGCGCGAATCGAAACCCCTCCGGGTCGCTGAAAACTTCGATTTTCCATCAAAAAACACATTTTTTGACCACCTTTCAAATTTTTTGTTCCCGAAGTAATTCCGAAAACGTTCCTGTGGGCTTGCTCGCGACGAGACGCGTCTCTGGACACCTCGCACGCCCGTCTAGCTCGCAGAGAAATCCAAAAATTTTCTCATTTTCCATCAAAAAACTGGTTTTTTGGCCGCTTTTCAAAAATTTTCTTCCCAACGTACTTCTGAAAACGTTCCCGTGGGCTTGCTCGCGACGAGACGCGTTCCCAGACACCTCACACGTGCCCGTAGCTCCTCTGGAACATCAAAATCTTAAAACTAGGTTATATCTATACATAGGTACATATAGCCAAAACCACCTAAGCAAGCATCGTCGAAACACAAATCGCGATATCTTCGAGCTCTGTATTGCGTTTTTGAAGCGGTTTTCGCGCGTGAACATTATTTTTAGGCGTCCGCTTGCCAACTGACAAAAAATTTTTGACTTCCCTTAAGGGGTTCCTGTACTTTTGACTTTACACCTTCAGAATTCAATAACTTCCAAATTTGTCATTAGATTCCCGTTCTTTTCAGGAATCAGGTTCTCGCCATACTTACCTAGGTTTCCCGGCGCTGCGCGCGAATCGAAATCCATCCAGGTCGCTGAAAACTTGGTTTTCCTGTAAAAACTCAAAAAAAGTGGTTTTTTGACCACCCTGCAAAATTTTGTTCCCAAAGTAGTGCTGGAAACGTTCCTGTGGGCTAGCTCGCGAAATTACGTGTTTCTGGACACCTCGCACGCACGTCTAGCTTGACGGAAACATCAAAAATTTTCATTTTCTAAAATTTTCCATACAAATCTCATACAAAAGTCTATAACTTTCAATCCCATCATTAGATTCCGATCATTTTTGAGGAATCGAGTTCTCGCCACACTAACCTAGGTTTCCCGGCGCTGCGCGCGAATCGAAACCCCTCCGGGTCGCTGAAAACTTCGATTTTCCATCAAAAAACACATTTTTTGACCACCTTTCAAATTTTTTGTTCCCGAAGTAATTCCGAAAACGTTCCTGTGGGCTTGCTCGCGACGAGACGCGTCTCTGGACACCTCGCACGCCCGTCTAGCTCGCAGAGAAATCCAAAAATTTTCTCATTTTCCATCAAAAAACTGGTTTTTTTGGCCGCTTTTCAAAAATTTTCTTCCCAACGTACTTCTGAAAACGTTCCCGTGGGCTTGCTCGCGACGAGACGCGTTCCCAGACACCTCACACGTGCCCGTAGCTCCTCTGGAACATCAAAATCTTAAAACTAGGTTATATCTATACATAGGTACATATAGCCAAAACCACCTAAGCAAGCATCGTCGAAACACAAATCGCGATATCTTCGAGCTCTGTATTGCGTTTTTGAAGCGGTTTTCGCGCGTGAACATTATTTTTAGGCGTCCGCTTGCCAACTGACAAAAAATTTTTGACTTCCCTTAAGGGGTTCCTGTACTTTTGACTTTACACCTTCAGAATTCAATAACTTCCAAATTTGTCATTAGATTCCCGTTCTTTTCAGGAATCAGGTTCTCGCCATACTTACCTAGGTTTCCCGGCGCTGCGCGCGAATCGAAATCCATCCAGGTCGCTGAAAACTTGGTTTTCCTGTAAAAACTCAAAAAAAGTGGTTTTTTGACCACCCTGCAAAATTTTGTTCCCAAAGTAGTGCTGGAAACGTTCCTGTGGGCTAGCTCGCGAAATTACGTGTTTCTGGACACCTCGCACGCACGTCTAGCTTGACGGAAACATCAAAAATTTTCATTTTCTAAAATTTTCCATACAAATCTCATACAAAAGTCTATAACTTTCAATCCCATCATTAGATTCCGATCATTTTTGAGGAATCGAGTTCTCGCCACACTAACCTAGGTTTCCCGGCGCTGCGCGCGAATCGAAACCCCTCCGGGTCGCTGAAAACTTCGATTTTCCATCAAAAAACACATTTTTTGACCACCTTTCAAATTTTTTGTTCCCGAAGTAATTCCGAAAACGTTCCTGTGGGCTTGCTCGCGACGAGACGCGTCTCTGGACACCTCGCACGCCCGTCTAGCTCGCAGAGAAATCCAAAAATTTTCTCATTTTCCATCAAAAAACTGGTTTTTTGGCCGCTTTTCAAAAATTTTCTTCCCAACGTACTTCTGAAAACGTTCCCGTGGGCTTGCTCGCGACGAGACGCGTTCCCAGACACCTCACACGTGCCCGTAGCTCCTCTGGAACATCAAAATCTTAAAACTAGGTTATATCTATACATAGGTACATATAGCCAAAACCACCTAAGCAAGCATCGTCGAAACACAAATCGCGATATCTTCGAGCTCTGTATTGCGTTTTTGAAGCGGTTTTCGCGCGTGAACATTATTTTTAGGCGTCCGCTTGCCAACTGACAAAAAATTTTTGACTTCCCTTAAGGGGTTCCTGTACTTTTGACTTTACACCTTCAGAATTCAATAACTTCCAAATTTGTCATTAGATTCCCGTTCTTTTCAGGAATCAGGTTCTCGCCATACTTACCTAGGTTTCCCGGCGCTGCGCGCGAATCGAAATCCATCCAGGTCGCTGAAAACTTGGTTTTCCTGTAAAAACTCAAAAAAAGTGGTTTTTTGACCACCCTGCAAAATTTTGTTCCCAAAGTAGTGCTGGAAACGTTCCTGTGGGCTAGCTCGCGAAATTACGTGTTTCTGGACACCTCGCACGCACGTCTAGCTTGACGGAAACATCAAAAATTTTCATTTTCTAAAATTTTCCATACAAATCTCATACAAAAGTCTATAACTTTCAATCCCATCATTAGATTCCGATCATTTTTGAGGAATCGAGTTCTCGCCACACTAACCTAGGTTTCCCGGCGCTGCGCGCGAATCGAAACCCCTCCGGGTCGCTGAAAACTTCGATTTTCCATCAAAAAACACATTTTTTGACCACCTTTCAAATTTTTTGTTCCCGAAGTAATTCCGAAAACGTTCCTGTGGGCTTGCTCGCGACGAGACGCGTCTCTGGACACCTCGCACGCCCGTCTAGCTCGCAGAGAAATCCAAAAATTTTCTCATTTTCCATCAAAAAACTGGTTTTTTGGCCGCTTTTCAAAAATTTTCTTCCCAACGTACTTCTGAAAACGTTCCCGTGGGCTTGCTCGCGACGAGACGCGTTCCCAGACACCTCACACGTGCCCGTAGCTCCTCTGGAACATCAAAATCTTAAAACTAGGTTATATCTATACATAGGTACATATAGCCAAAACCACCTAAGCAAGCATCGTCGAAACACAAATCGCGATATCTTCGAGCTCTGTATTGCGTTTTTGAAGCGGTTTTCGCGCGTGAACATTATTTTTAGGCGTCCGCTTGCCAACTGACAAAAAATTTTTGACTTCCCTTAAGGGGTTCCTGTACTTTTGACTTTACACCTTCAGAATTCAATAACTTCCAAATTTGTCATTAGATTCCCGTTCTTTTCAGGAATCAGGTTCTCGCCATACTTACCTAGGTTTCCCGGCGCTGCGCGCGAATCGAAATCCATCCAGGTCGCTGAAAACTTGGTTTTCCTGTAAAAACTCAAAAAAAGTGGTTTTTTGACCACCCTGCAAAATTTTGTTCCCAAAGTAGTGCTGGAAACGTTCCTGTGGGCTAGCTCGCGAAATTACGTGTTTCTGGACACCTCGCACGCACGTCTAGCTTGACGGAAACATCAAAAATTTTCATTTTCTAAAATTTTCCATACAAATCTCATACAAAAGTCTATAACTTTCAATCCCATCATTAGATTCCGATCATTTTTGAGGAATCGAGTTCTCGCCACACTAACCTAGGTTTCCCGGCGCTGCGCGCGAATCGAAACCCCTCCGGGTCGCTGAAAACTTCGATTTTCCATCAAAAAACACATTTTTTGACCACCTTTCAAATTTTTTGTTCCCGAAGTAATTCCGAAAACGTTCCTGTGGGCTTGCTCGCGACGAGACGCGTCTCTGGACACCTCGCACGCCCGTCTAGCTCGCAGAGAAATCCAAAAATTTTCTCATTTTCCATCAAAAAAC
The DNA here is from genome assembly GCA_963859965.1 of Ceramica pisi. Lineage (NCBI taxonomy): Eukaryota > Metazoa > Arthropoda > Insecta > Lepidoptera > Noctuidae > Ceramica > Ceramica pisi. The sequence goes on from OY982542.1 coordinate 9,277, forward strand.
TGGTTTTTTGGCCGCTTTTCAAAAATTTTCTTCCCAACGTACTTCTGAAAACGTTCCCGTGGGCTTGCTCGCGACGAGACGCGTTCCCAGACACCTCACACGTGCCCGTAGCTCCTCTGGAACATCAAAATCTTAAAACTAGGTTATATCTATACATAGGTACATATAGCCAAAACCACCTAAGCAAGCATCGTCGAAACACAAATCGCGATATCTTCGAGCTCTGTATTGCGTTTTTGAAGCGGTTTTCGCGCGTGAACATTATTTTTAGGCGTCCGCTTGCCAACTGACAAAAAATTTTTGACTTCCCTTAAGGGGTTCCTGTACTTTTGACTTTACACCTTCAGAATTCAATAACTTCCAAATTTGTCATTAGATTCCCGTTCTTTTCAGGAATCAGGTTCTCGCCATACTTACCTAGGTTTCCCGGCGCTGCGCGCGAATCGAAATCCATCCAGGTCGCTGAAAACTTGGTTTTCCTGTAAAAACTCAAAAAAAGTGGTTTTTTGACCACCCTGCAAAATTTTGTTCCCAAAGTAGTGCTGGAAACGTTCCTGTGGGCTAGCTCGCGAAATTACGTGTTTCTGGACACCTCGCACGCACGTCTAGCTTGACGGAAACATCAAAAATTTTCATTTTCTAAAATTTTCCATACAAATCTCATACAAAAGTCTATAACTTTCAATCCCATCATTAGATTCCGATCATTTTTGAGGAATCGAGTTCTCGCCACACTAACCTAGGTTTCCCGGCGCTGCGCGCGAATCGAAACCCCTCCGGGTCGCTGAAAACTTCGATTTTCCATCAAAAAACACATTTTTTGACCACCTTTCAAATTTTTTGTTCCCGAAGTAATTCCGAAAACGTTCCTGTGGGCTTGCTCGCGACGAGACGCGTCTCTGGACACCTCGCACGCCCGTCTAGCTCGCAGAGAAATCCAAAAATTTTCTCATTTTCCATCAAAAAACTGGTTTTTTGGCCGCTTTTCAAAAATTTTCTTCCCAACGTACTTCTGAAAACGTTCCCGTGGGCTTGCTCGCGACGAGACGCGTTCCCAGACACCTCACACGTGCCCGTAGCTCCTCTGGAACATCAAAATCTTAAAACTAGGTTATATCTATACATAGGTACATATAGCCAAAACCACCTAAGCAAGCATCGTCGAAACACAAATCGCGATATCTTCGAGCTCTGTATTGCGTTTTTGAAGCGGTTTTCGCGCGTGAACATTATTTTTAGGCGTCCGCTTGCCAACTGACAAAAAATTTTTGACTTCCCTTAAGGGGTTCCTGTACTTTTGACTTTACACCTTCAGAATTCAATAACTTCCAAATTTGTCATTAGATTCCCGTTCTTTTCAGGAATCAGGTTCTCGCCATACTTACCTAGGTTTCCCGGCGCTGCGCGCGAATCGAAATCCATCCAGGTCGCTGAAAACTTGGTTTTCCTGTAAAAACTCAAAAAAAGTGGTTTTTTGACCACCCTGCAAAATTTTGTTCCCAAAGTAGTGCTGGAAACGTTCCTGTGGGCTAGCTCGCGAAATTACGTGTTTCTGGACACCTCGCACGCACGTCTAGCTTGACGGAAACATCAAAAATTTTCATTTTCTAAAATTTTCCATACAAATCTCATACAAAAGTCTATAACTTTCAATCCCATCATTAGATTCCGATCATTTTTGAGGAATCGAGTTCTCGCCACACTAACCTAGGTTTCCCGGCGCTGCGCGCGAATCGAAACCCCTCCGGGTCGCTGAAAACTTCGATTTTCCATCAAAAAACACATTTTTTGACCACCTTTCAAATTTTTTGTTCCCGAAGTAATTCCGAAAACGTTCCTGTGGGCTTGCTCGCGACGAGACGCGTCTCTGGACACCTCGCACGCCCGTCTAGCTCGCAGAGAAATCCAAAAATTTTCTCATTTTCCATCAAAAAACTGGTTTTTTGGCCGCTTTTCAAAAATTTTCTTCCCAACGTACTTCTGAAAACGTTCCCGTGGGCTTGCTCGCGACGAGACGCGTTCCCAGACACCTCACACGTGCCCGTAGCTCCTCTGGAACATCAAAATCTTAAAACTAGGTTATATCTATACATAGGTACATATAGCCAAAACCACCTAAGCAAGCATCGTCGAAACACAAATCGCGATATCTTCGAGCTCTGTATTGCGTTTTTGAAGCGGTTTTCGCGCGTGAACATTATTTTTAGGCGTCCGCTTGCCAACTGACAAAAAATTTTTGACTTCCCTTAAGGGGTTCCTGTACTTTTGACTTTACACCTTCAGAATTCAATAACTTCCAAATTTGTCATTAGATTCCCGTTCTTTTCAGGAATCAGGTTCTCGCCATACTTACCTAGGTTTCCCGGCGCTGCGCGCGAATCGAAATCCATCCAGGTCGCTGAAAACTTGGTTTTCCTGTAAAAACTCAAAAAAAGTGGTTTTTTGACCACCCTGCAAAATTTTGTTCCCAAAGTAGTGCTGGAAACGTTCCTGTGGGCTAGCTCGCGAAATTACGTGTTTCTGGACACCTCGCACGCACGTCTAGCTTGACGGAAACATCAAAAATTTTCATTTTCTAAAATTTTCCATACAAATCTCATACAAAAGTCTATAACTTTCAATCCCATCATTAGATTCCGATCATTTTTGAGGAATCGAGTTCTCGCCACACTAACCTAGGTTTCCCGGCGCTGCGCGCGAATCGAAACCCCTCCGGGTCGCTGAAAACTTCGATTTTCCATCAAAAAACACATTTTTTGACCACCTTTCAAATTTTTTGTTCCCGAAGTAATTCCGAAAACGTTCCTGTGGGCTTGCTCGCGACGAGACGCGTCTCTGGACACCTCGCACGCCCGTCTAGCTCGCAGAGAAATCCAAAAATTTTCTCATTTTCCATCAAAAAACTGGTTTTTTGGCCGCTTTTCAAAAATTTTCTTCCCAACGTACTTCTGAAAACGTTCCCGTGGGCTTGCTCGCGACGAGACGCGTTCCCAGACACCTCACACGTGCCCGTAGCTCCTCTGGAACATCAAAATCTTAAAACTAGGTTATATCTATACATAGGTACATATAGCCAAAACCACCTAAGCAAGCATCGTCGAAACACAAATCGCGATATCTTCGAGCTCTGTATTGCGTTTTTGAAGCGGTTTTCGCGCGTGAACATTATTTTTAGGCGTCCGCTTGCCAACTGACAAAAAATTTTTGACTTCCCTTAAGGGGTTCCTGTACTTTTGACTTTACACCTTCAGAATTCAATAACTTCCAAATTTGTCATTAGATTCCCGTTCTTTTCAGGAATCAGGTTCTCGCCATACTTACCTAGGTTTCCCGGCGCTGCGCGCGAATCGAAATCCATCCAGGTCGCTGAAAACTTGGTTTTCCTGTAAAAACTCAAAAAAAGTGGTTTTTTGACCACCCTGCAAAATTTTGTTCCCAAAGTAGTGCTGGAAACGTTCCTGTGGGCTAGCTCGCGAAATTACGTGTTTCTGGACACCTCGCACGCACGTCTAGCTTGACGGAAACATCAAAAATTTTCATTTTCTAAAATTTTCCATACAAATCTCATACAAAAGTCTATAACTTTCAATCCCATCATTAGATTCCGATCATTTTTGAGGAATCGAGTTCTCGCCACACTAACCTAGGTTTCCCGGCGCTGCGCGCGAATCGAAACCCCTCCGGGTCGCTGAAAACTTCGATTTTCCATCAAAAAACACATTTTTTGACCACCTTTCAAATTTTTTGTTCCCGAAGTAATTCCGAAAACGTTCCTGTGGGCTTGCTCGCGACGAGACGCGTCTCTGGACACCTCGCACGCCCGTCTAGCTCGCAGAGAAATCCAAAAATTTTCTCATTTTCCATCAAAAAACTGGTTTTTTGGCCGCTTTTCAAAAATTTTCTTCCCAACGTACTTCTGAAAACGTTCCCGTGGGCTTGCTCGCGACGAGACGCGTTCCCAGACACCTCACACGTGCCCGTAGCTCCTCTGGAACATCAAAATCTTAAAACTAGGTTATATCTATACATAGGTACATATAGCCAAAACCACCTAAGCAAGCATCGTCGAAACACAAATCGCGATATCTTCGAGCTCTGTATTGCGTTTTTGAAGCGGTTTTCGCGCGTGAACATTATTTTTAGGCGTCCGCTTGCCAACTGACAAAAAATTTTTGACTTCCCTTAAGGGGTTCCTGTACTTTTGACTTTACACCTTCAGAATTCAATAACTTCCAAATTTGTCATTAGATTCCCGTTCTTTTCAGGAATCAGGTTCTCGCCATACTTACCTAGGTTTCCCGGCGCTGCGCGCGAATCGAAATCCATCCAGGTCGCTGAAAACTTGGTTTTCCTGTAAAAACTCAAAAAAAGTGGTTTTTTGACCACCCTGCAAAATTTTGTTCCCAAAGTAGTGCTGGAAACGTTCCTGTGGGCTAGCTCGCGAAATTACGTGTTTCTGGACACCTCGCACGCACGTCTAGCTTGACGGAAACATCAAAAATTTTCATTTTCTAAAATTTTCCATACAAATCTCATACAAAAGTCTATAACTTTCAATCCCATCATTAGATTCCGATCATTTTTGAGGAATCGAGTTCTCGCCACACTAACCTAGGTTTCCCGGCGCTGCGCGCGAATCGAAACCCCTCCGGGTCGCTGAAAACTTCGATTTTCCATCAAAAAACACATTTTTTGACCACCTTTCAAATTTTTTGTTCCCGAAGTAATTCCGAAAACGTTCCTGTGGGCTTGCTCGCGACGAGACGCGTCTCTGGACACCTCGCACGCCCGTCTAGCTCGCAGAGAAATCCAAAAATTTTCTCATTTTCCATCAAAAAACTGGTTTTTTGGCCGCTTTTCAAAAATTTTCTTCCCAACGTACTTCTGAAAACGTTCCCGTGGGCTTGCTCGCGACGAGACGCGTTCCCAGACACCTCACACGTGCCCGTAGCTCCTCTGGAACATCAAAATCTTAAAACTAGGTTATATCTATACATAGGTACATATAGCCAAAACCACCTAAGCAAGCATCGTCGAAACACAAATCGCGATATCTTCGAGCTCTGTATTGCGTTTTTGAAGCGGTTTTCGCGCGTGAACATTATTTTTAGGCGTCCGCTTGCCAACTGACAAAAAATTTTTGACTTCCCTTAAGGGGTTCCTGTACTTTTGACTTTACACCTTCAGAATTCAATAACTTCCAAATTTGTCATTAGATTCCCGTTCTTTTCAGGAATCAGGTTCTCGCCATACTTACCTAGGTTTCCCGGCGCTGCGCGCGAATCGAAATCCATCCAGGTCGCTGAAAACTTGGTTTTCCTGTAAAAACTCAAAAAAAGTGGTTTTTTGACCACCCTGCAAAATTTTGTTCCCAAAGTAGTGCTGGAAACGTTCCTGTGGGCTAGCTCGCGAAATTACGTGTTTCTGGACACCTCGCACGCACGTCTAGCTTGACGGAAACATCAAAAATTTTCATTTTCTAAAATTTTCCATACAAATCTCATACAAAAGTCTATAACTTTCAATCCCATCATTAGATTCCGATCATTTTTGAGGAATCGAGTTCTCGCCACACTAACCTAGGTTTCCCGGCGCTGCGCGCGAATCGAAACCCCTCCGGGTCGCTGAAAACTTCGATTTTCCATCAAAAAACACATTTTTTGACCACCTTTCAAATTTTTTGTTCCCGAAGTAATTCCGAAAACGTTCCTGTGGGCTTGCTCGCGACGAGACGCGTCTCTGGACACCTCGCACGCCCGTCTAGCTCGCAGAGAAATCCAAAAATTTTCTCATTTTCCATCAAAAAACTGGTTTTTTGGCCGCTTTTCAAAAATTTTCTTCCCAACGTACTTCTGAAAACGTTCCCGTGGGCTTGCTCGCGACGAGACGCGTTCCCAGACACCTCACACGTGCCCGTAGCTCCTCTGGAACATCAAAATCTTAAAACTAGGTTATATCTATACATAGGTACATATAGCCAAAACCACCTAAGCAAGCATCGTCGAAACACAAATCGCGATATCTTCGAGCTCTGTATTGCGTTTTTGAAGCGGTTTTCGCGCGTGAACATTATTTTTAGGCGTCCGCTTGCCAACTGACAAAAAATTTTTGACTTCCCTTAAGGGGTTCCTGTACTTTTGACTTTACACCTTCAGAATTCAATAACTTCCAAATTTGTCATTAGATTCCCGTTCTTTTCAGGAATCAGGTTCTCGCCATACTTACCTAGGTTTCCCGGCGCTGCGCGCGAATCGAAATCCATCCAGGTCGCTGAAAACTTGGTTTTCCTGTAAAAACTCAAAAAAAGTGGTTTTTTGACCACCCTGCAAAATTTTGTTCCCAAAGTAGTGCTGGAAACGTTCCTGTGGGCTAGCTCGCGAAATTACGTGTTTCTGGACACCTCGCACGCACGTCTAGCTTGACGGAAACATCAAAAATTTTCATTTTCTAAAATTTTCCATACAAATCTCATACAAAAGTCTATAACTTTCAATCCCATCATTAGATTCCGATCATTTTTGAGGAATCGAGTTCTCGCCACACTAACCTAGGTTTCCCGGCGCTGCGCGCGAATCGAAACCCCTCCGGGTCGCTGAAAACTTCGATTTTCCATCAAAAAACACATTTTTTGACCACCTTTCAAATTTTTTGTTCCCGAAGTAATTCCGAAAACGTTCCTGTGGGCTTGCTCGCGACGAGACGCGTCTCTGGACACCTCGCACGCCCGTCTAGCTCGCAGAGAAATCCAAAAATTTTCTCATTTTCCATCAAAAAACTGGTTTTTTGGCCGCTTTTCAAAAATTTTCTTCCCAACGTACTTCTGAAAACGTTCCCGTGGGCTTGCTCGCGACGAGACGCGTTCCCAGACACCTCACACGTGCCCGTAGCTCCTCTGGAACATCAAAATCTTAAAACTAGGTTATATCTATACATAGGTACATATAGCCAAAACCACCTAAGCAAGCATCGTCGAAACACAAATCGCGATATCTTCGAGCTCTGTATTGCGTTTTTGAAGCGGTTTTCGCGCGTGAACATTATTTTTAGGCGTCCGCTTGCCAACTGACAAAAAATTTTTGACTTCCCTTAAGGGGTTCCTGTACTTTTGACTTTACACCTTCAGAATTCAATAACTTCCAAATTTGTCATTAGATTCCCGTTCTTTTCAGGAATCAGGTTCTCGCCATACTTACCTAGGTTTCCCGGCGCTGCGCGCGAATCGAAATCCATCCAGGTCGCTGAAAACTTGGTTTTCCTGTAAAAACTCAAAAAAAGTGGTTTTTTGACCACCCTGCAAAATTTTGTTCCCAAAGTAGTGCTGGAAACGTTCCTGTGGGCTAGCTCGCGAAATTACGTGTTTCTGGACACCTCGCACGCACGTCTAGCTTGACGGAAACATCAAAAATTTTCATTTTCTAAAATTTTCCATACAAATCTCATACAAAAGTCTATAACTTTCAATCCCATCATTAGATTCCGATCATTTTTGAGGAATCGAGTTCTCGCCACACTAACCTAGGTTTCCCGGCGCTGCGCGCGAATCGAAACCCCTCCGGGTCGCTGAAAACTTCGATTTTCCATCAAAAAACACATTTTTTGACCACCTTTCAAATTTTTTGTTCCCGAAGTAATTCCGAAAACGTTCCTGTGGGCTTGCTCGCGACGAGACGCGTCTCTGGACACCTCGCACGCCCGTCTAGCTCGCAGAGAAATCCAAAAATTTTCTCATTTTCCATCAAAAAACTGGTTTTTTGGCCGCTTTTCAAAAATTTTCTTCCCAACGTACTTCTGAAAACGTTCCCGTGGGCTTGCTCGCGACGAGACGCGTTCCCAGACACCTCACACGTGCCCGTAGCTCCTCTGGAACATCAAAATCTTAAAACTAGGTTATATCTATACATAGGTACATATAGCCAAAACCACCTAAGCAAGCATCGTCGAAACACAAATCGCGATATCTTCGAGCTCTGTATTGCGTTTTTGAAGCGGTTTTCGCGCGTGAACATTATTTTTAGGCGTCCGCTTGCCAACTGACAAAAAATTTTTGACTTCCCTTAAGGGGTTCCTGTACTTTTGACTTTACACCTTCAGAATTCAATAACTTCCAAATTTGTCATTAGATTCCCGTTCTTTTCAGGAATCAGGTTCTCGCCATACTTACCTAGGTTTCCCGGCGCTGCGCGCGAATCGAAATCCATCCAGGTCGCTGAAAACTTGGTTTTCCTGTAAAAACTCAAAAAAAGTGGTTTTTTGACCACCCTGCAAAATTTTGTTCCCAAAGTAGTGCTGGAAACGTTCCTGTGGGCTAGCTCGCGAAATTACGTGTTTCTGGACACCTCGCACGCACGTCTAGCTTGACGGAAACATCAAAAATTTTCATTTTCTAAAATTTTCCATACAAATCTCATACAAAAGTCTATAACTTTCAATCCCATCATTAGATTCCGATCATTTTTGAGGAATCGAGTTCTCGCCACACTAACCTAGGTTTCCCGGCGCTGCGCGCGAATCGAAACCCCTCCGGGTCGCTGAAAACTTCGATTTTCCATCAAAAAACACATTTTTTGACCACCTTTCAAATTTTTTGTTCCCGAAGTAATTCCGAAAACGTTCCTGTGGGCTTGCTCGCGACGAGACGCGTCTCTGGACACCTCGCACGCCCGTCTAGCTCGCAGAGAAATCCAAAAATTTTCTCATTTTCCATCAAAAAACTGGTTTTTTGGCCGCTTTTCAAAAATTTTCTTCCCAACGTACTTCTGAAAACGTTCCCGTGGGCTTGCTCGCGACGAGACGCGTTCCCAGACACCTCACACGTGCCCGTAGCTCCTCTGGAACATCAAAATCTTAAAACTAGGTTATATCTATACATAGGTACATATAGCCAAAACCACCTAAGCAAGCATCGTCGAAACACAAATCGCGATATCTTCGAGCTCTGTATTGCGTTTTTGAAGCGGTTTTCGCGCGTGAACATTATTTTTAGGCGTCCGCTTGCCAACTGACAAAAAATTTTTGACTTCCCTTAAGGGGTTCCTGTACTTTTGACTTTACACCTTCAGAATTCAATAACTTCCAAATTTGTCATTAGATTCCCGTTCTTTTCAGGAATCAGGTTCTCGCCATACTTACCTAGGTTTCCCGGCGCTGCGCGCGAATCGAAATCCATCCAGGTCGCTGAAAACTTGGTTTTCCTGTAAAAACTCAAAAAAAGTGGTTTTTTGACCACCCTGCAAAATTTTGTTCCCAAAGTAGTGCTGGAAACGTTCCTGTGGGCTAGCTCGCGAAATTACGTGTTTCTGGACACCTCGCACGCACGTCTAGCTTGACGGAAACATCAAAAATTTTCATTTTCTAAAATTTTCCATACAAATCTCATACAAAAGTCTATAACTTTCAATCCCATCATTAGATTCCGATCATTTTTGAGGAATCGAGTTCTCGCCACACTAACCTAGGTTTCCCGGCGCTGCGCGCGAATCGAAACCCCTCCGGGTCGCTGAAAACTTCGATTTTCCATCAAAAAACACATTTTTTGACCACCTTTCAAATTTTTTGTTCCCGAAGTAATTCCGAAAACGTTCCTGTGGGCTTGCTCGCGACGAGACGCGTCTCTGGACACCTCGCACGCCCGTCTAGCTCGCAGAGAAATCCAAAAATTTTCTCATTTTCCATCAAAAAACTGGTTTTTTGGCCGCTTTTCAAAAATTTTCTTCCCAACGTACTTCTGAAAACGTTCCCGTGGGCTTGCTCGCGACGAGACGCGTTCCCAGACACCTCACACGTGCCCGTAGCTCCTCTGGAACATCAAAATCTTAAAACTAGGTTATATCTATACATAGGTACATATAGCCAAAACCACCTAAGCAAGCATCGTCGAAACACAAATCGCGATATCTTCGAGCTCTGTATTGCGTTTTTGAAGCGGTTTTCGCGCGTGAACATTATTTTTAGGCGTCCGCTTGCCAACTGACAAAAAATTTTTGACTTCCCTTAAGGGGTTCCTGTACTTTTGACTTTACACCTTCAGAATTCAATAACTTCCAAATTTGTCATTAGATTCCCGTTCTTTTCAGGAATCAGGTTCTCGCCATACTTACCTAGGTTTCCCGGCGCTGCGCGCGAATCGAAATCCATCCAGGTCGCTGAAAACTTGGTTTTCCTGTAAAAACTCAAAAAAAGTGGTTTTTTGACCACCCTGCAAAATTTTGTTCCCAAAGTAGTGCTGGAAACGTTCCTGTGGGCTAGCTCGCGAAATTACGTGTTTCTGGACACCTCGCACGCACGTCTAGCTTGACGGAAACATCAAAAATTTTCATTTTCTAAAATTTTCCATACAAATCTCATACAAAAGTCTATAACTTTCAATCCCATCATTAGATTCCGATCATTTTTGAGGAATCGAGTTCTCGCCACACTAACCTAGGTTTCCCGGCGCTGCGCGCGAATCGAAACCCCTCCGGGTCGCTGAAAACTTCGATTTTCCATCAAAAAACACATTTTTTGACCACCTTTCAAATTTTTTGTTCCCGAAGTAATTCCGAAAACGTTCCTGTGGGCTTGCTCGCGACGAGACGCGTCTCTGGACACCTCGCACGCCCGTCTAGCTCGCAGAGAAATCCAAAAATTTTCTCATTTTCCATCAAAAAACTGGTTTTTTGGCCGCTTTTCAAAAATTTTCTTCCCAACGTACTTCTGAAAACGTTCCCGTGGGCTTGCTCGCGACGAGACGCGTTCCCAGACACCTCACACGTGCCCGTAGCTCCTCTGGAACATCAAAATCTTAAAACTAGGTTATATCTATACATAGGTACATATAGCCAAAACCACCTAAGCAAGCATCGTCGAAACACAAATCGCGATATCTTCGAGCTCTGTATTGCGTTTTTGAAGCGGTTTTCGCGCGTGAACATTATTTTTAGGCGTCCGCTTGCCAACTGACAAAAAATTTTTGACTTCCCTTAAGGGGTTCCTGTACTTTTGACTTTACACCTTCAGAATTCAATAACTTCCAAATTTGTCATTAGATTCCCGTTCTTTTCAGGAATCAGGTTCTCGCCATACTTACCTAGGTTTCCCGGCGCTGCGCGCGAATCGAAATCCATCCAGGTCGCTGAAAACTTGGTTTTCCTGTAAAAACTCAAAAAAAGTGGTTTTTTGACCACCCTGCAAAATTTTGTTCCCAAAGTAGTGCTGGAAACGTTCCTGTGGGCTAGCTCGCGAAATTACGTGTTTCTGGACACCTCGCACGCACGTCTAGCTTGACGGAAACATCAAAAATTTTCATTTTCTAAAATTTTCCATACAAATCTCATACAAAAGTCTATAACTTTCAATCCCATCATTAGATTCCGATCATTTTTGAGGAATCGAGTTCTCGCCACACTAACCTAGGTTTCCCGGCGCTGCGCGCGAATCGAAACCCCTCCGGGTCGCTGAAAACTTCGATTTTCCATCAAAAAACACATTTTTTGACCACCTTTCAAATTTTTTGTTCCCGAAGTAATTCCGAAAACGTTCCTGTGGGCTTGCTCGCGACGAGACGCGTCTCTGGACACCTCGCACGCCCGTCTAGCTCGCAGAGAAATCCAAAAATTTTCTCATTTTCCATCAAAAAACTGGTTTTTTGGCCGCTTTTCAAAAATTTTCTTCCCAACGTACTTCTGAAAACGTTCCCGTGGGCTTGCTCGCGACGAGACGCGTTCCCAGACACCTCACACGTGCCCGTAGCTCCTCTGGAACATCAAAATCTTAAAACTAGGTTATATCTATACATAGGTACATATAGCCAAAACCACCTAAGCAAGCATCGTCGAAACACAAATCGCGATATCTTCGAGCTCTGTATTGCGTTTTTGAAGCGGTTTTCGCGCGTGAACATTATTTTTAGGCGTCCGCTTGCCAACTGACAAAAAATTTTTGACTTCCCTTAAGGGGTTCCTGTACTTTTGACTTTACACCTTCAGAATTCAATAACTTCCAAATTTGTCATTAGATTCCCGTTCTTTTCAGGAATCAGGTTCTCGCCATACTTACCTAGGTTTCCCGGCGCTGCGCGCGAATCGAAATCCATCCAGGTCGCTGAAAACTTGGTTTTCCTGTAAAAACTCAAAAAAAGTGGTTTTTTGACCACCCTGCAAAATTTTGTTCCCAAAGTAGTGCTGGAAACGTTCCTGTGGGCTAGCTCGCGAAATTACGTGTTTCTGGACACCTCGCACGCACGTCTAGCTTGACGGAAACATCAAAAATTTTCATTTTCTAAAATTTTCCATACAAATCTCATACAAAAGTCTATAACTTTCAATCCCATCATTAGATTCCGATCATTTTTGAGGAATCGAGTTCTCGCCACACTAACCTAGGTTTCCCGGCGCTGCGCGCGAATCGAAACCCCTCCGGGTCGCTGAAAACTTCGATTTTCCATCAAAAAACACATTTTTTGACCACCTTTCAAATTTTTTGTTCCCGAAGTAATTCCGAAAACGTTCCTGTGGGCTTGCTCGCGACGAGACGCGTCTCTGGACACCTCGCACGCCCGTCTAGCTCGCAGAGAAATCCAAAAATTTTCTCATTTTCCATCAAAAAACTGGTTTTTTGGCCGCTTTTCAAAAATTTTCTTCCCAACGTACTTCTGAAAACGTTCCCGTGGGCTTGCTCGCGACGAGACGCGTTCCCAGACACCTCACACGTGCCCGTAGCTCCTCTGGAACATCAAAATCTTAAAACTAGGTTATATCTATACATAGGTACATATAGCCAAAACCACCTAAGCAAGCATCGTCGAAACACAAATCGCGATATCTTCGAGCTCTGTATTGCGTTTTTGAAGCGGTTTTCGCGCGTGAACATTATTTTTAGGCGTCCGCTTGCCAACTGACAAAAAATTTTTGACTTCCCTTAAGGGGTTCCTGTACTTTTGACTTTACACCTTCAGAATTCAATAACTTCCAAATTTGTCATTAGATTCCCGTTCTTTTCAGGAATCAGGTTCTCGCCATACTTACCTAGGTTTCCCGGCGCTGCGCGCGAATCGAAATCCATCCAGGTCGCTGAAAACTTGGTTTTCCTGTAAAAACTCAAAAAAAGTGGTTTTTTGACCACCCTGCAAAATTTTGTTCCCAAAGTAGTGCTGGAAACGTTCCTGTGGGCTAGCTCGCGAAATTACGTGTTTCTGGACACCTCGCACGCACGTCTAGCTTGACGGAAACATCAAAAATTTTCATTTTCTAAAATTTTCCATACAAATCTCATACAAAAGTCTATAACTTTCAATCCCATCATTAGATTCCGATCATTTTTGAGGAATCGAGTTCTCGCCACACTAACCTAGGTTTCCCGGCGCTGCGCGCGAATCGAAACCCCTCCGGGTCGCTGAAAACTTCGATTTTCCATCAAAAAACACATTTTTTGACCACCTTTCAAATTTTTTGTTCCCGAAGTAATTCCGAAAACGTTCCTGTGGGCTTGCTCGCGACGAGACGCGTCTCTGGACACCTCGCACGCCCGTCTAGCTCGCAGAGAAATCCAAAAATTTGCCCACCCACCCTCCCGGTTTTCGCTGACCTCTATATAGGAAAGGAAGACAGGAATTTTGTCAAAATAATTTTGTTTTGGGATTGACGTCGTATCAAATTGTTTGATTCTTTACGACACGTAACCTGGTTTTGGTGCTCATCCAGCGCCAAAATAACGGCTACAGGACATTTTTAATAATTCAACGATTTAAATTAACATAACTTTTATTCCCTCCTCGTTAGGGATATTTGACATTAGTGTATACGAAGAATCGTATTGTTTCGTGTATACTATATTTAGTTTTCTCTTGACTATCCCCCCTTTACAGGGATACGAAACCTAGAATCGTCTCCTCTGACCGACATATGAACTTGACGTTCACTCGCTCTAGTGCCATGTTTCGTACTCCAGCCAAGACAAATGCGGGCTCGTCAGGCTCAAAAGGCTCGCCGCGCTCAGCAGAGAAGACGGAACCCTCGCTTCCCTCCGTGAGACGAAGCATAGGGAACTGGGAGGCCGGCACAGCTAAGCCGCCCCTGGTGAAGTCTCCGGCCAATCCAAAAAGCGATGCCTCACCAGGTTCATCTCGGGATATTACCAGCCATCCAGAGACGAGCCGCGTCCCGGAAAGCGATGTTACACCTGCTAAGCATACCGGGAGTTATTACCCCAGCATCACAGCGGAGGCGAGAGCTTTCCTGCATAGGGCTAAGCTCAGCCTAAACAACTCCAAAATCACCAAATTGGATATAAAAAACACGGCTGTAGCTGCATTAGACCAGATGTACCAGTTGGTCAAAGAGGCGGATAAACCAAAGGATAGCGATCAGAGACAGCAGAAGGGGGGTGAAGGACGGGTGGGAAAGGAGCGTGTGGATGGAAATGATAGTATCGCTTGGTTGCGCTCCGCACTAGAAGAGCAAACTCGGATAGTGACGGAGGGCAACCAAACGATCAAGCAGTTGCAGGTGGAAATGCGGGAACAGGGGGGGGCCCTGGAGACACGCGACCGAGAACGACACCATGAAATTCGAGAAATTAAAGAAATTTTAAAGAGAGCCGAAGAGGAAGAGATACCCACCAGAATCGAAAAGTCAAAGATAGAGCTTAGTGACAAGATCGACGCGCAGATGGGGGAAATCTCAGAGCTGAAGACGGCGTCGAGAATACAGGCGGAGAAACTGGAGGCCCGAATGGGAAACCTTGGGACATACGCACAAGTGACAGCAAAACCACCTCAGCCACCGGCTAGGAAAAACCTGCATTCGATTATAGTATCGTCATCACACGAGGGCGACACCTCGGAATCAGTAGTCGAAAAAATTCGAACGGTGGTTGATGCCAAGTCCACAGGAATAAGAATCGATCATCTTCGCAGAGCAAAGAACCAGTCGGTGGTTATAAGCTGCTCCGAAAAGGAGGATATAGGAAGGGTGTCGGCAAAGTTAAAGAACTCCAAGGGGGACCTGAAAGTCGAGGACGCTGTCAATAAGAACCCGCTTGTGGTCGTCAGGGACGTCATGAACTACGTAACTGATGACGACTTGGTGATGGCAATAGGATCCCAGAACGGACACCTTTTGGAGGGAGCCGAAATCAGCGAGGGTGACATTCGGGTCACGTACAGGCGTAAGGCGAGGAATCCGCTGACGAGTCACGTGGTGATGCGCGTCACACCAGTGATTTGGCAGAGGCTGACCACGGCAGGCCGAATTCATGTTGACTTACAGAGGGTGGTTGTAAGGGACCAAAGCCCGCTGATTCAATGCACTAAGTGTCTCGGCTACGGACACAGTAGGAAGTTTTGCAAAGAACCAGCAGTCCTTTGCAGCCACTGCGGAGATCCGCACACCAGAGCGGAGTGTCCAGGGTTCACCCTCAATGAGGAACCAAAGTGCAGGAACTGTATCCAGACCAAAAAAGATGCAGCACATAATGCTTTCGATAGCGAATGTCCCACACGTAAAAAGTGGGATGCACTGGCTAGATTGGCAACAGCGTATTGCTAAGGTTGCAGCGGGGGCAGAGGCTAAAAAGGACAGCATAAAGTACCGGGTCGTGCAGGCAAACCTCCAGAAGAAGAAACTCGCCACCGAGGAACTCGTACTCGAAGCCGGTCGCAGGAAAACCAAGTTCGCTCTTGTACAGGAGCCCTATGTTGGGGCAAAAGGGGAAATGAAGACCTACCCCGGAACAAGAGTTATCCAAGCAACCAAAACGGCCGACAAAATTATCAAAGCCGCGATAGTCATCTTCGACAGTGAGGTGGACGCAGTGGTATGTCCGACGCTGACAACCGAAAACATAGTGGTTGCGAAACTAACGGTAGAGAACACCACTACCGTGGTAGCGTCCGTTTATTTCGAGGACTATCTCGACATTGAGCCGTACCTCGATCGCCTGAGGGAAATAGTCACTAAGACAAACGGTGCGAAATTGCTGGTGGGAGGCGATGTAAATGCATGGAGTACATGGTGGGGAAGCGAAAGAGAGGATGACAGGGGAAGACTTCTATCTGGTACCTTGGATGAACTCAACCTACATGTGCTCAACTGCGGAAACATTCCTACATTTGACACCATCCGGGGTGGAAAACGGTATAAGAGCACTGTGGACATCACGGCCTGTTCAGACGACATGCTCAGTCACGTGGAAGAATGGAAGGTTGACACG
Organism: Ceramica pisi; assembly: GCA_963859965.1. Taxonomy (NCBI): domain Eukaryota; kingdom Metazoa; phylum Arthropoda; class Insecta; order Lepidoptera; family Noctuidae; genus Ceramica; species Ceramica pisi. The sequence continues at coordinate 25,462 of OY982542.1, forward strand.
GAAATGACGAGTTCGGACCACAATGCGATAGTTCTTGAAATCACTGTAAAAAGAGGAACCGGAAATAAAATTAAGTACAGTAATACCAGGATATACAACACAAAAAAGGCTGACTGGAATAGTTTTCGGGAAGTATTAACAAAATCGTTGCTAGAAAACCAAATTGATGAAACATACATAAACAATATTAATAATTGCGAAGGATTAGAAACATGCATAGAGAAATTAACAAAAATAATTACAACAACTTGTGAAAAAACAGTACCTAAAATTAAAAAAGTAGAGAAAACGTACTTACCGTGGTGGAACGAAGAACTCGACCAGCTGAAGAAGTCCATGTGCACGAAGAAGGGCAGAATCCGTTGCGCAGCTCCACGTCGTCGGGAATGGGTCGTGAGGGAATACCTAAAAGCAAAGGAAGAATACGAGTCAAAAGCATACAAGGCGCAAACCGAGAGCTGGAAAAGCTTTTGCGGGAAGCAGGACAGGGAGAGTGTTTGGGACGGTATTTATAGGGTTATAAGAAAAACAAAAAAGAGGCACGAAGATCTACCGTTAGTTCAAAATGGCGACGCATTAGAATCGGATGAATCCGCCAGAGTCCTTGCGGAAACCTTCTTCCCGGATGATGAGGCAATAGATGACAACCCTGAACATGCTAAAATCAGAGAAGAAGCGGTACTTTCAGAGGAAGGCACACCAGAGGATAAATTTGATCCACCTTTCACTCTTGCCGAGCTCAGATACTCATCTAGGAGTTTCAACCCGAGGAAAGCGCCGGGCCCTGACGGACTCACGGCCGATATTTGCGAAGCCGTCATCAGTAACCACGAAAATCTGTTCTTAGCCATCGTTAACAAATGTCTCGAACTGTCTTGTTTTCCGGAAAAGTGGAAGGAAGCCGCGGTCGTCGTACTTAGGAAACCAGGAAAGGATAACTACACCCATCCAAAGTCTTACCGACCGATCGGACTCCTGCCGGTTCTCGGAAAGATCCTGGAAAAAATGCTTGTGCGAAGATTAAGGTTCCACATCCTACCCGGAATGAACCCACAGCAGTATGGATTCGTGCCGCAGCGAAGTACGGAGGATGCCTTGTACGACTTGGTGCAGTACATAGATCTCAAGTTACAGGAGAAAAACATAGTGGTAGTTGTCTCGCTAGACATAGAGGGGGCATTTGACAGTGCGTGGTGGCCAGCAATAAAATGTCGCCTGGCAGAAAAACGCTGTCCACTCAACCTCCGAAAACTGGTGGGAAACTACCTAGAGAACAGAAAGGTCGTCGTGAGGTATGCCGGGGCCGAATATAAAAAGAGGACCTCAAAGGGGTGTGTGCAGGGATCGATCGCGGGGCCCACGTTCTGGAATCTTCTCCTGGACCCGCTGCTGAACGAACTAGGAGAGAGGAAAATCTACTGCCAGGCATTTGCAGACGACGTGGTGTTGATTTTCTCGGGAAAAACGGCTTTTAACATAGAAATTGAAGCCAATGCCGGCCTGGCACATGTGCAGCGGTGGGGTGTTCGAAACAAACTTAAGTTTGCAGCACAAAAAACCCAAGCCATGCTGCTCACCAAGAAGCTAAAATTCGACACACCACGGCTGCGCATGGGCGGGGTCGATATTGCGCTTGTCGAGGAGATTAAACTGTTAGGAGTAATAATCGACCGGAAGATGACCTTCCGGAGCCACGTCACAAACGTCTGCAAAAAAGCCATTAATATATTCAGGCAGTTGTCCAGCGCGGCAAGGGTGACCTGGGGATTGAATCCGGAAGTAGTGAAGATAATTTATACTGCAGTTGTGGAACCGGTGATCCTGTACGCAGCAAGCGTATGGGCCAGGGCTGCGGATAGGATCTACATCCAAAAGCAGCTGAATACAGTCCTGAGGGGCTTCGCCCAGAAAATCAGTAGGTCGTACAGGACGGTCTCACTGAATTCGGCTCTAATACTGACAGGACTGCTGCCACTCGACCTGAGAGTCAAGGAAGTAGCATCCCTTTACGAGGCGAAGAGAGGGAAGCCACAGCCAATTCTTGGGGACCGTTCTGTAGAGGAGAGAGCGAGCTTCTTGGCGAGGCCTCACCCAGCTGATCAGGAGGACCTTGTCTTCCAATGCTTAGAGGACGATGCGGAGGTGAGGTTGCGCGTGAGGGAGGGTGCAGTGCAAATCTACACTGATGGGAGCAAAGTAGAGGGAAAAGTTGGGGCTGCCCTTTCCTGGTGGAAAGGGTCACTCGAAACTGGGAATAAAGAACTTAAGCTCGAGGAGTACTGCACCGTCTTTCAGGCGGAACTGTATGCCGTACATGAAGCAGTAGAACTCATCTCGAAAAGCCCGGAAGAAGAGTTCAGTATCCTCAGTGACTCCAGGTCAACACTGGAGCTGTTAAGGAACGTCGACAGCTGCAACCCACTAGTCTTAGAGATTAGAGCAAAACTCAAAGAGATAAAGAGTCTTGGCAAAAATGTTCTTCTCTACTGGGTTAAAGCCCATGCTGGAATACTGGGGAATGAAAGAGCAGACGAATTGGCGAAAACTGCGGCGCTAAAAATCAAAAGAAAACCAGATTTTGACAAATGTCCTCTCTCATTTATCAAGCGAACCATCAGGAGTGCTTCGATTGATACATGGGAGACAAGATATCAAACGGAGGCCAAAGCCAGCGTCACAAAAATGTTCTTCCCCTCAGCTACCGACGCCTACAGACTTAGCAGAAATATAAATAGCACTTACCTGCACACGCAACTCTTCACAGGGCATGGGGGCTTCTCCCAATACCTGCACCGGTTCAAAAAGAAAGACTCACCTGACTGTATTTGTGAACCATCTGTGGAGGAAACAATACCACACCTCTTAATTGATTGTCCAATGTTTGGACTTGCCAGATACAACCTGGAAAACGAAATTGATATACAATTAAATGAAAACAACGTAAATAAAATAATGATGGACAAAAATAAACGAAGCAAATTTTTAGACTTTTGTTTGAATATATTGCAAACAGTAATTAATAGAAATAAAACTTAGCTAAAGAAAGTAACACAGTAAATATAGTGATCTATATTATACTCGTGTTACAGCATAAACAAAGAACTATGATAACTAATAGATTAAAACAAACATAAGACAAAAATGTAAAAACTGTAACAAGAAAAGTGTAACGGAATACTGAAAACAAATTAATTGTAAAGGATTAAAGGATTAACTACATATCAACAGAAAATAAACAACCATAATAGAAAAGTAGCCTCCGACCGCAATATCGGGGAATAAACTGCAATTATAAAAAAAAAAAAAAAAAAAAAAAACCTAACCTAACCTAACCTAACCTAACCTAACCTAACCTAACCTAACCTAACCTAACCTAACCTAACCTAACCTAACCTAACCTAACCTAACCTAACCTAACCTAACCTAACCTAACCTAACCTTTTTTTTTTTTTTTTTTTTTTTTTTGTTTCGGCTGGGAAAAAATGCGTTACGCATACCCTCTCACTCGGGGGAGTGGGAGGGGTATGTGGGACTCCCCGGGCAAGCCCGGTATACCCACTAAAACAACCCAGCAACGAAATTCCCGCAACGTCATAGTGGGGGTGGACTGGGAGATCGGCGTAGCCTTTACGTCCAGTCCACCTCCGACGACCGCCCGCCTTAGCGGGCCCTTCACGCCCCCCCCGTTAGGGGAAGGCCGGGAACCTCCGACGATGATGGTGGTGATGCGTGCAATGCGGGCGGAGGCGCCCCCGCGCCTGTCGCCCGCCCATCACCACCGCGAGGAGGGAGAAGAGGACGTCTTCTCCGACCTCGCCTTCGTCTGCGGAGCGGCGCAGCGAGAGGATCGTCCTCCCGCGCGCGCTCCGCCGCCTCCTTCTGCGAGATGACATCCTCGCAAAAGGAGGCGACCGCGGCCCAGGACTCCTCACTCCCCAGCATGCATCTGACCACGCTGGGAAGGGAGAGGTCCTGTCCGATCTCTGCAGTGAGACTGCGACGCGGCTCGGACCAAGCTGGGCACACCTCCAGTGTGTGCTGCGCCGTGTCCTCCGCCGCGCCGCAGTCGTGAAACCTAACCTAACCTAACCTAACCTAACCTAACCTAACCTAACCTTTTTTTTTTTTTTTTGTTTCGGCTGGGAAAAAATGCGTTACGCATACCCTCTCACTCGGGGGAGTGGGAGGGGTATGTGGGACTCCCCGGGCAAGCCCGGTATACCCACTAAAACAACCCAGCATGAAATTCCCGCAGCGTCTTAGTGGGGGTGGACTGGGAGATCGGCGTAGCCTTTACGTCCAGTCCACCTCCGACGACCGCCCGCCTTCATAGCGGGCCCTTCACGCCCCCCCCGTTAGGGGAGGGCCGGGAACCTCCGACGATGGTGGTGATGCGTGCAATGCAGGCGGAGGCGCCCCCGCGCCTGTCGCCCGCCCATCACCACCGCGAGGAGGGAGAAGAGGACGTCTTCTCCGACCTCGCCTTCGTCTGCGGAGCGGCGCAGCGAGAGGATCGTCCTCCCGCGCGCGCTCCGCCGCCTCCTTCTGCGAGATGACATCCTCGCAAAAGGAGGCGACCGCGGCCCAGGACTCCTCACTCCCCAGCATGCATCTGACCACGCTGGGAAGGGAGAGGTCCTGTCCGATCTCCGCAGTGAACCTAACCTAACCTAACCTAACCTAACCTAACCTAACCTAACCTAACCATTACCCCTCGATGAGGAGGGACATCAAGATCTTCCTGGAGACCCAGTCCGATAAATGTCTACGGGTCCTCTTCGAGTTGAGCAGGCGAGTTAAAAAGCTGGAAACAGCGCCAAAGACGGATCCGCCCACGTCAGAAAACACCACGCCCACGTCACCCGAGTTGCCGGAAGAATACATTGAGAGGCTTGACAGGGTGGAAACGTCTATAAAGGCGCGGCTCAACGACCTGGAGGAGAAGGTCTCCAAAGGGTTCCGAGACCTGGCTGACCACTGTGACGATTGCGGCGCCGACATCATCAACACGGTCCTCGACAAGATCAGCGAGGTCGGCGGCAGGATCGAACACACGATCGAAGGGGTGGGGATCGTTGGTCGAGCCGTCGCCGATCTCGAGGACAAGATCGATGGCGTTGCTGGTGGGGTCGCCGCCGCAACCGGAAAAATAACGGAGGCCGTAGGAGAGCTAGCATGCGAGGCGAGAACCGACTCGCGGTCATACGCCCACGTAGCGGCAGCCAGACCCGGGCATCGGCCGGCGCTTCACTCGTTGGCTGTCACGTCCGAAGTCAGTCAGGACACTGCTGACAGGGTGCTCGCCAAGGTGAAGATGGCGGTCGATGCCAGGGGAACTGGCTTAAAAATACGCAAAGTCCGAAAAGCGAAAAACCAGACCGTCATACTGGGGTGCGACTCGGAATCGGAGCTCAAAAGAGTTAAGGAGAGGATTGAGAGCCGAGGCGAAGGGTTAGTAGCAGCGCCCATGCAAAATAAAAACCCGCTCGTCGTCCTAAAAGACGTCTTTTTGGACAGTGAGGACGACGAGATGGTGAAGGCGCTCTACGCCCAGAACGCTGACATATTTAGGGACTTGGATCAGGTTGAGTTAGAAATGATTATCAAGTACAAAAAAAGGACAAGAAATCCCAAAACGGCGCACGTTGTCGTCCAGGTCAGACCCAGGGTATGGCAGAGGATGACGGAGGCTGGGGCTCTTTACCTTGACCTGCAAAGGGTCAGGGTGGAGGATCAGTCGCCGCTCATCCAATGTACCAAATGCTTGGCATTTGGACACGGCAGAAAATACTGTACAGAGAGTGCAGACAGGTGCAGTCACTGCGGAGGACCGCACCTACGCGAGAAGTGCGTGGAATTCGTTGCTGGAAATGAACCGCAGTGCTGCAACTGTTTGCACTCAAAGCTTCAGCGGACCGATCACAACGCGTTCAGTGTGGAGTGCCCGGTCCGCAAGAAATGGGACTATCTGGCTCGGACGACAACGGCGTACGCCTAACCCCCCCCCCCCCTAGATATAAATAATATATTGTAATAATATATCAATATATCCTACATGCACCCAAACAATCCCTAAAAACGCTGAGAAAAATAAGAAATGCTTAAGAAATGTCAATAAATATGTATAATCTTTGTATATATATATATTATTGCCACAACCTTAGAAAAGAAAATAAATGTAACAACAAGAATGAAATCCCCCCTTTCCCCCATCCCCCTCCCCTCCCCCTTCCTCCTACCCCTCTCCCCTTCCCTCTCCCCCATTACCCTTATTTATAACAGTCCATAAATGTGTACCAATGATGTAAGAAAACATAATTAAATAAGAGAATACTCTAGATTATGTCTATTAGAGAAAGTATATAGTAATAAGAATAATAATAAGTACAAAAATAGAATAAGCAAGTAGACAAGTAAAATAATTATGGAAACTAGATATAAAGCAGTAAATAATTAAACATGTATAATATAAGAAAACAAAATTAAATAAGAGAATATTCTAGATATGTCTATAAAAAAAAAAAAAAAAAAAAAAAAAAAAAAAAAAAAAAAAAAAAAAACAAGTATAATAAAATAGAAAGTATAATTATTAAGTTAGAAAATATGTAGGTAGATGAACTAGAAATTTAAAATGTATTTAAATAAGATAGATAGACATGTCTAGAAAAAATATGAAAATAAGATAAAAATTAGAAACTAAAAATGTACTTAAATAAGAACACACCTATACAAATAATAATTATAGTCATAAGAAACGTAGAATATGGATGGAGTCTCAACCGGCTAAGAATGAAAAGGAAGCATGAATGGAGAATAGCTTGAAGGATTAGTGTGAGAGGAGTTTATGAAAGAACCAGATTGAATGACAAAGTAGAATGACAAGGTCTCGTTGAGCTACGAACGGGGAAAAGCCACGCGGCAGGAGTGGGTTTTAGCCGGTAAGAGTCCGGCACTGTCTCGGTCGTCTCACAGAGTGGGCGGCCGATTCGTCCATGAGGATTTCCCCTCCTGCCAAATAAAAAAAATAAAAAAAAAAAAAAAAAAAACCTAACCTAACCTAACCTAACCTAACCTAACCTAACCTAACCTAACCTAACCTAACCTAACCTAACCTCAACCATAATAGAAAAGAAGCCTCCGACCGCAATATCGGGGAACAAAATAGTCTTTAAAAAAAAAAAAAAAAAAAAAAAAAAAAAAAACCTAACCTAACCTAACCTAACCTAACCTAACCTAACCTAACCTAACCTAACCTTTTTTTTTTTTTTTTTTTTTTTTTTTTGTTTCGGCTGGGAAAAAATGCGTTACGCATACCCTCTCACTCGGGGGAGTGGGAGGGGTATGTGGGACTCCCCGGGCAAGCCCGGTATACCCACTAAAACAACCCAGCAACGAAATTCCCGCAACGTCATAGTGGGGGTGGACTGGGAGATCGGCGTAGCCTTTACGTCCAGTCCACCTCCGACGACCGCCCGCCTTAGCGGGCCCTTCACGCCCCCCCCGTTGGGGGAGGGCCGGGAACCTCCGACGATGGTGGTGATGTGTGCAATGCGGGCGGAGGCGCCCCCGCGCCTGTCGCCCGCCCATCACCACCGCGAGGAGGGAGAAGAGGACGTCTTCTCCGACCTCGCCTTCGTCTGCGGAGCGGCGCAGCGAGAGGATCATCCTCCCGCGCGCGCTCCGCCGCCTCCTTCTGCGAGATGACATCCTCGCAAAAGGAGGCGACCGCGGCCCAGGACTCCTCACTCCCCAGCATGCATCTGACCACGCTGGGAAGGGAGAGGTCCCGTCCGATCTCCGCAGTGAGACTGCGACGCGGCTCGGACCAAGCTGGGCACACCTCCAGTGTGTGCTGCGCCGTGTCCTCCGCCGCGCCGCACTCGTGACACGCCGGTGTCTCCTCCCTCCCGATCCGGTGCAGGTGCGTGCCAAAACAGCCGTGGCCTGACAACACCTGCACCAGACGGAAGGAGAGGAAGCCGTGCGGGCGCTCGAGCCAGTCTCGCAAGACTGGACCGAGCGCGTCCAGGGTCCGACGACCAAAGGTGGCGGAGGCGAGGTCCTCTGTCCAATGGACGATGATGGCGTCCCTCGCCTCCCTCCGCACGGCTTCCCGCTCCTCAGCGACGGGGCGCTCCCCAAGCGCTTTTCGGTGCGCCGTCCATTCGTACACTCTGGCGAGCACCCACGCCTCCAACTCCCAAGGAGGGGTGCTGGCCAGAGCGCACGCCGCCGAAAAGCCTACCGAGCGATAGGCCCTCGCTACCCGCTGCGCGATGGCCCTTTGGGGCCTGCGGATTGCCGTCGCATTCTCCCTCCTATGGAGGGAGTCCGCCCAGATTGGGGCCCCGTATAGGGCCATGCTCCGCAGGATGCCGGCATACAAGCGCCGGCATCGCGCGCTGGGCCCACCCAGGTTCGGGAGGAGCCAGGAGAGCGCACCCGCGGCTTTCAGCAGGCGCGTCGACAGCCCGCTGAAGTGCGGGCCGAAGCGCCACCTGCTGTCCAGTATCAGGCCCAGATACTTCATCTGGGCCTGGACCCCCACCCTGATGCCCTCCACAATGATGTGGGCATCTGGAGGGCAGCGCTGCCGAGGCCCGCGAAAGAACACGGCCTCGGTCTTGTTCAGCGCCACCCTCAACCCCAGGCGGCGGATCCTTCCTGCGACCAAGGATCCGCCAGCCGAGGCCAGACAGGCCGCCTCCCCAAAGTTCCTCCCCCGGGCAGTGAGGAGAGTGTCATCCGCGTAGCAGATGACACTCGTGCCACGGAGGAGGGCTCCCCGCAGGAAACCTAACCTAACCTTTTTTTTTTTTTTTTTTTTTTTTTGTTTCGGCTGGGAAAAAATGCGTTACGCATACCCTCTCACTCGGGGGAGTGGGAGGGGTATGTGGGACTCCCCGGGCAAGCCCGGTATACCCACTAAAACAACCCAGCAACGAAATTCCCGCAACGTCATAGTGGGGGTGGACTGGGAGATCGGCGTAGCCTTTACGTCCAGTCCACTTTACGTCCAGTCCACAAACCTAACCTAACCTAACCTAACCTTTTTTTTTTTTTTTTTTTTTTTTTTGTTTCGGCTGGGAAAAAATGCATTACGCATACCCTCTCACTCGGGGGAGTGGGAGGGGTATGTGGGACTCCCCGGGCAAGCCCGGTATACCCACTAAAACAACCCAGCAACGAAATTCCCGCAACGTCATAGTGGGGGTGGACTGGGAGATCGGCGTAGCCTTTACGTCCAGTCCACCTCCGACGACCGCCCGCCTTAGCGGGCCCTTCACGCCCCCCCCGTTGGGGGAGGGCCGGGAACCTCCGACGATGGTGGTGACGTGTGCAACGCGGGCGGAGGCGCCCTCGCGCCTGTCGCCCGCCCATCACCACCGCGAGGAGGGAGAAGAGGACGTCTTCTCCGACCTCGCCTTCGTCTGCGGAGCGGCGCAGCGAGAGGATCGTCCTCCCGCGCGCGCTCCGCCGCCTCCTTCTGCGAGATGACATCCTCGCAAAAGGAGGCGACCGCGGCCCAGGACTCCTCACTCCCCAGCATGCATCTGACCACGCTGGGAAGGGAGAGGTCCCGTCCGATCTCCGCAGTGAGACTGCGACGCGGCTCGGACCAAGCTGGGCACACCTCCAGTGTGTGCTGCGCCGTGTCCTCCGCCGCGCCGCAGTCGTGACACGCCGGTGTCTCCTCCCTCCCGACCCGGTGCAGGTGTGTGCCGAAACAGCCGTGGCCAGACAACACCTGCACCAGACGGAAGGAGAGGAAGCCGTGCGGCCGCTCGAGCCAATCCCGCAGGACTGGACCGAGCGCGTCGAGCGTTCGACGGCCAAAGGTGGCAGAGGCGAGGTCCTCTGTCCAATGGACGATGATGGCGTCCCTCGCCTCCCTCCGCACGGCTTCCCGCTCCTCTGCGACAGGGCGCTCCCCGAGCGCTTTTCGGCGCGCCGTCCATTCGTACACCCTGGCGAGCACCCACGCCTCCAACTCCCAAGGAGGGGTGCCCGCCAGAGCGCACGCCGCCGAAAAGCCTACCGACCGGTAGGCCCTCGCCACCCGCTGTGCAATGGCCCTTTGTGGCCTGCGGATGGCGGTCGCATTCTCCCTCCTATTGAGGGAGTCCGCCCAGATTGGGGCCCCATACAGGGCCATGCTCCGCAGGATGCCGGCATACAAGCGCCGGCATCGTGCACTAGGCCCCCCCAGGTTCGGGAGGAGCCACGACAGGGAGTCGGCGGCCTTCAGCAGGCGCGTCGACAGCCCGCTGAAGTGCGGGCCGAAGCGCCACCTGCTGTCCAGTATCAGGCCCAGATATTTCATCTGGGCCTTGACCTCCACCCGGATGCCCTCCACGACAATGTGGGCATCCGGAGGGCAGCGCTGCCGAGGCCCGTGGAAGAACACGGCCTCGGTCTTGTTCAGCGCCACCCTCAACCCTAGGCGGCGGATCCTTCCTGCGACCAAGGATCCGCCAGCCGAGGCCAGACAGGCCGCCTCCCTGAAGGTTCTCCCCCGGGCAGTGAGGAGAGTGTCATCCGCGTAACAGATGACACTCGTGCCACGGAGGAGGGCTCCTCTCAACAGCCAATCGAACCCGATGTTCCAAAGGGATGGCCCAAGGACTGACCCCTGTGGAACACCGGACTCCGCGCCGTACCTCCGGAGCCTGGCCGTTTTGTCCACAAGGAGGACCTCTCGGTCCTCCAAGTAGTCGGCCAGGAGGTCCCGCAAGTATTGGGGCACTCCATGATAGCGGAGTGCCTCCAATATCGTCGAGTGGGGGACGGAGTTGAAGGCGTTGGCTATGTCGAACGAAACTGCCAAAACTCCGTCCCCCGCCTCGACCGCCCCCTTCACCTGCCCCTTCAGTAGGGCCAGTGCGTCGATGGTCGAACGCCCCTGTCGGAAACCGAATTGGGCGTCCGACAGGTCTGGCCCTACCCTCCGCAGATGGCTGTTGAGCCGGCAGGCGATGATCCCCTCGAACATTTTGCCGACCTCATCAAGAAGAACGATGGGTCGGTATGCCGAGGGGGAGTCGACCGGGCGTCCCTCCTTGCGGAGTAGGCATAGCTGCCCCTCCTTCCACAGTTTCGGGAACCTTCCAGACACGAGGCACGCGCTGAAAAGGTCCCGAAATCTGTCCTCCATCTGAGCGGCAGCTATGGCCACCACTCTTGCTGGGACGCCATCCGGACCGGGGGCCGTCTTCTTGGCGCGGAGGCTAAGAAGACCCTCGCGGAACTCTTCCGCCGTCACCGGGGGCACATCTGCCTCCGCCGGTGGAGCCGCCTCCTGCGGGGGATCCTGTGGGGGATCCATCGTTGGTGGGGTGAAGTCGGTCCTGCGCGGAAACAGGGACCGGACCACCCCATCCAACAGTGCCGGCTCGAGGGTCTCGGTCAATGGGGGACCATGGGGCCGCAGTTGGTTCCGCGCCGCCCTGTATGGTCTCCCAAAGGGATCCCGATCGAGACCCTCTAGCATCTCAGCCCTCGCCGAGTCCTTCGCAGCGCACATAGCCGACTTGAGGGCCGCCTTTGCCTCCCGGTAGGAAGCGTAGAGACGGTCCTCGTCTGCCTGACTACGTGCGCTGCGCCGACGGCTCCGCGTGTAGGCCCTACGGGCCGCCACGCAGGTGGTCCGGAGGCCTGCCAGCTCCTCCGACCACCAATAGACGGCACGACGGGGAGGCGGACGACGGGACCGAGGCATGCTGGAGTTGCATACCTCGGTCAGGGATCCTCTCAGCTGGGCTGCTGCTGCGTCGACGTCCAGGGCCTCGACAGGGGGCGACAGCCAGTCCTGCAGGAAGGCAGCCTCCTTGGCTGCCTCGCGGTCCAGGCGAGTGAGGGCCCACCGCGGGAAGGGAGGCCTGCCAGAGCGGACCATCTCCCCCCGGGAGCCATGCTGGGTGGAGATGTCGAACCGCACATATCTGTGGTCCGACAAGGTCTCCACCAGCTCCACCCGCCAGTTCACGATGCGTGCGGCTAAGACGGGGGTGGCAAACGAAACGTCGACCACCGACCCACCCTGCTGCCGCACACATGTGTGGACCGCCCCCCTGTTGAGGAGGGACACGCCGCATGACGCCGACCAAAATTCGACGGCGCGACCCCGGACGTTGCAGGAGGCAGCCGGGTTGCCCCAGGCCTCCGACTTGGCGTTTAGGTCGCCCAAAACCACGACGTGGCGTGGCGCCGCCCTCCCGACGACTGCAGTGAGGACCTCCAGGAAGTCCTCAAAGTCTGGAAGAGGGCGGTTAGGGGAGAAGTAGACCCCGACTAGGGCCAGATCCCCCCACGCGGCGGCCACATATCCCGGTCCCCTCTCTAAGAGTGAGAGGGGAGGGGAGTCTGTGGAAGACCGCGACACCAACGCCACCAAGCCGTCCCGGTCGCCTAGCCAGCTGCCAGGGACCGAGTAAGGCTCGGCGACCACCGCCAAGTCCACCAACCACTCAGCCATGGTCTGCATCAGCAGATCCTGGGCTGCCCGGCAGTGGTTGGTGTTCGTCTGAAGGATGCGATGTTCGACTCTATCCATTAGTCGGACATCGCACCCCCCTCCTCCGCAGCTGTGCTGGCAACAGGCCCAGCTGGCGCCTGCGCTTTGCCCCTCTTAGGGGGAGGATTGCACGTCCTCCCCTTCATAACATGGCCTGCCGGGCGGCCACTGGCGGCGCACACTGAGCAGTGCGGCTTGGCGGCCGTGCAGGAGGCGGCTTTGTGGCCGTCCTTGCCGCAGCGGTAGCAGGTGTCCGCCCTGTCGACCTTGGACGGACAGAGGGCTCCAGCGTGTCCGATGCCGAAGCACCTGAAGCAGCGTAAAGGCTGCTCACCAAGTGCCCGGACCACACCGGAACTGAACCCGACGGCGAGCCGTCCCTTGTTTAGGACGGCTTTGGCGGCGGCGACTGGGCACTCGAGACGAATGAGACCCATGCCACCGCGGCCGATCCTAATGTTTCGGCCCTGTACCGCTGCGACGCTGCAGCCACCAATCGCTGCGACCGCCGCCACTACCTCCTCTTTGGTGACGGAGTCGTCGAGGTCCGTCACCTCTATGGCCGCCGATTTCACAGGTCGGGCCACCTTGGCCGCGTCTGCGATGACCTCCCGCAGCTTGTCTGCGAAGAGGTCGGCGCTGGCGCTGCCCTCCGCCCCTGGGAACTCGAAAATTCGAGCCCCAGTTTGGGTCCGCCTGCAAGTAACTTTGCCGATCCCCAGTTGGGTGGGATCGGCATTGGCACGCGCCCGTACAAGTACGGACGCGTAAGTCTCCCCGCGCTCCGCAGCCTCCGCAGTGAGCGTCACCACGACGGCTGCGGACTGTGGGGGAGCAAGCTTCCCCCTCCTTCTCCCCTTCCTCTTCCCCTTGCCAGTCACCTGTGACTGGCTGGGAGGCGTGGTGGCAGGGACGGCGGGGGCGGCCTTTGCCGCCTTTTGGCCCTTGCCTTTCCCCTTTCCCTTCCCGGTCTGCGTTTGCGCCTGGCTGGGAGGCGTGGAGGCAGGGACAGCAGAGACGGCTGTCGCTGTCTTCCTGGCCTTGCCCTTGTTCTTCCCTCTCCCGACCACCTCGATCCAGCCCTCCTGGTTGGACGGAGTGGTCGAAGGGAGATTTGCGTCCTTCACTTGCGAGGACGGCCCCGGCTCGACTCGCCTCTTGTCCGCCGCAAGCGGCGGTCGGAGGCGCTGCTCCGGCAAGAGCCGGTCCTCAATGCCCGCAAAGCAGGCTCGGGTGAAAGCCCGCTCCTCCATAACCACTTTGCGGATAACATCCTCAAGTTGGCTGGAGGCGGGGGCTTCCACGGCAGGCGACGTGCCCTGACTTGGCGGGGCGGTGGCGTCAGCCAACTTCTGATGAAGCTGGCTGACCTCCGATTGCAGGCGATCCACTTTCGCCTGCAGCTGCCTCGTCTCGTCGGTGCTCGTCCGGCTGACAAGCTCCTTTACAATGCCGCGCAAGCTCGCGGCCCTGCATTTAAGGGACTTTTGGAAAGTCCCTTTTAAGTGCGAGGACTTTGCGGCAACCTCCACAATCCCCTCCTCGTCCTCCTCCGCCATCCGCTCGAGCTCCACAACGGAGAAGTCCGAGTAAAGGACGTGGGACGCGCCGTATCCGGACTTGGCCCGGGCGGCACGCGCTCGCTGCTCCTTAAGAGCAACCATCTCCTCCAGCTCCTCCTGGAGCTGTGCCCGCCGAGCCAGGTCCAGCTGGCGTTGGGCATCTGCGAGACCCACTGAGTGGGTGTCAGCGGCTGTCGCAGGCCGTTTCGCCTTTGGCAGCCCCGTCGAGCCCGAGGCCGAGGAACCCTCGGACCCGCTCTTGCGACGCGCGGCACGCTTCCGCGACCGCGAATTGCCCGCGTCTGAGACGCTGACGAGGGACTCGTCTGAGTCCGACGTCTCGTCTGCCCTCCTAAAAAAGCTGGCCGCAGACGGCGCGCGGCTAGCTTCTGACGCCGAAGCGTCAGACTGGCCCTGAGAAGGGCCGTTGGGTTGGCCCTGAGAAGGGCCGTTGGGTTGGCCCTGAGAAGGGCCTTTTAAGAAACGCCCTTGGGCGTCCCGCTTGGGTTTAGGCATATTGCCTCCGCCGAGATCGCAGCTAAAAACCTCCAGATTAAAATAAAACGCTACGAATGCACACTGATCTTTGGCCGAACCCCAGTCTGCCACTCCGTTACGGTGACAGAACTGGGTCGTTTCCAGGGGACGCGACGTGGACGCAAACAGTGTGGGGGGTCCCCCAACCTAACCTAACCTAACCTAACCTAACCTAACCTAACCTAACCAAAATTTATAAATAATGTCCTGTCGTCTCACAAGGACTCTGATCATGTCAGGGGAGACTTGAGAAAAGGCAGGAGTGGGTTTTAGCCGGTAAGAGTCCGGCACTGTCTCGGTCGTCTCACAGAGTGGGCGGCCGATTCGTCCATGAGGATTTCCCACTCCTGCCTAATGAAAAAAAAAAAAAAAAAAAAAAAAAAAAAAAAAAACCTAACCTAACCCGATATCTTCGAGCTCTGTATTGCGTTTTTGAAGCGGTTTTCGCGCGTGATAATTATTTTTAGGCGTCCGCTTGCCAACTGACAAAAAATTTTTGACTTCCCTTAAGGGGTTCTTGTATTTTGGCCACTTACCTATATTTTCAAAATTTTTACATCTTCAGAATTCAATAACTTTTTAACCCATCATTAGATTCCGGTCTTTTTTGAGGAATCGAGTTCTCGCCATACTAACCTAGGTTTCCCGGCGCTGCGCGCGAATTGAAACCCTTCCAGGTCGCGGAAAACTTCGATTTTCCTTCAAAAAAAAAAAAAAAAAAAAAAACTCATCAAAAAGTGGTTTTTTGACCACCCTGCAAATTTTTTCTTCCCAAAGTAGTTCTGAAAACGTTCCTGTGGGCTAGTTCGCGAAATTACGTGTTTCTGGACACCTCGCACGCACGTCTAGCTAGACGGAAACATCAAAAATTTTCATTTTATAAAATTTTCCATACAAAATTCATACAAAAGTTTATAACTTTCAAACCCATCATTAGATTCCGATCATTTTTGAGGAATCGAGTTCTCGCCATACTTACCTAGGTTTCCCGGCGCTGCGCGCGAATCGAAATCCATCCAGGTCGCTGAAAACTTCGATTTTCCATCAAAAAACACATTTTTTGACCACCTTTCAAATTTTTTGTTCCCGAAGTAATTCCGAAAACGTTCCTGTGGGCTTGCTCGCGACGAGACGCGTCTCTGGACACCTCGCACGCCCGTCTAGCTCGCAGAGAAATCCAAAAATTTTCTCATTTTCCATCAAAAAACTGGTTTTTTGGCCACTTTTCAAAAATTTTCTTCCCAACGTACTTCTGAAAACGTTCCCGTGGGCTTGTTCGCGACGAGACGCGTTCCCAGACACCTCACACGTGCCCGTAGCTCCTCTGGAACATCAAAATCTTAAAATTAGGTTATATCTATACATAGGTACATATAGCCAAAACCACCTAAGCAAGCATCGTCGAAACACAAATCGCGATATCTTCGAGCTCTGTATTGCGTTTTTGAAGCGGTTTTCGCGCGTGATAATTATTTTTAGGCGTCCGCTTGCCAACTGACAAAAAATTTTTGACTTCCCTTAAGGGGTTCTTGTATTTTGGCCACTTACCTATATTTTCAAAATTTTTACATCTTCAGAATTCAATAACTTTTTAACCCATCATTAGATTCCGGTCTTTTTTGAGGAATCGAGTTCTCGCCATACTAACCTAGGTTTCCCGGCGCTGCGCGCGAATTGAAACCCTTCCAGGTCGCGGAAAACTTCGATTTTCCTTCAAAAAACACATTTTTTGACCACCTTTCAAATTTTTTGTTCCCGAAGTAATTCCGAAAACGTTCCTGTGGGCTTGCTCGCGACGAGACGCGTCTCTGGACACCTCGCACGCCCGTCTAGCTCGCAGAGAAATCCAAAAATTTGACCACCCACCCTCCCGGTTTTCGCTGACCTCTATATAGGGAAGGAAGTCTGTATTTTGTTAAAAATATTTTAGTTCTGGTTTGACTTTTACATTCCTTCACTGACTCGTGAAGACTTTTTATTTTGTTTTGCTGCTCATCTAGCACCAAAACATTAGCTAGTAGACTTGATTCTTGGTAGCTTGATTCGTATTTATCAAACTAAATACTCAATTTACTTCATCCCCCTTTTACAGGGATTTTCTGATAGATATCTATGACAGTTTTATTTAGACTGTCTCAATTATAGTCATAGTTAATATTATATACCATAGTTGATTCCATACTTTAATTTTTTGACAAATTTCCCCGTTCTATTCGTGCCCTATACACACGTTACAACAAAATATAAAAATGGTCCTCGGAATCCGCACCCCAGTAAAAGGGAAGAAAGGGCCAGTTGCCGGCACCAGCGGACCCCGAGAAACGAAGTCGCCTACCCATCCGGAAAATGAGGGACCCTCTGGAGCGCGGGAAGCACCGAAGGGGATGTCCCTCAAATTCGACAGGAAAGACATAGTGCGAGGGAGGACACCTGGGACAGCTGAAACACCACTGACGTCGGCGGGGACCTCTGCTGCTGTTGCCCCCGTTACTACCCCCAGCCCTGCGGGCCCGTCTAGACAGGAGCTAGACGCTGCCAAGACCTTCATACGCAGACCGGAACGAAAAAGGAGATCCGTAGACATCATGGACGCTTACACAAAGCAGACTAACACCTTTTCTGCCTCGTCGAACGATGAGCTTCTCCAGGGGGTCATGAAGACCTTCGAAGATATCCCATCGAGGGTCAGAGACTACCCTTCGATGAGGAAGGATATCAGGACCTTCCTGGAGACCCAGTCAGATAGATGTCTACGGATCTGTTTTGAGTTGAGCAGGCGAGTAAGGGACCTGGAAACAGCGTCTAAAATGGTTCCGCCCACCAAGACAAACGCCACGCCTACACCCGAATCGCCGGAGGCAGTCTTGGAAAGGCTGGAGTGGGTGGAAACCAGTATACAGACGCGGCTCAACGATCTGGAGGAGAAGGTCTCCAAAGGCCTTCGGGACTTGACCGACCACAGCTCCGGAATCAGTGGCGAGGTCATCGAGAGGGTCGTCTGCACGACCGACCAGGTCACCGACAGGATCGACAATGCGGTAGTGGGGTTGGAGTGCGTTTGTCGGGCCGTCGGTGACCTCGGCGGTAGGATCGATGGCCTTGCCGGTGACGTCGCCACCGCTACGGAGAGAACCAAGGAGGTCGTGAGGGAAATGGCATGCGAGGCGAGAGCCGACACGCGGTCTTACGCCTCCGAAGCTGCAGCCAAACCTGGCTATCGACCGGCGCTTCATTCGATGGCGATCACCTTGGAAGGCAGCCAGGAGACTGCTGAAGAGGTGCTCGCCAGAGTGAAGCGGGCGGTCGATGCTAGAGGAACTGGCCTCAAATAAGTAAGGTCCGTAAGGCCAAGAACCAGACGGTCATACTGGGGTGTGACTCGGAAGCGGAGCTCAAGAAAGTGAAGGAGAGAATCGAGAGCCGAAAAGAAGGGCTGATAGTGGCGCCCATGATTAATAAAAACCCACTCGTCGTCCTTAAAGATGTCTTTATAGACAACGAAGACGATGAGCTGGTTAAGGCGCTCTATAGCCAAAATGAAAGCATCTTCAGGGACTTAAAACAGGATGAAAAAGTCATGACGATAAAATATAAAAAACGGACCAGAAACCCCAAAACGGCGCACGTTGTCGTCCAGGTCCGGCCTAAGGTATGGCAGAGGATGACGGAGGCTGGTGCTCTTTACCTTGACCTGCAAAGAGTCAGGGTGGAGGATCAGTCGCCGCTCATCCAATGCACAAAATGCTTGGCATTTGGGCACGGCAGAAAATACTGTACAGAGAGTGCAGATAGGTGCAGTCACTGCGGAGGACCGCACCTGCGCGAGAAGTGCGCGGAATTCGTTTCAGGTAGCGAACCGCAGTGCTGCAACTGTTTGCACTCAAAGTTCCAAAAGACCGACCACAACGCCTTCAGTGCGGAGTGCCCGGTCCGCAAGAAATGGGACTACCTGGCCCGGACGACAACGGCCTACGCCTAAAAATCCCCCTCCCCCCCCTAGATATATAAGATATATAATTTACATATATAAGTATATCTTACGACCCGGACAAAACAAGAAAGAAACAAAAACCAGACTAAGAAATGTCAATAATAAAATATAATCTGTGTATGTATATTTATATTATTGCCACACACCACAATGGAAAATAAACAATACAACGCCAAGAAGGATCCCCCCCTCCACAATCCCCTACTTCCTTCCCCTACACCCCTCTCCCTATTACTTATTTAATAACCCTCAGTATAAATATAAATAGTTTAAAATACCTTAAAACATAAAATTTTAGTTACTCACTGTAGTTAGACGTAAAGCAAAGAAAACAGAATAAACTAGATATATAAACCCGAAAATAAATAAAAATATAAAATGTAAGAAAACATAATTAAAAAGACAGTATTCTGGATATAAAATAGATAGTAAAAAATGTATTAAAATAAGAAAACATAGGTTAGACAGAATGTAGTAATAAAAATAGTAGTAAGCACAAATATAAAGTAAGCTAGTAGATAAGTAAAATAACTATGTAAGTAAATAGGCTAGACTTATAAAACAGAAAAATAAATAAAAATATATTATTTAAGAATATAAACTAAAAGTAAGAAAACTACCTTAAACGTAATAACTAGAAAATTAGAATACGTCAAATAGGAAAATAAATGTTTAGATATTATATAAAAATAAGATGTCAGAATAATACAAAGTGAGAACCAAATTAAATTAGAAACAAATGAACAAAAGATAGTAGTAAGCAAAAGAAATAGCGGGAGTCCCACCCGGCTAAGAATCTGAAAGACGAAAGAAAGAAAGAAAACAAGCATGAAGCTTATAAGTGCGAAAGGAATATGAGAGAACTGGAATAAATGAGAAAACAGAATGACAAGAACTCGTTGCCAAGAACGGGGAAAAGCAACGTGGCAGGAGTGGGTTTTAGCCGGTAAGAGTCCGGCACTGTCTCGGTCGTCTCACAGTGTGGGCGGCCGATTCGTCCATGAGGATTTCCCACTCCTGCCAAAAAAAAAAAAAAAAAAAAAAAAAAAAAACCTAACCTAACCTAACCTTTTTTTTTTTTTTTTTTTTTTTTTTGTTTCGGCTGGGAAAAAATGCATTACGCATACCCTCTCACTCGGGGGAGTGGGAGGGGTATGTGGGACTCCCCGGGCAAGCCCGGTATACCCACTAAAACAACCCAGCAACGAAATTCCCGCAACGTCATAGTGGGGGTGGACTGGGAGATCGGCGTAGCCTTTACGTCCAGTCCACCTCCGACGACCGCCCGCCTTCACGGCGGGCCCTTCACGCCCCCCCCGTCGGGGGAGGGCCGGGAACCTCCGACGATGGTGGTGATGCGTGCAATGCAGGCGGAGGCGCCCCCGCGCCTGTCACCCGCCCATCACCACCGCGAGGAGGGAGAAGAGGGCGTCTTCTCCGACCTCGCCTTCGTCTGCGGAGCGGCGCAGCGAGAGGGTCGTCCTCCCGCGCGCGCTCCGCCGCCTCCTTCTGCGAGATGACATCCTCGCAAAAGGAGGCGACCGCGGCCCAGGACTCCTCACTCCCCAGCATGCATCTGACCACGCTGGGAAGGGAGAGGTCCTGTCCGATCTCCGCAGTGAGACTGCGACGCGGCTCGGACCAAGCTGGGCACACCTCCAGTGTGTGCTGCGCCGTGTCCTCCGCCGCGCCGCAGTCGTGACACGCCGGTGTCTCCTCCCTCCCGATCCGGTGCAGGTGCGTGCCGAAACAGCCGTGGCCTGACAACACCTGCACCAGACGGAAGGAGAGGAAGCCGTGCGGCCGCTCGAGCCAATCCCGCAGGACTGGACCGAGCGCGTCCAACGTTCGACGGCCAAAGGTGGCGGAGGCGAGGTCCTCTGTCCAACCTAACCTTTTTTTTTTTTTTTTTTTTTTTTTTGTTTCGGCTGGGAAAAAATGCGTTACGCATACCCTCTCACTCGGGGGAGTGGGAGGGGTATGTGGGACTCCCCGGGCAAGCCCGGTATACCCACTAAAACAACCCAGCAACGAAATTCCCGCAACGTCATAGTGGGGGTGGACTGGGAGATCGGCGTAGCCTTTACGTCCAGTCCACCTCCGACGACCGCCCGCCTTAGCGGGCCCTTCACGCCCCCCCCATTGGGGGAGGGCCGGGAACCTCCGACGATGATGGTGGTGATGCGTGCAATGCGGGCGGAGGCGCCCCCGCGCCTGTCGCCCGCCCATCACCACCGCGAGGAGGGAGAAGAGGACGTCTTCTCCGACCTCGCCTTCGTCTGCGGAGCGGCGCAGCGAGAGGATCGTCCTCCCGCGCGCGCTCCGCCGCCTCCTTCTGCGAGATGACATCCTCGCAAAAGGAGGCGACCGCGGCCCAGGACTCCTCACTCCCCAGCATGCATCTGACCACGCTGGGAAGGGAGAGGTCCTGTCCGATCTCCGCAGTGAGACTGCGACGCGGCTCGGACCAAGCTGGGCACACCTCCAGTGTGTGCTGCGCCGTGTCCTCCGCCGCGCCGCAGTCGTGACACGCCGGTGTCTCCTCCCTCCCGATCCGGTGCAGGTGCGTGCCGAAACAGCCGTGGCCAGACAACACCTGCACCAGACGGAAGGAGAGGAAGCCGTGCGGCCGCTCGAGCCAGTCTCGCAAGACTGGACCGAGCGCGTCCAGCGTTCGACGGCCAAAGGTGGCGGAGGCGAGGTCCTCTGTCCAATGGACGATGATGGCGTCCCTCGCCTCCCTCCGCACGGCTTCCCGCTCCTCAGCGACGGGGCGCTCCCCGAGCGCTTTTCGGCGCGCCGTCCACTCGTACACTCTGGCGAGCACCCATGCCTCCAACTCCCAAGGAGGGGTGCTGGCCAGAGCGCACGCTGCCGAGAAGCCCACAGAGCGGTAGGCCCTCGCTACCCGCTGCGCGATGGCCCTTTGGGGCCTGCGGATCGCCGTCGCATTCTCCCTCCTGTGGAGGGAGTCCGCCCAGATTGGGGCCCCGTATAGGGCCATGCTCCGCAGGATGCCGGCATACAAGCGCCGGCATCGCGCGCTGGGCCCACCCAGGTTCGGGAGGAGCCACGACAGGGCGCCGGCGGCCTTCAGCAGGCGCGTCGACAGCCCGCTGAAGTGCGGGCCGAAGCGCCACCTGCTGTCCAGTACCAGGCCCAGATACTTCATCTGGGCCTGGACCCCCACCCTGATGCCCTCCACATTGATGTGGGCATCTGGAGGGCAGCGCTGCCGAGGCCCGCGAAAGAACACGGCCTCGGTCTTGTTCAGCGCCACCCTCAACCCCAGGCGGCGGATCCTTCCTGCGACCAAGGATCCGCCAGCCGAGGCCAGACAGGCCGCCTCCCCAAAGTTCCTCCCCCGGGCAGTGAGGAGAGTGTCATCCGCGTAGCAGATGACACTCGTGCCACGGAGGAGGGCTCCCCGCAGGAGCCAATCGAACCCGATGTTCCACAGGGGGGGCCCAAGTACCGACCCCTGTGGAACACCGCACTCTGCGCCGTACCGCCGCAACCTGGCCGTTTTGTCTACAAGGAGGACCTCTCGGTCCTCCAAGTAGTCGGCCAGGAGGTCCCGCAAGAACCTAACCTAACCTTTTTTTTTTTTTTTTTTTTTTGTTTCGGCTGGGAAAAAATGCTTTACGCATACCCTCTCACTCGGGGGAGTGGGAGGGGTATGTGGGACTCCCCGGGCAGGCCCGGTATACCCACTAAAACAACCCAGCAACGAAATTCCCGCAACGTCATAGTGGGGGTGGACTGGGAGATCGGCGTAGCCTTTACGTCCAGTCCACCTCCGACGACCGCCCGCCTTAGCGGGCCCTTCACGCCCCCCCCGTTGGGGGAGGGCCGGGAACCTCCGACGATGATGGTGGTGATGCGTGCAATGCGGGCGGAGGCGCCCCCGCGCCTGTCGCCCGCCCATCACCACCGCGAGGAGGGAGAAGAGGACGTCTTCTCCGACCTCGCCTTCGTCTGCGGAGCGGCGCAGCGAGAGGGTCGTCCTCCCGCGCGCGCTCCGCCGCCTCCTTTTGCGAGATGACATCCTCGCAAAAGGAGGCGACCGCGGCCCAGGACTCCTCACTCCCCAGCATGCATCTGACCACGCTGGGAAGGGAGAGGTCCTGTCCGATCTCCGCAGTGAGACTGCGACGCGGCTCGGACCAAGCTGGGCACACCTCCAGTGTGTGCTGCGCCGTGTCCTCCGCCGCGCCGCAGTCGTGACACGCCGGTGTCTCCTCCCTCCCGATCCGGTGCAGGTGCGTGCCGAAACAGCCGTGGCCAGACAACACCTGCACCAGACGGAAGGAGAGGAAGCCGTGCGGCCGCTCGAGCCAGTCTCGCAAGACTGGACCGAGCGCGTCCAGCGTTCGACGGCCAAAGGTGGCGGAGGCGAGGTCCTCTGTCCAATGGACGATGATGGCGTCCCTCGCCTCCCTCCGCACGGCTTCCCGCTCCTCAGCGACGGGGCGCTCCCCTAGCGCTTTTCGGCGCGCCGTCCACTCGTACACTCTGGCGAGCACCCATGCCTCCAACTCCCAAGGAGGGGTGCCGGCCAGAGCGCACGCCGCCGAGAAGCCCACAGAGCGGTAGGCCCTCGCTACCCGCTGCGCGATGGCCCTTTGGGGCCTGCGGATCGCCGTCGCATTCTCCCTCCTGTGGAGGGAGTCCGCCCAGATTGGGGCCCCGTATAGGGCCATGCTCCGCAGGATGCCGGCATACAAGCGCCGGCATCGCGCGCTGGGCCCACCCAGGTTCGGGAGGAGCCACGACAGGGCGCCGGCGGCCTTCAGCAGGCGCGTCGACAGCCCGCTGAAGTGCGGGCCGAAGCGCCACCTGCTGTCCAGTACCAGGCCCAGATACTTCATCTGGGCCTGGACCCCCACCCTGATGCCCTCCACATTGATGTGGGCATCTGGAGGGCAGCGCTGCCGAGGCCCGCGAAAGAACACGGCCTCGGTCTTGTTCAGCGCCACCCTCAACCCCAGGCGGCGGATCCTTCCTGCGACCAAGGATCCGCCAGCCGAGGCCAGACAGGCCGCCTCCCCAAAGTTCCTCCCCCGGGCAGTGAGGAGAGTGTCATCCGCGTAGCAGATGACACTCGTGCCACGGAGGAGGGCTCCCCGCAGGAAACCTAACCTAACCTTTTTTTTTTTTTTTTTTTTTTTGTTTCGGCTGGGAAAAAATGCATTACGCATACCCTCTCACTCGGGGGAGTGGGAGGGGTATGTGGGACTCCCCGGGCAAGCCCGGTATACCCACTAAAACAACCCAGCATGAAATTCCCGCAGCGTCTTAGTGGGGGTGGACTGGGAGATCGGCGTAGCCTTTACGTCCAGTCCACCTCCGACGACCGCCCGCCTTAGCGGGCCCTTCGCGCCCCCCCCGTTAGGGGAAGGCCGGGAACCTCCGACGATGATGGTGGTGATGCGTGCAATGCGGGCGGGGGCGCCCCCGCGCCTGTCGCCCGCCCATCACCACCGCGAGGAGGGAGAAGAGGACGTCTTCTCCGACCTCGCCTTCGTCTGCGGAGCGGCGCAGCGAGAGGGTCGTCCTCCCGCGCGCGCTCCGCCGCCTCCTTTTGCGAGATGACATCCTCGCAAAAGGAGGCGACCGCGGCCCAGGACTCCTCACTCCCCAGCATGCATCTGACCACGCTGGGAAGGGAGAGGTCCTGTCCGATCTCTGCAGTGAGACTGCGACGCGACTCGGACCAAGCTGGGCACACCTCCAGTGTGTGCTGCGCCGTGTCCTCCGCCGCGCCGCAGTCGTGACACGCCGGTGTCTCCTCCCTCCCGACCCGGTGCAGGTGTGTGCCGAAACAGCCGTGGCCAGACAACACCTGCACCAGACGGAAGGAGAGGAAGCCGTGCGGCCGCTCGAGCCAATCCCGCAGGACTGGACCGAGCGCGTCGAGCGTTCGACGGCCAAAGGTGGCAGAGGCGAGGTCCTCTGTCCAATGGACGATGATGGCGTCCCTCGCCTCCCTCCGCACGGCTTCCCGCTCCTCTGCGACAGGGCGCTCCCCGAGCGCTTTTCAGCGCGCCGTCCATTCGTACACCCTGGCGAGCACCCAAGCCTCCAACTCCCAAGGAGGGGTGCCCGCCAGAGCGCACGCCGCCGAAAAGCCTACCGACCGGTAGGCCCTCGCCACCCGCTGTGCAATGGCCCTTTGTGGCCTGCGGATGGCGGTCGCATTCTCCCTCCTATTGAGGGAGTCCGCCCATATTGGGGCCCCGTATAGGGCCATGCTCCGCAGGATGCCGGCATACAAGCGCCGGCATCGTGCACTGGGCCCCCCCAGGTTTGGGAGGAGCCACGACAGGGAGTCGGCGGCCTTCAGCAGGCGCGTCGACAGCCCGCTGAAGTGCGGGCCGAAGCGCCACCTGCTGTCTAGTATCAGGCCCAGATATTTCATCTGGGCCTTAACCTCCACCCTGATGCCCTCCACATTGATGTGGGCATCTGGAGGGCAGCGCTGCCGAGGCCCGCGAAAGAACACGGCCTCGGTCTTGTTCAGCGCCACCCTCAACCCTAGGCGGCGGATCCTTCCTGCGACCAAGGATCCGCCAGCCGAGGCCAGACAGGCCGCCTCCCTGAAGGTTCTCCCCCGGGCAGTGAGGAGAGTGTCATCCGCGTAACATATGACACTCGTGCCACGGAGGAGGGCTCCTCTCAATAGCCAATCGAACCCGATGTTCCAAAGGGGTGGCCCAAGGACTGACCCCTGTGGAACACCGGACTCCGCGCCGTACCTCCGGAGCCTGGCCGTTTTGTCTACAAGGAGGACATCTCGGTCCTCCAAGTAGTCGGCCAGGAGGTACCGCAAGTATTGGGGCACTCCATGATAGCGGAGTGCCTCCAATATCGTCGAGTGGGGGACGGAGTTGAAGGCGTTGGCTATGTCGAACGACACTGCCAAAACTCCGTCCCCCGCCTCGACCGCCCCCTTCACCTGCCCCTTCAGTAGGGCCAGTGCGTCGATGGTCGAACGCCCCTGTCGGAAACCGAATTGGGCGTCCGACAGGTCTGGCCCTACCCTCCGCAGATGGCTGTTGAGCCGGCAGGCGATGATCCCCTCGAACATTTTGCCGACCTCATCAAGCAGAACGATGGGTCGGTATGCCGAGGGGGAGTCGACCGGACGTCCCTCCCACACCTCCAGTGTGTGCTGCGCCGTGTCCTCCGCCGCGCCGCAGTCGTGACACGCCGGTGTCTCCTCCCTCCCGACCCGGTGCAGGTGTGTGCCGAAACAGCCGTGGCCAGACAACACCTGCACCAGACGGAAGGAGAGGAAGCCGTGCGGCCGCTCGAGCCAATCCCGCAGGACTGGACCGAGCGCGTCGAGCGTTCGACGGCCAAAGGTGGCAGAGGCGAGGTCCTCTGTCCAATGGACGATGATGGCGTCCCTCGCCTCCCTCCGCACGGCTTCCCGCTCCTCTGTGACAGGGCGCTCCCCGAGCGCTTTTCGGCGCGCCGTCCATTCGTACACCCTGGCGAGCACCCAAGCCTCCAACTCCCAAGGAGGGGTGCCCGCCAGAGCGCACGCCGCCGAAAAGCCTACCGACCGGTAGGCCCTCGCCACCCGCTGTGCAATGGCCCTTTGTGGCTCCCTCCGCACGGCTTCCCGCTCCTCTGCGACAGGGCGCTCCCCGAGCGCTTTTCGGCGCGCCGTCCATTCGTACACCCTGGCGAGCACCCAAGCCTCCAACTCCCAAGGAGGGGTGCCCGCCAGAGCGCACGCCGCCGAAAAGCCTACCGTTTATTTATTTTTTTTATTTTTTTAATTTTTTTTTTTTTTTTTTTTTTTTTTTTGTTTCGGCTGGGAAAAAATGCATTACGCATACCCTCTCACTCGGGGGAGTGGGAGGGGTATGTGGGACTCCCCGGGCAAGCCCGGTATACCCACTAAAACAACCCAGCAACGAAATTCCCGCAACGTCATAGTGGGGGTGGACTGGGAGATCGGCGTAGCCTTTACGTCCAGTCCACCTCCGACGACTGCCCGCCTTAGCGGGCCCTTCACGCCCCCCCCGTTGGGGGAGGGCCGGGAACCTCCGACGATGGTGGTGACGTGTGCAATGCGGGCGGAGGCGCCCCCGCGCCTGTCGCCCGCCCATCACCACCGCGAGGTGGGAGAAGAAGACGTCTTCTCCGACCTCGCCTTCCACCTGCTGTCCAGTACCAGGCCCAGATACTTCATCTGGGCCTGGACCCCCACCCTGATGCCCTCCACATTGATGTGGGCATCTGGAGGGCAGCGCTGCCGAGGCCCGCGAAAGAACACGGCCTCGGTCTTGTTCAGCGCCACCCTCAACCCCAGGCGGCGGATCCTCCCTGCGACCAAGGATCCGCCAGCCGAGGCCAGACAGGCCGCCTCCCCAAATGTCCTCCCCCGGGCAGTGAGCAGAGTGTCATCCGCGTAGCAGATGACACTCGTGCCACGGAGGAGGGCTCCCCGCAGGAGCCAATCGAACCCGATGTTCCACAGGGGGGGCCCAAGTACCGACCCCTGCGGAACACCGCACTCTGCGCCGTACCGCCGCAACCTGGCCGTTTTGTCTACGAGGAGGACCTCCCGGTCCTCCAAGTAGTCGGCCAGGAGAGCCCGCAAGTATTGGGGCACTCCATGATAGCGGAGTGCCTCCAAAACCTTTTTTTTTTTTTTTTTTTTTTATGTTTCGGCTGGGAAAAAATGCGTTACGCATACCCTCTCACTCGGGGGAGTGGGAGGGGTATGTGGGACTCCCCGGGCAAGCCCGGTATACCCACTAAAACAACCCAGCATGAAATTCCCGCAGCGTCTTAGTGGGGGTGGACTGGGAGATCGGCGTAGCCTTTACGTTTTACCGACCTCATCAAGCAGAACGATGGGTCGGTATGCCGAGGGGGAGTCGACCGGACGTCCCTCCTTACGGAGAAGGCACAGCTGCCCCTCCTTCCATAGTTTCGGGAACCTTCCAGACGCGAGGCATGCGCTGAAAAGGTCCCGAAACCTATCCTCCATTTGAGCGGCAGCTATGGCCACCACTCTTGCTGGGACGCCATCCGGACCGGGGGCCGTCTTCTTGGCGCGGAGGCCGAGAAGACCCTCGCGGAACTCCTCCGCCGTCACCGGGGGCACATCTGCCTCCATCGGTGGAACCGCCTCCTGCGGGGGATCCTGCGGGGGATCCATCGTTGGTGGGGTGAAGTCGGTCCTGCGCGGAAACAGGGACCGGACCACCCCATCCAACAGTGCCGGCTCGAGGGTCTCGGTCAATGGGGGACCATGGGGCCGCAGTTGGTTCCGCGCCGCCCTGTATGGTCTCCCAAAGGGGTCCCGATCGAGACCCTCTAGCATCTCAGCCCTCGCCGAGTCCTTCGCAGCGCACATAGCCGACTTGAGGGCCGCCTTTGCCTCCCGGTAGGAAGCGTAGAGACGGTCCTCGTCTGCCTGACTACGTGCGCTGCGCCGACGGCTCCGCGTGTAGGCCCTACGGGCCGCCACGCAGGTGGCCCGGAGGCCTGCCAGCTCCTCCGACCACCAATAGACGGCACGACGGGGGGGCTGCTGCTGCGTCGACGTCCAGGGTCTCCACAGGGGGCGACAGCCAGTCCTGCAGGAAGGCAGCCTCCTTGGCTGCCTCGCGGTCCAGGCGAGTGAGGGCCCAACGAAGGAAGGGAGGCCTGCCAGAGCGGGCCATCTCCCCCCGGGAGCCATGCCGGGTGGAGATGTCGAACCGCACATATCTGTGGTCCGACAAGGTCTCCACCAGCTCCACCCGCCAGTTCACGATGCGTGCGGCTAAGACGGGGGTGGCAAACGAAACGTCGACCACCGACCCACCCTGCTGCCACACACATGTGTGGACCGCCCCCCTGTTGAGGAGGGACACGCCGCATGACGCCGACCAGAACTCGACGGCGCGACCCCGGACGTTGCAGGAGGCAGCCGGGTTGCCCCAGGCCTCCGACTTGGCGTTAAGGTCGCCCAAAACCACGACGTGGCGTGGCGCCGCCCTCCCAACGACTGCAGTGAGGACCTCCAGGAAGTCCTCAAAGTCTGGAAGAGGGCGGTTAGGGGAGAAGTAGACCCCGACTAGGGCCAGATCCCCCCACGCGGCGGCCACGTATCCCGGTCCTCTCTCTAAGAGCGAGAGGGGAGGGGAGTCTGTGGAAGACCGCGACACCAAAGCCACCAAGCCGTCTCGGTCGCCTAGCCAGCTGCCAGGGACCGAGTAAGGCTCGGCGACCACCGCCAAGTCCACCAACCACTCAGCCATGGTCTGCATCAGCAGATCCTGGGCTGCCCGGCAGTGGTTGGCGTTCGTTTGTAGGATGCGATGTTCGACTCTGGCCATTAGTCGGACATCGCACCCCCCTCCTCCGCAGCTATGCTAGCAGCAGGCCCAGCTGGCGCCTGCGCTTTGCCCCTCTTAGGGGGAGGATTGCAAGTCCTCCCCTTCATAACGTGTCCTGCTGGGCGGCCACTGGCAGCACACACCGCGCAGTGCGGTTTGGCGACCGTGCAGGAGGCGGCTTTGTGGCCGTCCTTGCCGCAGCGATAGCAGCTGTCCGTCCTGTTGACTTTGGACGGACAGAGGGCTCCGGTGTGGCCGATGCCGAAGCACCTGAAGCAGCGCAGAGGCTGCTCCAAAAGTGCCCGGACCACACCGGAGCTGAAGCCGACGGAAAGCCTTCCCTTGTCCAGGACGGCTTTGGCGGCGGCGACAGGGCACTCGAGCCGAATAGTGCCCATGCCGCCGCGGCCGGTCCTGATGTCCCGGCCTTGCACAGCTGCAACGCTGCAGCCACCAATGGCTGCGACTGCTGCCACCACCTCCTCTTTGGTGACCGAGTCATCGAGGTCGGTCACCAGTATGGCCGCCGACTTAGTTGGTCGGGCCACCTTGGCCGCGTCTGCGATGACCTCCCGCAGCTTTGCTGCGAAGAGGTCAGCGCTGGCGCTGCCGTCCGCCCCCGGGAACTCGAAAATGCGAGCCCCGGTTTGGGTACGCCGGCAGGATACTTTGCCGATCCCCAGTTGGGTGGGATCGGCATTGGCACGCGCCCGCACTAATACGGACGCGTACGTCTCCCCGCGCTCAGCAGCCTCCGCCGTGAGCGTCACGACGACGGCTGCAGACTGTGGGGGAACAAGTTTCCCCCTCCTTCTCCCCTTCCTCTTCCCCTTGCCAGTCGCCTGTGGCTGGCTGGTAGGCGTGGTGGCGGGGACGGCGGGGGCGGCCGCTGCCGCCTTTCGACCCTTGCCCTTCCCCTTTCCCTGCGTCTGGCTGGGAGTCGTCCGCGACTGGCTGGCAGGCTCAGTGGCGGGGGCGACAGAGACGGCCTTCGTCTTCTTCCCCTTGCCCTTGCCTTTCCCCCTCCCGACCACCTCGATCCAGCCCTCCTGGTTGGACGGAGTGGTCGAAGGGAGATTGGCGTCCTCCGGTTGCGAGGACGGCCCCGGCTCGTCTCGCCTCTTGTCCGCCGCAAGTGGCGGTCGGAGGCGCTTCTCCGGCAAGAGCCGGTCCTCAATTCCTGCTATGCAGGCTCGGGTGAAAGCCCGCTCCTCCATGACGACCTTGCGGATAACATCCTCAAGGTTGGAGGAGGGGGCCTCCACGGCCGGCGTCGGGCCCACGGCAGGCGACGTGCCCTGATTTGGCGGGGCGGTAGCGTCAGCCAGATTCTGATGAAGCTGGCTGACCTGTAGCTGCAGGCGATCCACCTTCGCCTGCAGCTGCCGCGTTTCGTCTGTTGCTGTCCTCCGGACCAGCTCCTCGACGATGCCGCGCATACTTGCGGCCCTGCATTTAAGGGACTTTTGAAAAGTCCCTTTAAGGTGAGAGGACTTAGCGGCGACCTCCACAATACCCTCTTCGTCCTCGTGCGCCATCCGCTCGAGCTCCGCGACGGAGTAGTCCGCGTAGAGGACGGTGGATGCGCCGTACCCGGACTTGGCCCGGGCGGCACGCGCTCGTTGCTCTTTGAGAGCAACTCTCTCCTCCAGCTCCTCCTGGAGCTGTGCCCGCCGAGCCAGGTCCAGCTGGCGTTGGGCATCTGCGAGACCCACTGAGTGGGTGTCTGCGGCTGTCACTGGCCTCTTCGCCTTCGACAGCCCCGTCGAGCCTGAGGCCGAGGAACCCTCGGACCCGCTCTTGCGACGCGCGGCACGCTTTCGCGACCGCGAACAACCCGCGTCTGAGACGAGGGACTCGTCAGAGTCCGACGTCTCGTCAGCCCTCCTAAAAAAGCTTGCCGCAGACGGCGCGCGGCTAGCTTCTGACGCCGAAGCGTCAGACTGGCCCTGAGAAGGGCCGTTGGGTTGGCCCTGAGAAGGGCCTTTTAAGAAACGCCCTTGGGCGTCCCGCTTGGGTTTAGGCATATTGCCTCCGCCGAGATCGCAGCTAAAAGCCTCCAGATTAAAATAAAAACGCTACGAATGCACACTGTACTTTGGCCGAGCCCAGTCTGCCACTCCGTTACGGTGACAGAACTGGGTCGTTTCCAGGGGACGCGACGTGGACGCAAACAGTGTGGGGGGTCCCCCAACCTAACCTAACCTTTTTTTTTTTTTTTTTTTTGTTTCGGCTGGGAAAAAATGCGTTACGCATACCCTCTCACTCGGGGGAGTGGGAGGGGTATGTGGGACTCCCCGGGCAAGCCCGGTATACCCACTAAAACAACCCAGCAACGAAATTCCCGCAACGTCTTAGTGGGGGTGGACTGGGAGATCGGCGTAGCCTTTACGTCCAGTCCACCTCCGACGACCGCCCGCCTTCAAAGCGGGCCCTTCACGCCCCCCCCGTTGGGGGAGGGCCGGGAACCTCCGACGATGATGGTGATGCGTGCAATGCAGGCGAAGGCGCCCCCGCGCCTGTCGCCCGCCCATCACCACCGCGAGGAGGGAGAAGAGGGCGTCTTCTCCGAACTCGCCTTCGTCTGCGGAGCGGCGCAGCGAGAGGGTCGTCCTCCCGCGCGCGCTCCGCCGCCTCCTTACAGGCCCCATACAGGGCCATGCTCCGCAGGATGCCGGCATACAAGCGCCGGCATCGTGCACTAGGCCCCCCCAGGTTCGGGAGGAGCCACGACAGGGAGTCGGCGGCCTTCAGCAGGCGCGTCGACAGCCCGCTGAAGTGCGGGCCGAAGCGCCACCTGCTGTCCAGTATCAGGCCCAGATATTTCATCTGGGCCTTGACCTCCACCCGGATGCCCTCCACGACAATGTGGGCATCCGGAGGGCAGCGCTGCCGAGGCCCGTGGAAGAACACGGCCTCGGTCTTGTTCAGCGCCACCCTCAACCCTAGGCGGCGGATCCTTCCTGCGACCAAGGATCCGCCAGCCGAGGCCAGACAGGCCGCCTCCCTGAAGGTTCTCCCCCGGGCAGTGAGGAGAGTGTCATCCGCGTAACAGATGACACTCGTGCCACGGAGGAGGGCTCCTCTCAACAGCCAATCGAACCCGATGTTCCAAAGGGGTGGCCCAAGGACTGACCCCTGTGGAACACCGGACTCCGCGCCGTACCTCCGGAGCCTGGCCGTTTTGTCCACAAGGAGGACCTCTCGGTCCTCCAAGTAGTCGGCCAGGAGGTCCCGCAAGTATTGGGGCACTCCATGATAGCGGAGTGCCTCCAATATCGTCGAGTGGGGGACGGAGTTGAAGGCGTTGGCTATGTCGAACGACACTGCCAAAACTCCGTCCCCAGCCTCGACCGCCCCCTTCACCTGCCCCTTGAGTAGGGCCAGCGCGTCGATCGTCGAACGCCCCTGTCGAAAACCGAACTGGTCAGCGAAGAGGTCAGCGCTGGCGCTGCCCTCCGCCCCCGGGAACTCGAAGATTCGAGCACCGGTTTGGGTCCTTCGGCAAGAGACTTTGCCGATCCCCAGTTGGGTGGGATCGGCATTGGCACGCGCCCGCACTAGTACGGACGCGTACGTCTCCCCGCGCTCAGCAGCCTCCGCCGTGAGCGTCACGACGACGGCTGCAGACTGTGGGGGAACAAGTTTCCCCCTCCTTCTCCCCTTCCTCTTCCTCTTGCCAGTCGCCTGTGACTGGCTGGGAGGCGTGGTGGCGGGGACAGCGGCGGCGGCCGCTGCCACCTTTTGGTCCTTGGCCTTCCGCTTTCCCTTCCCAGTCGTCTGCGACTGGCTGGGAGGCGTGGTGGCGGGGGCGGCAGAGACGGCCTTCGTCCTTTTGCCCTTGCCCTTTCCCTTTCCTCTCCCGACCACCTCGATCCAACCCTCCTGGTTGGACGGAGTGGTGGACGGGAGATTGGCGTCCTCCGGTTGCGAGGACGGCCCCGGCTCGACTCGCCTCTTGTCCGCCGCAAGCGGCGGTCGGAGGCGCTTCTCCGGCAAGAGCCGGTCCTCAATTCCTGCTATGCAGGCTCGGGTGAAGGCCCGCTCCTCCATGACGACCTTGCGGATAACATCCTCAAGGTTGGAGGCGGGGGCTTCCACGGCCGGCGTTGGGCCCACGGCAGGCGACGTGCCCTGACTGGGCGGGGCGGTGGCGTCAGCCAACTTCTGATGAAGCTGGCTGACCTCCGATTGCAGGCGATCCACTTTCGCCTGCAGCTGCCTCGTCTCGTCGGTGCTCGTCCGGCTGACAAGCTCCTTAATAATGCCGCGCAAACTCGCGGCCCTGCATTTAAGGGACTTTTGGAAAGTCCCTTTTAGGTGTGAGGACTTTGCGGCGACCTCAACAATCCCCTCCTCGTCCTCCTCCGCCATTCGCTCGAGCTCCACAACGGAGAAGTCCGAGTAAAGGACGTGGGACGCGCCGTATCCGGACTTGGCCCGGGCGGCACGCGCTCGCTGCTCCTTAAGAGCAACCATCTCCTCCAGCTCTTCCTGGAGCTGTGCCCGCCGGGCCAGGTCCAGCTGGCGCTGGGCATCCAATAGACCCACTGAGTGGGTGTCTGCGGCTGTCGCTGGCCTCTTCGCCTTCGACAGTCCCGTCGATCCAGAGGCCGAAGATCCCTCCGACCCTCCCTTCCGACGCGCGGTGCGCTTTCGCGACCGCGAACAACCCGCGTCTGAGACGAGGGACTCGTCAGAGTCCGACGTCTCATCTGCCCTCCTAAAAAAGCTAGCCGCAGACGGCGCGCGGCTAGCTTCTGACGCCGAAGCGTCAGACTGGCCCTGAGAAGGGCCGTTGGTTTGGCCCTGATAAGGGCCGTTGGGTTGGCCCTGAGAAGGGCCTTTTAAGAAACGCCCTTGGGCGTCCCGCTTGGGTTTAGGCATATTGCCTCCGCCGAGATCGCAGCTAAAAACCTCCAGATTAAAATAAAACGCTACGAATGCACACTGATCTTTGGCCGAACCCCAGTCTGCCACTCCGTTACGGTGACAGAACTGGGTCGTTTCCAGGGGACGCGACGTGGACGCAAACAGTGTGGGGGGTCCCCCAACCTAACCTAACCTTTTTTTTTTTTTTTTTTTTTTTTTTTTTTTGTTTCGGCTGGGAAAAAATGCGTTACGCATACCCTCTCACTCGGGGGAGTGGGAGGGGTATGTGGGACTCCCCGGGCAAGCCCGGTATACCCACTAAAACAACCCAGCAACGAAATTCCCGCAACGTCTTAGTGGGGGTGGACTGGGAGATCGGCGTAGCCTTTACGTCCAGTCCACCTCCGACGACCGCCCGCCATCATAGCGGGCCCTTCACGCCCCCCCCGTTAGGGGAGGGCCGGGAACCTCCGACGATGGTGGTGATGCGTGCAATGCAGGCGGAGGCGCCCCCGCGCCTGTCGCCCGCCCATCACCACCGCGAGGAGGGAGAAGAGGACGTCTTCTCCGACCTCGCCTTCGTCTGCGGAGCGGCGCAGCGAGAGGATCGTCCTCCCGCGCGCGCTCCGCCGCCTCCTTTTGCGAGATGTCATCCTCGCAAAAGGAGGCGACCGCGGCCCAGGACTCCTCACTCCCCAGCATGCATCTGACCACGCTGGGAAGGGAGAGGTCCTGTCCGATCTCCGCAGTGAGACTGCGACGCGGCTCGGACCAAGCTGGGCACACCTCCAGTGTGTGCTGCGCCGTGTCCTCCGCCGCGCCGCAGTCGTGACACGCCGGTGTCTCCTCCCTCCCGATCCGGTGCAGGTGCGTGCCGAAACAGCCGTGGCCAGACAACACCTGCACCAGACGGAAGGAGAGCAAGCCGTGCGGCCGCTCGAGCCAGTCTGACCGAGCGCGTCCAGCGTTCGACGGCCAAAGGTGGCGGAGGCGAGGTCCTCTGTCCAATGGACGATGATGGCGTCCCTCGCCTCCCTCCGCACGGAACCTTTTTTTTTTTTTTTTTTTTTTTTTTTTTGTTTCGGCTGGGAAAAAATGCATTACGCATACCCTCTCACTCGGGTGAGTGGGAGGGGTATGTGGGACTCCCCGGGCAAGCCCGGTATACCCACTAAAACAACCCAGCAACGAAATTCCCGCAACGTCATAGTGGGGGTGGACTGGGAGATCGGCGTAGCCTTTACGTCCAGTCCACCTCCGACGACCGCCCGCCTTAGCGGGCCCTTCACGCCCCCCCCGTTGGGGGAGGGCCGGGAACCTCCGACGATGGTGGTGACGTGTGCAATGCGGGCGGAGGCGCCCCCGCGCCTGTCGCCCGCCCATCACCACCGCGAGGAGGGAGAAGAGGGCGTCTTCTCCGACCTCGCCTTCGTCTGCGGAGCGGCGCAGCGAGAGGGTCGTCCTCCCGCGCGCGCTCCGCCGCCTCCTTCTGCGAGATGACATCCTCGCAAAAACCTAACCTAACCTAACCTAACCTAACCTAACCTTGATGTTCCAGAGGAGCTACGGGCACGTGTGTGGTGTCTGGGAACGCGTCTCGTCGCGAGCAAGCCCACGGGAACGTTTTCAGAAGTACGTTGGGAAGAAAATTTTTGAAAAGTGGCCAAAAACCAGTTTTTTGATGGAAAATCAGAAACTTTTTGGATTTCTCTGCGAGCTAGACGGGCGTGCGAGGTGTCCAGAGACGCGTCTCGTCGCGAGCAAGCCCACAGGAACGTTTTCGGAATTAGTTCGGGAACAAAAAATTTGAAAGGTGGTCAAAAAATGTGTTTTTTGATGGAAAATCGAAGTTTTCAGCGACCCGGAGGGATTTCGATTCGCGCGCAGCGCCGGGAAACTTCGAGTTTCCATAAAAAAACACATTTTTTGACCACCTTTCAAATTTTTTGTTCCCGAAGTAATTCCGAAAACGTTCCTGTGGGCTTGCTCGCGACGAGACGCGTCTCTGGACACCTCGCACGCCCGTCTAGCTCGCAGAGAAATCCAAAAAATTTCTGATTTTCCATAAAAAAACTGGTTTTTTGGCCACTTTTCAAAAATTTTCTTCCCAACGTACTTCTGAAAACGTTCCCGTGGGCTTGCTCGCGACGAGACGCGTTCCCAGACACCTCACACGTGCCCGTAGCTCCTCTGGAACATCAAAATCTTAAAATTAGGTTCAAATCTCAAATCTCAAATTGTTTATTGCAATCCATAATGTACACATACAGGTGGTAAAAGAATAAATAGAACAAATTATGGACCCTGTCGGGCACAGCAAAACTTTAAATAATTAGGAGAGAGGAAGAGCGCTTTAAATAACTTTCCTTGCAATATAAATGTTTTATAAATTTTCAAATTTTTTATGCATATTATTATGTACATCAGAACGTTCGGCCAGTCGAGATAGGGAGCTGGCTGCTACTCCAGTTTTTAGTGATGATTATGTGACGCATAAAGATGCCAGCCAAAGAATTTGTGACAGAACGGATCGAAAGTTAGAAGCATTTATTTATGGCCGAACGAACTGATATCAGGACGTTCGGCCAACCTGAATCTCCATAATTGAGGACCTCAGAGAAACTGTTACTGAATAAAGATTTAGTGACGATTTGGTGACAAACAACCAATGCTTTAGTTTTACTCGTAATGCCACCGGATAAAAGTAAAATGAATTTTGGTTCCTGGAACATCAGGACGTTCGGCCAACGTAATCTCCATAACTGAGGACCTGAGAGAAACCGTTAATGAATAAAGATTTAGTGACGAGACTGAAACTAATTAGTATTGCTTTATTTTTTTTTGTGACGGCTCCTTTAAATAGTAAAATGAAAATTTAACATATAACCTCAAAACATTGGGATTATCGATTCCTCCACAAAGAAGAAGCCTAGAAAAACCGATAATGAATAAAGATTTAGTAACGAGACTGAAACTAATTATTATTGCTTTATTTTTGTTTGTGACGGCCCCATTAAATAGTTAAATGTAAATTTAACATATAACCTCAAAACATTGGGATTATCGATTCCTCCACAAGGAAGAAAGCTAGAGAGACCGTTAATCAATAAAGATTTAGTGACGACACTGAAACGAACTTTTATTGTTTTATTTTTTTTTGTGACGGCCCCTTTAAATAGTAAATTGAATATTTATCATTATAACCTCAAAACATTGGGATTATCGATTACTCCCCAATGAAGAAGCCTAGACGACTCGTAAAACCCCTGATGTGTTATAGATTTTCAGTTTCAGTGCAATGGTGTCAGTATTTTTGTTGATTCAAGATTAATCTATAAAAATGCACTATGGCGGACGGCGACTGAAATAGGGTGACCATGTATTCCAACGAAACAAGTATTTATCGAGTAGGTACTTTTTTATCTACTGAATGAAGCATATCACGTCGAAATAGTTACAAGGTGACGATGTAGGTATTGCAACAAAATAAATAGATGCGTGGACGGAGGAATATGAGGAGTGCGGATAACTAAAATTGCATTAGAAATAAAAAAAATATAAAAAAACATTACACACACACCATGCGTTATGATGTGGCCTCTTTGCTTCTACTTTTTATTATTTTTCTGTGTCTGTCACTATCACATGAATAAAAAAAAATGAAACTATCGATTGAATTTCGACCAATAAGACACCACTAGTTTTCTTATCAATTTCTGCTATAGTAGGTACCTACCAAGGGATCTCTGCACCCGCGTGGAATGCGTTCCTTCCCCCGCAACTTTCCGGCGCCTTACTGTCTCTCGCTCGCCAAGTCGCCAGTCATGTCACTAGTGTGATGTCATCGAGGTCAGGTGCAGAGATCCTTTGGTACTATAATAGAACCACACAGGACTATCGAAAATGGGTAGCTTAAGTTCTGGCTGACCTTACCGGAAAGAAAGCCGTGATGATGTCGACTAGTATTTTTAAGAGTTCATTTGGTGTAGTTATTGTATTATCTTACTGTGGTTCATCTATAGAAATGTTATTTAATTTTAAAAATGTGTAATCTAGTTTATCAAAGTAGTAATAATATTGTCGGGCCACCACCGAAAGAAATCCGATTTGACAAGTTTCAAGTCAGTCACCGAGCAATAAACACAAGAAGCTGTCAAATCGATCTATCTTCTCTCGTGGTGAACCAATTTAACGTGCCAGCCGTATTAGAACCCATTGGCCTGGCACGCGACGATGGCAAAAGACCGGACGGTATGTCTTTATTTCTATGGAAGATGGGTAGGCCTTTAGTGTGGGACGCTACTTGTGTCGATACTCTTGCGCCATCCCATCTTCCTAGCTCGTCGTGATGTGCTGGTTCTGCGGCTTCGGCTGCTGAAAACCTCAAACGGCAGAAATATAGTGGCCTTATGGCAACTACATTTTTGAGCCGTTTGGGGTTGAAACTCTTGGATCGTGGGGTCCGAGGGCTCACGTCCTATTTAAAGATCTAGCAAAACGCTTAGTTGACGTTTCGAATGACCCAAGAGCTGGCTTTTACCTTGGACAGACGATAAGCATTGCCATACAACGTGGCAATACAGCCAGTCTTTTGGGCTCACTTCCAGTTGATAGCGATGGGGTGGGGACGAATTCTTTGACGCCATATTTTAGTTAGGAGTTTTTTTTTTTTCTATCGTAAGTGTATATAGTTTGTTCTTTAAATAAATAGTTATTATTTAACTGTAATTCTAAAAAGTACAATTTATTATGTACTTACCTAACTACCTACCGCTTTTTTTTGGATGATTATAAATAAAGCATTTTTTAATTTGTGTGCTATTTTTTATTTATTTAAGTTTTTTTTTTTAATGCGAAACGGGGAAACTCTTGGCCCAAATCTCACCTGATGGAAAGTGATGAAGTATTCTTTTACTTCTTAATTTTTCCAATCTCCAATGTCAGTCAACTTTCCACTTTTGTTTGCTTTTAGCCAAAATAGACACGACTAATATAACAAAAACTTCATAAGTGGACACGTATGCAGGCTTCAGCTCAACGTTGCTTGTACCTGTATAATTTTTAATATTACGACGTGTTTTGCTTCATTCAGTAGGTAAAAAGGTACCTACTTGATAAATACTTGTTTCGATGGAATACATGGTCACCCTATTTCAGTCGCCATCCACCATAGTGCATTTTTTATGGATTAATTTTGAATCAACAAATATACTGACACTATTGCACTGAAACCTATAACACATCAGAGGTCTTACGCGTCGTCTAGGCTTCTTCGTTGTGGAGGAATCGATAATCCCAATGTTTTGAGGTTATATGTTAAATTTTCATTTTACTATTTAAAGGGTCCGTCACAAACAAAAATAAAGCAATAACAATTAGTTTCAGTCTCGTCACTAAATCTTTATTCATTATCGGTTTCTCTAGGCTTCTTCTTTGTGGAGGAATCGATAATCCCAATGTTTTGAGGTTATATGTTAAATTCTCATTTTACTATTTATAGGAGCCGTCACAAAAAAAAATAAAGCA
The DNA here is from genome assembly GCA_963859965.1 of Ceramica pisi. Classification (NCBI taxonomy): domain Eukaryota; kingdom Metazoa; phylum Arthropoda; class Insecta; order Lepidoptera; family Noctuidae; genus Ceramica; species Ceramica pisi. The sequence goes on from OY982542.1 coordinate 64,810, forward strand.
ATAATAATTAGTTTCAGCCTCGTCACTAAATCTTTATTCAGTAACGGTTTCTCTCAGGTCCTCAGTTATGGAGATTACGTTGGCCGAACGTCCTGATGTTCCAGGAAACAAAATTCATTTTATTTTTATCCGGTGGCATTACGAGTAAAACTAAAGCATTGGTTGTTTGTCACCAAATCGTCACTAAATCTTTATTCAGTAACAGTTTCTCTGAGGTCCTCGGTTATGGAGATTCAGGTTGGCCGAACGTCCTGATATCAGTTCGTTCGGCCATAAATAAATGCTTCTAACTTTCGATCCGTTCTGTCACAAATTCTTTGGCTGGCATCTTTATGCGTCACATAATCGTCACTAAAAACTGGAGTAGCAGCCAGCTCCCTATTTCGACTGGCCGAACGTTCTGATGTACATATATTATTATTACCTACATATTTATTTTTGGATTAAATAAAATGTTTGGTTGTTTTATTGTTTAATAGCTTGCATTTTGTGCATTGGTATTAGTGTATTTGTGTGATGAATACTTTGTATATTATTTAATTATTATTATTAATAGAATACCATGTCATTTTATTTATTATCATCAATAGAATAGTATATTTATTTGTTATTATTAATAGAACAGTATATTATTTATTATATTAATAGAGAATTATGTCATTTATGTATTATTGTGAAAGTCATTTATACAGGGCGTATTTGACATCGTAACGCAAACTTCGGGAAAAGGCTACATCTCATGCCACTAACCAAATTGTGGAAGTCATTAATCTCGCTAATGAACGGTTACAGAAATTGTCATTTTCGAGCGCGCAATGTATTGTGAACAACGCGATACAAACGCGTGAGAGCGTTGCACGCAATACATACCTACTTCACGTCTTGCACACAAACGTACATGGTCTGCGACGCCGCCGCGGCGACGCGCCGCGCCGCACCGCGCGCGTATGTGTGTATGTAGGTAACTACGAACGAATCGCCACATGAAATTACTTAATCACTGAGAAATAACTACGGTGCCTACCTGCTGATGGTAGGAACATGTTTATGCAGAATGTTAGAGAAAAAAGCTGACCTTGAGCTATGTTTCTATCAGCGAAATGTGTTTGAATTTGGATTGCATCTAGGTATCGTCTAAATGGATGGCAACTAGCAAGGTCACCTTGAATGGAACACTGCATTACATCCTTCTTAAACATGCTTAAGAACTTGTTTTTGAAGAGCTTAAGAGAAAAGAAGGAGCCATAAGCTTAGTCTTTTAAAATCACGACTCCGATAAAGATTGATTACAAAAAATAAGCTTGTAAGTACATCGAGATCCGGTAACGCAGCTAGCTAATGAACTACCTAACTCTCTTTGAGTTTGAATGTACCCAAATACCTACGAATATCACCCTTCGCCGACGGCAATAATATCACATAAAATAATTTTAATCACTCAAAAATACCTACCTACTAACATGATTATGCAGAAGTTAAGGAGACTTGCTTAGTCTCTTATAATCACGAACACGACTCCGATAAGGATTGATAACAAAGCCGGCGATGTGCGAGTTAGACTCTCACACAAAGGGTTCCGTACCATAACCATAAACAAAAAACACGTTTCTTGTATGCGAGCTTTCCAATGGAGCTCTCTGTAAATTTTATTTTTTATTTGTTAGAAATACCATGCCTGAGATACAGCCCACTAACAGACAGACGGACCGGCCGCGGCGGCCGAACATCAGAGGCTTAGTAATAAGGTTCCATTGGTTACCTACTCTTCGGGTACGGAATCCTAAAAAGAAGCTTGCAGTAGGTATTAACGAGTAACTACCTAGAACTCACCTTAGGCTCGCTCACCCCTAATCAGATAGGGTTCGAAGAATCGAAGTGGCCGGCGCCAGCACTGAGCGCGGCGCAGAGTTTCAGCGTGGACACGGGGCAGAAACGTTGGGTCCTGACGCTGAGGCCTGAGCACACACCTCACACAGCGACGCAAACACATTCACTATGCAATTCCGCTTCTCGGCTGCGGAATCGCACTCTGCTGACACAAACACCTTGTCCTTGACATAACCCCAAAGAAAAAAACCTAATGGGGTCAAGTCTGGTGAGCGAGCTGGCCATGGCTCCCTGCCGAATCTCCCAATCCACCGATTCCCGAATGATTCGGTACCTAAGGCAGCGTCACATCATCAGCATGTTACCGTATTCTTGGGCACTGAAGTTCTCATTAAGTCCAGATGACATTTTTCAATGAAACACAAAGACACACAAAAACACGCAAGTTCACAGAAAGAAACCAAAATTTGTCTTCTCTAACGTTTCGAAAACCGATTTTTGCAAAAAAAAATGCACTCGTTCGCGATCAGCGTCAACAAGGAACTGACAAAAATCCATCATTATTTCATTAAAAATGTTCTTTCGATCTATCCTTTGAGGTCGCCGACAGATACCTACATTGGACCTACAGTGCCAGGGCCGGGCTTGCGATGATAATAGTATGAAAATTCATTTTTTTGCTTTTAATTTATTAATGTTTTTTTATCGAATAATTTTGGTATTGTAAAACTGAACTTTTTTTTAAAACCAAACAGAAACAAATTAAGGTCATCAATCGTCATGATTAAGTTTCAACACCCGTGTTGATGCCGTATTTAAAATTCTGTCACATTAATTGTATCAAAGCGTACAATGGGTATAGCAAGATCCAATTGTAATAAGCATAACATTACTTATTTTAACTTATTTATTTATTTAACAATTTATGTACAAACATTTTATCAGAACATAAGAAGAAGGAAACAGAAAACAAAGCATTATTATGGTTTTACGCAATTATTAATAGTAAGAAAAAAAAAAGATTATTTTCTCGGTCGGATATCATCGTGACTCCACATAAACGCTTATTAAAAAGCGTTTTACCGGTTGCACCCAAATACGTCTCTGGCGTCCGTCGGTTTCGTCGGTAAAGGTCAAAGAGCGCGCGCTACGTGTTGCCGCCGCAATATGAAAATGGGTTTTATCGACACAAAACAAAGTAACCGATTTTCAACCTTAATCTATTACGTTAATGTTGGAAATCGGCTACTTCGTTTTGCTGTGATACGTTTCATTTTCTTTGGAATGCAGTCTTAGGCGGCACGCTTTTAACAAATCATACACGCGTGACACACATGCATACTTGTTAGTGTGTGGGCAGCTACTATGCATTGCGTTGACCTTTCGTTTGTACTTTAGCACAGCTGAGCTGATACCTATTTGTGGTTTTATTTACATTGCTCTTTTTAGTGAAACTAGTTAATTAATTATTTTTTTATTAAAAATCTCATTGCGTTAGGTCAGAATAACGATTATGAGTAGTCTAAAGTAAAAAAAACTCTTGAAAAAACTGGAAAAATGAGAAAAAAGCCGATGAAAAATTCCAACTCTGGGGTGTCCAGAATCATGCCCTGGACCCATGGAAATCGTTTGTGCGTCGATGTCAGATACACCGTGTATATCAATTGAATAAAATGTCATTTATTTATTAACATCAATAGAATACAATGTTATTGTTTATTATCATTAATTGAATAGGATGTCATTAAGGAAACAGCAAAAGATTTACATAGTAGGAGGGTGGGAGTTATAAACAGCTAAAAAATTAAACCTTGTCGTTTAAAAATTCATTTATGCTATAGTAGCATTTTTGTACTAAAAATTGTTTTAGTTTATTTGTGAAAATGTTTAATTTATCTTCTTTTTTGATTAATTCTGGTAGTTTATTGTATATTTTTATGGACATTACATAGGGGCTTGTTGAATGTATTTTTAGCCGAGAATGTGGAATGTTTAATCTCGATTTGTGTCGGAGTGTGTAACGTGATTGTATGTCCTCGCGCTTTGTATAAAATTCCTGATACTTACGAACAAATTTGCAAGTTTCTAATATGTATATACTGGGGAGTGTTAAAATATTATAATTTTGGAAGTGAAGTTTGCAGCTGTCTGTTTGATCGATATTTGCTAGGATTCTAACTATTTTTTTTTGAATGGTAAATAGTGATGGAGCATCTGTGCTATTTCCCCAAAGGATAACACCGTAGCTTAGCCATGCATAAGCATACGCATAGTAGGTGGTGAGCGCTGCTTGAAGATTTGGGGTTTTTTTTATTTCACGAAGAGCAAATGAAAATCTTGAAATTTTTGATCTAAGTTTTTGTATGTGAGATTTCCAGTTTATATGAGTATCCAAATCTAGTCCAAGTAGTGTAAATTCTTTAACTATTTCTATTTTTGCGTCATTAAAAGTAAAATCTATATTTAAAGGTGTTTTTTGATGGGGATGAAAAGCAATTAGTTTAGTCTTGGAGTAATTTATTTCAAGGTTGTGTGCGTTCATCCAAGTGATGATTTTGGTGAGTATTGAATTAAGTTCTTCGTTTAGTTCTAAATTGTTTTGACACGAGACTAATATAGAAATGTCATCCGCGAATAGAACACATGGTCCCTCTATGATTTTAGGTAAGTCGTTGATATAAATTAAAAATAAGAGACATCCTATTACACTTCCTTGGGGTATTGACGCGTTAATTGATTTGCTGTTTGATCGGACTTTCTTTATTTCTTTTGTCTGGTGATCAAAGAATTCAATTTCCACTGTTTGCTCTCTATTTGGCATAATTTGGCAAGTAATATACTGAATTGGACTTTGTCATAAGCTTTAGTCATATCCAGCAATATACCTACTGCATATTTTTTATTATTAACTATATTAAGTGCTTCTTGAACAAATTTGTAAACTGCCAAAGTTGTTGAGCGGTTTTTGCGAAAACCATTTTGACATTCGTCAAATATTTTGTATTTTTCGCAATAATTGTATATTCGGTCACACATGGCTTTTTCAAAAATTTTCGAGGCCGTGGGTAAGAGAGCTATAGGGCGGTAATTGTTTGGATCTGAATTTGATTTTTTTTTGTGGATTGGTTTAATTAGTGACTTTTTCAATAGATCGGGGAAGGCACCTTCTTCAAAAGATTGGTTCAGCAGGAGGTAGAACGGTAGCGTCAGTTCGTCTGCGCATTGCCTTAATAAGATAGGTGGGATTTCATCTATCCCATAGCTATTTTTATTCTTTAAATGTTTAATTAGTTTGTTTACTTCCCAAGGGTCTATAGGGCTAAGAAACATGCTATTCTCTGTGGGGCTCAGAACGGACGTGCCGTCAGACTCACGGCCACCGGGTGATCTGACGTCGCTCTCCCCTATTGATGCAAAGAGGTTATATCTATACATAGGTACATATAGCCAAAACCACCTAAGCAAGCATCGTCGAAACACAAATCGCGATATCTTCGAGCTCTGTATTGCGTTTCTGAAGCGGTTTTCGCGCGTGAACATTATTTTTAGGCGTCCGCTTGCCAACTGACAAAAAATTTTTGACTACCCTTAAGGGGCTATTGTACTTAAAAACGAAGGCGAAAAACTTCAGACATCTGCGATGCTTTTTCAACGAGATATCGGCGATTACGTATTTTTTCACCGTTTCAATGGCGCGGCCATGGCGTTTTAGTCTTATAGCTCTTGAAATATAAACCTAGGATTTTTTTTGTTTTATTTTTACTAGTTTTGACAAATTCAAATCTGGGTTTTACAAAAAACTTCAGACGTCTGCGCTGCTTTTTCAGCGAAATATCGGCGAAAATGTGTTTTTCACCGTTTCAATGGCGCGGCCATGGCGTATTAGTCTTACAGCTCCTAAAATATAAGCCCAGGATTTTTTTCTATATTTTTACTAATTTTTTACAAATTCAATCTGTTACTTACCAAAATTTCAGGTCTCTGCAATGCTTAGTTTTAAAGATCTCCGTGGCCGTGTGGTTCGGAGCGTTTCAATGGCGCGGCCACGTTCAAACCCTTATAACTTTTTAACCATAGCTTTGACAAATTTATGGTTTTGGTAGTCTACTTTTACAAATTTTTACAAAATCTTGGCATGTTTTTTTTTAAAAAAAAAACGTCATGGCCGCGCGTTCGAAACGGACACATTGAAATTTTCACAGTGGATATTTCTATTGCCGCTATATAAGAAACTCATTTTTCTGCTTCATGGTACTGTGACTGTTCCTAAGTTTATACCCCAGGCTGATAAAATTTTCGTTTTTCCTAAATTACCCTAATAGGTAAGGTCGGTCCCCCCGTAGGGGGAGAGACACGCCCCAACCGACGCGTGTCCCCGTAGGACTCAGACCAAACTGGACATCCTCCCGCCGATTATTCGAAATGAATTCCCAGAACTACTGCCTTGTCCGTCCATTTAGGTGCAGGACAAGGAGGGGATACTAGGTGAAGTTAATATTGGGAATTCACGGTTAGTAATACATCAACAAAATAGTAAATGGTCATGGAACAAATATGAAATTACAGAGTATGAAGCTAAGAAGACAAGAGGATTGCAAAAAGGAGAATGATACGTAACGCTTGCTTGGCTAAACATTATTTCAAATTACGTTAATAAACTACTTCGCAATAGTCTAAGGTCCCCACTCCAGTGACATGAGACTATTTTACAACAGCCAACAAGTCGTACGTGTGCCGTTGATCCTATTGCGCATAGGCCTAGAGAGGACCTGCTGCGGTCACAACTGTACACGTTCCCTATACTCAAGCATGTCTTACTTAATCCTAAGGCCGAGGACTGTGAAGTACCTCTGCTATTAAGTGAGACAAGTTTCCAGGAACACTGGACGCGCGCTATGTAAATTAGCCCCTTAAATCGGCCTACAGCCCTGTACCGAGACAATACAATTGTTAACTTAGCACAAGCGTACCGCATCGTCAGTCGTTTGCAGAATACATTACACTGATTCGCTATACGCCGAAGTGGTTATAAAATCGTCACCTCGCACTTCCTTAATCTAACCCATTTTGGGGAAGCACATAGAGTACTGCAGCAACCGTTGCCACGTCTGGCAGCGAGCGTTCCATCTAGGCTTCCAAAATATGTATTTCGCTAAATATTATTTTTTTATATCAGTGAGAGGCCTCGGGGGCCGGTTGTGATTTAGCGAGATACGATACAGTCCCTATCGTCCATTAGGACAACTATCAATTCAGTTCAACCCGTACTTGGTGAAGCCTACCCCCCTCCAATGGAAGTGTGCATTTTTCAGAAACAGTGCAAAGTATAAACTGCTCTCAGTCAGTCCTAGGGAGAGGCAATCTCTACTAATGTTTGGTTGGTATGACTAACTGTTACACATTCTCAAGAGACTATTATAGTTCAAACGTGCCCTAACTGGTTGCGAGTACTACTCGGTTCAGCCTTTCCTAAGCGGTGACTTGGTAGGGTTTGTCATGAGTCAGGTTATATAGTCATTGTCGCATAGTCTGATGCTGGGTCATAAGCACACCCTATAGAAAGGCTTTCTCCGAGTCCCTAAAACCAAACACAGGTGTTGACTACCTCATTTAAGTCATAGAAGGAGATAAGGAAGGATTATGCATACATCACCCGCCCTATCCGTTCTTCCACACCATCACTAAGATTCACGCGAACTATCACGCACGGGCCTTACACTCTGCTTACTTTAATACTAGCCTCACATAACCTTGTCTCAATCCAAAAATACATCCATCCCTAACACCCACACGCCATACATACTATTCGCATATCAGCGCCAGAATAACTTAGGTACAATCTAAATCTACAGTAGGTCTCACCGCTCAAGACATCGACCACTTGCCCTGTGATCATGTTGGAAGCCAGCTGCTAGCCAATCTGCGGAAACAACATTAGTACCCTAACGATAACTATACTACCCTTATGATACTTAATTTAAAGTTATCACTTACCAGGGTCCGAAATGCAAGAATAGATCGCAACTCACTTACAGAAATCTGCTCACAAGTTACCAGATGCGTCACCCACACCGCTCTTCCCACCAAGCGTGCACCTTTGCGTCCGTCCACTGACTGTCCCTACTCCACTTCCTCTCAGTCCAACATCTCATCCCCCGTCGCCCCTCTCGTACCCTTTCTCGAAACTTTCGAATATTTTTTATCTGTTTCTCAATTGTCGCAAGGGTCGGTCACACTTAGGTAACTAAATGTTTTTGCTCTAGGAACGTACAAATCGTCTGAGTTATTCGGCTATTCTGATATCGACTCTGAGGTTTGTGAAGAAGGTCGCATTTCATCTAACGTAAAATATTGCATTCGAATAACGTTTGGCATTTGGCGCGGTTGTTTCCCATTAAAACAAAGATTGATTGATTTTCTGAGTACCAAATCTCATGCTACACATTTCAAAAGCAGATACTTAACATATTTTGTGATTCTCGAAATTAAGTGGCAGGCTCAAAGGGACAATTTATGATCCGTCCAAGTGCCTGGCAACATGTGAAACGTTTTGAAACAAGTTAAATAAGTATTTTGTTTATTAGGATTGACGGATAGTCACATTCCCCCCTCTGAAAATCAGACGCGTGACGCAGTACAGCGGATGAGCTTTCACAATAGCATAAACCTTGCCTCTACTAATATTGGTCTGATACCAACGTACACACATACTCATCTAACATGTGAAGTGAGTCTAATATTATAATAACTTTTCTAGTTGGAACACGTATCCAATTAGTTGCAATGTCTGCTATAATTTCTTAATGTTTCACAAACACATCCTCAATTGATACACAATAAACTCAACCTATGTCAACTTATTCATATACCAAATCTCATGCTACACATTTCAAAAGCAGATACTTAACATATTTTGTGATTCTCGAAATTAAGTGGCAGGCTCAAAGGGACAATATTTATGATCCGTCCAAGTGCCTGGCAACATGTGAAACGTTTTGAAACAAGTTAAATAAGTATTTTGTTTATTAGGATTGACGGATAGTCACAGTACCTACGGAACCCTTCGTATGCGAGTCGAATCAACTTGGCCCATTTTTACCAACTTCGCAAAAAGGAGGAGGTACTATGTTCGGATGATTGTACCTGTTTTTTTTTTGTATGTTTGTTCATCGAATACTCCGCTAATTGTCGACGGATTTTCAAAATTCTTTTATTGTTCGAAAGTAGATAGTTCTGAGGTGGTCTCACTGTCACCAAGTTAGGATCTGATGATGGGATCTTAGAGAAATCGAGGGCAACCCTCAAATTTTATAGGCTTACTTAGTATTTTTTCGCATATTTTATTAAGTATCTTGTGTATTTGCGTATGGTTGTCACCATCTCAGGTAGCTGGGCTGATGATGGAAGGTACAACTCCTTAACAGTAAGAAGTTACTCGAACAGGCAAGGATTGTTTTAGTAAATTGTTTTGATGTTTGATAGGGCATTTGCCACATTTGGTCTCATGATCATCAAGTCATGACCTGATGCTGCAGAGTACCTAACTCCTCGAAAGCTACCTAACAGCAGATAAATATCGTGTTTAGGCTCGATGTGTGGATAAACGTACTGTTAATGAGGAACACCGAAGTACATAGAGACCTGATGCTGAAGCCAGGAGCATCAGAAAAAGTACAAACCTTGAAATTACAGCAGCGTAGTCGTGTTTGGGCTCATTTTGAACAGGACTAAATTTTAAGTTCAATGCAATGTTGACATAAGTCTGGCCTGATGCTGCAGTCTGGATTATCAGCATCTAGTCTAAAAAACCGGCCAAGTGCGAGTCAGACTCGCGCACCGAGGGTTCCGTACAAACTTCTCGTGTTGCGGTGTTTGTTTCCAAACTCCTCCGAAACGGCTGAACCGATTTGCATGAAATTTTGTGTGCATATCGGGTAGGTCTGAGAATCGGCCAACATCTGTTTTTTTTTTTTTAATCGCTAGTAAGTTTATGATTATTAAAAAAAATATACTATGTGATGTAACTAAAAATTTAAGATTTTCGGAATTTTTCCTATATGTGTACTTTATAACGTTGCTTCATGCCAAATTTCAAGATTCCAGGTCGTCTGGAAGTATCCTTTAGGTTTTGATTCCCTTGCGAGTAGTTGCGAGTTTCAAAATATGCGGCTTTAATTGCTGTATCTTTTGATTGCGTTGACGTAGAAGTTTGATTTTGTTACAGCTTAAAGATATTATAGACTTGAGTATTTGTTAAGAATTTCAATATAATACCACTACGCGTTCATGAGTAAAGGGGTAATAAGTTTAAAATTATTAAAAATATTTTTATTATTGATGTAACTAAAAATTTATGCTTTTCGCAATTTTTCCTTTATCTGTGTTATAAGACGTTGCTTCGTACCAAATTTCAAGATTCTGAGTTCACGGGAAGTACCCTGTAGGTTTTGATTCCCTTGCGAGTGTCGAAAATTTGCGGCATAAACGGGAGTATCTTTTGATCGCGTTGACTTAGAAGTTTGATTTTTTCACAGCTCCAAGAGACCATAGACTTGAGTATTTGATATGAATTTCAGCTTGATACCTCCACGCGTTCCTGAGAAAAAAGGTCTTGACAGACAGACAGACAGACAGACGGACAACAAAGTGATCCTATAAGGGTTCCGTTTTTACCTTTTGAGGTACGGAACCCTAAAAACGAATAAATACTTACTTCTTAAAGTGAAATACTTTTGCGTCTTTTTGTTCTGTATAATTATTAACCGACTTCCAAAAGGAGGAGGTTCTCAATTCGGATGTTCGTATTTTTTTTTATGTTTGTTCGGGCATAACTCTGTCGCTTGCAAACCGATTATATAAAACAAAATTGACAGAGTGGTTACAAAACAACTGTTTCTACAGTATTAGGGAATTTATGGAAGTAGGTAATAAAATGTAATATTTTAATTAACAAATAAAAAGGAATGTTGACAATAAATCTGAGTTTTTGCGACTACGCTCATCACCCTGAACAATGAAAAAGTGGTACGAACGGAGATATCGTTTTACCGTGGATGAAGCCAGCAGGAGGCTAGCGGTTCGCATCCTGGTATAACTGCTGAGGACCTGCTACTTCTGAGCGTGGCAGACCGAAGTTCAGCAAGTAGTTTGGAGGCTGTAGTAGCCGATCATCATGTCAGTGTATGTGGAGTTAAAATCGTTGAAGACCGAGTGAAACCCGGTGAGCCGCTGCCATTTTATTCTTTATTGTGATTTTCAAAGATTTAAAGTTTTTCAAATCAATTCAGGGGTTAGATTAGATTGACATTGCTAGGTAATCTAGATACCACTTACGAAGCTATAGTAGTAGAAGTAACAACAAAAAAATGTAGGACAAAAAATGAGAGAAGAAACATAACAAAAAATGTAGGTAAAAAAATTAGAGAAGTAACATAACAAAAAATTTAGGACAAAAAATGAGAGAGGTAACATAACAAAAAATGTAGGAAGTAAAAAATGTAGGAAGTAAAAAATGTAGGAAAGAGCTTGAAGGGTTTGACCGGACCAAGCAGCAATAATCCTGAAGGGTTAGTTATAACCGGACCAGGAGATTATAACTCTGAAGGGTCGTAGGACCGGACCAGTAGTTATAATTCTAAAGGGTCGTGAGACCGGACCAGAAGATTAAAACTGAAGGGACGTTTGACCGGACCAGTATAGTTATAATTCTCAATTCATGGTTCTACCTTGATCTTGGTCAGGTAGGCCGAGCCAACAGTCAACTATTAAGTTGTGTTTTCATTGGTTACAGGTACCATATCACCACCACACGAGGACGTGTGATAGTCAGTTCTGGCCATGTCGTGGATAAAGATATCATTTAATAATTAGTTGCTGATTTGAGTATTGTAGTAGTGGGTAGTGGTAAACGCCGTGACGTCAGTTGACAGTTCGAGACACCGACTAGGACAGTCGTCCCGAACTAAACTGTCGGTTTACCTCAATGACGTTTTAATTAAAATAGGTAAACCAATGACAGTTTTATATATGATTCTCGCCACGGGTTTCTTGGTTAACACGTGTGTTTTGAGAATTTAAATTGTTTTTGAGTGATTGTTGTAACAGTTGTGACCGTTTTTGTACAATTGTGTTGTCCTTGTGTTCGTAAACAGGTTTGTGTTGTAATTGTTTTGTGTATTCATAGCTTTAAACAAGATGGATGGAAACAAACCTCCCGATCCTGATCCTCCTGACATCCCAACTTCCCTTAATCTATTGTCCCCTAACCCATTATCACAATTTGCAGATGTTGTTTGTAGCATCACAGATATGGAAGTGACTCAGACACATCAAACCTCACGTAAACGTCCCGGTAACGACGATGTTCTGTCACCCACTCCTCCAAACAAGCAACCGAAAAGCCAAATAGGTCGCACTAGATATTCTGTAATGGATAAGGGCCCCTATATCGTTCACGTCTCTCGTATTGAAACCCAACCAAACTCAGGCACCACATTACATCCCGTGAACTTTGGCAAATTTCTGATGCTCAACAATGTTGCGAATGTAGTCCGTGGTGGAGTAAACAAAGTTGGTCGAAATCGTGTGTCGGTAGAGTTTACTTCCCCTCAGGATGCTAACTCTTTTTTGGTGAATGGCTTGTTTTTAAAGTTTAGTTATTCTGCTTCAATTCCAACATTCAATATTACAAGGATGGGCGTTGTTACTGGCGTCCCAACTGATATAACAGAAGAAGAGGCTATAACATACTTATCTGTGCCCTCTGGATGTGGGCAAATCCTCATAGTCAGGCGCATTAATGAGTGGAATGGCGATGCCAATGAGTGGAAACCCACGGAAACTTGTGTCATCACTTTTGTTGGCCAAGTGTTACCAAAACGTGTTTATTGCTGCTATACTTCTCTCCCAGTCACACAATACATATATCCCACAGTTCAATGTCGCAAGTGTTGCAGATTTGGACATGTTACAAACTTGTGCAGATCTAAACCACGCTGCAGTAAATGTGGCCACGATCACCCTGGTGATGGTTGCAACATTGCTGAAGGCGAGGCTTTTTGTGTGCTTTACTCTGGTAATCACTTTGCCAATAGCAGGTCATGCCCCGAGCATGGTAGACAGAAGGCCATTAAGACAGTTATGGCTGAAAAAGCTATTTCCTATGTCGAGGCTAGCAAGATCATCCCAGTTCCTTCCCGTAATCCATCAATTAGTTGGTACTCCCCAATCTTCACAGCCTAATGGCTTCAATCTTAATAACAACTATGTTTCTTCCAGTAATACTGTTTCCATTATTGAACTCCTAATAAAACTACTACCTACTATTATCTCCTCTCCTTCTAGTTCTCAATCACCGTCCAACGTTGCCGATCAACTTATTCAAATTCTTTCCAACCTCAGAAATGGCGTCTCGCCAAGTATTCCTACAGTGGAATGTGAGGAGCGTGTGGCATAAAAAGCACGACCTCATATTTCTTTTTAACAAGTTCAAGCCTCTGGCTTGTTCCATAGCTGAGACCTGGCTCTTACCAAGTCTTAACTTCCGTATGCCACACTTCAACATTCTACGATGTGATAGAGCTGACGGCTACAGAGGGTCAGCCCTGTTTGTCAACAATCGGGTCCCACTTTCCCCCTTATCTTTGCCTTCCCTTACAGGGGACATCAGTATTGTAGCTGTAAAAGTGGAAGGTATCACTGTGTTCTCAGTATACATTGCTCATCCTAATCATAACTTCCTAACGATTTTGCGAAATGTCCTTGCCAATGTTCAGGGTCCTATTCTGGTTATGGGAGACTTTAACTGTCACCATTACAGATGGGGATCTGAGCGTTGTGATTCGTTTGGGATAGCTCTGGTTGAGATCCTGGACGATTTAGATCTCTGTATTTTAAATAATGGTTGCCCAACGCGCAGGTCTCCTCCTGGTCAACGGAAGAGTTGTGTGGACTTATCATTTTGCTCCAATGAGCTAGCAGCTTCGACCCATTGGGAATGTACAACCTTGTCGCATGGCAGTGATCATTATCCCATTATCATTTCTTTGATTAACAAGACTTATTTAGAAAAAAGTTCTCCTCCACTTTTGAAGTACAACCTGTCCAATCCAGACTGGTCAAAGTTTGCTTCACTACTGGAACAGAAAATTTATGTTCTTCCAAATTTAAATGAAGTTTACCCGAATCTTCCGGTCACCACCATGCCAAGAGTTGTTATGAAGGTTTTGTTGAGGCTGTAACCTCTAGTGCAGACTCTTGTTTCCCTTTGAAAAACAGTGCCCGTAATAAAATCCCGTCACCTCCATGGTGGGACCAAGAGTGTACTCTGGCGGTCAGGTCGAGGAACGAAGCCGAAGCGCATTACAATCGAGAGATGAATACACAAAATTTGTTGGCCTATTTACAAGTGAATGCCAGATCCAAACGACTCCTCCGTAGGAAGACACGTGCGGGTTGGGTTAAATTCTGCACATCCTTATCTCCCTCCACCCCAATTTCAGCTGTGTGGAAGAATATTAATAGGTTTAGACGTAGCTGTTCTTCATCTATCTCCTCACCAATCACTAGGGAAACAGCTGAACTTTTTTTTGATAAAATAGCTCTACCATATGTTCCACTTTCTTCTGAATGTCTTAATGTACCCCACCATATTGTTTCTGATGACCCTTTCGATGTGCCGTTTACTTTGAAGGAATTGAATATGGTACTCAGTCATGTCCGGGACTCCGCACCTGGTTTTGATGGTGTGCCATACTCTTTCATTAGTCGTTCTGGGGACAAAGCTAAATTATATTTCTTAGATTTAATTAACTTTTGTTATAACACTTCCCTCCCCACTCGTGCGCTGTGCGGTGTCAATTATATCGCTCTGTTTTTATAAATTCGGAAATCGCGTTGCGTGTTTGTTTTAAGGCTTGTGAATTGCTTTCCGGTGTGCCTTAGTGTTTTAAGTGCGTGTTTTGTAAGTTTTTAAAGGTGTTTGTTTATTCATTTATTAGTAATTAGTCAATTTCTCCAGCCATCGGTAAGTTCATTTATTTTCTCTTTGTGTGGGTAACGCGAAATAACTTTATCGATCGTTATTTATCTGTTTCGTTTTTGTTTTATTTCATTCAATCGCGTCCTAATACGTTTATTTAGTGTTTTTCGCCGTTAATGATGATGTCAACAAACGATGATCCGCCGGATCGAGGCGGAGAAATATTTCGTAGAAATACTAAAACCCAAAGGTCGCCCGTGGCAACCTCCGCTAGTTCTAAACGCTTGTTCAGTGAACTGTCTCCAACGTACAGTTCACCCGATGACAGGTCAAAACGGCTTCACCAAACATCCGAAACCGTGGAAAGATCCTCACCCTTTTTAAATATAAGTAATGCGAGCAATACTGATTATTGCGACTTAGTTTCCGAGGCGTCGGCATACCTGTCTAAAATTAACGACTTGGTCAATGATCAGGGGTCGCGCATTAACGTTGCAAATAAATCTGCCATCATGGACATGACGCAGCGAATTACGGGCATTGTTTCTATGCTAGCAATAAAATCGCCGTGCAACGAGACGAAGTTAGCCAGAACGGAACGCGAATTAGAAAAGGTTAGGTCGATTAACGCTGTCAATCCTAATCCTGTCGGTAACAACAATTGTAAAATTTCATATGCGGACTCGTTGAAACTACGTTTACCAAAAGTGGCGCCAGCGATTATGGAATCTCGTCCACCGTTACCTTGTGTGGTAGCTTATCCGACCGCGGCTCGATCAGCTGATTATAGCACCTCGTCCGCGACAAAACAAGCACTTATGAAGGCAATTAAACCTAGTGATGACGGTTTCCAAATAGTAGGCGTGAAAAAAACCGCGAAATCCGGTGTTGTATTACGCGTCGCTAATGAAAATCAGCTAAAAAAATTGGAATCGGTAGAAGCAATCAAGGCCGCTGGTTTACGTCTAGAAAAACCAAAAGGTAGACGCCCTCGAGTGTTGGTTAAGGATGTACCATCTTCAATGGAAGATGGCTCTTTTTTGATTGCATTATTCCGTCAAAATATCAAAGATGAGCTTCAAATAAAAGAGGATGACTTTATAAAATCTACAAAAATTATCCGTAGGCGCACGTTAGATAACGGTCGTAAATGGATCGGAATTGAAATAGAGCCTGCCGTACGTAAGCACTTAGTGTCTACAAAGGATAAATTATTTATTGATTGGGCTACCTGCCGTTTTATTGATGATGTCGAAGTTGTTCGTTGTTTAAATTGTCAACAGTTTGGTCACGTTAAAAAACACTGCGTTAATAAAGAACCTACCTGTGCTAATTGTTCAGAGGCACATGAAACTAAAGATTGCCCGCACAATGACGACTTAAATTTTAAACCAACTTGCGTGGCGTGTAAACGCTTTAAAAAACCGTGTGATCATCGCTGCGGATCTCAAGAGTGTACTACCTACAAACTCAAACTCGAACAATTAATCCTAAACACTAATTATTAATAATGGATAGTTTAACCATAGGACAATTAAACCTTCATAACGATAGGGTGGCGACATCTGAGCTGGATAAATTGATTGTGGATTATAATCTAGATATAGTACTTGTTCAGGAACAGTATCAAAACGCGCGCTTGGGTCACAAGATGGTCCAGCTGAACAGCAAGTCACGTGCCGGAATTTATGTTGAGCGTTCTTCGAGCTTTACTGTAACAGCTATACGTAATCTCATGACGCCCCATTGCGCCGTGGCGGAAGTGTCATCGCCTACCTTTAAGGTTTACGTTGTGAGCTGCTACTTTCAGTATTCTGACCCTGTCACTCCTCATATACATAATCTCCGTCACGTCTTGCGGTCGCTCGCGGGCTGCAAGGTTATAGTTGGTGCTGACGTAAATGCATCTTCTTCCCTGTGGTATGGCAAAGTTCGGGCCACTGATTCCGAACGACGTTGTGCTGTTGAGGATTTTATTGCTGAGATGAACTTATCAATCCATAACACCCCAGACGCACCACCTACTTTTTGTAGCCAAATGGGCGAATCTTGTATTGACGTCACACTTTCTAGTGCAGACGTACGCTTGGATAGGTGGCGTGTTCTTCCTGACGCGTCTTGTAGTGATCATCGCCTGATCGTGTACGATTTTGTTCCTATTCTTACTCAAGGTTCTTCACACTTAATTGGAAATTTTAGATATAAGAGTAAAGGCGCGAATTGGGAATTCTTTAGCTCACTTTTTGCTTGTCATGCCAAAGACTTCACTCGCGATGGACTGTCAGCTGAGGAAAGTGCTGAGATAATGTCAGACACTTTCACTTACTGTGCTGACATTGCTATTGGTCGTGCATCTGTGACCAATATTCGTAGATGTGATTGGTGGAGTGACTACCTTGCTGAACAACGTAAGAGCTATCGCAGAGCGCGTAGACAGCTTAATAAGCTTAAAAAACGTAATGTTACCGGAGACGTTTTTAATCTTGCCATAAGTACTTTTAGAGTTGCCAAGTCGCGTTACAGAGCATCGGTTGAAAAATCTAAGGGTAATTTACTCCGGAAAATTGTTGATAAACTTGATAAGGAGGGTCCGTGGTCTCCTTTGTATCACGAGTTTAAGGCTAATAGATCGGTCGACCTTGCATACGTTCAGAACATTAAAGTAAATAATACACATACCACCGGCATTGAAGAAACAACTGATGTTCTGCTTGATTCTCTTATACCAGATGATTCATCAGTAAATGAAAATGAATACCATCAGCAGATCAGGGCGTGGGCCGCGGTACCACCTGAATCACCAGAGTCAGACCTTCCGTCCACTGACGAATTCATAAACGTTGTCAAGAGACTACCTCTCAACAAATCATCCGGTGAAGATAAAATATCTAATAGAATGATTATAGAAGCGTGTTAAACGTCGAGCGATGCGATTTTATCAGTATATAGCCGATGCATTGCGGAAGGTATTTTTCCTCGAATATGGCGACAAGGCTTTATACGCATTATTCCAAAGAGTGGCGACAAGCCCTCGGACGACCCTAAGTCATACCGGCCCATAACACTACTCCCATCTTTGGGAAAACTTTTAGAGCGACTGATTGTTCCGCGCTTGTTACCGAACGGACCTAAATTTCATAAAAATCAATACGGTTTTACTATTGGAAAATCCACTGTAGATGCGGCTCTATCTGTCCGTAAAATTGTCAACTCATCGGAACATAAATACGTGGTTGGAATCTTTCTCGACATTTCTGGCGCTTTTGATAACGCATGGTGGCCGATGTTACTACTTAAAATGAAAACCCGTGGTTGCTACAAAAACATCTATAATCTGATTTGTTCGTACTTTCTAAATGGCTCCGCGAAACTCAAACTTGGACATCATTCCATTACTAAGTCTCTAACCATGGGATGTCCTCAGGGCTCAGTTATCGGTCCATATATATGGAATTTTGGCTACGATGATTTCCTCGCGCTTCCGCTCCCGTACGGCTGTTCATTAACCGGTTACGCGGACGATGGCTTGCTGCTCATTCAGGCAAGTACTCGGGCTGGACTCGAGAACTTGGCTGACACATGCCTACGTTTAATATCTCAGTGGGGCGATCGAAACCGTCTGACCTTTGCACCGCATAAAACCTATCAACTTCTTTTAAAAGGAAACCTTAAATCCTGGCCTAGTATAAAATTTAATAACGTACCCGTTAAAAGGAAAGAATCCGTGTGCTACCTCGGTATGCTACTAGAAAGAAACTTTTCATTTATTGATCATATAAAAACAGTAGGAGAAAAAGCAAAAAAGAACTTCTACGCCTTGACGAGAATATCAAAGGCTACTTGGGGTCTATCATTTCAAACCCTAAAAACTATATATGGGGCTACTTACTTGGGTTGTATGTGCTACGGGGCACCTGTCTGGGCCGATAGGGCCACCATAGGGGCGGTACGACGTAAATTACTTCAAAACCAGCGTTTGGCTTTGATATTCTTATGCAAGGCGTATAGGACGGTTAGTACTGAAGCCTTACCGGTGCTGGCGGGTGTTCACCCAGTCGATCTTGAGGTGCAGCGGCGTGCTGCAATGTACTTCTACGCTAGAAAGATCACGGACCCAGAGTTTTTACCGCAACGCGACCGTGCTAAGATCTCTAGATTATTAAAACCCCAGACTGACGTCTGGGAGGCACTTTTATGCGAATGGCAATGTAGGTGGGAAGATTCCATCAAGGGCCGACACCTCCACCAGTTTTTTCCATCCGTTCGTGAGCGGCTGGAGAAGACATGGCTGGAGGTGGATCACTGTGTTGCCCAATTTCTCACAGGTCATGGCAACTTTAAGAGTAAATTATTTTCCTTTAGGCTTGTGGCCTCACCTTTATGTCAATGCTCTACAGCTGACCTTGAATACGAACAATCCGCACATCACATCTTGTGGGAGTGTATTCTTTGGCAGACTGAACGTAATGTTATGTTAGATAGTATTCAGGTCAAATCTGGAGTAGTTTACTATAAAAAAAAAAAAATTAAATAAATCTTTATTTCAGACTATTAGTCCATAATTAAGTTAGTATTTTGGTGTTAGTAACAATGGCGCTTACGAAGTAGGTTAGTGTTGTTAGGTTACTATACGGACCTTGTAGAAACCAGAACAAATTTCCGTGCGTTCAGGCGATTTTGCCATACCTATTACTGGAATCAAAAGTAGCTCACAATTTAGGACCCATTAGTTTAAATGTTAATATATAATCCGTGGTGCTTGGCAACTGGGCCTAACCCAGTTGTATATGTCCCTTGGTGCCTATTGGCCTAGCTCTAATCTGTCTCCTGCTTGATATGGAGGGAATTGGAAATTATATTTATTTATCCTACTCCTCCGCTGTACTCTTCTGATTAATTTCGTTGCGGGATCCAAGACAGTTGAATCGTTTCTCCGGGACTCGTCGGGTTTCATTAACTCGGCGTTTTTCTGGTGGTCGCCACTGTTGATTCTGGCTTTCAGGAGTTGCAGTGGTCCGCTATCATGGAGTGCCCCAATACTTGCGGGACCTCCTGGCCGACTACTTGGAGGACCGAGAGGTCCTCCTTGTAGACAAAACGGCCAGGTTGCGGCGGTACGGCGCAGAGTGCGGTGTTCCACAGGGGTCGGTACTTGGGCCCCCCTTGTGGAACATCGGGTTCGATTGGCTCCTGCGGGGAGCCCTCCTCCGTGGCACGAGTGTCATCTGTTACGCGGATGACACTCTGCTCACTGCCCGGGGGAGGACATTTGGGGAGGCGGCCTGTCTGGCCTCGGCTGGCGGATCGTTGGCCGCAGGAAGGATCCGCCGCCTGGGGTTGAGGGTGGCGCTGAACAAGACCGAGGCCGTGTTCTTTCGCGGGCCTCGGCAGCGCTGCCCTCCAGATGCCCACATCACTGTGGAGGGCATCAGGGTGGGGGTCCAGGCCCAGATGAAATATCTGGGCCTGGTACTGGACAGCAGGTGGCGCTTCGGCCCGCACTTCAGCGGGCTGTCGACGCGCCTGCTGAAAGCCGCGGGTGCGCTCTCCTGGCTCCTCCCGAACCTGGGTGGGCCCAGTGCGCGATGCCGGCGCTTGTATGCCGGCATCCTGCGGAGCATGGCCCTATACGGGGCCCCAATCTGGGCGGACTCCCTCCATAGGAGGGAGAATGCGACGGCGATCCGCAGGCCCCAAAGGGCCATCGCGCAGCGGGTAGCGAGGGCCTACCGCTCTGTGGGCTTCTCGGCGGCGTGCGCTCTGGCCAGCACCCCTCCTTGGGAGTTGGAGGCGTGGGTGCTCGCCAGAGTGTACGAATGGACGGCGCGCCGAAAAGCGCTCGGGGAGCGCCCCGTCGCTGAGGAGCGGGAAGCCGTGCGGAGGGAGGCGAGGGACGCCATCATCGTCCATTGGACAGAGGACCTCGCCTCCGCCACCTTTGGTCGTCGGACCCTGGACGCGCTCGGTCCAGTCTTGCGAGACTGGCTCGAGCGCCCGCACGGCTTCCTCTCCTTCCGTCTGGTGCAGGTGTTGTCAGGCCACGGCTGTTTCGGCACGCACCTGCACCGGATCGGGAGGGAGGAGACACCGGCGTGTCACGACTGCGGCGCGGCGGAGGACACGGCGCAGCACACACTGGAGGTGTGCCCAGCTTGGTCCGAGCCGCGTCGCAGTCTCACTGCGGAGATCGGACAGGACCTCTCCCTTCCCAGCGTGGTCAGATGCATGCTGGGGAGTGAGGAGTCCTGGGCCGCGGTCGCCTCCTTTTGCGAGGATGTCATCTCGCAGAAGGAGGCGGCGGAGCGCGCGCGGGAGGATGATCCTCTCGCTGCGCCGCTCCGCAGACGAAGGCGAGGTCGGAGAAGACGTCCTCTTCTCCCTCCTCGCGGTGGTGATGGGCGGGCGACAGGCGCGGGGGCGCCTCCGCCTGCATTGCACGCATCACCACCATCGTCGGAGGTTCCCGGCCCTCCCCCGACGGGGGGGGCGTGAAGGGCCCGCCGTGAAGGCGGGCGGTCGTCGGAGGTGGACTGGACGTAAAGGCTACGCCGATCTCCCAGTCCACCCCCACTAAGACGTTGCGGGAATTTCGTTGCTGGGTTGTTTTAGTGGGTATACCGGGCTTGCCCGGGGAGTCGCACATACCCCTCCCACTCCCCCGAGTGAGAGGGTATGCGTAACGCATTTTTTCCCAGCCGAAACAAAAAAAAAAAAAAAAAGTAGTTGCAGTGGTTGGGAATGTGTGGCGGGCTTGTAACTTTTGTTATGATCGTGGTTGGGTTCCAGACCAGTGGAAACTACAAATCATCATTCCACTGTTGAAACCAGGCAAACATGTAGATGATCCGAATGGGCTTAGACCTATTGCTTTGTCTTCTGCCTTAGCCAAATTACTGGAACACCTCATCAAAAATCGACTTGAGTGGATAGTCGAATCTAGAGGTTTGCTGCCGAACTTCCAATTTGGATTTAGGAAAGGGCTCAGCACTATGGACAGTGTTGGCGTTTTAGTTACAGACATTCGGTTAGCGTTGCTACTGAGCGCGTCGGTATGTGGATTACGCAAGTTATTGCAAGTGTGTGAGGGTTACGCGAACACACACGGTCTCATGTATAATGTCGCTAAAAGTCAATACATGGTCTTTCAGGCCGGCGCCAAATGCTCTCAACATGTACCACCCATTCGCCTGAATGATGTACCTTTGGAACGGGTGGACCAATTTAAATACTTGGGGCATTGGGTAACAGCCGACATGAGGGACCATGTGGACATCGATAGGGAACGGAGGGCACTGTCGAAAAGAGCAAATATGATAGCCCGTAGGTTTGCACGTTGTTCAAATCAAGTTAAAATAACGCTTTTTAAAGCCTTTTGCACTTATTTATACACGTGCAGCCTATGGATTTCCTACACACAAGCGGCTTACAGTGCCCTTCGTATCCAATACAATAACGCGTTCAGAGCGGTGTTGGGGCTGCCCCGCTTCTGCAGTGCCTCGGGCATGTTTGCGGAAGCGCGCACCGACTGTTTCCACACCACCATGCGCAAGCGGTGCGCGTCCTTGGTGCGCAGGGTGCGGGGCAGCTCCAATACAGTGCTGGCGATGATCGCCGGGAGATATGACTGCCCGTATATCGGACACTGCTGTAGCAGGCATGTTGCTAGCTGTGTCCGATAATATGTCTGTTTTGTGTATTTCTTTTTTCTTTTTTATGTGTGTGTATGTTGTTGTGTTGGTTGCTGTATGGGTGCTTTTTGGTTACCTGAAATAAATGCTTTTTATTTTTATTTATTTTTTGAAACCTAAAAATGAGTCTGTTGTTGCAACCTTTTTGGATATATATCTCCTCTGCATATGACAGCGTTCTTCTTCCAGTTCTCAGGCAAAAATTGCACCAGCTGAGTATTCCAGGTAAGATGATCGAATGCATATGTGGACTAATCTTGTCTCGCTCCTTGGTTCTGAGAGTCCAGGGTGAGGACTTCGGGGGGAGGCGGACTTGGAGGGGACTTCCGCAGGGCTTCGTCCTCAGCCCCTACTCTATAACCTATATACAGTTGACATTGGCGGCTGCCTAAATAATAACTGTCATATCCTGCAGTATGCTGATGACTTAGCCCTGTATGTGTCAGATTCTTCCATCGTTGACGCTGCGTCGTCTCTGTGCCTCTCCCTGGACTCTTTGAACCATTGGCTTCTAAACCATGGGCTTTCACTATCCGCTCCCAAAAGTTCGGCAGTAATCTTCTCTCGGAAGAGATCAATTCCTCACGTCACAGTGGCCATTTCCGGAAAAAATATCCCATTTTCAAAAAAAGTTAAGTTTTTAGGCGTTTTCCTTGATTCGAAATTGACAGGTAAGTATCATATTAATCATCTAATCAAAAAATGTGAACGAGTTATCTCAATATTAAAAGTTCTTGCAGGTGTCTGGTGGGGTGCTCACCCCTACACTATGAAATTAGTCTACAATGCTCTGGTCCGTAGTGTATTAGATTATGGTTCGTTCCACCTGACTCCGTGTAACAAGGGTGCCTTGGCTAGACTAGATAGGGTTCAGTCTAAGTGCCTTCGGATCATCTCGGGGTGTATGAAGTCCTCTCCAATTAACGCGTTGCAGGTCGAGTGCGCTGAACCTCCCTTAGCTTTAAGGCGGCAGTATCTGGCTTCCCGTTTTTTGTCCAGACTGATATGTAGATCCTCCCACCCTCTTATTCCAAATTTAAACGAGTTAAATGCCTTATGCAGAAGCTCAAATTATTGGAAAAATAAGGAAATCCCCTTAATCTTAAAACATTTTCGTATGATCCAAAGTTTAGAAAGTCCAATCGTCCAATATCCCAAAATTCCCCTTTTTAACTTCGATTATGAAGTCTTCTTGCATATGCTGTATGCTTCACTCCCAAAATCTTCTATAATATTGGTATATCCAAAAAGTCTCCTTCAGCGAATTCGGCCTTCAATGCGGTGGTAGGCGAGCGGTGGAATGAATTCCAAAAAATTTTCACTGATGCTTCCAATTCTACTGATTCCAGCTTCACTGGAGCTGCGGTGTATTACCAAAGCTCCAGGATTGTTCTACAATATAAATGTCCTCAGGAATCCTCTGTGTTCACAGGCGAGTGTGTGGCTATATTAGAAGCATGTTTTTTTATAGAGTCACACCCCAACATTGATAAAGCCGTAATCTTCACAGACTCCCTTAGCTGTCTACAAGCTTTAGTTCAAAACCCCTTCAAAAGTAAACTGCACAGCTCCATAATTTTAAAAATTAAAAAAGCATTACTATCATGTGCTGATAGTCAAAGGGAAGTTCAGCTGGTTTGGATACCTGGTCATTGTGGCATTAAGGGCAATGAATGCGCTGACGCCCTGGCCAAAGATGCATGCTCATCAGCGTCTGCTGACCTCTCCCACAACTCTCATCAGGGGTATGACTTGCTGAACTTGCCAAAAGCAAATCTTCAATGTGCATGGCAGGAACAGTGGAATACTACTCGTAAGAAGAAGGGTAGGTTACTATGCAGTTCAGCCAATCATTAAATCAAAACCTTGGTTCTTCAAATATAAAAAAGTCTCTAAAACTGTTGTATCCGTCCTTTGCAGAATCCGCTAAGGTTTTTGTTGTACTCCCGTCTTTCTGGAAAAAATTCGTGTTCGTGACTCCTCTCTATGCGAGTGCGGTCTGGAAGAGGGTACACTTGATCACATATTCTTTGAATGTTCAAACAACATCCCACCTTTAGATTTATATAGCCGCCTCCCTAAATTTAAGATTCCTCTTCCAATTAATTTCCCCTCCCTTCTAACATATTCTTCGTCTGAACTGCTTGTGGCGCTGATGAGCTTCATCCGTCACAACAACATAAAACTATGAGTCGTAGCCCGAAATCTATCTGTCTTTGTAGTTGTGGTATATGTAAATTTAATGTTTTAACCATTATTATATTTATGTATTTTTATTTTTTGTTTGTTTCAGTCCAGTATTACCCCGGCAAGTCAAATCAAATCAAAGATTTTTATCATATTGCTGACCAGTTTACAAAAACTAAAGGTTATGGCACACTATAACAGCATCGCAACGGCACCGCTCCAGCCCAGCAATTATCTTGTCATTCAAATTAGTCCTTATTTCGTGTGTCGTATAATACATTTTGTAATGTCAATGTCAAAAAGCCAACGGCAGGAAGTTAGCGTGTTAACCGCTTCAATACAACTTGACTCGCAGCCTGCGTGCTTACAGCGCGCCGTCCGCGTGTTTACTGCGCGCCAATTCCGATTCGCCAGTCCTAGGCGTGTTCAATGACAAATGCCATGTAAAATTGTGTTTGCGGTGACAGCAAGCTTGCACCTCGCGGCTGGTGCGCGGACTGCGAGCGGACGACGTGTAGCCGGGTAGCCGTAGCCTAAATACGAGGCAACGCCGTGCTGCAGCTGTGCAGTTGCGGTGCCGGTATAATATGCCATGACCTTTAGTCTAATGCACACTTGCTTTTCCAATTTACTTTTGACATTGGCAGAATAGTCGACATCGGCTCTACTTGCCATTAATAAAAAATAGAATAGAATAGACAGTTTTATGTATCATTGGTTTACCTATTTTAATTAAATTAAACAGACTTATTTAATAATGTCATAAATGCGAGTTCTTCTAACTCAAAAGACATGTGTGGTGCTATGGAGTTTGTTGGCCACGTCTTCTCCATAGCTAAAACACTATAGGATGTGGTAACGGGCGGGCGTTTTGGGGGATTGTCTATTTGTAAAGTACTAGCACTCGGCCACAGCAGGCTAATAAAGAGAGCTTAGTACTGTATT
Organism: Ceramica pisi; assembly: GCA_963859965.1. Lineage (NCBI taxonomy): Eukaryota > Metazoa > Arthropoda > Insecta > Lepidoptera > Noctuidae > Ceramica > Ceramica pisi. Next base: position 90,436 of record OY982542.1, read on the forward strand.
CAGTGTTTTATTCTTAGAATAATCTATACTAATATTATAAAGCAGAAGAGTTTGTTTGTTTGTTTGTTTGTTTGTTTGGTTGAACGCGCTAATCTCAGGAACTACTGGTCCGATTTGAAAAATTATTTCAGTGTTAGCCCATTTATCAAGGAAGGTTATAGGCTATATATCATCACGATAAGACAAAAAGGAGCGGAGCAGTAATGGAAAATGTGAGGCAGACGAAGTTGCGCGTGTCAGCTAGTTACATATAGATATAGAACGATAGTCTTCATACAAGCGCTCTGTCAAAAGTGAAGCACTAAACCGATTCACACAGGCGTGACGATTACATGCTTACGCTCGGCGACACGCACACATACACTTGTGAAATGTTGCCAGTGAAGGTGCAGTTTTCCCGAAAGTGGGGTAATGATTCGGCCGCTGATAACCATTTGGCAATAATGCATAAATAGCTATGTATGGTAAAGTGTGGATATGGTAATGTAAAGTTGTTATAATACGGGAATGTTTATTTTTATGAAACGAATAAAAGAAAACCACAATACGTAAAAAAAAACAATCTATACTAATATTATAAAGCAGAAGAGTTTGTTTGTTTGTTTGTTTGGTTGAACGCGCTAATCTCAGGAACTACTGGTCCGATTTGAAAAATTATTTCAGTGCTCGATAGCCCATTTATCGAGGAAGGCTCGTAAATGTTACGCAGACAACGTTGCACGGGTCAGCTAGTGTAAGTATATTTTAAACTAGCTGACCCGCGGAACTTCGTCTGCGTCACATTTTCCATTATTGCTCCGCTCCTGTTTGTCTTAGCGTGATAATGTATTACAGCCTATAACCTTCCTCGATAAATGGGCTATATAACACTGAAAGAATTGATCAAATCGGACCAGTAGTTTCTGACATTAGCGCGTTCAACCAAACAAACTCTTCTACTTTATAATATTAGTAAAGATTAGCATAGATGAAAAATAGATAAATCAACTTGACTCAAATGCAGACATGGGCGAAGGTCATTCTTTCAAGGAACATCTTAAAACCGCGATTCAGAAAATTGACGTTACACGCCAACGCCATCTATCGAATACTGCACGCAGTTGATCTCTAGGTATAGTCCAGTCTAAGTTTGATAGATGGCGCTATTTCAATATTTTATTTCGGAAAGACTATAATAATTATAATTTTATTAATTCACATTTTTTATTATAAGGTATGAACTGATTACGATGAAACAAAAAACTTAACATTACTACAATTTACGCACAGTTTCTTGTAATGTATAAAAGTTACGTGAAGTAATAATGAGACTAAGTGCACATAACCCTAATTTTACTTCTGGAAAACTATAAATTCAAATATTTTTTGATAGTCTGAACCGATTGCAATGAAACAAAAACTAAATGTTACTCAAAGTTACGCTCAATCCTTGTGTGTAAAAGTTATCTACATTGCTTTCGCAGATTTTACTTGATGCCCGAACAAATAAACAGACAAACAGACAAACAGACACAAATTCTAAAAATGCTGGAAATGGGTTCTATTGGTTGTTCTTTAACACCCTAGCAATTTTTTTTTTATTTTTTTTTCATGTACAAAAACCACTTTTCTACAGTTTTATTATATGTATAGAATAGATATAGATATAGATATAGAAGATATTTTTTTTCATGTACAAAAACCACTTTTCTACAGTTTTATTATATGTATAGATTATTGTATACAATTATGAATTTTTATACTGTGTAACAAACTCACCCACTTGTCACCAATAACAGGGTCGATAGGAATACTTTGAAAAACAATACGCAATACTCCTATAAGTTGACATTTTAACAAGAGTGGAAATAAAGTTCGTTTGTACTTCTCAAATTTCAAGTAACACAATTTCAGGTATACGATATCGCTTAATCACACAAACACCTACATTAAAGAACAACAACAGTAAGTAACAGTAGCAACTGTTTTAAAATTAATTAGTCGGAGCAATAAAGTCAGTTAAAATGGGAAAATATTTTCAAAAACGGGCAACACTGAGCATTGAACATTTCTATATAAATGAATATGAATTTGTCTATGACTATGAACACAGAAATATTATTATATCTATGACTATGAATTTTACTAATGACTAAACCACTATGCCTAGTCATCAGTAAATTCGTATATTTCTTGTAAAGTCTGAACTTTACAAAAAATATACGAATTTACTGATGACTAGGCAGCATGGTCTCTGACTCTAGCCTGTTCCACAGGGAACAAAAGGAAAAAAAAAATATCTATGACTAATTGACCATGAATGATGTAGAACTAGAACAGGGGGGTGAAGTACTTACTATTTGGCGGGAATTCTTTTTTTGTTACATACTTTAATTTTGAGTAAACGGTGACGTTTTTTTAGGAGAGCTAAAAGTTAATTATTTTAGCAATATATCATTACTGACAATGGACGTAACTGATATTGGGAAAGTCGCCAGCAGAAAAAGGATGAACACCGATGCCGAGAAACTCAGAGAAAAAGTGTCGCGTGAAACCGCTAAAATTATTAAATTGAAGGTTTGTATTCTTGTGTTTCAATTATAGGTATGTGAATTGAAGAACTATTGCTATCAGGATTTAATGGAAACTGTAGAAACATTGTAGAATCGATAAAAAAGAGCGATTCAAACGGTTTCAATTTTTTTTTAGCTTTAGTTATGTCGATGCTAGTTCATGCCAACACTGATATCAGTAGGTAGGTACCTAATATCAAGATTTAATAGAAAAATGTAGTCGGCTAGGAAACATCGACCTCATCTAGTTTAAAATGACCAAAAAATATTTACAGCCTCCAAAATTCAGACAAAGATTTGAAAAGAGTTTAAACGGGTTCCTCGATCCTTATATATATGTATGGACTGAGGATCATAGCGTTCTGGCAAACTGGCTATGGAACAGCTCGCTCGCTCCGCACTCAGCGCCTTAATTGGCACCTAACGTGAAAAGAAGTCATTAATTGAATAATTAGCTACCTACAATAAACAAAGCTTTTATAATCACAGGTTTTGTGGCGCAGGGATGTTTTCATGTTTTAGATACAATTCATCATTGGCATAGCATTTTCCCAACTATTACTAAATTATTCAAACTGGATTCAGCTGAATATTAGCATTTGACGTGAAGGAACTGCATCTCGGAGCTCCATAACCCGGTAACTATGTGAGACTGCTAACCCCTACGACTGTCTAAATCTAAAAATGATAGCCGAGACCAACTGCTTAACGTGCTTTCCGAGGAGTCTCGGAACCTATGCTAGGATGGTCACCCATCCACAGACCGAATTCGGCGAACGTTTCTTAACCTCGAAAATCGACCAGTGCGGCTGTTAATACATATTTAGCCACGAGCTCCTCCAGAATCTCTGATGTTCTAGATAGGTACAATAAACAAATAAAATAATTCAATAAAAAATTATTAAAGCCTTGCAAATACTCAAACTCAAAACGTTTCAGTACGACCGAAACGAAACGTTCGTACGTAGTCAGTCGATAGAAAGTAATCGGTGTCGTTCGGTGTCAGGTGGCGCAGGACACGGCTTACTGGGACCTGAAGGAGCGGCTGCAGCAGCTGGCGGGCGCGCACGAGCGCCTGCAGCAGAACATGCTGGACGTGCAGATGCAGCACGAGGCGGCGTCGGCGGCGTACGCGGCCGAGCGCCGCCTGCGGCCCGACACGCTCAACCGGGTGGCGGGCGCGCGCGGCGTGTGCGCCGTGCTGGAGGAGTACGGCGCGCGGCTGCGGCGCTGCGTGGCGCGCGCGCACGCCGACCGCGCCGCGCTGCAGGCCGCCTACGGCCGCTGCGGCGCCCGCGTGCGCGCGCTGGCGGCGCAGCTGGCGCGCCGGGCCGACGCCGTCGCCGCGCAGCGCATACACGGTATGTGAAATGTGATGTATAGGTAGGTAGGTACCTAACGTACGCGGCCGAGCGCCGCCTGCGGCCCGACACGCTCAACCGGGTGGCGGGCGCGCGCGGCGTGTGCGCCGTGCTGGAGGAGTACGGCGCGCGGCTGCGGCGCTGCGTGGCGCGCGCGCACGCCGACCGCGCCGCGCTGCAGGCCGCCTACGGCCGCTGCGGCGCCCGCGTGCGCGCGCTGGCGGCGCAGCTGGCGCGCCGGGCCGACGCCGTCGCCGCGCAGCGCATACACGGTATGTGAAATGTGATGTATAGGTAGGTAGGTACCTAACGTACGCGGCCGAGCGCCGCCTGCGGCCCGACACGCTCAACCGGGTGGCGGGCGCGCGCGGCGTGTGCGCCGTGCTGGAGGAGTACGGCGCGCGGCTGCGGCGCTGCGTGGCGCGCGCGCACGCCGACCGCGCCGCGCTGCAGGCCGCCTACGGCCGCTGCGGCGCCCGCGTGCGCGCGCTGGCGGCGCAGCTGGCGCGCCGGGCCGACGCCGTCGCCGCGCAGCGCATACACGGTATGTGAAATGAGATGTATAGGTAGGTAGGTACCTAACCATGACAGCTATAAAAAAAAGGTTCCCTTTCCTTTCAAGAGACGTGTTTTATGCAGCGTTTTTTTTATATTTTGCTCTATCGTATTCATGTGGATTAATGTAAGTAAGGTACCCGCGGGTATTAAGGCCTGTCGGGCAATAAAGCCGTAACAAAAAACGTACAGTACGAATAATCTAAGTTTACCCATGCGAAGTACGTCGCAATCGATTGCGCAGGATGTCAATTTGACAAGAAACATAGAAAAGCGCATGCGCGGGTACGTCGCGTATGCCGTCTCAGTCACTCGTATACGTTTGATGCATACTTGTGCCTCGCTTCCTCAATGCAATACGACTGTTGGTGCGAAAAGTGTTAAACGTTGTTATTGTTTTAATTAATTATTATTCTGGTTTTTTCTTACTGTTTGACTTGTATTTTGTGTTTTCTTGTAGTGTATGTTTGTTGTGTTACTTTGTGATGGGTTTTATTGTTATTGCATGCATTTTTTCAAAATTCAAATATAACACGTACACAAAAAAAAACATAATCTACGAACGTAACACTTTTCTACGCGATGGACCCTGCGCGGTCGTCACTAACAGCCAACTTCGCATGGGTAAAGTTAGAATATTCGTACTGTACGAAATACAGTAATTGACGATCAAAGTTACACTCACACAAGCTTCGAGCGTATACAACATACAATAATAGGTAATATGGGATTGTATACAAGTCGCAGCGAAGTGGCGGACGAACGCTTGTAGGTACTCGTACTTCTCCCCCCGCCAGTGTCGTCGAAATCATTCAGCAGTGCGGTCACGCGGCATGAATTATAAAAATTGGCTCCAGCAAACGTAAATATGATATTTTGAAAATATCATATTTACAAATCTGTATTGACTGTCCGTTTATTAATAAATGTATGCTTGTCCCTAGGCTAATGTAGGACTTGTAGTTGTAATATTAGGTATTATTTTTTTCGGTAACCACGCGGTTGGCGAATATTAAGGCCTATAAAATTGTACTATAGGCCTTATTATACTCCTATTTTTCCAAACTGCTATTGTTTTTAAAATTTTTGTTGGTGGGTAGTAGGTATGTACGTATTTATACATTTTCAATTTATTTATCAATGTTTTCAGTGCTTACGGTCACGATGCCTCCCAAACGGGCATTGTGGTCAGAGCACGATCTGATCGCAGCTGTTAGAGCAGTACAAGATAGAATAGACGATGCAGTGAGGCAAACCTCGCGATGCTCCAAGTGGTACCTACCACGAAGAGTGTGTCGGTTTGACTGCAGAAGATACTGATGATGACTTTCAATGTCCTGATGGATGCGAATTAAGGCCATTTATTTAATTTTCTAAGACCACTATGCTTCCTATTGCTTTATATGAATGAGTATTGATCTCAAAAATATCAATTTACGTAGTAGGTATAAGTTGATTTTTGGATAGTTTAAAGTACTTATAGGCCTTTTTACCCTACCCTAGTATGAGGCCTACAACCTGCGTTTTAAAAAAAGTCAGGTATATTGTTTTGGTTTTAAGCTAGAGAAGCTATTTTTTGTTTAAACTCTGTAGTAATTTAAGTACCTATGTACATGTCATATGTTGGATATTTTTCATTTTATTACAAATTTCCCTTAGCTAGGCCTTAATACCCTCAGGTACCTTAGTGTAGGTACCTATCCTATTGTATGTCAAGAAACAGCTACCTAATAAAACAGGTCCAGTGCGCGTCGGACTCGCGCACCGAGATTTCTCAAAAAAGGCGCCCATTACACGGTCAATCTAGATCGCGATCTGCGATCAAAATCAATGATCACGATCCAGATTGATAATGTACGAGTTAGATTGACGGATTGATGTATCTGATCACAAAATTATCTAGATATTTTGAAATCCGATCAAGATTGAACCTGTAAATGCAAAATCGCGTCAGTACAAGCTGTGCGCTCTTTGAAAATGGACGAAGATGATACGCGCTCCTCGCCGCCGCCGATTGAACCGGCGAATTTACCTTCGCTTCCACAATTGGAAGAAGATTTCATTATCCTTTTAGGAACGTTACCCGAGCTATGGAATGCCCAGCATAAAATATTACACTAACAAATATAAGAGACAAGCTGGATACGAAAAGTTACTCGAAATTTTCAAAAAAATCAAGCCACAGGCAACCGTAGATGATGTCCGCAAGAAAATAAATAGCCTTAGATCCAATTATAGACGAGAATTAAAGAAAATTACTTCATCAAAAAGATCTGGAGCCGGTGTTGATGACTTGTACACACCAAAAGCCAAAACAAATGACACTACGGACCGCTTTCACTTTATTTATATCCAGGGCAACAGGTGTTAACGTGGCGATTACGATAAACGGACTGAAGAAATCATGATTGAACGTGTAATGTTGCGACGCGATCCAGTGATCCGTGATCTCGATCCGAGATCTCGGATTGCAATCTAGATTGACCGTGTAATGGGCGCCAAAGCCTACAGTTGACACATACTAGGTACACCTGCCTGTGCACTCGCATAACCTAATACTATAGCAAACTCGCTGTTAACCTGTTAACCATTTTGTTGAATCATGAAATTTCACAAGTACAGGAATTATGCGGAATGGTATTGAATCTTTCTGAGAAGCAGGTGGATGACCATAGATGGGTGACGAACAACCATGACGCACGTCTTCAGCAATGAATTAAATGGGAAAGTACAACGCGCGCCAAGGCTCTGTGTCCGTGGGTCGCGTGAGGTTAGCTGCAGGTACGAGTGTAGTGCGCCGCAGCTAAGCTCACGCGGAGCAGGCCGAGGCGCGTGAGCGTGAGCGACGAGCGTATGCGCAGCGCGGGAGAGCGGCGCGCGCGCGGAGGCGGCGGCGCGCCAGCTGGCGGACGCGCGCGAGCAGCTCGGCGCCGCGCGCGCCACCGCCGCCGAGCGCGCCGCCGCGCACGACCAGCTCGCCGCGCGCCTGCGCCAGGTCAGTGCGCACCGTGTGTGTCGTGTGTGTCGTGTGTGACTGTGTGCTAGCGCTAGCGACACCCTGCTGAGCGGCGCGTGTTGCAGGCGGACGAGGCGGCGGCGGCGCTGCGGGACGAGGTGGCGCGCTCGGTGCGCCAGTTCGAGGCGCACAGCGCGCACATGCAGCAGAGCGTGGCGCGGCAGGAGGACGAGTCAGTAGCATTGAATCGTTGAGCGTGTGGCGACGTGCCCTAGGTGTGCCTACTCAGCAGTGAGCGTGCGTTGTGTCGCAGGGCGCGCGCGGCGCTGGCGGAGGCGGCGCGGCTGCGGCGCGAGGCGGCGGCGCTGCAGGACGAGCTGCGGCGCGCGCGCGACCTGCTGGCGGTGCGTACGGTCTACACCGAGCGCGCTTGTAATGCAGAAGGCCGGCCGCGCTTTGGACGTATTTTCGTGCAAACTCGTACCAATAATGTACCTACCTATCCATACGTTCACGCACGATACAAATTCGTATCCCGAGTGCGGCCAGCCTAATGGCCCGGCTACATGCTCCGTCGTCTTGCCTGCTCAAATTTTCGCAGGTAAACGCGTGCGTGTGAACAGCAAGACGGCTCTTGCAATCCCAAAAGGTCTGTCTTTTTTATACAGGCAGGGCCGGCCCGTCCATAGGGCGAACGGAGCGGCCGCTCCAGGCGCCAAGCGGCCAAGGTTCAGGGGGCTGACGTAAGAAGGACGGAGTGGCTTAAATGATTATAATAATAATAATAATAATAAAGCCTTTATTTCCTTAACTAACAAAACATAACTATAAAAACAAATTAAGGGATAAAATTTACAAATTTAGTTAAGGCCCCTTGCGGGTACAGGCCTCCTCCAACAACTTCCAGGTTTTCCTATTCTTTGTTTTGTCCATCCAGTCGCTTCCAGCTTGATTTTTAATCTCGTCGACCCAGCGTTCCTTGGGGCGTCCTCTGGTCCTCTTACCTTTTGGCCCTGGCCATTTTGTGACTAATTGTGTCCATCTTCCGTCTGTAAATCTTCCCACGTGACCAGCCCACATCCACTTTAGTCGTTTCACATGTTGGACTGCGTCTATCACATCTGTTTTTTCTCTTATTTTTTTTGATTGAATTTTATCTTTTAGCCTTATACTCAGGATACTCCTTTCCATAGCACGTTGGGTCTTTTCTATTTTGTCTCTCGCATATTTGTTGAATATCCAGGTTTGGGATCCATAAGACATACATGGTAGTAGACATCCATCCATAACTTTCTTTTTCAGTTTCAAGGGTAGTTTAGATTTCATAATTTCTTTCAAACTCCAAAACTTGTTCCAGGTCATATTTATTCTTCTTTCTATCTCCTCTTTATTTCTAGAATTATGAAATGAAATTAATTTACCCAGGTAAATGTAACTCTCTACATATTCTATCATTTGTGTGTTTTTTATTAGTATAGGCGTTTGTGCAGCGTTTGTCATTACTTTTGTTTTGGATATATTTAGTTGTAATCCTATGCTATTGCTTATTTCACAAAGGTCTGATATCATTTCTTGCAGTTGATTTGCAAAGTTTGAGAATAGCACGATATCATCAGCGAATCTGAGATTACTGAGGTTTTTCCCATATATGTTAATACCTTTATGTTCCCAGTGTAAGTCTTTCATTATGTTTTGTAGTACAGATATAAAGATAGTAGGTGATAACGGGTCTCCCTGTTTCACGCCTCTACATATGTCGATCTTCGGCCCCAGTCTGTCAAGTTTTACACGGCTAACACTCTTGCTATATATGTCTTTTAAGATGTTTATGTAAGTTTTTGATATTTCTTGGTTATCTAGTGCTTGCCATAGACTGTCATGGGATATCGAGTCGAAAGCTTTTTTATAATCGATAAAAGCTAAGTAGAGGGGTTGCTGGTGTTCTTGATGCTTTTCTATTATTTGATCTAAAGTATGTATGTGGTCGATAGTGCAAAAACCTTTTCGAAATCCTGCCTGCTCTATGGGTTGGTGCAGCTCTATCTCAGGCTCTATTCTCTTATTCAAGCAGGCTGCGAAGAGCTTATACATAGTAGGTAATAGACTAATTGGTCGGTAATTACCCATATCTGAGGGATCTCCCTTTTTGTAAAGAAGTATAATCCTCGATTCCGTCCATTGCACAGGTACCCTTTGCTCTACTAGAATTTTATTAAATAGAGTCGTAAGGGGACTGGCTAATAAAAATTTTCCTATTTTGACTGCTTCATTTGGTATGTTGTCATGTCCCGGACATTTTTCTTCTTTGAGCCTGTCTATTTGCTGAATTATTTCTTGATCATCGAAAGGTTTTACCGATGCTAGAGTAGTTGTAGTTATCGTTTGATCAATTATGTTTTGTTTGTCACAGTGTTGTTTGCTATAAAGATCTTTGTAGTAGTCTGAAGCAATTACGACAATATCAGTTCTTGTTTGCATATGATGTTGAGTTGTTTTTGATTTTAGCTTAGGAATCCATGTTTTGCCGGTACTTAGTTGTTTGTACGCCCTTTTTTGGCTACCAGATTTCAATAAATTTTTCTCAATGATTTCCATTCTATAGTTTTCGTAGTCCTTTTTTAATTTCTTGCTTGTGGTCTTGTATAGGTTTGAAAGTTCTTCTCTCTCTGTCTTCGATTTTGGTTTTTTATTTTGTAATTCTATTCGTCTTTTTATCATATCTTTTGTTTCTTTTGATATGATTTCCTTTTTTTCTTGTCTTGAACTTATGTTTTGCATACTTTTTACTATTGTTGACTCTATTTTAGTGTAGTAAGACTCTACGTCGTCATTTTCACTACAAGACATTGTTTGTTGGTTGTTTTTTAATGAATATAAGATTTTTTTTGTAATTTCTTCACCAGTAATTTTTGTGGGGTGGTTGTGGAACTTTGCTCTACTTTTCTTTTGTTTTTCTAAGTTAAATGTTCCACGTATTAATTTATGATCGCTCGGGAATAGATGGTTGTGTAATGTTTCGATGTTCGAGAATTTTTCAGGTTTGTTGCTGAGAATGAAGTCAATTTGATTTTTGATTTTTCCATTTGGACTGGTCCAAGTCCACAGGGTCTTGTTACTTTTCTTGAATAATGTATTTATTACGGTAAATTTGTTTTCTAGTGCATATTGTATAAAGCGATCTCCTCTTTGATTTCTATTGCCGTAGCAGTATGGGCCCATTACAATATTTTCTCCCTGTTTTCTTTGTCCGATTTTTGCATTTAGGTCCCCCATTACAATTATTATTCCATTGGCCAGGTTCTGAGCTGTGTGTAATTGCTCGTAGAAGGTTAATATTTCTTCTTCAGTCGCCTCTTGGGTGGGTGCATAAACTTGTATTAGGGACAATTTTGTTGCTTCAAATTTAAGGTTTAGTAAACATACTCTTTCAGATATCCCTATATAATTCTCTATATTTGACTTATACTTTTTCTTAATTAAGAAACCAACACCGTGTAGACCTTTTGTTTCTCCTGTATAACAGAAAATATGTTTTTCTAACTCCACAATGTTGTTTCCCGACCTTCTCACTTCTGCTAGTCCAATAATATCATATTTTATTTTTTTTAAAGATTGTTTCAATAATATCATTCGTTGTGGCGATAAAAGAGATCTTACATTATATGTACAAATATATAGTTGTTGCTGTGTTGAAGGGTTGTAGTCATTATCTCCCGCGGTGACAAGCCGTGTTGGGAGATTGAGAGGGGCCTTTTCTGATTGCTATTCTGTGTCTGGATGCTCCGCACTAGGTAATGATTCCTGCGGGGTATTTTCAGTGTTAAATTTGAGTTTAGGTTTTTGTAGAACATAGTTCTTCATTGTTGTTGTCTTACTTTTTTTCATAGGTTGCTTCTTCTTTTCTATAGTATTTGAAGTATTCGCAGATGCAATCTCCGGAGACTCAGATAAATTTCTTTTATTGCTATGGTTTTGTGCAGAGTCACTGTTTTTGGCAGGCAATACTATGAGTTTATCATATTTTAAGAATGCTTTGTTGCCCGCTTCCTTTTCTTCTTTTAGTTTCGCCTGTAAGTCCTTACGTTTTTTCAGAACTTCTGGAGGGAAGTCCTGTTTTATGTAATATGGTGAATCATTGAAGAGTTTTTGATTTTGCTGGATTTTTATCTTTAATCCCATTGTATTGAATGTAACAATAACAGGTCTGACTTTATCACCTTTTTTCCCGAGTCTTCTGACAGCTTCAATACCATTTTCGTACTGTAAACCAAGATAAGTATGTATGATCTCGACTATTGTTTTTTCTAAATCGTGGTATGATTTTTCTCGTTCTTCCACTCCAAAGAAAATTAAGTTTTTGCGTCTTATAAAACGCTCTAAATTGTTGATTTGTAAGGATTGTTCCTCCAATTTTTTTTCCAAGAATTCATTTTTATTTTCCAAGTATTGAAATTTCTCATTTATATTGTTGTTGATAGTAGATTTAATGTCCTCCTTCATTTCAAACATATCCTTTTTTTGTTGCATCATTTCCTTGTGCAAATTTTCCAACATGGTTTTTATTTCCTCCATGGTATTGAGTTGAAGCTTAAATGATTACTTGTTTTTAAATTAAAATAAAATATTTATAAGAAAATATAACTGTACATACCTAAAAGACTACGACTTAAGCGCACGACTTAAGGCCTAAGGGCATGAAGTCATGAAGCGGGCGCGGAGCGGAGACGATGGCGGCGCAGGCAGCGGCGCGTTCAAATGCGCGTTCAAATTCAGATGGAACGCCTCAGCTGCATTGTCAAACCACAGTATAAATATGGACAGTACGGAAACTAAACCTAGTTGAGAATATAAATACCTACGCTCCATTGAAGCAATAGGGTTGTCACTTTTAATGTTTTTATTTATTAATTTTTTGTTCTGTAGTGATCAATCAATCAAATTTGAATAACTAGCTTACAAGTACAATTTAAATAGGTAATCTCATGGCTTTGATTAATCTCGACAAAAGACGATAGTTTAAACACGGGAAACAATTTAATATTAACACGTACAACAACTTGTCGCACTAACTTTGTCATTACGGCGTAACCTGTACAATAAAGTATATATAAATAAATAAATAAATAAATAAATAACCTTTTACAAGTTTTGGCGGGAGCGTACGCGAGCCGCTGTTGGACGAAAACGTTTCGGGCGCTCGGTACCTTTGCAGCCGCCATCTTGGATTCACGTTTTGACATCACTATCGGCTTCAACAACCTCGAAAACCATGAAAATGACACCCATGACGAAAAAAATGGTACCTATTGCTGCCGCCATTTTGGATTCACGTTTTGACATCACTATCAGCTTCAACACCCTCGAAAACCATGAAAACGACACCCATGATGAAAAAATTGATACCTATTGCAGCCGCCATCTTGGATTCACGTTTTGACATCACTATCGGCTTCAACAACCTCGAAAACCATGAAAATGACACCCATGACGAAAAAATTGATACCTATTGCAGCCGCCATCTTGGATTCACGTTTTGACATCACTATCGGCTTCAACAACCTCGAAAACCATGAAAATGACACCCATGACGAAAAAATTTATACCTATTGCAGCCGCCATCTTGGATTCACGTTTTGACATCACTATCGGCTTCAACAACCTCGAAAACCATGAAAATGACACCCATGACGAAAAAATTGGTACCTATTGCTGCCGCCATCTTGGATTTACGTTTTGACATCACTATCGGCTTCAACACCCTCGAAAACCGTGAAGATGACACCCATGACGAAAAAAATGGTACCTATTACAGCCGCCATCTTGGACTCACGTTTTGACAGCGCTATCGGCTTCAACACCCTCGAAAACCATGAAAATGATACCCATGACAAAAATAATACCTATAGCAGGCGCCATGTTGGATTTACAAGAAGTAGTTAAGTTACCTGATAATTTTGAAGTTCACGAATTCATTTTGACCGATCGCACGGACTTTATACTTTATCATTAATGATCCTCACCTTTCAAAATCAGCAGGAAGTTTAAAATACGTTAGCTCCGGTTGTGATGAAGCCGAGTTCAAACAGCCGTATACTACGCAATACGTTCGTGGCATTTTTAAAAAGATCGCGGGACTAAACTCGTCTTGACGCGGCCAGCGGCAGTCACTACTGAGAGTACCGCGACGGGCACCGAAAAGTCTCGTCGGTGCGCATGTTTGTGTGAGTGTGCCGTTGCGAGCGTTTGTAGATAGTTTCCGTACTGTCCATATTTATACTGTGGTCAAACTTTCTCCACTTGCATTGAATGAAATGCGCTACTCGCTTACCACCGAGTTTCCATAAAAGGATGTCTGTATCGTGTGGTCCTAGTAACTTATTTTGATTTTCACACCTACGTATGCAAGAGTGCGTGTGCGTGGAATATATATATTTTTTATTTATCTCGCTCCATCCTAACCAGATTTAGGTTCAGTCCAGTCATGACTGCACAGGCCTGGACTGCGCAGGCAAGACAGAGCACGCTGGGCCATACCGTACCTAGCGACCCACTCATAACTACACACCTTCCTGGTTGAAGACTTCTGCCTAGATAAACGGGAAGCAACGTTAATCTACTGATTTGGTTGCTCGTCGTTTGTCTGGGTTTCTCCAAATTCACATTGAATATTTGACACAGTTACCTAACATGTCAATACGTGATCCGGTTGCGAGTATTTTCTCGCAGCATCCCCTAAGTTAATTAAAAACAAAAAACAGATGCCTATGAAACTCTGCAATCGAGCAATAGCTTTCTATTTGTGGAAGAATTTTTGTAATCACATTTGTAGGTACTTACCTACTTACTTCCGGAGATTATCTACCTTGTCACCCTACCTAAACAGGAAGGTACGTCGTGTACTTAATTAATATAAATGTTTAAGGATGCTAACAGTACGATCGACCGCATGAAACTGAAAGAAGCGACGCATATTGACGAGATTCAAAACCTGGAGAAAGTTATTAATGACAAAAACCAAGTAAGTAAGTAAGTACTCAGTAGGTAAGATTGAAGTGATTTCGAAATTGTTGGTTTTCCCTCTAGAGTTTTATAAACGTCATAATGACGCGTGACGTGACCAAAGCTTTGTACCACGTATGTTTAGTAGGTACCCATTTAGTACTACATATTTCTGTACCTACCTCACACGGCATAACCGAAATTTCACGATAACGCTGGTCCCGCCATAATGACGCGTTATAATGACTAGACCATGCCTATACTCCAAAACTACAATAAATTACACCATCATTATGGCGGGACCAGCGTTATCGTGAAATTTCGGTTATGCCGTGTGAAAAATTTCAAGGCAGGTACAAAATAGTACTACAGGGCACTAAATATTGGGCACGCCACAATAGGGAATATGCATGAAAAAAGTATTTATGATCTGAACAGTTTATCTAAAAGTATTCGAATATATTATAATACTAACTGTGAAATTAGAATCTAAATTGCTCGAAAAACGAACGAGATACAATTATTTTAAACAAATATAATATCTGTCCCTCTCGCGAAAACGCTGTTTTCTATGGCAGCTGTAAAGTCGTCGTGTAATTTGACGTCACATTACATATCGGACTTCTCTTTCTAACTGTAGTCTTTGAAGCTTTATATCCTTTATATCTTAATAAATGATGAAGGTATTTAAAAAATAATTTCATGATTGTTTACTAGACCTACTAAGTATTTTATTTTGCAAATAAAAAAATCGCATGCATATTCCCTATTGCGACGATAAGTCCCCTCTTTGAGGAGTGGCTACAGCGAGGCCACGGCGTCCTCACCTTCCGCCTGACGCAGGTACTCACCGGACACGGTTGTTTCGGAAGGTACCTGTTTCGAATTCGGCGGGAGGATACGCCCAGGTGTCAGCACTGCGAGGATCGCCCGGAGGACACGGTGGAGCATACGGTGGAGGTCTGCCCTGCGTGGGTGGAGCAACGCCGTGTCCTCGTCGAGGCGATCGGCGGCGGCAACCTCTCGCGTCCGGCCCTGGTTCAAGCCATGATCCGGAGCGAGGAGCCATGGGAAGCGGTCACCTCCTTCTGCGAAGCAGTAATGCAAGCGAAGGAGGAGGCCGAACGCGTGAGGGAGACCTCGCGCTCCGGCCGCCGCACCAGAAGAAGACGCCCCGGGCGTCGGGAGTCGCAGGGCGATTCCCGGCCACCGTAGGCGTGGGCCTGCGGACGGCGAGCATTGGGTGGCTCGCCATCTGATCAGAATCAGGCCCGGGTCGACGGCGCGCTGTGTTCCACGCGCTCCTCAAAGAGTTATGTCAGCAAAGCAGATGGGGCCCGCTAGGGCCAGTGCCTGCCGGGGTTGCGGAATTTGTTCGAAAGAGTCACCGCGGCCCTGGAACGCAAAGGGCATTAGGAGGAACACGGATGAGTTTTAGTCAGTAGGAGTCTGACACTCACTCTTGCTTTACCCAGAGCGGGAGGAGTCATTTGATGATTTCCCATCCTAAAAAAAAGGTGCACTAAATATATGTGTTAGAATCTTTCAATTACAAAATTTGGTCCCGTAATGACGTTTATAGGGTTTTGCATGGCCAGATCAAAAGATTCCAAGTTATGAGCCTGCTAGGATCAATCGTGTCTTTCCGTCAGTGAATATAGTACTGATTTGGTTCAGTCGAACAGAGTTTGATGTTTTCTGAATTGTGAAGGAGTTTATGGAAGAACATGTTTAGTATGGTGTACTTGCTTATATCGTATTGCATGTATAATTAGGATAAGCAGTGTACCAATTACCTATCTATCTATCACTTTCACTTCATCATACTATAAAACAAAGTCCTCGCCGCGTCTGTCTGTCTGTCTGTTCGCGATAAACTCAAAACAGACTGCACCGATTTTCATGCTGTTTTCACCAATGGATTGAGTAGTTCTCGAGGAAGGTTTTAGTAAGTATATAATTTGTCAAATGGGTTAAGCCGCGGCGCATCAGCTAGTTGTAGATAAAGCAATAAAGAGATGTAGATTCCTGGTAACTATTCTATTTATCGCATGGACTCGCCGCTCTTCTCCAGTTCCATTCGTACTTGTCCGATTTTTACATAAGTTTTAAGCGATTTTCTGATACAGCCACCTCAATTCTGTTTCCGTCATAGCACGCGCAAGAAATAGAGGCCGAAATAAATTCATTTAAAGAATGCGTGCATCAACTGGAAACGGAGAAGCTAGAAGCTCAAAAACAGCTGAACGCGAGTGCGCAGGAGTGCGCCGCGCTGCGCTCCGAGCGCGACTCGCTCAGCCGCGCCGCCGACGGCTTGCGCGCCAGCCTCGCCGACGAGCAGCAGCAGCGCCGCCAGCAGAGCGAGGCCGACGCCGCGCGCCTGGACGAGCTGCGCGCCGCCGCCGCCGCGCGCCAGCGCGAGCTGGACGCCGGCACCGGCACCATCGCGCGCCTCATGACCGACCTGCGCGCGGAGAGCGACGCGCGCGCGCGCTGCGAGGCCGCGGCGCAGGCGGCGCGCCGCGCGCACGACGCCGAGCTGGCGGCCGCGCGCGAGCGCGACCAGGCAAGGGACGGCGAGCTGGCGCAGCAGATGGCCATCATCCTCGACATGCGCGCCGAGAAGGTGAGACGCGACGCCCGCCCCCGCGCCCCGCCCCGCCACGCCCGGCGTCCGCTCACTGTGCTCCCGGTTCTCAGGAGCGGCTGCAGGAGCGGATCCAAGGGATGCAGAACACGATCGACAACATCCAGAAGGAGCTGACGGGCCGCTTGGCGGCGCCCAAGGTAGCGGACGAGCCGCCCGAGCTGGACGGCGGGCCGCGCGAGGAGACGCGCAAGCCGGACAACGGCGAGCTCTACAGCTTCCTGAGCGACGGCAGCGTGGACGGCGACGCGCTGGACGTGAGTAGTGCGCGCGGCCAGTGGGCACAGAGGCACAGAGGTACAGAGGCACACTGCACAGTGGCTCAGTCACAGAGCGGCGGTGCTGACGCTCGCTCGTGTTGCAGCCGCGCGAGGTGGGGCGGCGCTTCGCGGCGCTGGCGCGCGGCGGCCTGCGCGAGGCGAGGGACGCGCACGGCGAGCGGCTCCGCGCGGCGCAGGTAATCTCCACTACCCACGTTCTTATCCTCTTCCTCTTTATAAAACCTACGCTAGGTATATCTACCTACACTACATAGTGTTCGTGATGACATAATAATGCTGTAAGCGTGTTCGCTGCTATGAAGTTGCGGATTTTTCTACTCTGTGGTCGCCGGTGAATAGGTACCGGTGCTCATAAAACTATTTATGTCGGTATTTATAGGTCGCACAGTGGAACTCAGCAGACGACAAGACTCTTTGATCATCACAGGGGCAGACCAATTCGTCTGTTCCTGTGATGATCAAAGAGTCTTGTCGTCAACGCAAATCTCCGACAGCGGAGTTCGTTTTTCTGGGAAATTTTAATGCCCATCATCTGAAATGGCTTTTCCCGTTCCAGAAAACTGACCATGCTGGAAGAGAGGCGCGCACGTTTGCGATATCATTAGATCTCCACCAACTGGTCGACCAAGCTAACCGCGTTCCGGATGTTGTAGGCCACATTAGACATTCTGCTGACCACAGATCTAGACAGGCACACTGTTACGGTCTGGGCCCCGCTCGGATCGTCTGTCCACTGTCTGGGGATAAATAATAAATAATAAAATAGTTTATTGACACAAAAAAGGTTACATTTTGAGTTGGAGCCCTGACTCCTGAGCTAGGTGGTACCTGTGTTACAGTCTTCACCCATTTGCAGAACATTTACTATGTATACAATAATATTAAATTAAAATAATTACAATTAGTGCAAGCTTGCTCTTAAGTGGTGTGTGTGTGTGTGTGTTTGTCTGAATTACTGTGCTTGGTGATTCTGGGCTTTTATCGGAGACGTTTGCCTTCATTACTACTATTATGTTGTTAAAAGTTTTGTTCTTTAATTATGTTTTCCGTCTGTGAGTAATCCAGTGTTCTAAGCCATGTGCTTAGTTTCATCTTAGTTTTCATTTTAGTTAGTGGGTTGAAGTTGAGAATTTGGTTTAGTTTGTTATATATATAAATAGCTAAGTATAAGTGTTGCCGTCGAGCGGATGCGGTCTTACATTTAATTGTGTGACATACATTACCGATGGTTCTTTTAAGTTTCTTTGCGTGATTTACTGGTGTAATTTCATGTTGTTTCATTATCAGATTTTGGAGGTATAATTGTCTTACTTGACAGATTTCATATAGGCTTTTTGTTGGGTACCGGTAGGGTTTAAAGGTCATGACTTTTAACAGAGATCTTTGGCCTCTCTCGAGATATATCATATAGGTTTTACAGGAACCTTCCCATGCCGTGATACAGTAGCCTACGATTGACTGTGCCAGTGCAAGATAAACTGTACGGAGTAGCTCAGAGTCGCACACCTGTCGAAGTTTCTTAAACGCCCATGTAAGTTTTCTAACCCGAGAGGCAGTCAGTTCAATATGGGGACGCCAGCTAAGCCCTTCATCCAGAATTACACCCAGGTACTTTATCGTCTTTTGTTGTGTAATTGGAACACATGAGCATTGAATACTGTTTTTGGGGTCATCACAGGAGTGTGCTTTGATGCTTATTACCGCAGATTTAGTTTTAGCGAAAGTAAATTGCAGAAATGCGGTTTTCGAGATATTGAGCGTTAGTAAATTCAGTTCCAGCCAGAGGATTATTTTACGTAAACCTGTCTCTGCAGCTTGACGTGCCGCCTCCCAACTCTCTCCATAAAATACTAGCACGGTGTCGTCTGCATAACTGAATATTTTACCATTGGCAAGAGGATTTCTGGCATAGGTCATTCACATAGAGCAGGAAGAGGCTCGGGGACAGGCAACTACCCAGAGGCACACCATAGTGAACTCTTGCTTCATTGCTAATTTCTTCCCCAATCTTAACATTTTGTGTTCGGTCGTAAAGAAAGTCTGTAAATAAACTTAGGGCCCTCCCCCGGATTCCAGCATGCTCTAGCTTGCTTACAAGGGTAGGAATACTTACAGTGTCGAACGCCTTGGCCAGGTCCAGAAAAACACCAAGACATTTTTGCTTTGCATCAACTTTTTCAGTAACATAATCAACAAGTTGGCTAACTGCATCTGTGGTGCTTTTTTCACACCTAAAACCAAATTGCGCGTCCGATATTATTTTGTTGTTCTCTAGATATTTCATAAGTCTTCGGTTCAGCAGTTTTTTCAATATTTTTGACAGTACTGGCAAAACTGAGATAGGTCTATAATTTTTAATCTCGTCTTGGTTCCCTCCCTTGTGAACAGGTGTGATCAACGCTTTCTTAAAGACAGCGCCCTGCTCAAACAGACTTCGATGAGCTTTGTAATAGGTGGAACTAGTACCTTTTTGCCCAGTTTGATGAGTTAGCCGGAATAAAGTCCCACCCTGTGGCACAGTCGGTTCTTAGATTATCAATGACTGTCTCTACTTCGGCCTCGTCAGGAGAAAGAAGGACCATTGAGTCCCGCACACGGGGTGTTCCAATTTTGTTAGTGGCACGTGGGGAATTTTGGATTTTGATGATATTGTTTGCCAATTGCTTTCCGATGTTCGAAAAATAATGATTTATTTGCTCTATGGCTTTCGTTGCATGTGCATCTTCAGGGGCAGGTAGGAGTTTGTCAGCTGATGTTTGATTCCTGACTTTGTTGGTTATGGATTTTATAATATTCCATGTTTCTTTACTGTCTCTGGAAGTTTTCAAAGCTGATCTTTCGTGGTTTATTTTTAATTTTCTGAGTAAGAGATTTGGTACAATGATTTCGATACCTTTTGTACGACAGTTCGACAATTCCATTTTTTGGATCTGCTAGGAATTTTCGATGGAGTTTATCCCTGTGTCGCATACATCGTAAGAGGCCAGGTGTGATCCAGGGCTTAAGAACTGCCTTACGGTTTGAGACGTTCGTTACTTTTGAGTGCTGAGATACCGTGTCCATAAGGTATTCGACAAACCGTGTAGCGGCTGAATTTGCATCGCAGTTGCGTGTAATAAAAGTAAAATCGGTGGTTTTTAGTTGTTCAACAGCGCCCTCATAGTTTACTTTTGTAGTACATCTTTTCTTATGATTCCTATTTTTAGGGGAGGGGTTACTTAGACATAGCATTACAGAGGCGTGGTCGCTGACGGTGGAATCCATAACCATGACTGTTGCAGAAGTAGTGATACTAATCATAACGTGATCGAGGCAGTTATGCAGTCTTGTAGGATGGGTATGTCCCGGTAGGAGACCCATTTCTGCAGTATGATTTAGATATGAGGATTTATTTCTACCTATACTATTAGGCTTTATGTCAATGTTGATATCTCCTAGCAGAATTATATTTTTAGCTTTTAAATTACTTAAGATATTTTCTAGGGAGTTAAGGAAGTTATCTGTACAATATGTAGATGGGGATCTATAGGAAGCCAAAATACAAGTTTCTGAATCTATTTTTAATTGTAGAAAATTAGCACCTATTGGGTCGGGTTCTTCTACCGTACAGTGGAGATTGCTTTTAACGTATATTGTAATGCCGTTGTTTTGATTAAGACATTTTTTGCTGGAGTATGTGACATAATTTTCCATAGTCGGTATCGGTTTGTCATCATTTATCCAACACTCTGTCAGGATTATAATGTCCATTTCACAAGAAAGCCTTGCCAACTGAGCCTGGAAACTATCAAAATTTTTGTAAATACTTCGAATGTTTTGTGTTATTATTTTTAGCGATACTTTACAGGTTTTCATAAATTCGTTACAAGCTTCTGTATCACAGTGATGAGAAGATGCCATTGTATAGCTATCTATCTGTGATGAAATATTGGTGTCCATATTAGCCAATGAAAAACCGTTTACATTTTTTGGTGCATGTTAGGGTGCGTATACCTACGATAGAAATGATGCAAATGTTGATGAAAATAAGAAGTGCAAAATGGATGGTATGTACGAGTATGTCCACTCGAAAACAAATTTTATGTATGTTGCGAATTATGCAAACTGGTTTTGATTGTGTGTATGTGATTAATTTATGTTTAAATGTTTTACAATAAGAGAGCAATTGCCGATAAAAAAATAACAAAAAATGTAGTTGGGTGTAAGTGAGACTTGCATATTGTCTGGCCAGTCAGTGTGACGGCCCGTCAGGTTTTAGATCAGCTTCATTTTTTTACCGACTTCACAAAAAGGAGGAGGTACTATGTTCGGATGTTTGTATGCTTTTTTTTTTTTTTTTTCTATGTTTGTTCATCGAATACTCCGCCAATTGTCGACGGATTTTCAAAATTCTTTTTTTGTTCGAAAGTAGATAGTTCTGAGGTGGTCCCATTGTCACCAAATTAGGATCTGATGATGGGATCTTAGAGAAATCGAGGGCAAACCTCAAATTTTATAGGCTTACTCATTATTTTTTGCATATATTATGAAGTATCTTGTGTATTTGCGTATGGTTGTTACCATGTCAGGTAGCTGGGCTGATGATGGAAGGTACAACTCCTTAACAGTAGGTAAGAAGTTACTCGAACAGGCAAGGATTGTTTTAGTAAATTGTTTTGATGTTTGATAGGGCATTTGCCACATTTGGTCTCATGATCATCAAGTCATGACCTGATGCTGCAGAGTACCTAACTCTTCGACAACTAACAGCAGATATATCGTGTTTAGGATCATTGAAAAGGGTGATTCGTGGGCTCGATGTGTGGATAAACGTACTGTTAATGAGGAACACCGAAGTACATAGAGACCTGATGCTGAAGCCAGGAGCATCAGAAAAAGTACGAACCTTGAAATTACAGCACCATAGTCGTGTTTGGGCTCATTTTAAACAGGACTAAATTTTAAGTTCAATGCAATTGTGACATAAGTCTGGCCTGATGCTGCAGCCTGGATTATCAGCATCTAGTCTAAAAACTAATAAATACTTCTTAAAGTGAGCTTCTTTTGCGAATTTTCTTCTGTATAATTATTAACCGACTTCAAAAAGGAGGTTGTTAGGTATGGGGTACCACTAAAAAGTGAAAAATAAAAAACTTTTTACAAAAAAATACAACCGACTTCCAAAAAAAAACACTACAAAGTAAAAAATAACTTTAATTTCGGAAGTCGGTGTTTTTGTTAGTTTCTTTGTATTTTGACACCGAGTTCCGAAATTAAAGTTATTTTTTACTTTGTAGTGTTTTTTTTTGGAAGTCGGTTGTATTTTTTTGTAAAAAGTTTTTATGTGAACGTGTTTATCCCCTTCCTTTCGTCGAAGGAAAACCTTTCCAAATGAGGTCTAGCAAAATTTGATCCCGTTCTCATTCGCAAATTTCCTCGCAAGATAGAACAAGCGTTGTCCTTTCAAAGTTAAGAACTCTGATATATAGATAGGTTTAATTTCGCCTGATATGTTTAAATGGGATGTGTTGGCGTTATTGCGATTGAAGTTTCGAACTTTCTGCAGAATACTTTCCTTTTTTGTTACTGATACAAAGTCGACCATGATGGATGGCATTCCACCTTTCTTATTTATACGGTATATATCCCTAACATCACGTTGATCAAAGGGGATTTCTAGAACTTTAGCTGTTTCTGATAGTATTCCATGCAGATCCGCTTTATTTTCACCTTCCTTTTTTGGAATATTTCTCATTTCTATTTTTGTTAGGCATAATATGCGCTCCAGATTCTCAACCTTGTCTTCCAGCTGATTTATATACTTAGGCATGATCAATGTTTCGCTCTCTTTCGATAGTATCTAATTTTATTACTATGTCATCGTACTGTTTACTGACGAAGTCTAGGGATTTTTTCATTTCTGAGTTCTGTGCTATTATTTCAGTCATTGATTCTTGCAGTGCTTTAAACTTAGTTTCTGATTGAGCGGCAGACGACTGTAACAGGTCTCGTATATCTTGCATAAAACTGATCATTTCGTCCTCGCGTTTACGATGTCCGTGTCTTCCTGCTCTCCTCCTGATTAAACCATAGACGCACGAGGCGAGTATGGAAGTACGGGTCAGCAGACTGGGATAAGATGCGGTAATTCTTTGTATCTTACCCATGGCGGCAAACTTGCTTCTCGTCACGAATGTGTTGTTGACGTTGGGCGGATTGGGGCCAAGTTGGCATCCTATCCTTCACGTAGCAAGAAATTCAGGTCCCTGTCTTAATCGGTCGATACGAATTTCTGCCATCCTTCGCTGCCTCTTATGCTGAAATCTGATGGAACGCTGGCTCATACCGCGCAAGAGAAGGCAAACCTATTTGTCTCAATCTTTGCTGAAAATTCACACGCCTTGATTCGGCCTCTAACATACATACCTCACTGTGGCTCCGCAATGCCGGAGATTTCAATTCACCTGAAAGAGGTTCGTAAGGCCCTTAATAGTCTGGACGAGGATAAGCCAGAGGACCTGACGGAATAATCGCATGAGTCCTTAAAAGCTGCGCTCCAGAGTTGTATCCTGCCCTGACACAGGATTGTCTTTACAGCTAAGCGGAGTCCCTTTCAGTTATCTCCTACATTCCGAGGTACGCCTGTACATGTTACCGACCGCCTAGAGCTTTTGGGCATGGAGTTGAAGTCTAATCTCAACTTCGGCTCAACCATCGAGTTAAAAGCACAGACTGCAGCCAAAAAGTTGAGCATCCTGAATAGGGTAAGGCAATACTTTACATCCGGACAGCTTCCGAGTCTGTAAAAAGCACAGGTCCGTTCCAGTATGGAGTATTGCAGCCACTTATGGGATGGCTCAGCAAAATACCAGCTTGCAGCATTGGGACTCGGTGAAACGCAGGGCAAAAAGGCTTATAGGTGGCGAGACGTTGGTGGCTCAGCGTCACAGCCTAGCTCATCTGCGTAGTGTTGCCAGTCGGTTGCTTTTCTACAGATTGTACTAATTTACAGATTGTACGAAACTATTGAATTTGGATGGGATTGATTATATACAAAATGCTTTTTTCGTAATCTATCGAGAAAATAACTAATCCAGATATATTACAAACTTACGGAACCCGCCATATTCCGGTGACATATTATTTTTTAACCTACATATTATTTCGTCACACGCAGCAGCAGGTACAGCCCATTCATAATGTTTGCAGGGATCTATTTCGCTGTCCCAAGTAAAAGACGATTTCAAGATGAAAAATCGAACATTTTTTAAAAACAAACGTTTCGATAGCAAACCAAAGAAGATAAAGTAGAGGAACCATTTCATTATTTTAATAAGTACCTAGGTACTTACGTTTTCATAACTAAGTTCTTGCAAGTTGAAGAATGTTTATTTTTTTCCAATTATTTGTTCGTAATTTATAACCATATGCATTAAATTTTGTTACCTACTATATAAATATGTGTTTAATTTTATTGTTCTATATTACATTACCAATCGCACCTTATGAGAATACTAACTTTCGCCCGCCACTTCTAAGATAAGTTAATAATTTGTTCGTCAAAAAACATTGTAGTAGGTACATGACAGTTTACAAAATTGTTTATAGTAGGTATAGTTCATATCGGGATTGCTACCATGTACCTTTTTATTTGCGAGTTTCCGATTTTCCGACTGAAGATCCTGCGGGTGGGATGTTATTTGCAGACATATCGGTCTACCCTCTTTCGTAGTCTTTAATTACAACCATCTCCGGTACCACTGTCCACAAACACACTTTTTTCCCGCAACTGTTTTCATGATCATGGCGCTTGCAACAGTGCCGAAATATCGGAAACTCGCAAATAAAAAGGTACATGGTAGCAATCCTGATATGAACTATACAAATGTTAGTGACCAAGTTTAAAACAATATATTGTTTATAGTGTACAAGGACTACAATTTACATGTTGGGTAAGGTGCTGTATTCCTAGCTAGGTTAAATAACCTGCATTAAGGAGTACAGTGCCGGTCCCCAAAGAGAGAAAAATGAGTCTTATCGTGAAGGTACTCCGTGGACACCACTCCGAAAAAAATTTTGAGATCGTTCACATGCACTTTCGAAACTGTGCACAGTATTTTTCAGGGTGGTGTCCTCGGAGTAGGTATACGATAAGGCTTTTTCAACGGCATGGTTGGTAGCAGTTTGCTCTTTCATCATTCGGGAAATGAATACGAAAAAAGGCATACTATGGATTTACTTACGTTTATTGATTTAATGTTTCTTTCTTTGGGAACCGGGACTGTACTCCTACGTTTTTAAGAGGTGTGGCAAACAATACCGAATTGTAAATGATTTGTTGGTGCAGATGTACCTACTGTGCGTTGCTAATTTCGTTTAACGATGATTATCTTTTCTAATTATTTCCTTTGTGTGATTGTACATACCTTTATTTTGTCGTTAATTAATAAAAAAACAAGGAAAAATTTGTTATGCCTAAAGTTTAATCATTTATAGCTTCAAATAAATTCAGACGAACTTTGCAATGAAACGATCAAGAATGAAGAAATGATCTACAATCTTTACTGCGCTCTCTGCATGTAAAGAAATGTTAAAATGTAGGTACTGTTTTGGAAAAGAAAATCGGTGTACCACAGTAACGAGGCATCGATTGAACAAGGCTTCGCAGTATGATATTTACGCAGTAAAATCGTTCGCAGTACCTACAGTTTTTCGATGTAACGAAATATCGCAGTAACAAGACGTCGATTTAACAAGGCGTCGCAGTATAAATGTCGGTGAAAGGTTTTCGAAGGAACAAAATTCGATGATACGGCTTTCGCACTCAAGTAGGTATTCCATATACGAGTATATAGGACATTATGATGTGCTTACTACATAGATATCGTTTTTATATTTCTGTGGCTTACTACAAACGATTCTGAAACATTTCTCCGACATTCATTTCGTCGTTGAACGGTTCACTGACAGAACGATTCACTTTTCATTTTTTCACCGATAGAACGTTTCAATGACGAACGTTTCACCGACATAACCATTCACTTATCATTATTTCACCGATAGAACGTTTCAACGGCAAACGATTCGCCGACACAACTGTTCGCCTGCCCCTGGGGTATAAAACATTAGGTAGGTATTCGACATGTAGACCTGTTTCCGTTTATTGTTTAGAAAATTGAATTGACAAAAACTTTTTTCCTTCTCTTTTTCTTCTTGATCTTTTCTTTTTCTACTTCTTTTTCCTCTTTATTTTCAATTTTCTTCTTTTTCTTCTTCTTCTTCTGAATCACTTGATTCAGGTGTAAACAATAAACGGAAACAGGTCTACCTGTTGAATACCTATGTTTTATGCCCCAGGGGCAGGCGAACAGTTGTGTCGGCGAATCGTTTGCCGTTGAAACGTTATTATTATTATTATTATTTAACCATTTATGTACACACATTTAACAAGAACAAGAGAAGAAGGAAACAGAAAAATAGGTACAAAGGTGAAATAATGATAAGTGAATGGTTATGTCGGTGAAACGTTCGTCATTGAAACGTTCTATCGGTGAAAAAATGAAAAGTGAATCGTTCTGTCGGTTAACCGTTCCACGACGAAACGAATGTCGGAGAAATGTTTCAGAATCACTACAAACACTCTGGTGTAAAAGATTTTTTTTTTCCTAATATAGCTTAAAACTAGCTTAAATAGAATAATAGGTAGGAAGGTAGGTGGGTGGTAATAGGTGGATGGGTTAGGTTGACTGGTAGAAAATGCCTATGGCATTAAGTCCGCCTCTGTACATGTGTGTGCGTAAAATATTAAATAAATAAATAATAGGGCAAGTACATATACATCATAAAACAAAAATAAATCATGTAACTAGTGGGTAGGTGAAACTTGTCGTTACCAAGCCAGTTGAGGTAACGAGTCATAACCTGTAGCGGGTTAAATTATGACTAACGAATGTAGTAACATTTCGATGTGTTCTCGTTTTTTCCCGTTCCCGTAGGAATTTCAGGACATCCTCTCTTAGTGCACCCCTATGGAGTGTAAGGAAGCTTTCTACGACCCGTTGGTATATAAGTCACTGAGTCAGGTTTGCCTTTTATCACTATCACTAGATATTATAAAACTTAAAGTCCTCCGCCGCGTCTGTCTGTCTGTTTGCGATAAACTCAAAAATCGATTTTCATGCTGTTTTCACCGATGGATAGAGTGGTTCTCGAGAAATGTTTTAGTATTTAATTTTGTTCAAGCGGGCGAAGCCGCGGTCATCAGCTAGTCTATAGGTACTAATATTATAAAGAGCATAAAGAGCTTAGAATAATAACGCATAGAAACCTAGTACGAGTGCAAAAAGTGAGGCAACTAAAACTTAGCCTAATCCGTCAAACTTAGCCATCAGGCCGTCAGTACTCAATGTCACGTTCCGTCGAACACAGCTCGCGAGTAAATAATTGAAAATGACAGTTTGTTGCGTGAAAGGATGTTATAGCACATCAGGAAAACAAAAAAATGTGATAAAATAACATTTCACAAATAAGTACTCACATTCTATGCACTATTTTTACGTAAATCGATAAATAAAACAAAATTCTAATAACCTAACTTGTCATAACACAGTGTTGCTATTTGTGAGGAAAAAATACCCACATTGCTTTCATTCATGTTTTTCATTTTTGTAATTTTAAAATACAATACTTACTGTTAATTCATATCAAACCCGATGTTTTAACATTGTTTATAATTATAACCCATCAAGCATTCTAAACGCATTGAACAATATCTCATTCTTTATGCGATTTATTTCCTTTTATTTTGAAATAAATTGAATTATACCTTCCGAAAAAATATGTCATATTACATGAAAAATCATGTTTACCTTTTCCAGTTCCCAACAACATAAAATACTTGCCTTGATAGCAAAATAGTAATGCGTCTTCCCATATTTTGTGGGTAACGGCTTAGTAATGGTATCACTGAAAGCTATATCTGTGTGCGTTAGAGGAACGTAGACACATTCGGCTCACGCACACAAAGAAAAAAAGTGGACACGATTTTGCTCGGGTTTTGTTCTAGACGCGGCTTCTATGCGTTATTATTCTAAGATAAAGAGGTAACATTTGTTTGTAAGTTTGTATGTAGGGGGTAATCTCAGAAACTACTGGTCCGATTTGAAAAACTCTTTCAGTATTAGATGGCCCATTTATCGAGGAAGGCTATAGGCTATATATCATCACGCTAAGACTAAAAGGAACCGAGCATTAATGGAAAATGTGACGCAGACAAAGTTGCGTGGGTCAGCTAGTATATTATATAGAAGAAGAGGAATTAATCGGCACCCTAGGCCGTTCCAAAAAGTTACCTTTATAGCGTCTACCCGCAGCTTCGCCCACGTGAAATGTATTTTCATGGGTTTTTTCTTTTGCACGGAACTTTAATGTCCCTTGTCCTGTCATACGTGTTCTCACCTGCGCGCGGCATTCGGGCTACCCGCATCCTATCGTTTCATACATGTTTTTCCTATCATACGGGCAGCACGCGCGCAGAATACGGGTTGGCTCCGGGCGCTTCTGGGAAGTAATCACTAATCACACATGAAACTACTCTAACTCTAACTAATCAAACTAAAGGAAAGACCTCATTTCTAACAAAATACTTTATTAATTAAAAAAAACAAGTGTTTAATTTTTTTAAATCAATGATGCAGTTTTAGTTTTCATCAAAGTCGGACCCGAGTGTCTACAACTGCATCATTGGATTAAAAAAAAAACGGATTTTTTAGTAGATTATTATGTACTTCCCATTTGATCCTCACTAGCGGGATTTACAGTTAGTGTAATAATACAGGCTGTTTTTTTTTTAAAAATCAGCTGGTTCGATGCCTATTTATACTCTCTTCAAATTTAAAAAATCAAGCTGGGAACTATTCATTTTAATACAGTTTTATGCATATAAGCACGTAATTATTTCATTTTTAATTATTGCCTCATGATGTTTGTTCCCCGAAACATCTCGGCAACGTGACACTTTAGGGCACCATGTGGCAAACATTTTATGTTTAAGTGTCCTCTATCCATTATATAGGTTTCACCTGGACTTTGGAAAAAAAAATGGCGGCCGGGTAGCTATGCGACAAAGGTTCAGTCTATTTTATTTTTTTATACATAACGCGACTGTATTTGAGTCACAAAAGTTCATTGGCGTACCAAATTTTAATCGAATCGGTCCAGTAAGTTCGGAGAAAATTGGCCGTGATCCCCTAAAAGGGTTCCATTTTTTACGGATGTTCGGGACCCTAAAAACTTAAAAGGTAACTCAGCTCGACCTGGGAATCTAACCCGAGACTTTACAACGAGAATCTAACCCAGGCTCAACAGCTAATGCGCTTACGATACACCATTAGCACGTCGGCGTCGGTCGTAGCATAGCACGAGTTCTCTTCCTGCAATTATCATAAGGTGTGCAGTGTGGAATAATTAAAAGCAGTGTTTAAGTTAATTCACCAAGTTTGTAATCGCTACAAGAACGTAAAGAAGGTAGGCGGCATGCACTGGCGGCGGCGCAGCGCGCGATTTCACGGACACCGGGTGCACGCGCGCCGCCAGCGCGCCCGGGCGGCGCTCCGGCTGGGGCGCGGGGGGCGGCGCGGGCGGGTAGGGCGGGGCCGCGCCGGTCGCGTTGGGGGCGGCGCTGCTCTGGGTGGGCGGCGCGCTGCTCTCCGCCGGCTTAGTGCCGGTGTGCCGCGGCGCGTCGTCGTCGCCGTAGTCGGCGGCGTTGTCGCCGTACTCGCCCGCCTTCAATGACACGCGTGAAGTTCGCTCGGGTCCACCCTAGAAACACCCGGTCGCGGCACTGCGGCGCCCGAGACGGGGCGTCTCGCGGCGGACGCAGCTCGTCTTACCTTAAAGTCGGGGCGGTTGGGCTCGAACTCGAAGGCGGTGCGCGCCGAGCTGGGCGAAGTGAGCGGCGCGGCCGAGGGCGGCGCGCTGCGGGTCGGCGGCGCCGCGCTCGGCAGCCGCAGCGGACGTGGCACTACATAAAAATAACGAATGCTTCAAACATTCCATGGACAATATTAAAGTCAAACTTATCACTACCAAGCATAGGAATCTGACCAGTATCAGCGTCGCGTGGACACGATGCTCGAAAAGGGGTAGTATTTAAACGCAAATAAAAAAATATCCTTTTTCTATGCAATAAGATTCCGAATTCCCATTTAAATTACTGATTGCACAGCAAAATATTCAACTCAAAATATCACTAAACACACTACAATTTATTTTCGCAGCGTAAAGCGATTTTTCCTAAAGCAAAAGCTTTTTCATCAATGCACAGCTAATAAATAATCTTAAAGCACATTATACATGTTAACTCTTTTTCTTTTAAATATAGCTTCTATTTTTATATTATTTGCAGCAGTTTTTCGCTCACTTGTCGTTCACTAATCTCCTAAGCTACAAGCTAAATGGGACGGCCCGTACCAGATTGTCACAAAAATCAATGACGTGACCTACCGTATCCAGAAAGGTACGAGAAGTGCACCTAAGATCGTCCATGTGGATCGACTGGCGCGTTATTATGGGACCGATGCTCGGGACGAGCATTTCTTAGGAGGGGGCAGTGTTACGCGCCCGAATTAATGTCTGGTACACAACGTACCACTAGCGCCATCTAGTATCGAGTAGCGGAACTGAGTCACGATCTATCTAGACTTTTCAATTCTAGAACATTCTCGATGTTTCAACACCATGGTCAGTCGAGACCGGTATGTTTTCGAACTTTCTAGATGTTTCCATTCTCAAAGGTTCTGGAAATAACTGGGACTATATTATAAGGTGCGCATCGCTCGCGACTGGGTCAGTATTGAATTGGCGATACAAGCGAAACTTTGGAAGCGATCTTCAACTGCGAATTAAGTGAAGTGAAGTGTTTAATAGTGCGATTGTGTGTTATAATTGGTGCGTTTAAAGTGATACTTAGGGCCAGTTTCACCGGTTACGAATAAAGTGTCGGTTAGTTATCTGATAATTAATACTATCTACCACTTACAGGCTGGTTATAACTTTTTTCGGTTTCACCGTCAAACTTCCTGATAATTTATCCGGTAGATATGATACTGGCCACTTAATAACAAGCGGAATGGCAACGTCGCTTCTTTGCGTTTCGATTCTACCATACGTAAAATATTTTCATTTGAAAACTTAATTAATGAAATAATTTTTGTTCTAAATAATCCAAGTCAACTTTTTTTACATTTTGAAGTATACAATTAACACGCTTTTATACTAATACTAATACTAATTTAACCAACTTCCAATGATCGTAGTGTCTTGAAAATTGGCAGCTGTATGTAGTTTTGATGACAATACAATAATATGGTATTGTCGAACTGATCTGATGATGGAGCCGGAAGATATGAACTGGAACTTCATGATGGAACATCGTATCATAGCTGTGTTTGGATTTGTTAGAAAAGTCTTATAATGAACTTTGACTACGATTAGGTTTCAAGGTCTGATGATGCAGCCAGAAGATAGGCACTGGCATTCCATGATGGAATATCGTATCATAGCCGTGTTTGGACTTGTTAGAAAGGTTTTATAATGAACTTTGACCACGATCCAGTTTCAAGGTTATAACAAACCTATTATAATATATATTGACTTGTAAATGGGCGATCAACAAAGGCTTAAACTATTCGTAACTGGTGGCGCTGGAACAGGAAAGACGTTCTTGTTGTTTTGAAAAATCAAGTGAACAGATGTTAGGGGAAGCAGGTTACAAAGATTGGCGCTCTGACTGGAGTTGCAACACGACTATAGGTGGCTCTACAGTGCATAGCTTGCTCAAATTACCAGTTTAAAGAGATGGCGTCTTAGTGTACATGCCTTAACTCTCCGGCAACTCTTGCGCTAGCCAGCGAGGAGACACGACATTCACCGACATCTGGAACGCCTTGAGGGTCGGAGAGCTGAACAGCGAGCATCTCGCAGTATTGCTGACTAAGGTCTCATCAAATGCTACCGGCGAGTTTGCGCTTGAAAAAGCACTGTGTATTTATTCAACAAACGGCCAAGTAGAGAAGCACAACAATGAAGTTCTTAAATTTTACAAACGAAAAGGTACTCGAATGTACGACATAAACAAAGACCTTGGAAATACTTCATTGGTGTCCATTATTCCCAGCGATATAAATAAAACGGGTGGACTACCGAGTAAATTAAGAATTTTAAAAGGGGCTAAAATCATGCTGCGATCCAATGTAGACGTGGAGAAGGGGCTAGTGAATGGGAGTATCGGATTCATTTCGGACAGCGTCTGACCGCACTTTAAACGCGACCAAATGTATGAAACCGACATACCGTCCTAATTCAGCCTATAGGCATCCAATTTCCGGCCAAGTACAGCTACGGTGCGGTGGAAAGGCGCATGTTTCCTGTGATTTTAAGTTTGGCATCTACCGTGCACAAGATCCAAGGCTGTACGGTAGACCACGCAGTGTGTGCTTAGGGTCCCGTACTTTTGCGGCTGGAGAGGCATATGTGGCCCAAAGTAGAGTAAAATCACTTAGTGTTCTCCAGATTGAGGAGCTAGACTATTCTAAGCTGACAGGTAAAACACCATGCAATACAGACGCACTGGCGGAGATGGAGAGGATGCGGGCTCATTCGCCTACTTGATAACATGTATAAATGTTCAAAATATTTCGTTATCAAAGACTAAAAAGTACAAAATATTTTTTTTTTAGTTTTATCATTCTCTTCTTTTAGAAGTTACAGGAGGGTGACACATTTTACCACTTTGGAAGTGTCTTTCACGCAAACTATTCAGTTTAGATAAAAATGATATAATAAAAATGATATAAGAAACCTCAATATGATTTTCGAAGACCTATCTATAGATACCCCACACGTATGGGTTTGATGATTTTTTTTTTCGAGTTTCTGTTCTAAGTATAGGGGGGACCCCCAAAATTTCTTGTTTTTTTTTTCTATTTTTGAGTCAAAATCTTAATGCGGTTTACAGAATACATCTACTTACCAAGTTTCAACAGCATAGTTTTTATAGTTTCGGAGAAAAGTGGCTGTGACATACGGACGGACAGACAGACAGACAAGACGAATCTATAAGGGTTTTTGCCATTTGGCTACGGAACCCTAAAAAGTGACGCTACGACTTGGTAAGATAAAGAAAAAGCCTGGAAAGACATCGAAAAGGCTTTCAATAGTTCGTCGGGTTCGGTGTTTCGTGATCACAAACACCTGAACCGCTGGTACCGCCTCAAATGCAATAAAAAACTTTTCCCACTTGAAATACAACTTGAAATGTACTATAATGTAGATGATAACTTCCTTAACAGCCACTTGATTCGGCTGATAACTTAATCAATACTTCATCTGCCAGATATCGCTATCCGACACCTGTGAAACCAAAAGTTTTAGTTCATCTGCCAGATAAGTTCCTAATAGGCTAACCGACACTTTATCCGTAACCGGTGAAACTGGCCCTTAGAGTTTTAAATTAAAGTGTCTAATATTTTTTTCAAAATCACGAGCACATTCTAAATTTAAATTTCGAATAATAAAAAAATCCGCGCGAAATGGGTCATAGATGAGTTGTATTTAAGTATTTAATTCTTAAAAATTGCCGCCCAAAAATCTATTTAGGAGCGTGTAATCGATTAGCGACGAAAACTTCATGTTTTCGAGTTTTTCCCAGAGCTATATCGGAATTATGTGAGCAGATTCATCGAAGAATATTACGGCTTTAGAAAGTTTAAGTCCTGATTTAGTGCACTACAGCGTAAAAATATAATTTTTAATTACAGTTTTTTAAAGAGAAGGCAATCCCTTCATATCTTTTTACGAAAATAAACGTCAGAGTTATCTTTCAGGACGAATACAACCATTGTAATGTGAATAAAATAAAAATAAATTAAATTGTATTATTTTATGCGTTTCTCCAACAGAATATATAGTCTCAAAGTGCACTACATAGCCTTATTACGAAAATATAGCTATTAGATATTAAAAAAATAATATTTAAAAAATACAAAAGCGGCTCACTTTAACAAATTTTTTTACCAGTATTTGAATAGAATCATAACAAATAAATTTATTTTATGAAAGTAAAGGTATTATTAAGTATACAGTTTTTTTTTCAGTCAATTTTATGAATGCATTTATTTTACACGATTATTTTAAAAACACTATAAATTCTCGCGCACAATCTTTTGCCGATCAGTTCCATAGAGGTAAGTAATATATCGGGTAATCACTAATCAGTTCGTAGCGGGTCCTCCCAGCGACAGGACGTATCACTTTCTTCCACCGCCCGCAGCTCGCTCGCGTATATATCGATAGCGTAGGCGACTCATAGCGCGACACACCAGTATTGATACTTTGGAAATTTATATTTTTATTATTAGGTAAGTAATTTTGAAAAAGTTATCTACAGATAATTATTTAAATATCAAATTACGTAATCATAAGTAATAGTCACAATTTTACATTTAGTGTATGTTTTTTCAGAAATGGGTAATAAACGAAAATTATTTGGAAGTAAAAAGAATAAAACGTTGGCTTTCGTCAGGCAAGCAAAAAGGTGAGTTTAGCCTTTACAGGTTTTTAACCGACTTTCAAAAAAGGAAGATGTTCTATGCTCGGCTGTATGTATTTTTATGTATGTTCACCGATTCCTCTGTCAGTTGGAGACCGATTGTCAAAATAGTTTTTTATTGGAAAGCCTATACTCTTGAGGTGGTGTCATGATTATTAGGTTAGGATCTGATGATGGGATCCTAGAAAAATCGAGGAAACTCTTCAAACATTAAAGGATAGCATAATATCGATTTTGGTGATTACACCAAGAAGAATTGAATCATTTGCATTCAGAAAATACCACTTACAGACAATAACAGATCACAATGCTGCCCTACTAACACTAGATTGTAATATAGCTAAGCAAAACACTCGCACAATTTTAAAATTGAATAAAAATTAACTTGAGGAAGATTTGCGCGTCATCAACTTTAATCCAGTCTATGATTCCGCTGATCCGCAGTATTGTATGTTGTATGTAATAGAAAATGTACGACATGCAATTCAGAAAAATACGGAAATTTTGCAGTTGAGCAACAAAAATTGCAACATAAAACCCTGGATCACAACAGGTCTAATCCGCTGTATGAAGCATAGAGACAAACTGCACATGAAAGCTAAATCGCAACCAGAAAATGCAGTGATACAATTGACATACAAAAGATATCGCAATTTTTGTAATAACCTTCTCAGAAAAATTAAATGCAATTACGATAAAATTGAATTGGAAAAGGCTGGAACTAATACTAAAAGAATCTGGCAGTATGTAAGAAATGTTACATACATATCAAAACAAAAAGAATCTTCGTCAGGTTTATTGCAAGCAAACACGTCACAACTGACATCTGCAAACATAGCAAATAACTTTTTTGTTAATGTGGGGAAATGTTTGGCAGAAAAAAATCGGGGTCAACCACGTTCCACACAGTACCTAACAAGCAGTCCTTTTATGGGTCGCAACACTTTAACATCCTTTGCAATGCTAGATACTGATGAGACTGAGGTTGAAAGTATAATTATGACCTTGAAAGACGACTGTGCCGTTGGCTGGGATAATATATCCACTAGAATTCTCAAACAGTTCAAGCATATTTTAGTACCACCACTTACTTATACTTTCCGCATCTGTTTATCCTCAGGTATTTTTCCCACGTGTCTTAAAAAAGCGATTGTTGTGCCCGTCTATAAGTCGGGTAGTAAAGAGCAAGTGACAAATTACAGACCTATTTCTGTACTGCCCTGTGTGTCGAAAATATTAGAGAAAATTATGAACAAAAGATTGTTTAAATATCTGGAGGATAAATCTATTTTGTCTGAGCGGCAGTTTGGATTTAGGCCTAAAGTATCAACTGCCGATGCCGTACATCATCTGACCGACTATATAGCACGGGAACTGGACAAGGGTAGCCACACAGTAGGAATTTTCCTGGACCTCGCCAAGGCTTTTGACACAGTTTCAATTCCCATTCTGTTGCGCAAGCTTGAAACTTTAGGTGTAAGAGGCACCCAGCTGCAACTCTTTAAAAGTTATTTAGAAGACCGTACCCAGTGCGTAAAGATTGACAATGTACTCAGCGCTGACCTAAAAAATACGTTTTTTGGTGTTCCCCAAGGAAGTATTTTAGGGCCCACTATGTTCTTAATATACATAAATGATCTTTGCAAATTAAAGCTAGAACATGGTATGATCATATCTTACGCTGACGACACTGCTCTACTTTTCTCGGCTGACTCAGAAACTGAAGTGTACAAGTTTGCGCAACACGGGTTCAATATTGTAAATAATTGGCTCCATCAAAATTCATTAACACTTAATACGGATAAGACCAATTTCATTAAGTTCTCGATGCGGAAACAAACACCTATCATTGCCCCAAAGCTGTATGCTCATTGTTGTTCAGTTCCTCTAAATAGTGAGTGCATGTGTCCCAATATTAAAATGACTAATAAAATAAAATACCTTGGTATCATTATAGACGATACCCTTTCTTTCAAACCATACATAGAAGCTTTACATATTAGAATTCGCAAGCTTATATTCATATTTAAAAAGCTGCGATATATTGCAGACCCAAAACTAATTAGACAAGTTTACTTTGCTCTGTGTCAGTCAATTCTGACATACTGCATTACCTCATGGGGTGGGGTGGGTAAAACTTTGTTACTACCCATCGAGAGAGCGCAAAGAGCGATCCTCAAGGTGTCTACTTGTCGCCCTTTTCTATTTCCCACTAACCTTCTCTATAAATCTTGTGAAGTACTAACAGTTCGACAGTTATTCATAATGAGCACCGTACTTAAACAACATACAGCCCTTCCATATTGCACAGAATTTACTAAAAAAAGACGGAAAGATTTAGTTTGCGTTAATAATAGCACAAAACATGTTTTCACGACCAAATTTTATATGTTCCTTGGACCACTATTATATAACAGACTAAACGCACTAACAAACATTTATTCCCTAAATTATTGTAATTGCAAGAGGACTCTCAAGGAAACTCTTCAAAGTATGTCCTATGAAGACACAGAGAAGTTATTAATTGTATTAAGATAGAGATTGTTCGTATTTTAATTAAATCTAAGATTATTATTACTTTTCATTTACACCTTTAAACATATTATATAAGATGACTAGTATATAACGTTTATTTTAGATGTGATTATTTAACAAGGAAAAAAGAATTGTACCTACCTCTTATCGCCTGAAACACAGGATTACCTAGTTCAGGCAAATAACATGTGTGAACTTTACGTAAATTTAAGCCAAAATTGTATTTATTATTTACCTTATGATTGATGAATAAACATTTGTATTTGTTATTGTTATTTGTTATTTGTACTTAGTGAAGTCGATCTGATGCTGAAGCCGAAAGGCAGGCACCAGAACTCCGTAATAAGTCAATGGGGTGGAAAATTAAGGTGAATGATAAAAATACTTGTGAAGAAGGAGGAAGAAATGTGATGAAGAGAAAAGAGAGAGAAGATGATAATAGTGGGGAAGATGATTTAATTACTGTTGTTAGAAGGCCTTTTTTTTTTTTTTTTAGGGATTGGAAATCATTGTTCCTTCATTGCCCTTTGTGTTCCGGAGCCACGGTGTCTCTTGCGAATAATCCCGCGACTCCGGCAGGCGTCGGCCCTTTCGGGCCCCTCTGTGTGCTGACTCTCTTTGAGGCGCGCGTGGAACACTAACGCGCCGTCGACACGGCCTGTCGTCACTAGACGGACGGACGGCGAGCCACCCATAGCTCGCCGTCCACAGGCCCGCGCCTACGGTGGCCGGAGGTCACCAGGTGGTGTCCCCCGACGCCCGCGGCGTCCACCACGGCGGCCGGGACGAGAGGGTCTCCTCTCCCTCTCCGCCACCTCCTTCGCTAGCATGACTGCTTCGCAGAAGGAGGCAACGGCGTCCCATTCTGTCTCGCTCCGGACCATGGCTTGGACCAGGGCCGGACGCGAGAGGTTGCCGCCGATCGCCGTTTCGAGGACACGGCGGTGCGCCGCCCAAGCGGGGCACACCTGCACAGTGTGCTCCACCGTGTCCTCCGGTCGATCCTCGCAGTGGTGACACCCGGGCGTTTCCTCCCGCCCGATTCGATGCAGGTACCTCCCGAAACATCCATGTCCGGTGAGGACCTGCGTCAGGCGGAAGGTGAGGACGCCGTGGCGCCTCTCTAGCCACTCCTCAAAGAGGGGACTTATCGCCACTATCGTGGCGTGCCCTGCACTGGGTTGCGACAGTCGTCGTCTCCATGACGCCATGAGATCGCGCCGGAAGTCTGTCCGCTGCGCGACAATTTGCCGCGTCAGCGGAGTTTCCCCTCGGCGTAGTACCTCCACGCGCCAATCGTTAGAAGGAAGCCTAAGAGATTTATTCGGAGTGATTCCATAGAAACACAAGTAGACAAGAGGGTAGATCGAAATAAAAATCAGAATGACCAGTTGGAAGATATTAATGTTTACGAGGTCTGTGTTACTTCAATAACAAGTTTGCCAAAACAAATGGCTTTGGCTAAACTTCTTAGATCTGAGAACATCAAGGGGATCAGCAGAATTAAATATAAAAGTGTAAACAAAGTACTGCTTCAATTTAATGAAGAGGAGGAGGCCATTAAGCTATTAGATTGTAAAAAAATGAAAGAGTTGGGCTTTAGGTGTCCAGAAGGTGAATGAACTGTCATTATCCTATGGAATTGTAAAGGGTGTAGACATTGAATTGAGTGAAGAAGAACTCCAGAATTTATTAGAAAGTGAGACCGAAATTATTTCTATTAACCGACTTAAAAGATTGAACGCAGAGGGTAAATGGATCGTAAGTGAGACCGTGAGGGTTTTTTTTAAAGGAAACGTCTTACCACCACACATTTACGTATTCGACTGTCGTTTTAAAGTGGAGGCGTATGTGTTCCCTGTGACTCAATGTTCAGGGTGTTGGCAGTTCGGGCATGTATTTAAGTTTTGCCCAACCAAAAAGAAGTCACGTCCAAAATGTGGTGGTAACTGTAGAGAATACTTATTTACAATATTGTCAGTTGACTCGCCAACGCACCACCGCACAGGCCGACAGTTCGACAACGACTGCCCGCCCCACCACTCGTACCGGTATTTATAACCGAGCGACGTGTGCGCCCGAGGCAACGTCACAATACTGTTATCAGTTTGTAGGTAGTTCGAAATATTGATATCTACATACACTACAGTAACCATGAAAACTGCGACGTAAAAGAATTTAAGTGCCTAAATTGTAAAGGTCCACATTTTGTTTTGGATAAAAAATGTCCCTCATATTTGAAAGAATAGCATATTCGAATAATCATGATTAAATCAGGAAAATATACATATAGCTATACTTAGTGAAACGTGGCTGGATAACGAAATTCACCTTAGTATTAATGGTTATAATATTTATAGATCAGAATAGAGCTGATTCTTATGGGGGCGTTTCAATATTGGTACATAAGTCCATCCAATCTTGTTTGAATCCAATTTATATTACTAATTCGGGAATAGAAATTGTTTGTGTAAAATTATTGAATTGTAAGGATGTAGAATATGTTGTAAGTGTTTATTGTCCATCCTCTGTGCACACCCAAAAAGCTCATTGGGATGAAATTTTTGCATCGTTCTCCAAATCAACTATACTAGCGGGAGATTTTAATGGACATCACACCAACTGGTCGGTAAAAACTGATAATCGAGCAATGCAAATTATGGATTCAGCCCTAGATAATTCATTCGTTTATCTTAATAATGGAATGGCTACGCGGGTTAAATTAGTTAATGGGAATCTGCAACAAACTTCGCCAGATATTACATTTGTATCGTCCGATATCGCGATAAAATTCGATTGGCAGGTGTTTAACGAAAATATCGGTAATAAGTGATCACTCACTTAATCATTAAAATGTCAATTAATATTGCAAATAGTTTCAGTACATCTAAAAAACGAAATTATAAAAAGGCTGATTGGGTGGAATATCGTAAAACATTGTCAAACAATTTTTATTCTCATAACATCAACAATAATAGTCCTCAAGAGATGTATAACTTTCTGATAAATCTTATTAATGACGCGGGAGATAAACATATTCCATATATTAAATGCTGCTTTAAACCTACAAATAAATTTAAGCCAAAAAACTATTGGAATTCGGAATTGTCGGGAGTAGTTGCACAGAGGAGACTTGCTCTGTCTCGGTTTCGGCGTAACCCTACTCCAGTTAATTTAAGTAAGCTCGAAGAAAAAACAAAAGAATCACAAAAATTAATAAGTAAAGCCAGGTCATCAGGTTGGCAAAACTTTTGCGACTCCATTGATCAAGTAGTTTCGGCACCTGAGATGTGGCGCCGCATGAAATGGATAAAAGGTTTCAGGCAAACGAAAAGTTATCCACCTCCTGATAAACAAAAGAAATTGCTATATTCACTGACTCCCGACTATGTTTTAAATGCTATGCCCAACTTTGTGTCAATTAATGAAGCTTTGGAGTGCAATTTCAGTATGCAGGAGCTAGAATGCTGTCTTAAAAAAAAAGATTCAGCACCGGGCGAGGACGCGATTTCTCATTCCATGCTTTATCATTTACCTAATGTAGCCAAATTATTCTTACTCAACATATATAATAAAATTTTCAGTTCTGGTTTTGTACCCCATCAATGGCGAAATATACAAGTAGTCCCTATTCCTAAATTCAATAATAATAGCCCTGAAATGAAGCTTCGACCTATCTCTTTAATTTCATGCCTTTTTAAGGTTTTTCACTTAATGTTGTTTAAACGTTTGGAGTGGTACACAGAAAAGAATAGTATTATTTCATCTCAAACTGTTGGTTTCAGGAAATCGCACTCTTGTTTGGACGCAATTAGCCGTTTGGTTAGATATGTTCAAATAGGATTCTCTAACAATATTCCAACTCTAGCATGTTTCCTTGACATTGAAAATGCCTACAATAATGTGTCTGTTGATGTAGCTATAAACATATTGGACCAATTAAAAGTAGGATCAAAGTTTTGTAATTATCTATGGTCGTTTTTAAGTGCAAGACGGTTAAAAATTAAGTTAAATAACAACAGTGATTCAATACTTTTCAGATGGAACAATAGAGGTTTGGCTCAGGGAGATCCTCTATCTCCTTTAATTTTTAATTTAATAACGTATCGCGTAGCCCAATTGCCACTTAATGTAATCTTGGCGCAATATGCAGACGATTATGTACTGTATATTAAAGACAAGGATATCTATAAATGTGAAAGACACATGCAAAGTGCTCTCGATTCCATGGTTGCGTTGTTGGGTGAACTTGGCTTAGAGTTGTCACCTAGTAAATCGAATTACTGTGTTTTTAGCAGGGGTCGCAGAAGAATATTACCCACATTAAAAATTTATGGATGAAATTTGGTTTTCTCGGAATGCATCAAATACTTGGGTATGTGGTTAGATAGAAGTCTACGTTGGGGCAAACACATAAACGAAGTAATTGGAAAATGCTCAAAACTTCTAAATATACTAAAAGTTCTTGCGGGTAGCTCCTTTGGAATACATACAATTCACATGCGCAGACTGTATATATCGTTAATTAGAAGTCGTATGGATTATGGTTGTTTTATTTATGATTGCAGTGCGAAAACACATACTCTTAAGTTAGATAAATTGCAAAATCAGGCCTTAAGGATATAGGGGGTTTTATTAAAAGTTCACCGATCCACGTAATGGAAAGCGAGTTAAATATAATACCGTTATACTTGAGAAGGCAATACTTGGCATATAAATATAGTTTGAAATTAATATCGTGGGCTAATAATGTAACAGTTAATAATATTGCGGATCTAAGTGCGCTTTGTAAGGTTAGGTAGGTATTGGGAAAACAAGAAAAAACCGTTACTTGTGAAAACATACAGGGATGTTTGCCAATCTAATATTAATTCTGTTCGTATTCTTAGCATGTTTGATTTAGACGTATGGGCTTAGAATAATAACGCATAGAAGCCGCGTCTAGAACAAAACCCGAGCAAAATCGTGTGTCCACTTCATTTTCTTTGTGTGCGTGAGCCGAATGTGTCTACGTTCCTCTAACGCACACAGATATAGCTTTCAGTGATACCATTACTAAGCCGTTACCCACAAAATATGGGAAGACGCATTACTATTTTGCTATCAAGGCAAGCATTTTATGTTGTTGGGAACTAGAAAAGGTAAACATGATTTTTCATGTATTATGACATATTTTTTCGGAAGGTATAATTCAATTTATTTCAAAATAAAAGGAA
This sequence comes from Ceramica pisi, assembly GCA_963859965.1. NCBI lineage: Eukaryota > Metazoa > Arthropoda > Insecta > Lepidoptera > Noctuidae > Ceramica > Ceramica pisi. The sequence continues at coordinate 133,125 of OY982542.1, forward strand.
ATAAACCGCATAAAGAATGAGATATTGTTCAATGCGTTTAGAATGCTTGATGGGTTATAATTATAAACAATGTTAAAACATCGGGTTTGATATGAATTAACAGTAAGTATTGTATTTTAAAATTACAAAAATGAAAAACATGAATGAAAGCAATGTGGGTATTTTTTCCTCACAAATAGCAACACTGTGTTATGACAAGTTAGGTTATTAGAATTTTATTTTATTTATCGATTTACGTAAAAATAGTGCATAGAATGTGAGTACTTATTTGTGAAACGTTATTTTATCACATTTTTTTGTTTTCCTGATGTGCTATAACATCCTTTCACGCAACAAACTGTCATTTTCAATTATTTACTCGCGAGCTGTGTTCGATGGAACTTGACATTGAGTACTGACGGCCTGATGGCTAAGTTTGACGGATTAGGCTAAGTTTTAGTTGCCTCACTTTTTGCACTCGTACTAGGTTTCTATGCGTTATTATTCTAAGCGTATGGGTTACAGGAATCGAGATTGGAAAAATAATTTGTGTAAACCTTGAGAGCATTAAAGTTTCCAAAACTTGTTATGAACCAGATTTATTAGTGAAAAATGTCATAGCTGAATTAAACGAGAGCTATAATGGCTGGCATAGAATATTTACCGATGGATCGAAAAGCAACCTAGGGCTAGGAGCTGGATTCTATGACAAAACCTTACAACATAAAGTAGGATTTAAAATTGGTTGTGATGTATCAATAATGACGCTGGAACTCATTGCAATATATCAGGTCTTATCTTACGGTATGAATCATAACTTGAATAAAATTGTTATTTTTTCAGATAGTAAGAGTGCCTTGCAACATGTGGCTCGATGCGCCTCTGGTCGCAGAGGTGCATCGATAGCCTATGATATCCTGAAAACTATTATTATTTTTAATGAAAAGGGTATAGATTTAAAACTGCAATGGGTTCCAGCACATATTGGTCTGAAGGGAAACGAGGAAGCTGACCGTATAGCTAAGTTGGCGGCGGTAGAAGGCACGGTTTATAACTACTTACCGGATCATTGGGAAGTAATACCTAGATTTAAATCAGTATGTTTCGATGATTGGAAAAAACTATTTGATATTAAATCTAAAGATAAAGGAATTTGGTATAAGACCATTCAGGGTGAGCTTCCTCGTGTCCCTTGGTTTGATGGCATGATCTTGAGTAGAAATTATGTTAAAATAGCGTTTAGACTTAGATCCGGACATTATCCATCAGCAAAGTTTGCTTTCTTAATGAAAAAGATCAATTCTCCCAATTGTACAATTTGTAACAAAATTGAAGATGTGCAACATTTGTTGATGGAATGTGTCCGGAATAAAGACGAAAGAGACTCGCTACTGAACGAATTAAAATTGAATAGACTGGATGTGGGTCTGATTCAAAGCATTTTAGCAAACCCTAAATCGGTGGTAGCAAAAAAATTATGTAAGTTAGTATTAGCCGTAGACTAATTTTGTATTTAAGTACCGTATGTAAGCTTTTCTTATGTATTAGCTATATTATTACGAATTTACTTTGTTATAAGGTATGATGGGGTTGGCATATCCTTATTGGACAAAAACCCATAAATTAAAAAAAAAAAAAAAAGGTTTTTAAAAAAAAAAAAAGTGCACCCCGTCTAATATACGAGGCCTGCACTCAAATCTCGCCGCAGTCCATCACCACCTCGAGACTGAGAAACCAGCGCTCCTGTTCCTTTCCGAGACGCAGATCAGATGTCCGTCAGACGTGTCGTACTTGTCGTACCCAGGGTTTACCCTGGAGCACTACTTCAAACCACGCGCGGGCGTATGTACGTACGCCCGGGACGACATCTGTTATCGGCGTCTCGCGACTATCGAAGACTCCAGGTTTTCGACGCTGTGGGTTCTAGTGGACACTGGCCTGGATAAAATTATCTACGCCTGTGTCTACCGTTCGCATAGCGGTGATCTAGAGACAACTGGGCTCATACAGCACCTCAGTGAGGCGGCGGATGTGGCTCAGCAGCGGTACCCTTCTGCTCAACTGGTGTTGCTGGGGGACTTCAATGCCCACCATCAGGAGTGGCTCTTCCCATACTAGCACACAGATCATGCTGGACGAGAGGCGCGAAAGCTAGCGCTAGCGTTAAATCTCACCCAGCTGGTCCAGGGGGCAACAAGGGTGCCGGACGTTGATTCGCACACAGCCAATTGCTTGGACCTTCTGCTGAGTACGGATCCAGACCGCTACTCGGTGTCGATTTCTGCTCCGCTGGGTAGTTCCGACCACTGTCTGGTGAAATTTGTGTCCGTCTACTCTCCACCCGATCCCAGCCCTAGAGGCACTCGGCGGGTATGGCGATAGAGGTCAGCAGATTGGGATGGCATGCGATCTTTCTTCGCATGTTATCCTTGGCAGCCCACTTGCTTCTCTTCAACTGATACATCGTCGTGCGCGGACGCCGTGACAGATGTGCTGCGGCAGGGAATGGAGTACTACATTCCGTTCTCGGACGTAGTGATGTCTGGCGAAACTCGCCCGTGGTTTGGTGCCGAGTGCAACCGTGCTAATGCGCTAAAGCATGAGGCTTACCTAGCATGAGTTGACGCCCGTACCCGCAAGGCAAGTGACGCGATTTAGAAGAAGAGAGCCTTCAACAGGGCTGCCAAGTCCTGCAAGAAGGTGTTGCGGAGGGCTCGGTTCGACCACATTAGCCGAATAGGGAACAAACTTGCTTCATACCCAACAGGTAGTAAAGCTTTTTGGTCCCTGGCTAAGTCGGTCGAATCGAACTTCTGCCGCCCCTCACTGCCACCACTGCTGAGACCCGACGGGTCGCTGGCCCACTCCGCTGAGGAGAAAGCAAACTTGTTCGCCTCTGTTTGCGGAATCGTCACGTCTAGATTGGGGTGGCGCGAGGCCCCCTACTCCTGTTGGATGCGGGTCATATATGCCGAACATAAGCAGTCATCAGAGGGATGTACTTAGGGTACTGCGTAACCTAGACGTGAACAAGGCTAGTGGCCCCGACGGGATTCCAGCAATTGTACTGAAGACTTGTGCGCCTGAGTTGTCTCCGATCTTGACACGCCTATTTCGCCTTTCGTTTGTGACTGGGAAAGTGCCGAAGGCTTGGAAGCAAGCTAACGTGCAGCCCGTGCCCAAGAAGGGTAGTCGAGCCGACCCGTCAAACTATAGACCCATCTCGGTAACGTCCATACTCTGTAAGAGTATGGAACGGGTACTGAATCGCAAGCTCCTGGCATACCTAGAAGCGAACGATATCCTTAGTGACCGACGATACGGCTTTCGCCGAAATCGATCAACTGGGGATTTTCTAGCGTATGCCATTCACATCTGGAGTGAGGCCATTGAGAAGCAAGGGGAAGCACTTGCGGTCTCCCTAGACATCTCGAAGGCCTTCGACAGGGTCTGGCACAATGGCCTTATTTGTAAGCTTCCTTCCTTCGGTCTGCCCGTCGGATTGTGTGACTGGATTGCAGATTTCCTGAGGGATCGGTCTATCCGAGTGGTCATAGATGGCTGCTCGTCCGGACTGCTGGATATTAATGCCGGGGTTCCTCAGGGGTCAGTACTCTCGGCAACATTGTTCCTGCTGCATATTAATGATCTATAAAACCCGGTACTTTTGGGTATGCAGACGACAGCACTGTTGCTGAGAGATACGTGTCTGACGCACGAGCTGGTGGGTCACAGACCCGGTCTCTCCGGGAGGCTATGGTTGAGCGCTTGAACGTGTCCTTACAGGTTGTCTCCGAATGGGGCGATGCCAATCTGGTCAAGTTCAATGCTGCGAAGAACCAAGCGTGTCTCTTTTCCGCTAAAAGGAGTCAATTCTACCCTGCTCCATCTCTTCGCGGTGTAACCCTGCCGATCACCGACAGACTTGAGCTTCTTGGTGTTACATTAACATCTACCCTCAATTTTGGCCCCTTCATAGAGATGTGCGTAATAAAATAAAATTATCTAAACTTCGTTTCATTATTTTACAACTCATTATACGCATAAATTATTATTTTTTATTTTTTAAAGCCTGTGCTAGACGGTTGTAATCCAGCGTCTCGTCCAAGGTGACCTTGAAGGATCATGGTATCCATCTGCGGAATGAGTTTCGGCTACACAGATTACATCGAGAGAACACGGTCGAGCTTCACTGTGAATCGCGCTCGCGTAGAATTAAGTTGTAGAAATTAGTGTTAATTTTCTTTTTGACAAATTTTGTTTCGTTAACAGTTTGGCCCATGTCTTTGCAGGTACTTTTGGAATAATATCCCCTATACTTTTATAAGTTTCATACATAATATCATATAGGCATGGCAAATCTCTAGCTATAGAGATAGAAAAAGAATGAAAATGTATTTGATTGCCACAAAACGACATGCATACTAATTTTGCAGTAAAACCTAGTGTTGAGTTCTTAAATATCTAGAGATTCATTCAACCGACAGTTTCGCGTTTCCGTGGATGTAGTTTTGCAGCCGCATACGTCCGCCCCCGCTGCCTACAGCAGCACAACTGTTTTTGGTAAGATGTAATTTATTTTAGGTCTATGTTTCTCAGGTAAGATTTACAGAAAGCCTCATTCTGACACAGTTATCACATATAAGTTAACCAAAATACACAAGAGTTCTCACAAAAGCGTCTCATGAATGGTAAAATAAAAGATTTGAACATTAAAAAAATACGAAATGGCTAAAATATGATTTCTTTTTACGTTTTCAATCCCGATATGTCTACCATTTAAAAAATAATCCAAACACTGAATTTACACAAAAAATACATTTGAGTAATTAACGAGCCTACTCACAAAGTTTCACGAGTATCGGTTGAGAAATGCGACCTGTAGAGGAGAACAACCGGTATGACAGACATCCTGACATACGAAAATATTTGTTACCTATGCTGAAACGGAGGTGCTTCGCGCTCTCTCGATCATTACACAGGTACTTATTCTAAAAGCTAATACAAATTGCAAAATTCTATACAATTATGATCATAAAAATTAAATTCTTACAATAAAAGATAAAGTATCAAAACGATTCGTTCTTAGCTCCGGGCTCACGCACACCGACGGACTATTGTAGTGTGCGTCAATACTGCGCCGTTCTTGCAATTTTGTACCTACGCTAAATCGAATACGCGCTCTTAAATGTAATAAGAAACCATAAAAATATTATAATCAGTGCTAATTGTATTTTATGCCTTAAAAGTATTTTTTCTATTTTATTAAAATCGCTCATTTAAATTAATCGAGTCGAATGAAATTTATAAAAATATCGATTAGCATAATCGATATGACACACCCTAAAACTTATGTATGAAAAATGACAAAACGAAGACCGCAAATAGAATGATTATGTCTTAATTTTTTCGTATTGCATTTTTTTAACAGTATTGTATTATCTGCGGTATGGCGTTGTATGAGAGCCTTTACGGAGAAGCGATTCACGCACGCAGCGTCGCCGCGTCGCACACAGCGGGGCCCAACGTGGCGCGCAACGCGCTGCGTCTCCGTAACCGAGCACTGAGAGCCCATTTCCAGTCATTTCGAGCTGTTTTCACGGATCTGGACCGCATGCGGGACAAAGGTCGCTGCAATATCGTGCGTGTCGCCAGTGACTTAACACGTGATGCGGGTCATACGCATGGTCAGACTACGACCATGCGTACGACCCGCGTCACAGTAAATTCCTAATCATCACGTACATTTGCATCAAATCAGAGATTTCTCCGCGCGGATTTTTTGCCGCCAGAGCGGATACTCGTATAGGATTCAATGTGTTACAGAATTACGGAAAAAAAAAACCGCGCAGTGAAAAACCGCAGTGCGGACAGGGCCTAAGTGTACATTATTACCTCATAACAAATTATTTTTAGTAGCAATGCATAGCATAGCAACCTTTTTGCCAATTTGTTGTTTATAATATTTTCATAAATATATATAATAAATACGTAACATCAACATAATATTTCACTGTTGGGAGTTACGCCCCAACAATACATGTATTAAAATTTGTAACTTAGGAACTTCACGATGTGAGAGTAAAGAAGTAAAAGTAATTACTGGATTGGGCATGAATAGTAAGCAGCGAGGTCGTCAGCGCGGGGGGCTGCTCCGGCGGCGCCTCCGTGTCCGCGCTGCTCTCCGCGCCGTCGGTGGGCTCGGGCGGCTCGGGCGCCTCGGCCGCCTCGGGCGCCTCGGGCACCTCGGCCGCCTCGGGCGTGGTGGATCTGGCGCCGGGCTCCACCGAGCTGGGCGCCGGGGTGTCGCCGTCCGGGCCCAGCAGGCGCCGCTCGCTGCACAGCTTCCCGCAATCGCCTCCGCTGCGACATAATCATTACGTTCATGCTCGGGTTATTTACTTGGCTACAAGATTACTACTGAAATGCCGTCGATGCTAGAATAACTTTACTGGAGCTCAAAATAAAAGCAAACTTCACCGTCCGCAAGCGCGTAACGTGTGCGCGCAATGTAGGAACCTGCGCCAGCGCGGGATGCTCTGCGCCACGTGCGTGTCGCCGCACGAGTGCGCGCCCCCCTCCGCCGCGCCCCCCTCCGGCGCCGAGCGGCTCAGCACGCCGCACAGCTTGCCCTCGCACACCACGCCGGCGCCCCGGTCGCTCTGCGGGCACACACAGCTCACTGTACGCTACTCTCCACTACGCTACTATACGCTCCACTCTCCACGCCTCCACCCGATCGAGTGTCACTGTCACCGGAAAATGGCGAACGACGTAAGTTTATAAATAGCGCGTGAAATTGCGCCCTATTTTTTTTTAATAAGAAACGCGTTGTATTAGAAACTTTTGAATTTTTATGGTATACACTATATATATGTAAATGAAGCACCATTGTCCTTCATTTGAATTGCCCGCGCTTTAACTTATAAGTTCTATCTATGGTGGCAGCACCAGCAGGCTGACACTATGGACATGCATGACTTTATAAAACGTCATAAAAAATATCCCACGTTGTTAATTGTGAAAATTAATATTATTTGAAGCAATAGCATTTAATGTTGTTTCTCTTTACAGGTTAGTACTTAAATTATAATAATTTGTACTTAGGTATAGAAATAATTTGTGTGTGCAAACGCTTTTGAAATTCATTCATGTCTAAAAAAATAAAATTACTCTTTACAGAGCAACAACTTGGCTTTTTGTTTCAATAAACAACATATTACATATAATTATATTATAATAATTATACAAAACGATTTTTTCATAATAATAGCTAGATCACTGCGTGGTATCCAAGTCGGCATGGCAGTCTGTGGTGAATATTATGGTTCTCGATGATGCATGATCGCTAATGGTCAGATCTCTTGCTTTTGCACGTGCGTGCAATTTAGAATAAATTAAATCTGAAGTAGAAGTTCAGAAGTTATTATAATAATATTTATAATATTTTTATAAACTGTCATGGTCATTAACATTAGAATAGTTAATACCGGGATTGCTGCCATGTACCTTTTTATTTGCGAGTTTCCGATATTTCGGCACTGTTGCAAGCGCCATGATCACGGAGTAACTAAAGATCCTGCGGGTGGGATGTTATTTGCAGACAAATCGGACTACCCTCTTTCGTAGTCTTTTATTACGACCATCTCCGGTACCACTGTCCGAAAACTCACTTCTTTCCTGCAACTGTTCTCTTGACCTTGTATTGTATAGATTCAGACTGCTAAAGAGGAATATAGACCCTTAGTCGCCTCTTACGACACCCACGGGAAGTCAGTCTTTACTGTGGTTAAATGGGCAGCAAAACCTATCGGGTGATGGGCGCCTTAGCGACACTTTGTACAAGTTTTGGGATGCAGAAGCATAGTTAGATAGCGTGATAGCACCTCGCACAGCGTCGGCCCCACGAGGCACAGCGCCGTGTCGCGCAGGCCCGGCCAGGCCGGCGCGCGCGCGGCGCACGTCTCGCCCGCCGCCAGCGTCGCGTCCACGATGCGGCGCCGCGGCGCGCGCCCGCCGCCCAGCGCGCGCACCACGTGGCACGAGGCGTGCGGCGCGCACTCCGCCGCCCTCGTGGCCATGAGGATGGGCCGCGAGAGCGCGCCGCCCCCGAAAGGCGCCTCCAGCTCCAGCACGGCCAGGTCGGCGGCGGCGCCGGCCCAGCCGGGCGCCGCGCGCGCGGGGTCGGCGCCGGCCGCCAGCGCCACGCGCGACACGCGCCGCGCCGCCCCCGCGTCCGGCGCCAGCGCCCACAGCTCGCCAGGCGCGGCGCCGCCCGACCCGCCGGCGCACCACGCCGACGTGAGCGCGGTGCGCAGCGACACCAGCGAGCCGCCGCAGCGCCGCCCGTCCGGGTGCTCCACCACGATCTGCGCACCGCCAAATTCGATTTAAATACCTAACCAAAAAGACCGGAACTGCAAAAAATACGTAACTTACCTCTTCGGACATTTTGATTCAATTTCGAGCCAATAACGTCTAAGTTGTTATAGAAACGCGTAGTGGACGCTCGTGGCCGTGAACAAGGACGCTTACCATGAAGGGTGCCGTGTCACTATCGTCTTCCTCGGACTCGCGCGCTTCTCCCGTCGCCGGCGCTGTCTCTGCGCTCTCCGTACTGCTCTCTGGTATGCCAAAAAAGTTGTTTTTACTTATCAGTAGCAAACAATCACAATTCATCGGGGCGAATGCTCAACATGTCAAGTCACGCAAGTGAGAAGCATGATAAGAACTTGGTATGATACCTACATTTAATTCTTACACTTCTTCAATGAGTAGGTAGCAGCATTTATAGAGAACTAAATATTCTTTCAGATACCTATGTTTTTGGAGGGATATCATTACTTTACGCCAAGCTAGCACAGGTCTTGTTTCTCGGGTCATGGTCCGGCTGTCCAGGTCAGGTTCAAATCGGAGTCGACCGATACAGACGCACGTCTTTTTTTACAGCCTTTTACCGTCAACGGTCGTCCAAATATCCGGACTCCTAATTACTACTGACTGAATGTGGACTGATGAGAAAACTCAACGAACGAATATTAATGAACAGTTTTATATATTTTTTAACACCCCAACTGCAAAACGATTGCACGGAGTTCAGCAAGCGGGGCGGCGACACTCACCGCACGCGGCCAGCGCTGCGGCCGCCAGTAGCAGAGCCGCACACGACGCGCTCCTCATGACATCGTCTGCTGCACCGCTTCCAATCTAAATTTATTTGCTATTACTAACACGGGCGAACATATTACACCAAATAACCTGTAGGTATAGCCGTAGCAGAAACTCAATTTTTTTTATGTCAACAGCAATCATTCATTTGACATTTTCCATCGCCAAAAGAAGTTGTATTCTTTATTTGTTTTCTTTAAAGAAGTTTATCAAAAATTATTTGTTTGAGACACAGACATATAAATAGGTGGTTTGAGATTACTTTTCAAGAACATGGCACCTTCTTGAAGAGCAACTCTGTCAGCAAACATGTGCGTGTGGATTGAGAGATCTTTTCGAAAAACTCTTCCAATCCCAACCAAATTATAAGAGGATTTAGGAAATAATTGTGAAAACTTCATGGTAAGGTATAAAATTTGTGGAACTTAAACAAAGAAAGTTAGAACTCATTAGCTGGATCTCTCAATCTGGACAACTGAAGAAAAAGTCATAACGCGTATCCAAGAATATACAGCCTATGTGTTTATAATTTGCATTTTAATTAGTTGTGAAAGATTTGTGAAAGCTGCTAAACAAAATTTCGATTCGTTTCAAAGCCACGTTTAAGATATATAACGGTTTATATGGATCTCTCAGAGTGGACAATTTTCAATTGAGTGTTCTTGTAAAACACGACCTAATACTGAAAAAGTATGAATAATAATCATGTTTATTGCAAATTATGCTTCTGGAAAAATTTGTGAAACAAAAATCGTGATTGAAATCTTACTGGTTCAAGAGAAAATGAAAATCTTGTTTTTTGTCGATCGTCCCAACTGAGAGATCATTATTTTGAACTATATTTAATGAACAAAAACTTATAGGTAGAAGGTAGATATATCAGAAATTGTGAAAAATGTAAGGCCCTGTAAGTGTTATAATTAAAAAGATAAATCATCTTTTACAATCCTTAAGGAAAACGTTGAGTAGGGTAGACATACTTTTTTATTTTGTCCGATTTTTTTTCGACTACCCTATTGCATCAACAGTTGACAGATGTAGAAACTGCGCGTTTGGTCTATTTTAGTTACTTTCACAGCATTGTGTCGTATGGTATTTTGCTGTGGGGTCGGGCTGCTGACATTGAATCCATATTTATTGTGCAAAAGCCTGCTGTCAGAGCCATTTATAATCTACGTCGCGTCGACGCGATTCTCTGGGAAGTCTTTAAAAAGATTAATATTATGACAGTCCCTTGTCAATTCATTTATGCAAATATTATGTATGTTAGGAAAATCAACATCTCTTTAGCGAAATTAGTGATAGATATAATTATAGTTCTAGAAATAGAAATAAATTAGATCAGCCATTTTATAGATTTGCCAAAGTACGAACATCTTTCATGGGGTACTGTATTAAATGTTACAACAAAATACATACCTTGTGACATATTAGAATTAAATTAAAGAAAATTTAAAGCTTATGTTAAAAGCACACTTTGTAAACAAGCATATTACAAATTGGATGATTATATTCAAAATAAGAATGCTTGGAAACATACTGGTCCTGCTCCATAGGACAATCTAGGGTGTAGTAAAAAAAGTCAAACTTGTTGATAATGTTTTTGTTAATTTACTTACTATAGCTATAGATGTCTTGAATGACTTTATATTTAATTTAACTCACACACTGATCCATTGTTGTTAATTAAGTATATAAGACTACTAGCATTCCATTTTATAATAGTAATGATAGTGTTCATTCAGTTATGTTCTCAGATAGTATAGGAAGAGGTTTAGGTAAATTATTAAATAACAATCTCAGCTATTGTACTCATAATTATTGTATACCTGGGTCAAACTTCAAACAAATAATGAAATCAGTGACAAGATATGTATATAAACCAGAAACCAATATTACTGTGTTTATAGGTAACAGTTCAAATTTAAAAAAAGAACAAATAACTGACTCTGTAACTGAGATGTTAAAGTTAAATTGCAACAAAATAATACTGTGTGCTTTCCCATATTTTGAAAAATTGTCAAATAGACAAAATAATTATATTCACATGCTTAACAAGCATTTACATTTCTTAGTTAGTCATTACAGTGACAAACTTGTTTTTTTGGACATTAACTTATATGTTGATAAGTTAAAGTCGACTAGGGATACAGTGTATCTGCCTATTAGGTTTAGACATCAAATAGCAAGCCTATTAGCATATTATATAAACTCAGACATAAGTAGTATGTCAACGTCTTCTACTATAATTAACACTGCAAATATTAGTAATAATACTAATGTACAGGTGGACATTGTTAACTGTAGCACTAATGCTATAATTATTTACAATAATTGTACGAAGGAGAATCCGTGTGTCACTATGGACAATTCTTTGAATGTGGAGTCTGCAAGTAGCAAGATCTTGGTGCCTAGTGATGGCATGGGAGACGTGGGGCTCACTCCGGATGTTCCTTTAAACTAGTTTGTACGACAACAGAGGATACCAATATCAGTATAGTTACATCTACCGTAAACCAGGTATCTTCTTGCTCTCACATAGCTAATTGCAATAAAGGGGCTAAGCAGAAATCCTTGAAATTATTCCATCAGAACATTCAAGGTTTTTCTTCAAAACAGCTGGAAATTGAGTTATTTTTAGAAAAAACAATGTTTGACATAGGTAGTTTGTTTCACTGAGCATTGGTTAAAGGATTTTGAAATGTTGATTAATTACGAGAATTATAGTGTGGGAAGTTCTTTTAACCGAAAGTCAATGTTACGTGGGGGCTCACTAATTTTAATCAAAAAGTGTATTTATTCAATTTAAAACTCGTAAAGACATAGTTAACTTGTCTGTTGAACATAACATTGAACTATCCTGTGTTGAGCTAGATAAGCATGTCATAGTGTGCGTTTACAGACCCCCTAATTATCTGAACTACTCTATATTTGAGTCAGTGATGGAAGATGTATTGGCAAAACTTGCGACTGGTAAAAAAATAGTAATTATCTGTGGAGACTTTAATATAAATATTTTAGAAAACAAATCAGATAGCTGTAGATTATTAAATCTTTTTAAATCGTTCAATTTGTCTAATGTGTTCATAGAACCAACCCGTACAACTACAACTACTGCTACATGTATTGATAATGTTTTTTGTTCTGGCGACTACTTACAGAAAGCCATTGTAAATTACCTCCCTTCTGATCACAGCGGGCTACTGGTATCTTTTGAGTCCAAAATACCAATTCAACAAGTGCAAATACAAACCAGACCAATAACATCCGGTAATTTAAATAAATTTAACCGTACTTTAATTGGGAAGTTAAGTGATTGGAACTGTACAGTGAACAGTGCTAATATTTTATATACAGATTTTTTTTCTTTAGTCCAAACAGAATTCAATAATACTTTTAAAAATAAAACTAAAACTATCTGCCCTAAGTTTTTATTTAGTGACTGGGCAACTAAAGGACTCAGAAAAAGTAGGGATAGACTTTATGAGTTGTATGGCCTTAAGCCTTTTATTAACACTGAAACTTTTAATAAGTATGTAACTACCTACTCCAAAATTTATAAAAATACTTGTAAGGTAGCTAAGGCTTTATACATAAGCAATAAAGTAAAAACAGCAGACAATAAAATAAAAACGGTTTGGAAAATTATAAATAATGAAACAAATAGGAACAAAAAACATAACACTGATTACAGATTGCAGACGCCTCACGGACTTATTAGCGATAACAAAGAAGTTGCTCAAGAATTTGTAAATTTCTTTACAAGTATCCCTGTTAAAACTACTGAAGCCTTAAATTCCTCGCCTTCGCTTGCTTTTGATTTATTACAGGCAAACGTATCAGCCTGCGCGACTGAATTTAATTTCAAACATATAAACCCCATAGTAGTAATAAAAGCTTTTAAACAAATCAAAATTAAATTGACCGAAGATCTATGGGGATTGTCTATCAAGGTTTGTACCTCAATTATCGAGACTGTAGCGCCGTACTTAGCTTTAATATTTAATTTGTGTGTCGATCAAGGAGTCTTTCCGGACCTAATGAAATTCAGTAAAGTGATACCACTTTTTAAATCCGGGGATAGTAAAGACACCAATAATTATAGACCAGTGTCCGTGTTGCCAGTGTTTAGTAAGGTATTTGAAAAAGTAATGCTAAATCAGATGCTCAGTCATTTTAACACGAATAACATCTTACATGATAAACAGTATGGTTTCACCAAAGGACGTTGTACAACGGACGCTGGTGTCACCTTACTAAAGCATATCTTTAATGCGTGGGAGGACGCACAGGATGCCATAGGTGTCTTTTGTGATCTGTCTAAGGCGTTTGATTGTGTTGATCACGATACATTACTCCTGAAGCTTGGGCATTACGGACTAGGCAAAACAGCGTTAAACTTAGTCAAATCTTATTTGAATGATAGACAGCAATTAGTTCACATAAACGGTGTCAATTCGTCGGGATTAAACGTAAAAATGGGCGTCCCCCAAGGCTCTATTTTGGGTCCTTTCTTATTTTTGGTTTATATTAATGATTTACCTTATTTATTGCAACAAAATCTTGATATGGTGTTGTTTGCTGACGATACCTCTCTAATTTTTAAGATAAATAGAAGGACGAACAATGTTAATGACATAAATAATGCCCTAATGCAAGTCCAAAATTGGTTCACGGCGAATAATTTAGTTCTAAATGAAAAGAAAACAAAGTGCATAAGATTTGCCTTACCTAATGTCAAAAGCAGTGATTGTGACATATTATTGAACAAGGAAAAACTAGAATTCGTCGATAAAACGGTTTTCCTGGGAATTACGCTTGACCCCAGGCTACAATGGGGCCCTCATATAACATCTCTTTCCGGACGGCTAAGTTCAGCAGCATATGCTGTTAGAAAAATCCGCCAACTAACGGATGTCGATACCGCGAGACTGGTATATTTTAGTTACTTTCACAGTATCATGTCTTACGGTATTTTACTATGGGGACGGGCTGCAGACATCGAGTCTATTTTTATTCTGCAGAAAAGAGCCATCAAAGCGATATATAATCTCCGCCGGCGCGATTCTCTCAGGGAACTGTTTAAGATTATAAACATCATGACGGTACCTTGTCAATACATTTACGAAAACATCATGTATGTCAGAAAGAATTTACATCTATTTAGCAAAAGAGGCGAGAGACATAATTATGGTACTAGAAATAGGGACCAGTTAATTCAACCAGGCTTCAGACTGGCTAAATTAGCCTCATCTTTCATGGGGTACTGTTTAAAATGTTATAATAAGATACCTCCCCATATATTAGAACTAAATGAGACGAAATTCAAGTCTTGTATTAAACGCACACTATGCAGGCAAGCATATTATAAGTTGGGGGATTATATTGAAGATAAAAATGCTTGGCTGAATGCTGGTCCTGCTCCACAGCCACTAGGGAGCCCAAACTAATCTGTAAATAGTTCGGAAACATTGTTGGACCGGCTGAAGATTGTAAGAAAAATTTGCATTGTTAGAATCAACTTACTTAGCATTGTATAATTTCAGCCATTAACAGCACATGTGTGAGTACTGTGTACCTTTAACTTTAATTATCAGTTTTAGGTATGTTTTTGACTTGAATGTACCCTGGCGGTTGGGAGTGTCATGCTCACTCAAAAGTCTAGCTGATGGTGGCGTATGCGTTGGATCATTTGGCTCCCTTCAAAATGGTTGAGCCGAATGGTGCTGGCGCATGCGTCATGTTCGTGAACGGGCGCCGTCAGTCGGGACTGGTCATTTCTTAGCTGCCATGGTTAATTTTAATTATTTCTTTGAATTGTTCCTCTTTTATTCCGGACGCTTTTATCCTGCTCGTCTTTTACATCGTTCTCACATGTATGTATAATTTCACGCGCAACCCGCTTCAGACACACGCGCAACCCACTTCAGACACACGCGCAACCCGCTTCAGACACACGCGCAACCCACTTCAGACACACGCGCAACCCGCTTCAGACACACGCGCAACCCACTTCAGAGTAGGTACACGCGCAACCCAAATTTTTTTATTTGCAAAATAAGAAAATACTTATTAGCTCTAGTTAACAATCATGAAATTATTTTATAGAAACCTTCATCATTTATGAAGTTATAAAGCTTCTAAGACTATCTCGTTCGTTTTTCGAGCAATTTCGATTCTAATTTCACTGTTAGTATTATATTTTTGAATACTTTTAGATAAACTGTTCAGACCATAAATACTTTTTTCATGCGTATTCCCTATTGCGAAGTACGTCAAAGTGGCAAATTTGCTTGGAGCGAACTGTACGAACTGTTATTTATAGGTCGGAAAATAAAATTCATGTTCATATTGGGTAGACATTTATTGCG
Organism: Ceramica pisi; assembly: GCA_963859965.1. Taxonomy (NCBI): domain Eukaryota; kingdom Metazoa; phylum Arthropoda; class Insecta; order Lepidoptera; family Noctuidae; genus Ceramica; species Ceramica pisi. The sequence continues at coordinate 148,643 of OY982542.1, forward strand.
CGCTCAGTTGGGCTGCTGCAGCTCGTCCAGCAGCGTGTGCGCGCGCAGCTGGCGCTCCAGCAGCACGTCGGCCAGCGCCGCCGCCTGCGCCGGGCACCACGCCGCGCCGCGCACCGCCAGCCACTGCACACACAGACCAGGCGTCAGACCGTGCGCTGCCGGTAGCCCCGCCCCCTGCCCCTGCCCCGCACTCACCTTGTGCTGCGGGTGGCGGTCCAGCGCGGCGTACAGCGCGGCGGCGGGGCGAGCCCGGGCGGCGCGCGCCTCGCTCTCCAGGCGCAGCGTGTGCAGCAGCGCGCCGCCCGCGCCCGCCCGGCCGGCGCGCACGCAGGCGGCCGCCAGGCGCGCGCAGGCGGCGGGCGCCCAGGCGGCGGCGGAGGCGCGCAGCAGCGGCGGCAGCACGTGCGCCAGCGCGGCGCGGTGCGAGCGCGCGCCGCACGTGATGGCGCGCAGGCGCTCCTCCTGCGTGCCGTCCCTCTCCCACGCCCACAGCGGCGCGCCGCTGCAAGCTGCGGGCGGTGAGACATGTTTCCTTGCACGTGGGACTTCGCTCGAAGCTCGTGAATGTGCAGAAGAATTATTCAAGTGGATGTGGATGGTAAAATCTTCTGAGGCAGTTTTAGTTTTCATCAATCCGGTAGTCGGAGTGTTTTTCACTTTTCGTCATTGTTTCGGATTTGGCCAGCCACGCCCACCCGGTATGCGTCGGAGTGCTAAGCATTAATTACTTGCCTAAGGCGAGCAGACCGTTGTGCGGGAAGAGCGGCGCCAGAGCGCGCGCGTATTGCGCCAGGCGGTGGTCGCGCGCGCCCGCCAGCACCAGCGCGCAGGCGCTCTGCTCCCAGTAGCGCGCCTGGGCGGGCGCCTGGGGACGCGCCTGGGCGGCCCGCAGCTCGCGCACGAGCTCGGCGCGGCGCTGCGGGCCGGCCAGGCGCGCGCGCGCCGCCGCCCACTCGGCGGGCGCGGGCAGCAGCGCGTCCAGCACGTGCGGCTCGCGCGCCTCGCCCGCCGCCGCCTCCAGCGCGTCGCAGCGCGCCTCGCACGCCAGCAGCGCGCGCTGCAGCAGCGCGGGCGGCGGCGGCGCGCCCAGCTGCTCGTCGCCGGGCAGCGGCTGCTCCAGCGCGGCGCATGCGCTGCCCCACGCACCCACCGCCTCGTCGCACACCTCGCCCGCGACTCTGCAGCCGAAGCAAATAAATATGTCAGGTCGGCGTGAGCAGGCCGCGACGCAGCGCGGCGCGCAGCGCGTGCAGGGCGGCGTGCTCGATGTGTGTGCTGTGTGAGTGTGGGGGTGTACCTGGCGACATAGAGGCGCTGGTGCAGCGGCGCGGCGGGGTCTCGCAGCGCGGCGCGCAGCGCGTGCAGGGCGGCGTGCTCGATGTGTGTGCTGTGTGAGTGTGGGGGTGTACCTGGCGACATAGAGGCGCTGGTGCAGCGGCGCGGCGGGGTCTCGCAGCGCGGCGCGCAGCGCGTGCAGGGCGGCGTGCTCGATGTGTGTGCTGTGTGAGTGTGGGGGTGTACCTGGCGACATAGAGGCGCTGGTGCAGCGGCGCGGCGGGGTCTCGCAGCGCGGCGCGCAGCGCGTGCAGGGCGGCGTGCTCGATGTGTGTGCTGTGTGAGTGTGGGGGTGTACCTGGCGACATAGAGGCGCTGGTGCAGCGGCGCGGCGGGGTCTCGCAGCGCGGCGCGCAGCGCGTGCAGGGCGGCGTGCTCGATGTGTGTGCTGTGTGAGTGTGGGGGTGTACCTGGCGACATAGAGGCGCTGGTGCAGCGGCGCGGCGGGGTCTCGCAGCGCGGCGCGCAGCGCGTGCAGGGCGGCGTGCTCGATGTGTGTGCTGTGTGAGTGTGGGGGTGTACCTGGCGACATAGAGGCGCTGGTGCAGCGGCGCGGCGGGGTCTCGCAGCGCGGCGCGCAGCGCGTGCAGGGCGGCGTGCTCGATGTGTGTGCTGTGTGAGTGTGGGGGTGTACCTGGCGACATAGAGGCGCTGGTGCAGCGGCGCGGCGGGGTCTCGCAGCGCGGCGCGCAGCGCGTGCAGGGCGGCGTGCTCGATGTGTGTGCTGTGTGAGTGTGGGGGTGTACCTGGCGACATAGAGGCGCTGGTGCAGCGGCGCGGCGGGGTCTCGCAGCGCGGCGCGCAGCGCGTGCAGGGCGGCGTGCTCGATGTGTGTGCTGTGTGAGTGTGGGGGTGTACCTGGCGACATAGAGGCGCTGGTGCAGCGGCGCGGCGGGGTCTCGCAGCGCGGCGCGCAGCGCGTGCAGGGCGGCGTGCTCGATGTGTGTGCTGTGTGAGTGTGGGGGTGTACCTGGCGACATAGAGGCGCTGGTGCAGCGGCGCGGCGGGGTCTCGCAGCGCGGCGCGCAGCGCGTGCAGGGCGGCGTGCTCGATGTGTGTGCTGTGTGAGTGTGGGGGTGTACCTGGCGACATAGAGGCGCTGGTGCAGCGGCGCGGCGGGGTCTCGCAGCGCGGCGCGCAGCGCGTGCAGGGCGGCGTGCTCGATGTGTGTGCTGTGTGAGTGTGGGGGTGTACCTGGCGACATAGAGGCGCTGGTGCAGCGGCGCGGCGGGGTCTCGCAGCGCGGCGCGCAGCGCGTGCAGGGCGGCGTGCTCGATGTGTGTGCTGTGTGAGTGTGGGGGTGTACCTGGCGACATAGAGGCGCTGGTGCAGCGGCGCGGCGGGGTCTCGCAGCGCGGCGCGCAGCGCGTGCAGGGCGGCGCGGCGCGCGGCGGGCAGGTCGGCGGCGGCGTGCTCGATGCGCGCGAACTGCGCGTAGGGCAGTGCGGAGGTGCCCGCGAAGCGCTTCAGTGCAGCCCTTGCCTCGCCGCGCATGCGCCGCGACTCACGCCTTCCCACCTCTTCCTAAATCGATCGGGAACTTACACCACAATTGTTTTTATCGAACTCCTCCGAAACGGCTTGACCGATTTCTATGAAATTTTTTGTGTGCATTGGCTAGGTACGTGATTTAATATTAGGTCCTTACATATGAAATTAGCGTTTTGTCGTAGTGACCATTTTGATCTGAAATATCTCCTCTTTGGTTAGAAATTCCAAATTCAAATTTATAAATTCATTTAGCTGGTACATTTGAGTTTTGAAAACAGCCATTCATTTGTTTTTTCCTCATTATTTTTTTCTATGGCGTCGCTTATTACCGCACAATGGAAAACTTGAAATATCGCTATATTTACGAGTACGAGTTCTACCGTGGCACCAGTGCTGCAGAAACAGCTCGAAGGATTAATGATGTGTACGGCGCTGGTGTCGCTAAAGAAAGCACGGTACGTTTTTGGTTTCAACGTTTTCGTTCTGGAAATTTCGACCTTCAGAACCAACCCCGTTGACGGCCGGAGACCAAAGTGTAAAATGAAGAATTAAAGGCTACTGTGGAAGCGGTTCCATCACAAAGCACTTCAGAGATAGCTACAGGCTTCAGGGTAAGTGATACTGTATGAATCCACTTGAAGCAAATCGGGAAAGTAAAAAAACTTGAACGATGGGTACCTCATGAATTGAGTGAATCGAACTTGCAAAACACGCGTCGGCTTTGCTCAACTGACACAATAATGAAGGGATTTTTAAATCGATTCATTACTTGTGATGAAAAGTGGATACTGTACGATAATCGGAATTGCTCGTCGCAATGGCTGAACCCTGGAGACCCAGCCAAATCCTGCCTTAAACGAAAATTGACTAAGAAAAAGTTACTTGTGAGCATTTGGTGAACTAGCGCCGGTGTCGTTCACTACAGCTTTCTAAAATCTGGCCAAACGATTACGGCAGATATCTATTGTCAGCAACTGCAAACCATGAAGGAAGAACTAGCTGCTAAACAACCGAGATTGGTCAATCGCTCTAGACCACTGCTGCTTCACGACAACGCAAGACCACACACTTCACAACAAACAACAACTTAGTTAGAGCTACAAATTGGAATGTCTGTGACATCCACCGTACTCCCCGGACCTTGATCCAACAGATTACCATTTTTTCCGGAATTTGGACAACTTCTCACAAGGAAAAAACTTCAACTCCGATGCGGCAGTCCAAACCGCCTTCAAAGAGTTTATTTATTCTCGCCCCCATGGTTTTTTTTAGTAAAGGGATCAATGAACTACCTATGAGATCGCAAAAGTGCATAGATAACAACGGTGCATACTTTGGTTAATCTATACTAATATACTAATTTATACTAATATTATAAAGAGGTAACATTTGTTTGTAAGTTTGTATGTAGGGGGTAATCTCAGGAAGTACAGGTCCGATTTGAAAAATTATTTCATTGTTAGATAGCCCATTTATCGAGGAAGGCTATAGGCTATATAATATCATCACGATAAGACTAAAAGGAGGCGAGCATTAATGGAAAATGTGACGCAGACGAAGTTGCGTGGGTCAGCTAGTTAAATACAGGGCGTATTTGACATCGTAACGCAAACTTCGGGAAAAGGCTACACCTCATGCCACTAACCAAATTGTGGAAGTCATTAATCTCGCTAATGAACGGTTACAGAAATTGACATTTTCGAGCGCGCAATGTATTGTGAACAACGCGATCTAAACGCGTGAGAGCGTTGCACGCAATACATACCTCACGTCTTGCACACACACAGCGGTACACAGGTCTGGGACGCCGCGGCCGGCGACGCGCATGTACTAACGCGCCTAATAGGTACCACATAAAATTATTTAATCACTAGAAATAACTACGGTTACTACCTGCTGATGGTAGGAACATGTTTATGCAGAATTTAAGAGAAAAAAAGCTGACCTTGGTCGGAGCTTGCTTTCTATCCGCGAATTGTGTTCGAATTTTTATTGCATCTAGGTAGGTTCCTACCGTCTAGCTAGATGGATGGCAACAAGCAAGGTCACCTTGAATAGAACACTGCATTACATCCTTCTGGAACATGCTTAAGATCTTGTTTTTGAAAAGCTTAAGAGAAAAGGAGCCATAAGCTTAGTCTTATAATTAAAATCACGATTCCGATAAGGATTAATTACAAAAAATAAGCTTGTAAGTACATCGAAATCCGAGTACGCAGGTAGCTAATGAACTACGAACTACCTAACTCCCTTTGAATGTACCTACCTCAATACCTACGAATATCAAACCCTCCGCCGACGGCAATACTTTCACATAAAATAATTTTAGTCACTCAAAAATACCTACCTACTATCATGTTTATGCAGAAGTCAAGGAGCCACAAGCTTACGTCTCTTAAATTCACGAACACAATTCCGATAAGGATTGACAACAAAGCCGGCGATGTGCGAGTCAGACTCTCACACAAAGGGTTCCGTACCATAACCATACACAAAAAACACGTTTCTTGTATGCGAGCTCTCTGTAAATTTTATTTTATTATTTGTTGTTATAGCAGAAATAGGGATACCATGCCTGAGATACAGCCCACTGACAGACAGACGGACAGTCGGCTGGACAGCAAAGGCTTAGTAATAGGGTTCCATTGGTTACTCTTCGGGTACGGAATCCAAAAAAGAAGCTTGCAAGTACCTACTTTGAGAACTGATTATGTAAGTATTAACTAGTAACTACCTAACTCACCTTAAGCTCGCTCACCCCTAACCAGATAGGGTTCGAAGTGGCCGCCGCCAGCATGCTCGCAGAGTTTCAGCGTGGTCACGGGGCAGAAACGTTGGGTCCTGGGCACACTCCTCACGCAAAAGAGGCAAACAAATTCACGATGCGATTCCTCATCTCGGCTGCGGAACACTGCGCACTCGGACACAAACACCTTGTCTTTTGTCTTTGACGTACCTAACCCCGTGTTAGCATGTTAACATGTTACCGTATTCTTGGGCACTGAAGTTCTCTTTAAGTCCAGATGACATTTTTCAATGAAACACAAAGACACACAAAAACACGCAAGTTCACAGAAAGAAACCAAAACTTGTCTTCTCTAACGTTTCGAAAAATGATTTTTGCAAAAAAAAGCACTCGTTCGCGATCAGCGTCAACAAGGAACTGACAAAAATCCATCACTAAAAATGTTCTTTCGATCTATCCTTTGAGGTCGCCGACAGATGCCTACATTGGACCTACAGTGCCAGGGCCGCGCTTGCGATGATAATAGTATGAAAATTCCTTTTTTTGCTTTTAATTTATTAATGTTTTTTTATCGAATAATTTTGGTATTGTAAAACTGAACTTTTTTTTTAAACCAAACAGAAACAAATTAGGGTCATCAATCGTCATGATTAAGTTTCAACACCCGTGTTGATAGAATTTTGCCGTATTTAAAATTCTATCACATTAATTGTTTCAAAGCGATAAATGGGTATAGCAAGATCCAATTGTAATAAGCATCACATTACTTATTGTAAATTTTATTTATTTAACAATTTATGTACAAACATTGTATCAGAACATAAGAAGGAAACAGAAAACAAAGCATTATTATGGATTGTGAAACGCGCTACTATTAATAGTAAGAAAAAAAAAGATTATTTTCTCGGTCGAGTATCATCATGACTCCACGCTCCAATAAACGCTTATTAAAAAGCGTTTTACCGGTTACACCCAAATACGGCCCTGGTTTCGTCGGCGTTTGTCAAAGGTCAAAGAGCGCGCACTACGCGTTGCCGCCGCAATAAGAAAATGGGTTTTATCGACACCAAACGAAGTAACCGATTTTCAACCTTAGCCTATTACGTTAATGTTGGAAATCGGCTACTTCGTTTTGCTATGATACGTTTCATTTTCTTTGGAATGCAGTCTTAGGCGGCATGCTTTTAACAAATCATACACGCGTGACACACATGCATACTTGTTAGTGTGTGGGCAGCTACTATGCATTGCGTTGACCTTTCGTTTGTACTTTAGCACAGCTGAGCTGATACCTATTTGTGGTTTTATTTACATTGCTCTTTTTAGTGAAACTAGTTAATTAATTATTTTTTTATTAAAAATCTCATTGCGTTAGGTCAGAATAACGATTATGAGTAGTCTAAAGTAAAAAAAACTCTTGAAAAAACTGGAAAAATGAGAAAAAAGCCGATGAAAATTTCCAACTCTGGGGTGTCCAGAATCATGCCCTGGACCCATGGAAATCGTTTGTGCGTCGATGTCAGATACACCGTGTATATGTACTTTACAAAAAAAAAAACTTTATTTTCCTCCCGTACAAAACGCCAATTTCATATGTAAGGACATATTTTTAATTGTATAAATATTCACATACGTTAGTCTACTACGCATTAGTGTATCTACGGCCTTTTTCCTTGGGGGGAACTGGCCCCCAACCTGAGATGCGACACCCAATAAGAAAAATCGTTGCGGTATACATGATCAATGGTGGAATTTTGCTTTTAGACCAGTCATAGTCAAAAATTTTTATTTCAATTAGCTAGCTCCCCTAAATCCCGAGCGATTTCAGTAATTTTGATGAAATGACTGATGCAAGAGCGAGCGAAGCAAGCTCAAAAATATTTGTACCCTTTTTCGAATAGGTTTGATTTTCTCATTAACATCTAAATATAAGTAACTTTTTGCCTGATACAGAAAAGGTTAAGAACTGAGATATTGTAAAATTCAAGAACGGGCGAAGCTAACTAGTAAATTATTACAATCCATGTCATTACTTTTGATTTTTTAATTAATAATAAAGATTTTTGACAAATGCGCAAAAGTTCATAAGCACTTGACAGTGTAAATGACATAACCGAGCGAAGCAAGCTCGAAAATTATTGCACCATGGATAGTTTATCTAACTTATATGTGGGTCGTACTTCAGTAAGAGCCGGACCCTAGGCTGGGTGGGCCTCCTTGCCTACCTAAAGCCTGTCTTGCGGCCTGCCCCGCAACCAAGGACGAAGAAGAAGAGGAAATGAAACTACAATTTCTGACTTTTTGGAAAAATAGTCCGAAGTGCTGTATTTCGACATCTTTACTACTTATGGTGGCACTGAAGCCAGCTTGATCTTCTTAACATTATTGGCATCTATTCGTGCCAACATCTCAAAAATTAGGCATAGCCACTATCTCACCTGATGGTAAGCGATGATACGGTCTGACATGGAGCACGCTTGCCTAGAAGTAATCTATTCATTCTTGACTTAAAGAATCGTAGCTTGTGGTTATCAGGAAACAGAGACGGCAGTGAATTCCACTCCTTTGTACGCACTATGAATGTGTTCACAAAACGTTTTGTGCGTGTGGGTGGGATGTCTACCATGTACCTACCAGTAGAGCATCGCCATTCCTAGTGGTCCGATGACGGAACGGGCTTGACGGAATAAAATTATGCAATTCAGACGAAAAACAAAAGAAATGCGGGTAGTCAAAGTAAAACAGTAAACATTTATCTCTAAATAGAAAATTTAAATAAAAATAGTAATGTTTATTAGTTTTATACATCAATGATAACATATATATTTATTTATTTATTTAAACTTTATGTACAACAGTGTTACATGGGCGGACTTAATGCAACAATGCATTCTCTACCAGTCAACCTTTGGGTTAAAAAGACTACGTTGTCAGTTTGGTCGGTAACGCGTTCACGAGTGGACGTGTGTTGGTTCTCCGCAGATTTTGTGACTCTAAATTGTGTGATTGGTCGAATTTAGTAAATTTCAATTCCTTGTTACTCATCGAGAGTTCTTACGTGATTGTACCTCCCACTGGGAGGTCCTAGAAAGGGATAAAACTAATTCTCATATTTCGGACACACTAAAGTGATCGTGATTTGCCGGGATTTGAACTCGCGCCGCGTGGTGACGGCGACTGGGTGACTCGAACGCGTTTCCACTGCGCCACCGAGCAAGTTGCTACTACGCACGAAATAACTGTGTGCTACGTACGACGACGTCATCAGCTCGTGCTACGACGTGCTACGGAGCGTCTACGAAACTTGTATCGGCTACGCCGTGCGCCGCCGCGTCGGGAGGCTACGAGAGCCTACGAATCACAAAGTACTGCGTGTTCGGACGTTTGGACCAGGGACCGAAACCGGAATCAAAACAAATTTGAATACATTATCAGATAAGTGAACTACTACTACAATAACTGTTTAAAATGGCTGGTGTCCAGCGAACTCCTCCAAGACCGCTAAGTATTAATCTGACTCAAACTCAGTCCGAACCTGACATCAACTCGGCGTTTGAGAAAAACGACTATGTTACAAGTAGACACAAACGTCCAAGACCAGAACACTCACCTCAACGCCAGCAGGATATACAGGACTTATTTGATACTTGGAAAAGAGATCAAGACATCCGTATCACTAAGATTTTAGAAGATCAAACCGCGTTGATGTCAAAATTAGTTACTGACATAAGTGAGATTAAGGCCCAAAACATAAAGATTCAGGAGTCAAATGCTGAAATATCTAAAACGAATGCAGAGATTGAGCGATCAATAACCTTCATGAACCACCAATTCGAAGACTTAAAGAAAGAAGTAGAGGAGCTCAAGAAAGAGCGCCAAGAACAGCGTAGCTATATAGAAAACCTTGAGAAGAAAATTACTGATCTCCAGTACAAGTCACGGTCGTCGGGCGTCGAAATAAGAAACATCCCAGAAACAGATAGTGACAATACAACCGGCTTAATAAAAACAGTCTGCAACATAGGTAAATTAGTTGGAATGCCTATACCAGAAGCCGAACTTCGTGATGTATATCGCCTGCCTGGGAAATCCACGATGGGCACAGCGGCCCCTACCACGCGTCCAATCATTGCTGAATTCACTACAGTGCGTACAAAACAAAGCATGTTGTCCGCAATCCGTTCCTACAACAGCAAGGTATCGAAGGATAACAAATTAAACACTGAATTGCTCGGCTTACCAGGAAAACGTCAAGCGGTTTATGTGGCAGAACAATTGCCTCCGAGCTCTAAGAGGCTGTTCTATTTGGCGAGAGAGTTCGCAAAGAAAAATAGCTATACGTTTTGCTGGGTAAGCAATGGTAACATCTTCCTTCGCAAGCAAACGGGCGACAAACAATTGCTAGTAAACTCGGAAAAATGTCTTCAAGATCTCGCCGCGAAAATTATGTGACTACTTATACTAATCCGCCAATCGTCACTTAGAAATCTTTTATTACTTATATCTCATTTCATAAACCTTGTAAAATTTGTATCCAAACTTCACATTTCTTTTTTATATTTTACACTATTAAACACATATTTTACAGTAAAACTCACAAATCACACACATAAAATGGATAAAATACACACAAATACACTTCCCTTCACCGCTACATTATATTTACAGAAAGGTGATGTTTTTCTCGAATACCAAATACCACCATTATCAGAACCACTAATCTCCCCTTTTGGTGTTAGTTATCATTTCAAATGGCTAACATAAATAGTGTAAATTATGACCTTGACAACCACAATCTCGGAAACTCTTATTCTTGTGACCCACACGAATGCATTAAATATATTAATTCATCCGACAGTAGCATAAAATTATTGCACGTAAATATACGTAGTGTCAATAAAAATTTCGATAGTCTTCAAGCATTGTTATGCGTAATTAACCTTGACTTTGACATTATTATTTTGACCGAGTGCTGGCTCAGTAAGGTGAATAACCTCCCAGTATTAAACGGATACCAGCCGCACTCCACAAAAAACATAACAAATCAAAATGATGGGGTAATAGTCTACACTAAGATTGGGTTAAACGTCACGGTCTGGGAACCAAAATTTAGTTATGCAAATTGTCTTGTATGTCAAATTGAAAATAAGCTCACGGTACTAGCGGTATATCGCTCTCCATCGAATAGCACCAAAGATCAGTTCGATAGCTTTCTGACCAGTCTGAATAATATCTATTCGGATTTATCAAACTCTACCAATATTACAACCGTGGGGGACTTAAATATTGACATCAAGCTAGGCAGTAGGAATGACCGTGCACTAGATTATCTTCTTCTAAACGCGTCCTTTGGACTACTACCATCCCACCTTTTACCCACTAGAATGGAAAATTGCCTCGATCACATCTTGTTAAAATCAAAATTAAATTCCACCACTTTAGTGTTAGAATCACACATTACAGACCACAAACCAATTGTTCTTATGATTTCAAGTACAAACCCAACACGAAATAAGAATTTTACCATATCTCGGACCAATTTTGACGCCATTAAAAAAGAAATAGAAAACACTGATTTCACGTACATTTACAAAACTCAAGACGCCAATATAGCTATGAATAAATTAATTACAATACTGTCATCAATAATATCTAAACATACCAAACAAATCAACGTACCCAGAAAACAAAGAACCATAAAACCGTGGATAACCCCAGGCCTCCTAAAATGTATTAAGCATCGAGATAAACTACATATAAAATCAAAAAAATCACCAGAAAATCTAATACTACAGGTAACATACACGCGATATCGAAACTTTTGTAATACGCTACTGCGGAAATTGAAGAGAACATATGAGAAAAGTGAAATAGAAAAGTCAAAGAATAATCCAAAAGCACTATGGAGAACAGTTAATGAAATAACTAATACTGGTAAAATATTCTCTAGCCCCGTTGAACTGCTGAAAATATCTGAAAATCCTAAGTCTTCCCTAAACAACGTCTGTTCCTTCTTCAGTAATATAGGCAAAAACATGGCAGCAAAAATACTTAACGACCCAAATAAAAGGCGACTAAATCGTGATATCCCACACGCTGGCGAAAATAACACAGTGAAGTCACCGGCCAATTCACTCGTTATACAAAAAGTCGACGATTGTGACGTAGAATCTATTCTAATGCAATTACGTAATGACTGTGCCGTAGGATGGGATGGAATATCAGCGCCGCTCCTTAAGGCATGTCGGCACATCTTGGTACCACCGATTACATATATCTGTAATCTTTGCATAGACACAGGAGTATTTCCAGATTCTTTAAAGAAGGCCATAGTCCTACCAATCTATAAGGGAGGGAAGAGAAACTGTGTCGATAATTACAGGCCTATATCAGTGCTGTCATCGCTTTCAAAGATTCTTGAGCGGATTCTATGTAAAAATCTAAGAAGTTTTCTTACTAAGCATAAAACAATAGCAGATAATCAGTACGGATTCCGCTCAGGAGTCTCAACTGAAGACGCAGTGCTAGACTTAACGCAATATATTGCTAAGACACTGGACAGCAGGTCAAAGTGCCTTGGAATATTTCTGGACCTGTCAAAAGCCTTCGACACAGTTTCTATTCCCATCCTTATATCTAAGCTAGAGTATTTGGGTGTACGAGGCATAGCACTGGAGATCTTCAAAGATTACCTGAGTAATCGCAGCCAGCGAGTTAAAATAGACTCTGGCTATAGCGATGAAGAGTTTGTGTCTTACGGTATACCCCAGGGAAGCATACTGGGTCCCACACTTTTTTTAATCTACATAAATGACCTCTGTAGTATGTCAATCCCATCTTCTAAGATTTATGCATATGCCGATGACACAGCGATTCTAGTTCAAGGTCGTACTTGGGAGGATGTGAAAGCAAAGTCGGAATCTGCACTGTCTGCAATAATGAACTGGCTTGACCGAAACTTGCTGACACTTAATCTAAATAAAACTCAGTATATACCCTTTGCTATCCGCCGTAACACCAAACCCACAAATACCTTCGCGATAACAGCTCACTCCTGTCAGAATCAGTTGGTATTATGCTCATGCCCTACCATTGTTAAAGCTGATAGTGTGAAATACCTAGGTGTGCATATTGATGATGGGTTGAGATGGGAGAAACACCTTGATACACTATCAAATAGAACACTTCGTCTTATTCACATCTTCAAATCTCTACGTGAATCTGCTGGGTTTGACACACTCAAAATGGTGTACTACGCATTATGCCAATCTATCATTGGATATTGCATAACTGCATGGGGTGGAGCTGCAAAGACTTGTTTTCTGAGAGCGGAGAGGGCACAGAGGGCTGTACTTAAAGTCATGACAAAAAAACCACCTAGATACCCAACAACGCAACTTTACACTGACTGCAAAGTATTAACAGTTCGACAGCTCTTTGTTCTTCATTCTGTTCTCAGAATACATGGCTGCTTACCACCTTCTGACCCTAGAAAGCGAACATATGTGCCCTCAGGTGTACACCACAACACGTCGTTCGCAAAGCATCAATACTATGTCCTGAGTATTCATATATATAAAAAACTACAGAAGGAACTAGACATAATTAACTTAAACAAATATAAAGTGAAATCAGTGATTACGGATTGGCTCATGTGGCAGGACTATATTAAAACAGAATCCTTACTAGTATACATCACTTAAAATATCCCTAACTAACATTCACGCACAATTATCATTATTATAGTCACACACACACACACACACGCGCACACACACACACACACGCACACACACACACACACACGCACGCACTCACACACACGCACACGCATGCATACACACCTAACCACCTTACAACTACTCAGAATCCATTATACTGTAATCTCAGTTTCTTGTTAAATTCAAATATTGTTAATGTTAATATTTCTAAATTGTATTGGTAGATCAATACGCGTTCATTCCTTCAAAGACACCAAAATTAACTAACTGTTGGCCAAGCACTGTCTCTTAAGATACAGGTCTCCTCCTAGTTTAAGAGGCAGGGTTTATAATATTTTGGTTATATAGATTTTATTTAAGAAATTCTGTACAGGATGACCTACCTACCACCTTATGTCTAATCTGTATATTACTTTTTGATGAATAAACATTTTATTTATTTATTTATTTATTTATTATTTATTGTGGTAGGTGTACAACAACAAACAATAAAAAACACAAACATTTAAATTGAATCTTTTCAATACAATACATATAGATATATATCATTGATATATATATATTAATCAACCGTACAATCACTGATTTGAGTGCTATGTTCAGCCAAAGGATGTCGGAATATGAGAAGGAGCTGTAGAAAAGTCCCCGTGCTACAACAACCACAACCTCAGGTTTGGAAACAGAATTTGCATCCTTCCGGACTTTTAGAATAGAATAGAATAATTTTATTTCAGACCGGGGAGGGGGGGGGGGCGGGGGGGGGGTTAACTCTCCCGCGCTTGATAAGAGTTTGAGCAGCTGTGATGAAGCGCGTGAAGTACCGTGGCGTGAAGTACCGTCTCACCTTTGCTAGGATCCCCAACTTTTATGCAGGCACTTGCTCAAGTGCCTCAGGACCTTTTGCCTCTATGAAAGGGTAGGTACAAAATTGAGGGTAGATGTTAAAGTAACCCCAAGAAGCTCAAGTTGGTCGGTGATTGGCATGGGTACACTTTCGAAAGATGCCCCCCCCCCCCCCCCCCCTGCCAAAGGTCCTTATATCGCGTACGCTGCGTAAACTATTGACAATAGAGCAAAGTGAAATTACTACAGTATAGAAGAAAATAATATCTACATCTACAGACAAGAAGGCCGTGGGTGGGTGAACATCCATTACATAGGTATTGAGTTTCTTCTGTGCCTCGGAAAGCAAGCTTTGCTGTTGATCCAGGCTGTCATTTGAACATCTTTGATTCATGATTATTGGGAGGGGTCGATTAGTGGCGTGACAACACATTATACGCACTGTATGTATGTTACTTCGGCACTTGAAGACAAACCTAATGACACCTCATTTGGAAAAACCTATGCAGTTGTAAGGCTACGTTTCCACAAGGGATGTGCTAGGCCGTGTTGTATTTTGCTTTTAACACAGCCTTAAGCATCCAGGCATACAGAAATACCTACCTACAAACATCCAGCATGTGTGGATGTTTGTAGGTAGGTGTATAGGATACATTCTGCCAAAAAGCATTCGCACCTTCGTTTTGCAGCAGGAGAAAAAGAACTTCTGAACGAACCTATTCTTATTGTGAAAAATTTTATATACTTACAGTAATTAACTATTTTTGCCAGCTCACGCAAACGATTATTTAAACTCTTTTTAAGTAAGAAAACTAAAATCGCCAAAATGTCAGTTAAGAGTTCATGTCACTTCATCGTCGCTGTGCTATGTTGAGACGAAGATTGTCATCCATGTACATAATGAAGAGGGTGGGCCCCAAGATACTTCCCTGGGGCATAAATATATTTTTTAACAGTAGATGTAGTAGTAGTAGTAGTAATTAAACTTTAAAGTACTAGTAGTTTAGCACTTCAAAGTTTAATTTAGTGTTTAAAAAAGTGTCTCAACCAAGTCAATATGTATGCTTATGACCTTGATCAATATAAACATCATCAAAACTCCGGTCCTGGGTTTGGTCTAACACGAGATTTGGACGAAAATCTGATTATGATTTCAAATTTCATCACACCTCACCTGACAGAATATATTAAAGAGTAGTTTTTGATAATGAATCACAACGGTTTTTAACCGACTTCCCAAAAAGGAGGAGGTTCTCAATTCGGTTGCATGTTTTTTTAACCGACTTCACAAAAAGGAGGAGGTTCGCAATTCGGTTGCGTTTTTTTTTTAATGTTTGTTACCTCATAACTCCGGTTACAGTAGCGTTTAGAGAAGCACTTAATTAAGGTAATCTTAATGTCTCTAGTTTTTGTTTAATATTGGCGAACACGCTTTATTTTGTTTTTTAACCACGCACATTTGCACTGCACTTTGAGCCGTGGGCTGACGGTCAGCCTCGTTAAATAGTCGCGCACAAGCACTAGCACTCGCATTGTTAACACTTCGTAGCTCGATGTCTGGGGAGATGTTCACGCGTCGCATGCGGCGTCGTCGCCACCGCCACAGGAGCACGGCCGCGCCCGCAGCCGCCACCAGCACGAGGGTGTAGCTTACCACGTAGTGATGGATGTCATGTGGTGACAACATCTCATCTAGTTCTACGTCGCTGTTTTTCATCTGCTTGATTTGTTTGTAGATTTTGAGCATGTCATCATCTACTTCGTCCTCTTCAGTTTGGTTGTCGTGAGACTTCTCCATCGGTATGCTCACATTGATAATGTAGTTTAGTTGGTCAATCTTGGGTACGTAAATATTTGACTGTACTGTTATATTGTTGTCAAATTTTGTGTTTGCATGCAAGGTAAAATCTTGCCCTTTGATAACACAACCTTGTCCGAGGTATATGACTCCTGCTTGGTTGAGTTGTTCGACTTTGATCTGCTCTCCACAAATTACTTTAATGGAATAGTTGTTGCAGCAGTGATATAAATGCTCAGATGGGTCGTTTAACGGTACCCACATGTTTGAACATAAAGTTTGTTCAACTTTACATTGGTTAGTTAATTAATTGTTATCGTGGAAAATTCGTTGTAATTGTTGGTATTCATTTTCCAAAATGTTGCTGGCGCCAACGAAATTAGTTCCTTGGTCGCTGTAAAGATGTCGTGGAGCTCCTCGTCTAGCTGCCATCCTTTTCAACGCAGCCAAGAAGGCAGAGCTCGTTAAGTCCGAGACCAGCTCCAAGTGCACGGCTTTTGTGACCATGCAAATGAAAACCGCCACGTATCCTTTTGTTGTTTTCACTCCACGACCTTTATTTGTTTTAATTTCCACAAACCCCGTGTAATCGACGCCTGTGTGGTAGAAGGGTGGAGCGGGGTTGCATCGCGCCTCGGGAAGATCGCCCATTAGTTGATACTGTCTTCCTGATTCATTTTTTCGGCAAATCACGCATTTTCGTATTTGTTTCTTGGTAGCATTGTTCCCACTCGTTATCCAATAGTAATGACGTAGTTTGGCGAGGGTCACACGTGGTCCGCCGTGAAATGTTAGTTGATGTGCCTCGTCGATGAGAATCTCCGCCAACCGACACGTATGTGGTATGATTATCGGATGCCGCATCTCCTCACTTATGTTAGCGTTTTTCAATCGCCCACCAACACGTAACAACCCGTTTTGATCAATAAAGGGATCTAATTTTAATAATTGGCTTTTAGTGCCAACGCTACCATGTTTGCTCAATTTTTCTATTTCCGTCGCAAATTCCTTATTTTGCACAAGTTTTATAATAATTGTTTTTGCTTTGCGGATCTCTTGTAATGTGAGATAGCGTGGCAAATGTTTACGACACCGTGCTGGTGTTATCGCTCTGTTTATCCAAGCCAATATATGTGTCATTTTCTTTGTACTGTTGTATTTTTGTAAGAAGTTATCGATGAAATTTGGACAATCTTGAACGATGTTGACTTTTTCTTTGACTGTTTTGACCTCCTTGTCCGTTATAAATGACTGTTTTTTCGTTTCATCTTCTGGAGTCCATGTTTTTAGCCATTGGGGGCCTTGCCACCACAATGTATGTTTATTTATTTATTTATTAAAACTTTATGCACAAGTAATGTACAAAGGCGGACTTAATGCCATAGGCATTTTCTACCAGTCGACCTTAGGGTGGTGCAGAGACAGCATGGTAGGTGCAACATATAGAAAATACAAACCGAGAGGAAGAAAAAAAAATACAATCTATAATAAATACATAAATACATACATACACATAACCAAAATTATTAAGAAAACATGAATCCAACGAATTACCGCTGTAATGATTCATCCAACTTCTTGCGAATATGCTCACGAGCCTTCACCTTAAAGGACAACCGACTTGTTGCCATCCTGATGTTCAGAGGGAGCGCATTCCAAAGGAATATCGCCTGGACAAAGAAAGAGGAGTGGATAAACCCAGAGCGGTGTGAGGGACATCGTAAAAGACGATTGTTGGTAGAGCGAAGATTTTTATTGTGGGCGGAACAAAGGAATTGAATTTGTGAAGTTAAATAAGAGGGAGAAGAAGGATTATTTAGGAAAGAAAACAGACTAGTTAAGGCCCTGAGGGCTCTGCGCTGGCGAATGGGTAACCATTTTAATTGTGATCGATGCGCGGATACGTGATCATATTTACGAAGGTTGAAGACGAATCGAATGCAGTTATTTAGAAGGCGGTCAAGTTTATTGATGAGATCTGCATTCAGGTCATAGTAGCATACATCACCATAGTCAATTATGGGGAAAATTAGGGACTGTACAAGCATTGCCTTTATGTGAGCAGGAAGAAGATTTCTCAGTCGATACAGTGACCGCAACGCTCCGGTAACTTTTTGACTGACACTCGAGACCTGCTTACGCCAGTTAAGACCTGTGTCGACAATCAAACCGAGATCCTTAACCTCGGAGCCAAAGGGAATGACTGTATTGTCAAAGACTACGGGTGGTACAGTCAAGCCATTTAGTTTTCTCAAGCTATGGGGACTCCCAACTATTATAGCCTGACACTTTAAAGGGTTGACCGCCACCCCAAATCGGTCTGACCAGTTCTTAATGATACTCAAATCCCGGTTGAGCTCCTCGATCGCAGCCGATAAGTTGTCAACACCCGCCCTACAATAAAGCTGTAAGTCATCAGCATAGAGATGATACGCACACTGAAGCTGAGTAGTTATAAGATTAATAAAAATTGAGAACAAAAGAGGAGATAAAATACCGCCTTGAGGGACGCCAGCTGCAAGGTCGCACCACCCAGACGAAGAGTCTCCAGCAAGAACTGACTGCTGACGCCCCCGAAGATAGGAAGAAAACCAGTTTAGTACGTCAGGAGAGACCATGAGATATGACAGGATAGATAGGAGGACTTCGTGACTGACGGTATTAAACGCATTGGAGAAGTCGATCAACACCAAAGCAGTAACTTTAGTGTCTTCCATTCCCCGCCTAATATCGTCAGTCACTTTAAGGAGAGCTGTCACGGTACTGTGCCCGGGCCTGAAACCAGATTGAAATGGGCTTATGAGGGAGTTGCGGTAAATATAACTGGTAAACTGTTTATGAACACAGGCCTCGAGCACTTTGGACAGAAAAGGCAGGATGGAAATAGGACGAAAATGATTGGGTAAAGTGGGATTGGGAATCTTAGGCAGGGGCCGGACATGAGCTCTACGCCATAAAGAAGGAAAGGTAGCAGAAAAAAGGGAAAAGTTAACGATGTGGGATATGGCAGGAAGAAGTTGATCCAAAGCCGAAACGATCATATGACGACTGATGTTATCGCATCCCACGGCTTTGGATTTAATGGATAGGATGATCTTTTTGATCTCTCCCGAATCAACTGGGGTGAAAACAAAGGGGTCAATATTGGGACGCGTCAGACCAGCAAGGTAGTCGATAGTTTGACATTGGGTTAGACTATCCAACATTGGGACAGTGGAGAAATAGCGGTTTAAATCGTCCAGCCCAATTGTGTTAGGAAGGTCTGAATTCCGCGATTTGCCGATACCTAGAGTTCCAAGGAATTTCCAGATATCAGCAGAAGAAGATGAAGTGATGTTACTAAGAATGTGACGGCGTTTAGCGTTGCGTATCATCTGGTTACACCGATTCCTAGCAGTCTTGAAGAAGTTCCAATTTTCTTCAGAGCGGTCCCCTTTAAACTTCCGAAACGAGCGGTCCCTCCGGCGCATTGCCATTTGAATTCCTCTATTCATCCATGGTGCAGGTGGTCGCTTCAACTTGACTTTCCTGACAGGAGCATGTGCATCATAAAGATTGGTAACAATATTGTTGAAGACGCAAACTTTGTCATCGACTGTGGCAGCCTCTTGCAAGGGTGTCCCGTCGATGCCGGATGCATCTTTTTGGAGCTGCTCACTATTCATCCGTGCAAAGGCACGCCTGTACTGGAAGGTGGGTTTGGGTTTAGGAGGTTTGAGGACATAGGACAAGTAAATAAGGTCATGATGGGAAAAGCCAGGAGCATCAAACTGACCATGTGAGGAAACTAGGGAAGGATTAGAAGTGAGGATCAGGTCAAGCCAAGTATCATCACTTACTTTATTATGATGAGTGGGTAGGAGAGGCAGTACGTGAAGACCAGTTGACTCGACCAGGTGCAGGAGTGTACGGGATCGAAACGAATTCTGGGCAAGGAGGTTGGTGTTAAAGTCCCCCATGATGATATGATGTGCATATACCGGACCCAAAGATTCCAGTACCGATTCGAATTCGGTGAAATAATCGAGGGTAGGAGGGCAATAGGCGACACCTAGAACAGCTTTAGTTCCTTTGACACAAACCTCTAGAAAAAGAAACTCTGCAGAATCATTAGAAGAAGAAGTAGCAAGAACTTTAAAAGGAAAATCACCGCGAAGATATATAGCTACACCACCCCCTCTCCTACCGATCCGATCGTTTCGAATAAGAACGAAACCAGGGAGAGAGTAGGTGGTGGATAAAAGTTCAGGTTTGAGCCAAGTCTCGGAAACCAGGACGGCATGAACGTCGTTGTTGTGGAACGTGTTGTAGAGTTCGCTATGGTGGCTGGGAATGCTCTGAGCGTTGATATGGCAAACGTTAAACAGGCGGCTTGGATTTGTGTTGAATTTTTGACGCAACAAATCGCCAAGGGTGTCCGTTAATGAGCTGAAACTATTATCACAAGAAGATGAACTTGAATCGTTGGCAGAAAAAAATTCTTCACTATCAGAAGACATATAATAAAATATATATAAACAAGATATTAATATCAAAATAAAACAAAACAATAATATATTAAGTGTGGTACTTATACGTATGTTGTTTCAACTGTGACGCTATCATCCCCCGGCTGGCACAATCCGCTGGGTTATCTGTTGATTTAACATAACGCCAGCATTCAGGAGGCATTGTTTCTGTGAGTTTGGCAACCCTATTTGCGACGAACGCCTTCCATTTGTTGGGCTCACCCTGTATCCAGCCTAGTGTTACCTTTGAATCCGTCCATCCAAATATTTCTAGCTTATTTGTTAAGGCCTGTTGTATTTTATTTATTAGTTTAGAGAGTAGATATGCTCCGCTAAGTTCCAGTTTTGGCAACGTAAGGGCTTTCTTATGTGGCACGAGTTTAGATTTTGCGGCGATGAGTATTACATCCGATTGATGTTTTATGCGTGCGTAAACCACGCATGCAAATGCTTTCATGGATGAATCACAGAACCCATGAATTTCAATGATGTCATCACTGTTGTTCTTCAACCATCTTGGTACCTCGCAGCTGTTTATGTTGTCTAGGTCTGCTTTTATTTTGGACCAATCGTTGAAAATGTCATCGGACACTTCCTCATCCCAATTTAAATTATTTTCCCATAGTTTTTGGAACAGTAATTTTAGTTTAGTTGATAATGGCGTTAACCAGCCTAACGGATCGAACAATTTCGAAATTTCCGATAGTAGATTGCGTTTTGTTGGTATTGATGACTGTTTAGTTAAGTTGCATCGAAAGAAGAATTTATCCGTGTTTGTGTTCCAACACAGACCCAGAGTTTTTGAGGTTGACTCAGATTTTGTATTGAATACAATGTTTGTATCAGGATTCTGATGACTCGGTATGTCTTTGATTAATGTTGGTTCGTTGGAGGCCCATTTACGCAAGTTAAAACCTCCTGACTGTAGTAAGGTCATCAACTCTGATATGAGTTTCTTACCCTGTTCAATAGAATGACACCCATGTACAACGTCATCCATATAGAAGTTTTTGTCTAACACCTGAGCTGCTTCAGGATAATTTTTCTGTTCGTCTGCTGCTAATTTCTTCAGCGTCATTAGTGCTAAAAATGGAGCCGCCTTTGTTCCATATGTTACTGTTGTGAGTTGATAAGATTGTAAAGGACATTGAGCATTGTTGCGCCAAATAATTTTTTGTAGTGGTTGATCCAATTCATGTACTTGGATCTGCCTATACATCTTCTCGATATCTGCTGTATAAGCGTATTGGTATTGTCTCCATTGTAGCAGTAATAGTTGCAGATCTTGTTGAAGGTTGGGTCCTTTATGCATCAAATCGTTGAGGCAGTATCCTGTAGATGTTTTCGCAGATGCGTTAAAAACAACCCTGTATTTTGTTGTAGTTGATTCCTCTCGTAGTACACCGTGATGAGGCAAGTAGCACTCCGGTGTCATGTTACTTTGCAAAGCTAGCTTCATATGTTTCAACTGTAAATATTCGTCCATGAATATTTTGTAATGTTGGGCTAGAGTCTCGTGTTTCTGAAACTTGCGCTCTAAATTTCGGAATTGAGCTAAAGCCATTTGTTTAGAGGAACCTAACTGGTTTTCAATGTTTTCTTTTAACGGTAGCCTGACTTCGTAGCGCCCGTTTTGTTTCCTAGTTGTGTTGTCTAAGTAAAACGTAATGCATTTCTGATCCTCGACAGATAGATTGGACGGTTCTGTTATGTCCTCTATTTCCCAGAATTTATGCATGTCTTCAAAGTTGTGCAAAACTACATTGCATTGGAATGTTTTTGTTGAGCCCCCGCACAATATCCAGCCCAGGTGGGTTTGCTGAGCGATAGGCTGTGCTGTGTTAGTTCCTTTGATGACTCCCTCCATGATAATGTTAGCGTAGACTTCGGCTCCGAGTAGCAAGTCAACTGGCCTACTAATGTAATACTCCGGATCCGCTAATGTTATGTTTTCTGTAAATGACCATGAAGGTTTGGAAAATGTTTGGTTCGGGAGATTTTTAAGTAGATTGTTCATAATCATGGCCTCTGTTGTAAAAGCGTAGTCACTGTTGAAAGACTTGCAAGTTATATGAATGGACCCTTTTAGGTTGTTCTCCTTTACGCCTACGCCTAGAACAACCCCTTTGCATTTTTGGCGTTTTATCTTTAGTAACTGAGCGGCTTTTTCGGTTATTAAAGATATCTGCGAACCCTGGTCGATAAGAGCACGCATGTTATGATAAGTCCCGTCGGCTGCCATAACCTTTACGAGAGCTGTTGTAAGCAAAATCTCTGCATTATCATCCTGTGATGCATTAGAGACTTTGACCGTCGGTTCAGTATGCTTAGAAACTTGAGAGCCTGTCGGCCTTACAAAGGCGTCATGTAATATCGTGCTATGATTAGCTGTACATTTGCGGCATCGTTTTGTTGAAGTACACTGGTTGCCGTTATGGCTAAATAAACAATTAGTGCACACCTGCAATTTTTGCGTAATTGCAAGCTTTTGTTCAGTGGGCAATTCCAAGAAAGTTTTGCAATTGTAGAGGCCATGTTCGCCACTGCAATGTGGACATTTGAACTTCGACACGTGCAGTGTCTTTTTCAAGGTTCCATTATTCCCACTGTTGTTATATTTCTTGAAACCTGTTGAGGAATGTTGTTGGTTGTTGGACCCTTTTTGATGGGGGTTATCTTGTTTAAGACGAGCTGACTCCAAACTGATGAATTTAGTTTCCAGAAAATCCAGAAATTCCTGAAGTACTGGTAGCTCCCGCGGGTTTTTCATGTGCTCTATGTAATCGGTATACGTTTCAGAGTCTAGTTTTTGGGATAGGATGTGTACTACCATAGGATCCCACGATGTTATATCAATATCTAAATTGCGGACAGCATTCAGACATTCTAATGTTGTGTCATGCAATTTTTTGATTTGTTGTAAGGACTGCTGTTGCATGTTGGGCAATCCTAGAAGAATGTTTATGTGAGAAGAGAATATAGCCCTTTTGTTGTTGTATCGATGATTTAGAATATCCCAGCATATGGAATAGTTATCTGTGCTAATTGGTAAATGTTGGATTAGCCGTTCAGCTTCCCCTTTGACTTTTCCTTTTAAAAACTGCATTTTTTGGGCAC
This sequence comes from Ceramica pisi, assembly GCA_963859965.1. Lineage (NCBI taxonomy): Eukaryota > Metazoa > Arthropoda > Insecta > Lepidoptera > Noctuidae > Ceramica > Ceramica pisi. Next base: position 172,202 of record OY982542.1, read on the forward strand.
TTGAAATCGAAGGATTGTTATGTATTGCTTCTTGAAATAAATCTTTGAAGCACGTCCACTGGTTGTAGTTCCCGCTAAAAACGGGTATTTCTAGTGTAGGTGTAGTTTTTTCTCAATGAACCACGGACCACATTTTAGTATTAATCGCCTTCTTCAGACTGTTGTATTTTTTTTCATGACTCAAGAATGTTTTTTCATACTCTCCATTTTCTTCGCTTAATTCAGAATCGATTTCCCAATGCAGAGTATCGACTGCTGTCCACCTAGATTGCAGTGTTTTGAGGACGTCTTCAAATTCCCATTTGTCATAAATAAGTTCCAAGTTAATGTTAGAGACCGTTCTTCGGAAAGCCTTAAAATTAGCTACCTGTTTGCGAAGCATTTCGTCGAGTTTGCTGTTTGTACCTTGATTTACCATCCAGACACGACGGGCTTCTTGGTCCAACTCCGAAGGTTGACCATCTTGCTCCTGCTGCTGTTCCTCTGCATACTCCTCATTACTTCCAGATGGAATTTCCAGCAATTGTTGATGCATCTGATTGATCAGTGTTTTGACGGCTTGGTACGACTTGTTTGTTTTCTCATACTCCTGTTTCGTAAAGTATGCATGCGTCCTACTTACTTCTGTTGAAATGCGTTCGTGGTTAAATTGATACTCCTTCCAGTATTCTTCTAAATTGCTCAAACACTTTTTCAAGTATTCTAAGGTACGTCTTTGAATACCGGTCTTCTTCAAATTAACTCCGATCTTTTCGATGTTGATGGCGAGCGTCAGTTGGACTTGGTAAAGCTCAGCCGTTTCGCCCGTTGTTTAAGAACGCAAAATCTCCCAAAGTGTTGAAAATAATGGAAAGATCTTACTTGTTGTCTGCTGTTATACCACCGTTGATGTTCTCCTTGGATCAGGAGCGTAATCCAGTCACCAAACAGTCCAGGATACCACCTTAGTCCACAACACACCAAACTGTTTACGCAACACTCGCGATTAATTTTCGAAAACCGCGTGCGATATCCGGCTCGAAGGACCAATATGTGCGGGGTGCAAGGTCATAGGTAATATAAAAGCACTGTTTGGATTTGGATGTAAAAGGTTTATTAAAAGTTCTTCAAAGCTAATGTTAAATGTTATGTTAAAATGTTATCGTTAAAATGTTATGAATGCACCCGGTCCGTTTGACGTATGGAAATGCACTGACATTAAAGTATACATAAAATTGTTACTTAGATACAAGTACAATTGTTGTGAATTGCTGCGTTAGCAAGTGTTCGGTTGCTTAGACCGAACACCGACAATTATGAACCGATTGAAAAAATATTGTTGTATCTGAAAGGATATACTTGCAGATTTGTCCCATTTAAATTTTATCAAAATCGGTTACGAACTTTGGATTTTAAATCGAAATAGCTGGAATTCGTCTACTTGGATGATAGTTTTATGACATCTGTCTAATCTGTTTAAATAATACATAATATTGTTAGTTATAATCGAAAGTCAACATTTGTAACACGTCAATTTAGTACCGCTTTTTAATAACAGATGACGTTGTGCCGTGACGTCACTTTTGTAAATCGCGGTGTTAAGATTCTCCTGCAGAATATGACCTCTTCGGCTTGTTATGTATTAAATTGTCTTACTCTGGACGCTAGTGTTTTATTTTCATACGAGATATTTTTGGGACGTTGTACAAGTGGTCCTTCGGAACCGGATAAAGGACTGGTGTGCATTGTCTTTGTTTGTGGTGGAGTCAGGTTGAATGGTCAATCTGCTACGTCAACGTGGTCAGAGGCGAGCAGCATCGGCGGGCCGTACAAGATTGGCGCCTAAGCGTATATGTACAAGTGGTACACAACGGTAAGCGCTGGTGCTGGCAATCAGTTCGTGTTGGCGTGAGCAGCAACTGCGGTGCGGGAGTACCTACCCCGCATATCATTGCGACGAGCTACGTACAAGTGAGTGACAGTGATATATAGTGTGAGTACTTTATTATATCAGTAATTAATTAATTCATTGAGACTTAACCATTAAAAGCAATTTGGACCTTATTAACTCGGAACATTTTAAGTTACGATTTGGACTTAGAAACTTTAACGTGTGGCATGGACTTAGAATAATTTCAAGAAAAAGTGAACTACGGGGAACCTATGTCCGATTTTGCAGCGAAGTGTACCTATTAAGTTCAAAGACTTGTGATTTTTTACGTGTTGTCCGCGAACTTAGCATATTTTATCGTTCAAGAACAGGTTAATTCAATATGGAAGCTTTGAGTAATTTGCAGTCTAATTTACTTTCTACTATCAGTAAAGCAAGGTCAACTTTAAGAAATCACCTAAGGAGCGAGTAACCAGTTCGTACATAGAAACTAGATTAGAAAATTTAGAAGCTAACTGGTCAGCGTTTTCTGAAACTCATATAAAAATTGTATCATCGGTTACGTCTATAGAATTTGAAAAATCGGATTATAACAAAAAAAAATGTATATTAGACCACAGAAGAATTATTTACTGATTATAAGGCGGAGTTGAAGGAAGCATTGAAAAAAATTGTATGTTCGGATAGTTTAGGTAAAGTTTCTGAATCAGCAAAGGGTTCTAAAGCGATTTGTTCTGTAAAATTGCCAAATATTGAGTTGCCCATGTTTACCGGAAGTTATTCTGAGTGGATTAGTTTTAGAGACTTATTTAAATCGTTAATTCATGATTGTTGCGGCTTAGCGCCTTACGATTACCGAATACTACATTCGCACGTCGGTACATTTATGTTAGTTTTAGGAGGCGCTTGTTGATTAGTTCGTAATAAGTTAAAATTATGATGTGTCATGTCATTCTACCGACTACATTCTCACTGTAAGCACGATTCGCTAAAATAAACTTCTTTTATGTGTAATTGGTCTTTAATTAGCCCCAGTGTATAATCAAAATATACATAATGGTGGCCCATGAGGGGAACTAAACTGCAAGAAAATCGAAATAAGAAGAGAAGCGCGGATGAAAATCTCGTCAAGGTGGAACTAGCCAGTTGGTGAGCGATGTCCATTGGCGTGATTGAAGATTGAAGAAAGGGGTTCAAGAACTGAGGTGCAGCCAGAATCATCTACGAGTTCGGGCTGGGGCGAGCAGTGAATCAGCAAAAGCTTCACGTCGCGCTTCGAAGTTCTACTAAATCAGATAAGTGCCCTGTCCTTCCTAATTATTTCCAGTCTTCCAAAATATTCGTCCAAAATCTAATCACATTCCTTTAAATTATTCCTAAAGTCATTGGAAATCAAATCCATTTGCGCAAATCAAAGATTTTAATGCAATCCATAAAGAAAGTTGCACCATCATTATAATTTTTTTACGCGACCTACCTACAGGTTGAAAAAGTAATTTTCTTTGTTCAAAACTTAACATTACTTTAAAGCTTAACTCAGTAAACAATAAGTAATACTTGAATAGATTACACTCGTACTGAGGAATAAATAATTTTCAATTATTTCTTTAAATATGGCTATACAATTTTAAATCGTAAATTAGTTGTAAAGAAACATTATTTTGAATTCAAAGTCGAAGCTTTAATTTTCAGCCATCGCTATTCCTCGTTTGATTATGAAACATACTTAGATGTTATCGACGACGATTTCAGGTTGATAATTCGCCGAGTGAATCTCTCCGGCCGCAATCAGCTGTGCGGGCGTAACCGGTTTCCGGCTTGTCAGGTGTCGTCGGGCCGAGGAGCGTGAGCCGTGCTTTGTTTGCTTAATAGATTAGTCATTCTGTAGTTTGTGTTATCTTTAATTTGAACTTAATACTTTCGTTTACTCACAATGCCTGACGAATCGGATAAAAATCGTTTAAAAGGTTTAATAACTAAAAGAGCTTCTGCTAAAGGACAGATAACTAAATTTAAGAATTATTTAAATAGCATAGCTAGTATGACGGTTTTAAATAGCATCCAATTAACGGAGTTAAGTTTAAAACTTGCAAAATTCGAGGCATTGTCAGTAAGAGTTGATGACTTGCAAAATGAGATTGAGGTTTTAAACCCAGGCAACTTATCAGCCGAAATTGATGAACGTGACAATATTGAGCGTGATATCATTGTCAATATAGCCACTGCAAAAACTTTATTAGAAAAATTTTCGAAGGAACAATGTAGCAGGCGAGCTTCTGTTCATGATAGCTCTTGTTGTTCGGATCATCAGGCGGCAGGTTTAAAGCTTCCTCAAATCCAAATAGCCAAATTTGACGGTGCTTATTTTCGATGGTTGGAATTCCGGGACACGTTTGAGAGTTTGATACACAAGGATGAACGTATAACACCAATCCACAAGTTTCACTATCTCATGTCCTATCTAGAGGGTGATGCTGCGAGAATTATTTCAAATCTTGAGGTTTCTTCTGCTAATTACTCTGAGGCATGGAACTTGCTTTGTAGTCGTTATAACAACAAACGAATTTTAATTAATCACCACCTAAATTCACTATTTAATATAAAGCAGCTCTCACGTGAATCGGAAAAATCATTAAGATTCATGGTAGACCACGTCACAAAGAACTTGCGCGCTCTGGCCAGCCTGGGTCAGCCCACGGATAAATGGGATGTTCTCATAATTTTCATGTTATCTGCAAAATTGGATGGACATACTTTATCTAAGTGGGAGGAATACCGTAATAATATTGATGGTGACGCGCCAACATTAGAGCAGTTCTATAAATTCATGACAGACCGTGCAAATGTGCTGGAGTCATTGAACCGTAATAAACACGATAGCAATCTGCCTAAGGGTCAGACAGCTAGTTCACGTCATAGTTCTGTCACAAATAATAATTCTAAACAAAATTCAAATACTTATACAAAATCGTTTGCTGCTTCTAACACTAAAATTAATAAAAATAATAATTCTAATGGTTTCTTATGCGTCATTTGTAATGAAAATCATAGGATTTTCGATTGCCCTTCTTTCAAAGCAAAGGGGATAGAGGATAGGTTGAAGGATGTTAATAAATACAAGCTGTGTGTCAACTGCCTTAGACAGGGACATCACTTAGGTGCTTGCCGCATGGGACCGTGCCGTGAGTGCAATAAAAGGCATCACACGTTGTTGCATCCCCCTGTTGCATCATCTAATAGCAATAACCTGGCAATGGTAGATGAGCCGAGTAATAATAGTGGCGAAACCATTGCTAGTTTTTCAAAACGAAATTCAAGCCAAATTCTTTTGTCAACGGCTATAATAGAAGTCTTGAATCCATTGACCCAACAAAAGGCGAAAGCTCGAGCGCTGCTAGACTGCGGTAGCCAGTCCTCCTTCATTTCTAAAGAACTAAAGGATAAAATTTCATTAAAAACATTCCAAATTGACTCGCTAAAGGTCATAGGAATTGGCAATACAGTTTCTTCTCAAATCGCTGAAAGTAGCAATATTAAAATTAGCTCGCTTAATACTAAGTACAGTGCAGATTGCTCATGTCTTGTTTTAAAAGAATTAACTGGTTTAATACCAAAATACCCGGTTAGTATTGATACTATAAGTTTACCTAAAGACATTGTGCTAGCTGATCCCACATTTAATCAGCCAGCACCCGTAGACGTTTTGATAGGAGCCGATTTGTTTTGGGACATACTGGGCAACGAGCAGCGTTCCCTTGGCCCACAAAATACAAATTTAAGAAATACACATCTAGGCTGGATAATATCTGGCCCCATATATTCCACCGTTGCCAATGCAGCTACTCATTGCAATCAAGCAACTGTAAATACTATACCAAACCAGATTGATCTTGAACGCTCAATTGCCAAATTCTGGGAATTAGAAGAGGTTCCCACAAAACGTATAATGAGTGAAACTGAAACGGCTTGCGAAACTCACTTTGTCACTCACACACGTAGAGAAATTACTGGTAGGTTTTGTGTAAAGCTGCCACTTAAGGACACTCCAGACTGCCTGGGTGACACTTATAGAATTGCTAAAAAACGATTATGTTATTTAGAAAAGCGGTTTAGGAAAAATCCATTGTTAAAAAAAGAATACTCAAAATTTCTTAACGAATACGCTGAATTAGGCCATTGCTCGTTAGTCAACGACGAGCGAAGCATAATCTATTATTTATGTCACCACGCGGTACTAAAACAAGAAAGTGAATCAACAAAATTACGTGTAGTTTTTGATGGGTCTGCAGCTTCTACGTCAGGTTATGCATTAAATGACATTTTAATGGTAGGTCCGACCCTACAAGACTCTCTTTTTGCTATATTAATACGTGCTAGACAATACAAGTTTCTGTTGACTGGAGACATTGAAAAGATGTACCGTCAGGTCCTAGTTAATAAAGAGGATCGTAGTTTGCAGCGTATTCTATGGCGACAAGACGAATCACAGCCCATCAAAACTTATGAGTTAAATACACTCACTTATGGCACCGCAAGTGCCAGTTTCCTTAGCACACGTTGTCTATGGCAGCTTGGTGAGGAACAAAGGGACAAAGCGATTAAAAATATAATCCAAAAGGATTTTTACGTTGACGACCTCATCACTGGTGCGGATGATGAGCAGGCATTGCGCTTTATACAAAAGGGCGTTTCCGAAGCTTTAAAAGATGGTTGCTTTAATTTAAGGAAATATAAAAGTAACAATCCATCAATTTTTGAAAATTTGAATGTAAATCATGAAGACAATTTAACTATCAGTGAGTCTTCAAACACTCTTGGTCTTGGATGGATTCCCTCTTCTGACATGTTATATTTTCCCATTAAAAATTTTGTGCTTGACCAAGATGTAACCATCACAAAGCGAGTTGTAATGTCTAATTCGTTTAAAATATTTGACCCGTTAGGTATTCTAAGTCCTGTGATAATTCAGCCTAAAATTATATTGCAAAAAATGTGGCAACAAAAATTGGACTGGGACGAACCAGTTACAAAGAATTTGAGGGACGATTGGATAAGGTTTACTGATAATTTAACGTGGTTAACTAAATTTCAAATTCCCAGATTAGTTCTATGTGACAAACCTGAATTTATAGAATTGCATTCGTTCAGTGATGCATCTCAAAGTGCATTCGGTGCATGTATCTATTTAAAATCCGTAACTTGCAATGGAGAAAGTACAGTCAAACTGTTATGTGCCAAGTCAAGGGTTTCACCTTTAAAACCCACCACAATACCACGACTCGAATTATGCGCTGCATTATTATCCGCTAAGCTTTGTAAATCTGTTACAGATGCTCTCCGTTTCCAGCCGGGAAATATAGTCCACTGGAGCGACTCTAGTGTAGTTCTAAGTTGGATAAATAGTGACCCTACAAATTTAAAAATGTTTGTGGCTAACCGTGTCTGTGAAATACGCGAGTTAACTAAGGCATGTTCTTGGCGTTACGTTCCTACTAACATGAACCCAGCCGATTTAATTTCTAGGGGAGTGGATGCAAAAAACTTACTGACTATGGATTTGTGGTGGTCTGGCCCCAGTTTTTTGCATAAAAATGAAAGCTGTTGGCCTGTGTTAAATAATTTAAAGTTGGACAAATTACCTGAGATGAAGGCACACACGTCAATAATTAGTGATCAGGACTATTTTATAAATTTTGATAATTTCTCATCATATCGAAACCTTCAGAAAGTTATTGCATATGTTCGAAGGTTTATATTTAATATGAAGCACCCCTGTAATAGACGAGTAGGCAAACTTTCACCAGAAGAGTTATTGGAGTCTTTTCATTCACTGTGTCGTATCGCCCAGCGTGACTCTTTTCCTATCGAATACGAATTGCTTACAAAAGGCAAGCAATTACCGGCTAAGAGTAAAATTTTATCTTTGTCTCCGTTTATAGATAATAATAACTTGATTCGCGTCGGTGGCCGCATAGATGCGTCCACATGTAAATATGAATTAAGGCATCCAGTACTCCTGCACGCCTCTCATAGGTTAACAAAACTATACTTTACAAATGAACACTTGGTGAACCTACATGCAGGTCCGAATTTGCTGCTTGCAACAATTAGGCAAACAGTCTGGCCAGTAAATGGCAGACATCTTGCTAGGCGCACAGTCAGTAATTGCGTGCGATGCCGACGATTAAGTGGCAAAACGTTATGCCCGAAAATGGGCAACTTACCACCTCAGCGTGTGAATCCAGATTTCCCATTTTTGTCCACCGGTTTAGACTTCGCTGGTCCCTTTTTTATTTTAAATCGCAAGGGCCGTGGAAGTCGCGTTATAAAATGTTATATGTGCATTTTTGTGTGTCTACGTTATAAATGTATTCATCTGGAGGCAGTTAGTGATTTGACTAAGGATGCATTTGTAATGACTCTCAGGCGTTTTATTGCGCGTAGAGGAAAACCCATTGAAATATTTAGTGACAATGGCCGTAATTTTGTAGCCGCCGCAAATGAGATAGGTAGCTTTCTGAAGCAAGGTGATGAACTTGTAGCTGATTTTGCTGGTCAACAAGGTATTAGATTCAAATTCATACCAGCTTACGCTCCTCACTTCGGCGGCATCTGGGAAGCTGGCGTCAAGTCAGCTAAATATCATATCAAACGAGTTATTGGCAATAGTCATTTAACATTTGAGGAAATTACAACTTTATTTGCGCAAGTGGAGGCGATACTCAATAGCCGTCCCTTGTGCCCTTTATCATCCTGCCCTAACGACCTCCTTCCCTTATCCCCAGGGCACTTCATCATCGGTCGACCATTAACTGCACTGCCGTCACCAGCCCTGGAAGAAAAATATGCTAACGAAAGAAACCGATATAAACGCCTTGAACAAATACGGCGCCACTTCTGGCAAAGATGGCAGAAGGAGTACTTGTCAGAGCTTCAACAAAGGACAAAATGGCGTAAGGGCAACGATCATCTCAACATAGGTGACATGGTGCTCCTAGCTGATGATAACGCTCCCCCACTAAGCTGGCGTCTGGGACGAGTTATTCAGCTATTTCCTGGACCTGATGGAGTTACAAGAGTTGCTGAGATCAAAACGTCACGAGGCTGCGTGCGACGCCCTTTTACCCGTCTCTGCCCACTGCCAACTGCTGTTGAATTAGAAGGTTGAAAAACAAGTTTTCAACGGCCGGGAATATGTTGCGGCTTAGCGCCTTACGATTACCGAATACTACATTCGCACGTCGGTACATTTATGTTAGTTTTAGGAGGCGCTTGTTGATTAGTTCGTAATAAGTTAAAATTATGATGTGTCATGTCATTCTACCGACTACATTCTCACTGTAAGCACGATTCGCTAAAATAAACTTCTTTTATGTGTAATTGGTCTTTAATTAGCCCCAATAACCTACTGGACGATGTTCAGAAACTGCATTATTTAAAATCACATTTGTCTGGAGAGGCTGAAGGTCTTTTACGCCACATTCCTATTACTTGCAGTAATTATGCAACCTGTTGGACTAAATTAGAGAATCGCTATAATAATAAAAAATACTTAGTGAATTGCATAATTAAACGTTTTATGAATCAAAAAATATTGCAACCAAATCCTCCAGCGCAGTTAAGGAATTATTAGATACATCTAACGAATGTTTACATGCTTTACAAAATTTAGGTATAATGGTTGAGCATTGGGATATAATAATTATTTATGTATTGTGTTTGAAACTGGACACTGAGTCACGTAAACAGTGGGAAATGAAAATTAGCGATTGTTCAGACGACTTGCCTACAATGAATCAGTTCAAGTCTTTCCTTGAGCAAAGATTCCGGTCTTTGGAATTTTTAGACAACAGTAAAGGTCAACGTCATCAGTCCAATCGTAACGTGCCAGTGAAATCGCTTCACGTGTCAACTACATCTTGTATTTGTTGTCAAGATAACCACAAGCTAGCGAATTGTAAAAAGTTCGCCGGTCTCGATATTGATAAGCGTCGTAATTTTGTCAAAACAAATGGATTATGCTATAACTGTCTAGGGGCAAATCACTCCGTATATGCATGCCGCCAGTCCACCAGATGTCATATATGTAAAAAGAAGCATCATAGTCTTCTTCATCTCAAGAATGTCTCCAAATCAGTTGGTGATGGTAACAAAACTGATCAAGTTGCAGAAAGCAACGTTTCTGCTGATACCACTCCAACCCAGAGTAATTCCACTAATGTTGTAAGTTGTTTTGCTAATAGTCATAGTCAAATATTATTGGCCACTGCGCTAATTGCAGCGGAATCAAAGAGCGGTACTGCTATAGTATTAAGATCCCTGTTAGATCAGGGGTCTCAGGCTTCCTTTGTGACGGAGTCCGCAGTCCAGCTCTTAGGTCTCAAAAGAATACCAGCTAAGGGTTCGATTTCAGGTATAGGTTGTGATCAAGGCCAATCAATGATTTCATTAAATTCGATGGTTCTCATTAAAGTTAAATCACGCGTCGACCCTAGTTTTGTTATTACTGTTAAGGCTTATGTTTTAAAGAAATTAACAACTATTTTACCGGAAAGAAAAGTTGTGACAAATGTTTTTACCACAATCTCGTCTTTGGCTTTAGCAGATCCTTCGTTCGATACTCCGAACAAGATTGATTTGCTTTTAGGCGCCGAAGTTTATGGCCAGATTATGCTAGAGGGTTTAATCAGAGGTCCACCTGGTCGACTCATCGCACAAAACACAAGACTAGGATGGATCTTGTCTGGTCAAGTAGGTGAAATCAACCAAAGCGAGACATGCCACAATGTCGTAGTCACATTGCATTCTACTCATACAGATGAGAACACACTCCTTATACAGTTCTGGGAACTTGAATCTGAGCCCAAGGGCGATTACGATAAGGTTTACTTGACCCCGGAAGAACAAAAGTGCGAAGAGATATTTAAGGCCACGACTAAACGAGATGAATCTGGCCGCTATATTGTGCATATGCCTTTCAGGTCAAGCGATCCTGCTTGCAAATATGGTAGATCAAAGGAAATTGCTCTTAGACGCTTTTTAACCTTAGAAAAGCGATTTCTAAAGAATCCCGAATTCAAGGCTCAGTATTCAGCGGTTATAAAGGAATATATAACTCTTAATCATATAGATATAGTACAGGATAGGGATAAAGAAGGTTCTGTATATTTACCTCATCATGCCGTCATCCGCAACAATAAAAGCACAACGAAGTTGCGTATCGTATTTGATGCATCGTGTGTGGGTAGCAACGGGGTATCTCTTAATCATGACTTAATGGTGGGGCCTTCTCTACAACCTGAGCTTCGTCATATTATCATGCGTTGGCGTTATGAACCTATCTGTATGGTAGCGGACATCGTCAAGATGTATCGACAGATCAAGGTATGCGATGATCATACAGATTTTCTGCGTTTATTATGTCGTGAAAATCCAGATGACGAAATTCAAGTGTTACGTCATTTGCGAGTAACGTTCGGAACATCATCGGCACCTTACCTAGCAGTAAGATCTTTGCAACAGCTAGCTCAGGATGAAGGCGCTGATTTTCCTTTAGCAAAGGACCGTGTTGTTTCCGGGTTTTATATGGATAATCTCATGACGGGATGTCAAACCATTGAAGAAGGAGTAGAAATATATCAACAGATATCGAAGTTGCTTAAACGCGGCGGTTTCCAGCTTCAAAAGTGGGCTAGTAACAACAAAGAATTATTAAGATTGATTGAAGAGGATGACCAAATATCACAAACACAAGGGAACATAGAACTAAAAACAGATGCAACTTCAAAAATATTAGGATTATCGTGGGACAAGGACAATGATGAGCTTGTTTACACTATTCAGCTTAAGGATATAGATTTACCAGTGACAAAGCGCAAGGTTATTTCTGACATAGCGCGGCTATTCGATCCTCTCGGGTGGTTAGCACCGATAATCATCACTGCGAAGGTGTTCATTCAACGCATATGGATGACTGGGATCGAATGGGACGCAGAGCTACCTGCATCATTGCTGCAAGAGTGGCTTGACTTCCGGAAAAGCCTTTGTAATCTGACTAACTTTCGTCTGCCTCGTTGGATCAACTCTAGCAAGGAGAACAAGGTTCTAGAATTGCATGGCTTCTCAGATGCGGCCAATGTTGCATATTCCGCAGTGGTCTACGTCCGCATCATTGATAGAGATGGATTTATTCACACAAACTTGGTGACTTCAAAAACCAAGGTTGCTCCTGTTAAGCAGGTATCAATCCCGCGATTAGAGCTTTGTGGAGCAGTCTTACTAGCAAAACTGCTTCAGGAAGTCGCTTCAACTCTAGAAGTTTCCCAACAGCACTTATTTGCGTGGACCGACTCATCCGTAGTACTGGCGTGGTTAAGCAGCCACCCCAGTCGGTGGAAAACGTTTATCGCAAATCGTGTTTCGGAGATTCTTACCATTATGGATAGAAGTCAGTGGTTCCATGTGTCGTCGTCAGAAAATCCAGCAGATAGCCCATCTCGGGGAGCAAGCCCTCCTGATTGTAATGATATAGGTACATGTCTGGAAAAATGGCCCACTATGGTTACGGAATGAAAAAATAGACTATAATAGAGGAAATCTGCAAGTTACTACGCTAGAAAAAAGAAAGATAAAAACAAAATGTCATGCAACTGCGGTAGAATGTGATGATGGTCTATTTACTAGATTTTCTAAGTTCAGTAGATTAATAAGAGTGATAGCATACTGTAGAAGATTTTTACGAATGAAGGAATCTGAATGTAATAACAACAAAATGACTACTTGGTTAACTACAAAGGAATTAAATGAAGCTGTACTTACCTGTATCAAACTCTGCCAACTCCAGTCTTTTACTGAAGAAATAGAATCTGTGAAAAGAAACCGTAAACTAAATAAAGGGAGTAGACTTACCTCGTTGAGTCCTTTTCTTGACGACGACGGGATCTTGAGAGTTGGTGGTCGCTTGCACCGGGCTTCTATTGATGAGAATATGAAGCACCCCATCTTAATTCCTCATAATCTTTTGATTGCGGAGGCTCACGAGAGAACTTTGCATGGCGGGCCGCAATTGATGCTCAATTATTTAAGATCCAAATACTGGATACTCAATGCAAAGACTCTCGTTAGGCAATATGTTCATAAGTGTGTAACTTGTATTCGGCATTCTAAACAATCACACCAACCAATGATGGGCCAATTACCAAAGGCTAGGGTGTCTGCTCAGAAGCCCTTCCAATGCAGTGGCGTAGATTACGCAGGTCCAATTAGCATCCGAACCTCTAAGGGTCGTGGCCATCACTCCACAAAGGGTTATATATGTTTGTTTGTTTGCATGTCCACTCGGGCTATTCATTTAGAGGTTGTCAGTGACATGACTTCCCAGAGTTTTCTTGCGGCTTTTAAGCGCTTCGTAGCCAGACGTGGCCGAGTACTGGACTTGTGGAGTGATAATGGAACCACATTTGTTGGTAGTGCAAAAGAATTGCGACAATTATTCAACGTGGAAAAGTCCATGGTAGCTTCGGAAATAGCTGACTTCCTAGCTATTAACGGTACGACATGGCATTTCATCCCTCCCCATGCTCCAAACTTTGGAGGATTGTGGGAGGCTGGTGTCAAGTCCACGAAGCAACATTTAAAAAGAATCATAGGCACCAGAAAATTGACATTTGAAGAAATGACAACTGTGCTGGCTCAGATTGAGGCCTGCCTTAACTCGAGGCCGATCTCTCAGCTTTCCAACAATCCAGAGGACTCATGTCCTTTGACGCCTGGACACTTCCTCGTGGGTGAACCTCTGGTTACTGTACCTGATGCTAACTATGAAAATTCATCCATTAGTAATCTGAAGAGGTGGCACCTTACGCAAAAAATGCTTCAAAATTTCTGGCGTAGGTGGTCATTAGAGTACTTAACTCAATTGCAGCATCGATACAAATGGACAGATAGTAAGCCTGAACCTGAGATTGGAGACATGGTTCTGGTGAAGGACGACGGTCTTCCACCCGCTAGATGGTTATACGGGGTTATAACAAATAAACATCCAGGTTTGGACAACATTACTCGCGTTGTAACCATACGCTGTAAAAATAATGAGATTAAAAGACCTGTATCTAAATTAATTATTTTACCTGTTAACACTTAGTTATAGTTTACCATAATATTGATTAATTTTATGTTAGGTTTTCATTTCATTTTACAGACTTGTGAATTACTTAAATGAACTTGTATTTTTACTTTTGTTTAACTTTTATTTACATAAGGCATGAACTTGTATTGGAGACATAAGGTCATTGGGTTTAAGTTATAATTGATAGCCAACCAACCAATCATTGATTTAAGTTTATATTGTCATGTTAAGGTTGATGGACAGAGCCGTCCATGGTGGGCGGAATGTCTAATCTGTTTAAATAATACATAATATTGTTAGTTATAATCGAAAGTCAACATTTGTAACACGTCAATTTAGTACCGCTTTTTAATAACAGCAGACGTTGTGCCGTGACGTCACTTTTGTAAATCGCGGTGTTAAGATTCTCCTGCAGAATATGACCTCTTCGGCTTGTTATGTATTAAATTGTCTTACTCTGGACGCTAGTGTTTTATTTTCATACGAGATATTTTTGGGACGTTGTACAACATCCAAGTAATCAAAATTCGTATTTTGCTTTTCTGCGATTTTGCAGTGGTGGGGTACCACTAAAAAGTGAAAAATAAAAACTTTTTACAAAAAAATACAACCGACTTCCAAAAAACGAAAAATAACTTTAATTTCGGAAGTCGCTGTCAAAATACGAAGAAACTAACAAAAACACCGATTTCCGAAATTAAAGTTATTTTTTACTTTGTAGTGTTTTTTTTTAGTTACGCATGTTGAGTAGCACGGGAAATGTCGCTGACCTGCGGGTCCAGCAGCAGCATGAGCGCGTGCAGCCAGCGCAGGCGCCAGCACAGCAGCGCCGCGCGCCGCTCGCCCGCCAGCCACTCGCAGCCTGCGTCCCACAGCGCCGCCACCCACGTCAGGTAGCCTGCAAGCACACCCGCGTCAGCTCGGGCAGCCGAGCGCCCCCACCCCGCGCCCCGCGCACTCACCCGCGTCGTCCGTGAAGTAGTGCGGCGGGTCCAGGAACAGCGCCACCGCGCGCGCCGCCACCGCCGCGAGCGGCCGCGCCGGGTGCGTGCGCGGCAGGCGCCGGCCCGCGCGCAGCAGCGCCAGCAGCCCCTCCGCGCCCTCCGCCTCGCGCGCGTCGCCCAGCGCGTCGTTGGCGGCGTCGGCGGGCGCCAGCGCGTAGCCGCTGCAGGGTAACAGCGGCACCTTGGCCAGGCGCAGCGCGTGCACCAGCAGCAGCGCGGCGGCGGCGGGCGCGGCGCACGGCCGCAGCAGCTCGGCCACGTCGGCGGGCGCGGGCGCGCGCTGCGGGTCGGCGTCCGCCGCTCCCGCGCCCCCCGCGCCGCCCGCGCCACCCGCACTCGCCGCCGGTCGCCAGTGCGAGGCGGCGCGCGCGCGCTCCACGCGCACCCACATGGTGCTGAGCGGCAGGCCGCTGCTGGTCACCTGCCCCAGGTGTTACACAATATTGTTCTGTTTATTCCGATACCCTATTAGGTTTTAAATCGACTAAACCGCACAAGTGTGAGTCGGACTCGCCCACAGAGTGTTCCGTACTTTATAGGTACATATAATATTACCTACTTTTAGTAAAGACTATATTAGGGTTCCGTACCAAAATAGTAAAAAGGAACTCTTATGGTGTGACTAAATCTTTCCGTCTGCTTTTGATTTATTACAGGCAAACGTATCAGCCTGCGCAACTGAATTTAATTTTAAACATATAAACCCCATAGTAGTAATAAAAGCTTTTAAACAAATCAAAATTAAATTGACCGAAGATCTATGGGGATTGTCTATCAAGGTTTGTACCTCAATTATCGAGACTGTAACGCCGTACTTAGCTTTAATATTTAATTTGTGTCGATCACTTTTTAAATCTGGGGATAGTAAAGACACCAATAATTATAGACCAGTATCCGTGTTGCCAGTGTTTAGTAAGGTATTTGAAAAAGTAATGCTAAATCAGATGCTCAGTCATTTTAACACGAATAACATCTTACATGATAAACAGTATGGTTTTACCAAAGGACGTTGTACAACTGACGCTGGTGTTATCTTACTAAAGTACATCTTTTATGCGTGGGAGGATGCACAGGATGCCATAGGTGTCTTTTGTGATCTCTCTAAGGCGTTTGATTGCGTTGATCACGATACATTACTCCTGAAGCTCGGGCATTACGGACTAGGCAAAACAACGTTAAACTTAGTCAAATCTTATTTGAATGATAGACAGCAATTAGTTCACATAAACGGTGTCAATTCGTCGGGATTAAAATGGGCGTCCCCCAAGGCTCTATTTTAGGTCCTTTCTTATTTTTGGTATATATTAATGATTTACCTTATTTATTGCAACAAAATCTTGATATGGTGTTGTTTGCTGACGATACCTCTTTAATTTTTAAGATAAATAGAAGGACGAACAATTTTAATGATATAAATAACGCCTTATTGCAAGTCCAAAATTGGTTCACGGCGAATAATTTGGTTCTAAATGGAAAGAAAACAAAGTGCATAAGATTTGCCTTACCTAATGTCAAAAGTAGTGATTGTGACATATTATTGAACAAGGAAAAACTAGAATTCGTCGATAAAACGGTTTTCCTGGGAATTACGCTTGACCCCAGGCTACAATGGGGCCCTCATATTTTTTATTTATCGTTTAAGTCAGGCATTAGCACCCTTAACATTAAAAATTAATAACTTAAACTAAAAACCTTACCAATAAAACAAAACTTAAACTACCTACTTACTACATAAAACACATCAAGCCAAAGCAAACGCACTCCCCCGTAAAATCAGCGAGTACATTTACTTTGGCTCCCTCAGAACATGCACCGTAAGAAACACAGCTCTTATGATGGCATTCTTGCTTGACTCGACACGCGCAAGGAACGACGCCCTGAGCTTCCCCATAAGCGCATAGAAGTCGGTAACTCTGTTCTCAGCAAACATCTCAGTCGCACTACACCGCCAGGGCAGGTTGAGCATGACCCGAAACCAGGGCAGTATTTGAATTACTTGTAATTAAAATACGTAATTGAAATACAAATACGTATTTGGTATTTGTATTTCAATTACTTCTTTAAAATGTAATTTGTAATTCGTATTTCAAATACCTGACGCCAAGGTATTTTGTAATTAGTAATTCAAATACTTGAGGCTTCAAAATACATTTTAACAATAAAATACATTTTACCATCATTTAGCGATCGTGAAGTGCGAGGCGAAACCGCGAGAGTGTAATGATGGTAAAGCAGCAACAAAACGCAAAATACCGGCTAAGTGCGAGTCGGACTCGCGCACCGAGGGTTCCGTACAAACCTGTAGGTATATATTATAAGCAAAAGTTGCGGTTTACGATTTATGACGTATTAAAAAAAAACTACTTACTAGATCTCGTTCAAACCAATTGTTGGTGGAAATTTAGGTACCCATGGTACTACTCAGTTTAGAAAAATAGGATATAAGAAACCTTAATATCATTTTTGAAGACCTATCTATAGATAGGTACCCCACACGTATGGGTTTGATGAAAAAAATAATAATTTTGAGTTTCAGTTCTAAGTATCGGGACCCCCAAAATTTATTGCTTTTTATTCTATTCTTGTGTGAAAATCTGAATACGGTTCACAGAATACATCTACTTACCAAGTTTCGACAGCATACTTATAGTTTCGGAAAAAAATGGCTGTGACATACGGACGGATAAACAGACAGACAGACATGGCGAATCTATAAGGGTTCCGTTTTTTGCTATTTGGCTACGGAACCCTAAAAATCAATGATCCACCATGCCGACACTATTGCAATAGCAGACTCGGCCCCCAGGTCTAGATCACTTTTTGTATTTTGTAATTTGTATTTCAATTAAAAATAGCTAAAATACTGTATTTTGTATTTTATATTTCAAATACCTTACTTAAAGATATTTTGTATTTCGTATTTTAATTACTTGCGATACAGTATTTTGTAATTTGTATTTCAATTAAAGCAAAGCATGTATTTTGCCCAGCCCTGCCCGAAACGCGTTATTGTATTGTACACGAAGAGTGTTGTATGCACTCTTCGTATACTTGTACCAAAGTTGGCTGGTGTAGAACGACTGACAGTAAGCCTGGAACCGAGTTATTTTTACTTGCTTCGAGCAATGGAAGAAGCGTCTGTTTAGCATATTGCTTTTACATGCAATGCTACGTCTTTGCCTCTCTAGATCATCGTCATCTTTTAGGATTTCCGTTATAATATGTCCGAGATACTTAAATTGTCTAACTATTTTTAATTCTGAGCCACACAAAGTAATTGGCAAGACCTTATCAGGGCCATTGCCGTGTTTGAAAATCATTACTTCTGTCTTTTTAGCATTATAGGTTAGTTGGTGTCGAGCTGCGTAATTCTCACAAAGAGAAATGAGTTTTCTGAGGCCATTGACCGAGGGGCTGAGCAGAACCATGTCATCTGCATAACTGAGGTTATTTAAACATGATGCCATATTGGCGGTGAACCGCCAATATGGCATCCGACTCTGGTTCTGCTCAGTTCCTCGATCAAGTCGTTGACATACAGGTTAAACAGCACCGGGGACGTCAGGCCACCCTGTCTGACGCCACTCGTCAACCTATACGACTCCGATAAGGCGTTATCCCATCTGACTTGATTGCTTTGGTTGTTATACCAATATTCAAATAGGTCCACTATTTTATTCGGCACATGCGTTTGTCTCAAATTGTTCCAGAGTATATTATAATTAATTGTATCAAAAGCTCGGCTGAGGTCTAAAAAACATGCATATGCATCATGTATTTATAGATGGTATTTTTAGAGCAAAGATAGCTAGGTCAGTGGACAAGCCCCGACGAAATCCAAACTGTGCATTATTAAGCGGAATGTTCTTTTCATTTAAATGTTTCATAATCTATGTTATAACTAATGTTTCATATAACATCTCTTTCCGGACGGCTAAGTTCAGCAGCATATGCTGTTAGAAAAATCCGCCAACTAACGGATGTCGATACCGCGAGACTGGTATATTTCAGTTACTTTCACAGTATCATGTCTTACGGTATTTTACTATGGGGACGGGCTGCAGACATCGAGTCTTTTTTTATTCTGCAGAAAAGAGCCATCAAAGGGATATATAATCTCCGCCGGCGCGATTCTCTTAGGGAACTGTTTAAGATTATTAACATCTTGACGGTACCTTGTCAATACATTAACGAAAACATCATGTATGTCAGAAAGAATTTAAATCTTTTTAGGAAAAGAGGCGAGAGACATAATGGGGTAAAAAACTGCTCATTTCTCACACCAGATGTCGCTACTGTTGAGTGTTCCCTGTCAACTGTCATTATACGTAAAGTTGTTGTAAACAAGTGTAATATTTTTGTTGTATTTTCTGAATATGACAGTTTGTGCTGCTATTGATTGCAAAAATACAGGGATACATTTATTTCCTAAAGATGCCAAAAGAAGAAAACTGTGGGAAAACGCTGTTAGGAGAAAAAATTGGAAGCCTACAAAATGGTCGAGGCAAAATGGTCGAAAATTTGCTTTTTTGCCAGCTGTGGAAGCTTTTCTCTTTTTTAACTCTTCTTTTAACTTAACTACACTCCAAGTCGCGTACATTTTAGCAATTTAATTCATAAACAAACTAAGACAAACAAGTCGCATACAAACAATATGGCGGTTGGTTAGGAACACTCAACAGTGTCGCCACCAACATTATGTTTGTAGTTTTTAACCCCATTATGGTACTAGAAATAGGGACCAGTTAGTTCAACCCGGCTTCAGACTGGCTAAAGTAGCCTCATCTTTCATAGGGTACTGTTTAAAATGTTATAATAAGATACCTCCCCATATATTAGAAATAATGAGAAGAAATTCAAGTCTTGTATTAAACGCACACTACGCAGGCAAGCATATTATAAGTTGGGGGATTATATTGAAGATAAAAATGCTTGGCTGAATGCTGGTCCTGCTCCACAGCCACTAGGGAGCACAAACTAATCTGTAAATATTTCGGAAACATTGTTGGACCGGCTGAAGATTGTAAGAAAAATTTGAATTGTTTAGAATCAACTTACTTAGCATTGTATAATTTCAGCCATTAACAGCACATATGTGAGTACTGTGTACCTTAAACTTGACTTTAATTATCAGTTTTAGGTATGGTATATTTTTGACTTGAATGTGGGTTGGCGGTTGCGAGTGTCATGCTCACTCAAAAGTCTAGCTGATGGTGGCGTATGCGTTGGATCATTTGGCTCCATTCAAAATGGTTGATGATGGTCGGGACTGGTCATTTCTCAACTGCCATGGTTGATTTTTATTATTCCTTTGAATTGTTCCTCTTTTATTCCGGACGCTTTTATCCTGCTCGTCTTTTACATCGTTCTCACATGTATGTATAATTTCAACCCGATATAAATAAATATTTGTAAAAAAATATTATTTTTAAAAGAGTGTCCGTGGAGATCTACGGTTTGGAACGTGCAAATAGCTTCAACTTTTTGGACCGACCGACCTTGACAATTCAAAAGTGCCTGTAAATGGTTTAATTGAAATAAATGCTTGAATTTTGAATTTTTGGATTTTTTTAATTCTGTTACTGCTGGAAGTCTGAAGCACTACTTATAGTTGAGCAAACGTAATTTCAAACTATACCGGGCTACTAGGGCATGTGGGTATTATATTATATGAAAGAGCTCTATTAGCACATTCCCAAACATTTTCTTTTTTAGGGCAGCATGGTTTTTGAGTTTTGACAAAGATGTGAAACAAATTATCTCCCCTCCCCCCCTTATCTCTGATATTTGCATTGAGAAAAATCTGATAATATTAAATTTGATAGAAGTTTGACTTTACACATCTTCAAAGGATTGTAAACCTGAGTATATGATTTTAATTTCAACGGACAACAGTGATCCTGTTTTAGTTCTGTTTTGTCCGTTTGAGATACGGAACCCCTTAAAAATAACACGTAATCTCTTTGAATGAAATAGTTTAAAACAATTACCTTATCCTCGAAGTGCTGCAGCTGGCGCTCCTGGTCGTGGAGTCGCTCGGGCGGCACGCGCGGCGGGAAGGCGGCGGGCGGGAAGTTCATGCTGCACACGAGCTCCAGCAGCAGCACCAGGCGCTCCCACAGCCCCGCGGCGCGCAGCCCCGCGCCGTACGCGTACAGCACGTGCGGGTAGGCGAGCGGCGCGGCGCGCGTGGCGGCCAGCGCGGCGCCCGCGGCCGCCTCCAGCTCGGCCGCGCCCGCCGCGCCCGCGCCCGCCACCACGCGCAGCCACAGCTCCGTCAGCTCCGAGCTGCCGCCCGCACCCCCACCTAACGTGACCCACACTCACACTCACTACACCATCTGACCGACTATCTAGGCCAGAACGCAAAGTGCAACAGAAGCTCAACAACTTGATTACAGAAAGCACACAGTAGGAATTTTAAGTATTATTATAATCATTATCGTCATATCTAAATCAGATGACAGTACTCTCCTTTTCTTAGCTAAATTATTAAGTCAAAAAGCTTGAATATTGCAAATAAAAGGCTACAGCAGGTGAGATCGATTTTGTTATGTTTTCGTTCCCAGACCAACAAAAAAAGGAAGACTGCGCGCCGCGAACATCAAAAAAGAAGCCACCTTTTTGTCTGTGTGTCAAAAGGTTGCCATATTTGTTGAATTTTTTCCAATAATTTGGGGAATAATATTAGGTCCTTTTTTTTAGGGATGGGAAATCATCCAATGACTCCTCCCGCTCTGGGCGGAGCGAGAGGGAGTGTCAGACTTCTACTACTAAAACCCATCCATGTTCCTTCAGTGCCCTTTGTGTTCCGGAGCCACGGTATCTCTTTCGAATAGTCCCGTGACTCCGGCAGGCGTCGGCCCTTTCGGGCCCCTCCCAATGCTGACTCTCTTTGAGGCGCGCGTGGAACACGAACGCGCCGTCGACACGGCCTGTCGTCAGATGACGGACGGACGGCGAGCTGCCCATAGCTTACCGTCCACAGGCCCGCGCCTACGGTGGCCGGAGGTCACCAGATGGCCTCCGAAGCCCGCGGCGTCAACCACAGCGGCCGGGACGAGAGGTTCTCTCCCTCTCTCACTCCGCCACCTCCTTCGCTAGCATGACTGCTTCGCGTGCGTTCAGGCGATTTTGCCATACCTATTACTGGAATCAAAAGTAGCTCACAATTTAGGACCCATTAGTTTAAATGTTAATATATAATCCGTGGTGCTTGGCAACTGGGCTTAACCCAGTTGTATATGTCCCTTGGTGCATATTGGCCTAGCTCTAATCTGTCTCCTGCTGGATATGGAGGGAAGTGGAAATTATATTTATTTTTCCTACTCCTGCTGGATATGGAGGGAAGTGGAAATTATATTTATTTTTCCTACTCCTCCGCTGTACTCTTCTAATTAATTTGGTTGCGGGATCCAAGACAGTTGAATCGTTTCTCCGGGACTCGTCGGGTTTCATTAACTCGGCGTTTTTCTGGTGGTCGCCACTGTTTATTCTGGCTTTCAGGAGTTGCAGTGGTTGGGAATGGACTGCTTCGCAGAAGGAGGTGGCGTCCAATTGCGTCTCGCTCCGGACCATGGCTTGGACCAGGCCCGTACGCGAGAGGTCGCCGCCTATCGCCGCTTCGAGGACACGGCGGTGCTCCGCCCAAGCGGGGCACACCTGCACAGTGTGCTTCACCGTGTCCTCCGGTCGATCCTCGCAGTGGTGACACCCGGGCGTTTCCTCCCGCCCGATTCGGTGCAGGTACCTCCCGATACATCCGCGTCTGGTGAGGACTTGTGTCAGGCGGAAGGTGAGGACGCCGTGGCGCCTCTCTAGCCACTCCTCAAAGAGGGGACTTATCGCCACTATCGTGGCGTCGTTGTCTCCATGTCGCCATGAGATCACGCCGGAAGTCTGTCCGCTGCGCGACAATTTGCCGCGTCAGCGGAGTTTCCCCCCGGCGTAGTACCTCCGCGCGCCACTCATACAGGCGCGCGAGGACTATCGCCTCCAGATCCCATGGCGGTAATCCGGCAAGGAGACTCGCCGCTTCGCGCAAGATCGTGCGGTACCCGCGAGCCAGCCTTACGGCTGCCACCTTTTGGGGCGCGTTCAGGTAGTGGGCAGCACGCTGCCTCTAAGAATGCGCCCATAATATATTATTAGGTCCTTACATATGAAATTGGTGTTTTGTACGGGAGGGCTATAAAGTCATTTTTTTTTTTGGAAAATATATTTAATTAATCAAAGTATTCGCCGTTGTTATCTATGCACTTTTGCCATCTCATCGGTAGTTCATTGATCCCTTTACTAAAAAAAAACCATGAGGGCGAGAATCAATAAACTCTTTGAAGGCCGCATCGGAGTTGAATTTTTTTCCTTGTGAGAAGTTGTCCAAATTCCGGAAAATGGTATTCTGTTGGAGCAAGGAGCAAGGTCCGGGGAGTACGGTGGATGTCGCAGACATTCCAATTGTAGCTCATCTAACTAAGTTGTTTTTTGTTGTGAAGTGTGTGTTCGTGCGTTGTCGTGAAGCAGCAGTGGTCTAGAGCGATTGACCAATCTCGGTTGTTTAGCAGCTAGTTCTTCCTTCATGGTTTGCAGTTGCTGACAATAGATATAATTACAATTCATGAGGTACCCATCGTTCAAGTTTTTTTACTTTCCCTATTTGCTTCAAGTGGATTCATATAGTTTTATCACTTACCCCGAAGCCTGTAGCTATCTCTGAAGTGCTTTGCGATGGAACCGCTTCCACAATAGCCTTTAATTCTTCATTTTACACTTTGGTCTCCGGCCGTCCACGGGGTTGGTTCTGAAGGTCGAAATTTCCAGAACGAAAACGTTGAAACCAAAAACGTAACGTGCTTTCTTTAGCGACACCAGCGTGTCCTTCGAGCTGTTTCTGCAGCACTGGTGGCACGGTAGAACTCGTACTCGTAAATATAGCGATATTTCATGTTTTCCATTGTGCGGTAATAAACGACGCCAAAGAAAAAAATAATGAGGAAAAAACAAATGAATGACTGTTTTCAAAACTCAAATGTACCAGCTAAATGAATTTATAAATTTGAATTTGGAATTCTTAACCAAAGAGGAGATATTTCAGATCAAAGTGATGAGTACGATAAAACGCTAATTTCATATAGACCTAATATTAGTGTGGGTAGGATAAAATTGTACGAGCCTACGAGGAAGATATTGTTTGGCATGGTATTGTACCTTAATGGTTTAGAAAGACTTCTATTCCTAATCTATAAGATTAAAACCATAAAAAAACCGGCCTAGTGCGAGTCGGACTCGCGCACCGAGGGTTCCGTACAAACCTGTAGGTATATATTATAAGCAAAAGTTTTATCATTCTCTTATTTTAGAAGTTACGGGGACACACATTTTAGCACTTTGAAAGTGTCTCTCGCGCAAACTACTCAGTTTAGAAAAAAAAAAATTAGAATCCTCAATATCAATTTTGAAGACCTATCCATAGATACCCACACGTACGGGTTTGATGAAAAAAAAAAACGAAATTCAGTTCTAAGTAAGGGGACCCCCAAAATTTATTGTTAGAACTGATACTCAAAAATTATTTTTTCAGCAAACCCATACGTGTGGGGTATCTTTTTTCTCTTTTTTTCTCTATTTACAATCAGCCATTCAGCTTTAATTAAATTTGTTTGACATAATCAAAGCAGTTTTAGATTAAGCACATCCATTGATGTGTCATCTCCTTAATGAGTATAGCTTCAGATTGAAGCAAGTTTTGTCCTTCTTAATCGGTATACACTATGATCAGTGTCCATGAGTGCTTTCGCCAACTGGTTCTTGTGACGTTTCAGCCTTTTCTTGTAAGCCTCACAGGACCTGTCTATCTGCTCCTTCACAGTGGGCATTTCAGAATATTCATGTACTTCTGTATTCTTTACAAACCATGGGGCATTGATCAATGTTTTTAAGGCCTTATTTTGAAAGCGCTGAAGAATTTCTATATTGGTATGGCTTGCCGATCCCTAGAGTTCGATGGCGTATGTCCAAACTGGTTTGATTACGCTTTTGTAGATCAAAAGTTTATTTTCCAAGCTGAGTCTGGATTGTCTGCCTATGAGCCAGTACAAGTCTCTGAGCTTTATGTTTGCTTGATCTCTCTTCGCCTTAATGTGGTCCCTCCATGTGAGTTTCCTGTTCAGATGCATTCTCAGATATTTTACAGTAGTTTGTTGAGGTAGTTCAGTTCCATCAAGTTTCACCGGTGGGCAGTCTCCACGCTTGAGCGTGAACGTCACATGGGTTGATTTTGCAGCACTTGCTCTTATCCTCCACTTTTTAAGCCATGTTACAATTTTGTCTAAATGTGGTTGTAGTTTTAGTGACGCTGTGTTGGGATCTTTGTGGCACGAGAGTACTGCTGTATCGTCAGCATAGGTCGCAATCATTACCTCTTCAGAGTATGGCAAGTCAGCTGTGTAGACTGTGTACAATATCGGACCCAAGACTGAGCCCTGGGGAACTCCAGCTTCTATTTGGAATATAGATGAGAAAGAATCTCCGATCTTCACTTGGAACATTCTATCTTGAAGGTAGGATTTTAAAATCATATAGGCAGTGTTTGGTAGGCACAGATTTAGTTTATATAGGAGGCCCTTATGCCACACCAGGTCGAAGGCCTGTGGCACGTCCAGAAATACAGCAGAGCAGTATTCTTTTCTTTCTAGTGCTTGACGGATGGTGTTAGCAACTCGATGGATCTGCTCTACAGTACCGTGATGCGCACGAAACCCAAACTGGTGATTAGGTACCACCTTTTGTTCTTCAAGCATCGGATGGAGTCGTTTCAAGATCAGTTTCTCGAAGAGCTTGGACATGACAGGGAGAAGGCTTATTGTCCTGTATGATGCTACTTCCGTTGGTGGCTTTCCAGGTTTTGCAACCATGTTTAATATGGATATTTTCCATACAAGTGGAAAATATTGTAGCCTTAAAACCGCGTTAAAAAGCATTGTCAGGAGGACTATACCCTTCCTTGGCAGCTGTTTCAATATCTCTGCTGTTATGAGATCGAATCCTGGTGCCTTTTTTGTCTTAAGTCGGAGTATAGTTTTTTTTACTTTCGCTGGTGTTATTACTTTTAGTGGCAATGACATCTGTTGGTCACTGTCAATTCCTTTTCAGAGAACATAGGATCAGGCTCATTGGGCTTGAATGAATCCTTCAGAAAACGAGCAAATAACTCTGCTTTATCTCCTGATTTCCTTGACCAGTTGCCATTTGGTTGTCTCAGTGGAGGAATGTGCTCTTTAGGTCTTTTCACAGATTTTGTCTTCTTCCAAAGGGAATAATAATTGTCAGCTTTATGTGGAGATAGGGTCTTAAGCTTGTCTTGCAGGGTGTTGTTCTCATTTTCTTTTAGGAATCGCTTTAGCTCCTTTTGTGCATTATTGAGTGCCGTTTTATCGTGTTGATTTCTACTTAAGTGCCATTGTCGTCGTAGCCTCCTCTTTGAAGCTATCATTTTTTTTTATTTGTGTTCTATCCTGCAGCTTTTCTTTAGTGTCAAGATATGGGGTAGATGACCATGCTGCTTTTTGGATTAGATTGGTCACGTTAATAGCGCAGTTCTCCACATCATCTTCTGTTTTGAGTGACATTAACAAGTTCGCATTTACATCAATGTAGTCCCGGAAAGATTCCCAATCAGTTTTATAATTATATAGAGTCTCTCGCGGCTCCCTAAATATAATAGTAGTGCTCAGCGTACAGATTACGGGTGTGTATTACCATCCAAACATGATTCCGTTCTTGTATACATTTCTGACATTCCCTTTGTGATGAAGAAGTCAATCAGGTCAGGAGTTTTGTTGGGATCTGTTGGCCAGTACGTTGGTTCGCCGGTTGAAACAGTACCTAGCGAATTCTTGTCGACCGCTTTTTTTAGTTCACTACCGCGTGTTGTAGTAAGCCTGGAGCCCCAACGTGTGTTTTTGGCATTCCAATCTCCTCCGGCAATAAATCTACATCCAAGGTTGCCGAAGAAGTCTGTAAACATTTGTTCATCGATTCTATGGCGAGGAGGACAGTACACGGCGGCCACTGTAAGTGTTCCTTGCCAGTCATCCATACCTATTGCTACAGTTTGGAGGAATGGATGTTTTAAGCTAAAGAGAGAGTGGTGCTTTATATTCTCCTTAATTATGATTACAGCTCCTCCGTGCGACGTTCCATCAGGATAGTTAGAGTAGTACACATTGTATCCATTAATTTTAATCACTCTTTCGTCAGTCAGATGAGTTTCCGAAACCAATAGGATATCAATTTTTTTATGGTTAAGGAACAGTATTACTTCTGCTTTATTAGGAGCTATGCCATTTATGTTCCATGTAGCGATACGCAGGAACTTCATTTCTGTTGCTGGGCTATGAGTGCCGTGAGCAGTCCCGTTTGTTGTATCAGTTTATCTATCTTTTCTGATTGTTTGATAATGATTTGTTCTAACAAATTTGTTGACTGAGGCTGGATATCCTCTGTTGTTCTATTCCTCTGTAGGGTAACTCTGGAATAAGTTATGGTATTGGGATCAGTAGTGTTTTTAGTCTCAGGGATGTTTATGCTTTGTCCAGTATACTTCCGAAACTTAAGTGGTGGGGATTCGTCAATCTGCAGTGGAGCAGCCGATGTGTTTTAAGGCTGGTTTACTTTTATTGTTTGCTGTTTGTAACATCTTTCGAGCTCTTATCTCTTTGTAAACCTGACAGCCCTTGTAATTGGCTGGGTGGTCTCCAAAGCAAAGTGTGCAGGTAGCTGGTGTATTTCTATCTATCTTTGGACAATCTGCAGTTTTGTGTCCCTGTGCACACTTTACACATCTATAGGAGCGCATGCAGTTGTTTTTTGTATGTCCATACTGCTGGCATCGAGTGCATTGTACAATTTCTTTAGATTTCCTGGGATCTTCAATCTTGACTCTTGTGTGGTAAATAAATTCTATGTTTTTTAGCTCCGGATTGTTTGAGCCTGGTTCTATATTAACAAAGAACATATTAAGTGGCTTTTTGTTCTTCTTAGATATGGCACATATGAGATCTAGTAAGTAGTTTTTTTGTAATACGTCTTAAATCGTAAACCGCAACTTTTGCTTAAAATATAATACCGGGGGCCGAGTCACCCGCGTCCGTAGGAGAATACCCTTCAGCGAATCTCTGCACGTGGTCCCCGGGTGGTGCTAAACAGGTGACAATAACCGCCTCCGTGGTCTAGTGGTTATACCACCTGATTCAGACCCAGAGGTCCCGGGTTCGATTCCCAGCGGAGGCAAATTTTTTGCTCGGTTTGGTTGGTGGTAGGACTTGTTCCAAGTCCACCTGGCAAGCTACCACCATCATGTCTAAGTCTGTCGCCATAACAACTATGTTAACAGCATTGTTGTGTTCCGGCAGTTAGAGGTATGATAGCCAGTTCCTCTGTGCAAGAGGATTCCGGTTGAAACTCGCTTCCATCTTCGGCCTAATCATCACTTTCCATCAGGTGAGATTTGGGCCAAGAGTTTCCCCGTTTTGTATATAAAAAAAAAACCTACAAGTTTGTACGGAACCCTCGGTGCGCCAGTCCGACTCGCACTTGGCCGGTTTTTTTGTTTGCGGTGCGCCTTCTTCCTTTTTTTGTTGGTCTGAGGTTTTCGTTACATTCGTTTCCGTTCGTCTCGAAAGAAAAGTAGTTTATGTGATTTCAAACAATAACGGAGCGTTAGCGGAGGATGATGTGACGTACTGACCGGCGGCGAGCGCGGCCAGGTCTTGGCGCAGCAGGTCGAGGCGCGCGGGCGGCGGCAGCGCCAGCTCGCGCGCGCGGTGCAGCGCCGCCCGCACGCGCCGCGAGCCGGGCAGGCGCGCCGCCGCCTCGCCCGCCGCCGCCAGCGCCGCGTCGGCCGAGCGGGACCGCTCCTGTAAACCGATCAACGCTACAGAACCGACAGCTAATACATTACGACCGAACTCCGAGGACCCGACACCAACATACTTGAAACTCGATAAACCGCAACCACAGAGCTTCGTCTGTTGGATTCTGAGCGAGCATGTCGCGGAAGGCGCTCGTACGCTGCGCCAGCTCGGCGTCGGCGAGCGCGTCGGGCGCAGGCGGCGGCACGGCGAAGTAGCGGCGCGCGCGCCCTCCCGCGCCCCGCGCCGCACCGCCCAGCGGGCCCAGTGGCGCCACGGAGTTGTACCTGTGTATTACACTCATCATTATCGTTGCTGCTTCAGAGAATTTTATTTATCTCACCTCATCTGCCTAGCCTATTCCCAACTATATTGGGGTCGGCTTCCAGTCAAACTGGATTCAGCTGAATACCAGTATTTTACGTGGAGCGGCTGCCTACCAGACCTCTACAACCCATTAACTGGGTAACAAGGTACTCCTTGGCAAGACTGGTGTCAGATTTTCTGGCTTCTGACTATCCATAACTACTGCCAAAGATCTCCACATGACAGCCGGGACCAACAGCTTAACGTGCTTTCCGAGGCACAGACGAAACTCGGTATGTTAAGATGGTCACCCATCCACAGACCAACCTCCGCAAGTGTTGCTTAACCTTGAGGATCAATCTGTGCGGCTGTTATTATTTAGCCACGATCATTACTAAAAATTACAACCCATGCAATTTTGCACAATTTATTATGATAACTACAACTAACTGTCTTCTCAGACCAAACAAATACCAGCAAGGTCCAGCCGTTTTGGAGGAGTTCGATTCACCTTTTCACCAATAGATCTATACTAATATTATAAAGAGGTAAAATTTGTTTGTAAGTTTGTATGTAGGGGGTAATCTCAGGAACTACTGGTCCGATTTCAGTATTTTTTTTTAATTCTTTCAGTGTTGGATAGCCCATTTATTGAGGTAGGTTATAGGCTGTATATCATCACGCTAAGATAAATAGGAGCGGAGCAGTAATGGATAATGTGACGCAAACGAAGTTGCGAGGGTCAGCTAGTAGGAAATATTATAAAAGGAAAGATTTGTTTGTTTGTTTGATTTGAATAGGCTCCAAAACTACTGGACGGATTTGGATAAAATTTTGTACAAAGATAGTTTGAGACCCGAGGAAGGACATAGGATTGTTTTTAACCTGGAAATCCCACGGGAACGGGAACTGTGCAGGTAAAACGAGGGCTCCACTTCGTATAACAAACTCTCGGTTTGGAGCTTGATTATTTTTTTGGGTAGAGTACTCTTCTTGTAGAACACTATCACAAAGTTTTATAGCGCGCAAACACATAGTTTTAGAGAAAAAAAATCCTAAAAATTCAATTATTTCTAACCTATTTACGAAAAAATGACATATTTTGCCACAGATAACTTAAAAAAATCGGTCCAAGGTCGTTTCGTTTTACGGTCAGACTAAGTGACCACTCATTTAAAAGATTTTTTTATTGAATATTATAGTTTTTGACTTTATTTTATTTTTTAATAGTTGCGCAAGTATTATGTTTTCAAATAAAAAGCAAATAATATAAAAAAGTATTTTAGCGATTGTGGGTAACGAAACGTAATTTCAGAATATTATGATGTATTGTATGCGACGTTTACGTTTGACAGTTGTCATTCATCGTTTATACTCACGGTCGAGAGCGTCTATCGTACTCCTGTTTGTTTCAACGATTGAGTGATACCATGGCGTCTCCGAAGTCCCCGACTCAGAATGCAAGAGCAAGCGGAGCGAGCTCTGGACTTGGGGGCACCCCGACTCGGATAGGTTAGGTTAGAAGAGGACGAGTGAGCGAGCGAAGCGAGCGAATAGACCCCGCCATCCGCTTCGAGGTTATTTTTTTATAAACCACTCAGAAGGAGCCCCGCACAGCGGGGCTCCGTCGACATTTTCTTTCAAATTGACATTTTTGAGAGGTTTGAGTATGACCTTGAGTATATTCTTGACGTTGGAGTTTGAGAGGGCAATTCTACAATTTTAGGCATATTTTGACCTTGAAGTGTTTGACCTCGACTTTTACGAGTTTGACCTTGACCTTGAAGATGCCCCTGACCTTAATTTGGATTAAAAGCTTATATAGAGTTATTATATAGAGTCGCCATATAATCTACCCCACCCTTAATACTCCCACTATCCCACCAATCCCGAAAGAAAGTTTTGGCGATTTTTTTTTTCAGCACCTATGGTTTTGCGCGTTTTGGTAATTTCAAATTTACTATAGAAAAGGTATATTCTACCGAAAAAAAAATACCTACTATAAAAAACGGCAGTTAGCTAATACGAAGTGCTTCCAAAACGAGAGTGAAGCCGCGGGAGACAGCTAGTAGTATATAATTTGTCAAGTGAGCGAAGCCACGCCATCAGCTAGTTTGCAATAAAATAAGTTCTAACTACAAATTATGACCATTTTCGTTAGTTTGTGCTGTAATACTCTCCTTACCAAACATGATTCTAATTTTAAAATTAAATTGTGCTAAGGCCCATTACAGCATAGCAAACTTTTCCCCATAATGGAAAATTTAGTCAGCAGTCTGTTATTCTGGCTCTGTAAACAATTTAAACTAGAAATTTCTGCACTCCATTGTCAACATCATTGCAATTAGTCAAATGCAAAATTTTCCATTATGAATATATAAATATTCAAGAAAAGAAAAGTTATACACATAGCATACCATACTATTCTGTTAATGATTATTTAGAAGATAAGAATAGTTGGTTGCTGTGTTGAATGCGAGACATAATATTATCATGTTCTTTTTCTAAAAGTAGTTTGTTTAGGACAGGTTATATGTGTTCATATAATATTGGTTATATTTTTTAAATATTTGTTTATATTTTATTTCGTTTTTGTCTTTTTATTATTAATAATCTGACTATGTACATCAATCTTTCATCGTCAACACTTGCTTGAGTGTGTATTTTGTTTTATAGTATCATAGTGTGCTAGCTGTTATTTGTTTTTTTTTTTTTTGTTTTGTGACATGTATTAATTAATTTGCATTCTACTCATTGTATAAATAATTCTAGTTCCAAAAACGTAACAGACAGATGTGTTGCTGGGGAGTTTGTTGGCCACTTCTTCTTCACAGCTAAAACACTAGGAAGTGGTGACAGGCGGGCGTTTTGGGGGACTGTCTTTTGTAGATTTTGACGTTCAAAAAGTGCTGGCTCTCAGCCTAATTTGAATAAATGACTTTTGAATTTGAATTTATAGTCAAAAGTGGTAAAGCAATTTGAGGAATAAAGAAATATTGACAATACAAAAATGATTAGCTTACTGTGGTCTTCCAGGATAGTAGAGTGTGGTAACTCGCAAGTTACCAACATCAAACTTGCGGTCTAGGTAATAGTCCTGCTGTTCGCTCAGGCCGGGCGCGGCCGCCGCCTGGGCCTCGGGCCCGGCAGCGCCCGGCTCACGCTCCTCATCGTTGTCACTGGCAAGAAGCTGCGCTTCCAACACTTCCGAATCACGTTGCTCTTCGGCTGCAATAAATACTGAAACTATAGACGGATTCGTATTTAATTACAGTAACAAATTTAACAGCTTGTTTGAAACAATCACCTTCATTTTCGGTTTTATTTTCGCTTGAATCTTGTGCGTATGCCGGAAACAAAGACATCTCACAATTCTTCTTATCAAAAATAATATATTGATTCCAAAACTATCTTGATCAAATAATTAATATTATAAACTCAACATAATAATTTCTGTTGGTCCCTCTCCGACTAATGAAGGACACCCATCAATATCACAGTTAATTATAGCACAAAGGAATAAAAATATTGTATTGTTCAATAAATTAAAGTTGTGTTAATTTAAAACGATTTAAGAAATCGAAAATTCACTTCACATAGGTACCACTGACTGACGTATAATTCTTTTTTTTTTTTTTTTTTTTTCCTTTTGTTCCCTCTGGAACAGGCTAAGGTCGGAGACCATGCTGCCTAGTCATCAGTAAATTCGTATTTTTTTGTAAAGTCACAGTCATTACTTATATATTTTTCCTTAGGTAAGAAAATCCAGGTTAGGTCCTCAGTTTCATATTTTTCATAAGTAGAGTAAATCCGTGTTAAGTCATCAGTTTTAAAAATATTTCACTATAATCCATGTATTAGACTTCTTATTCTCAAAATCTAATGTAAAATCCTCAATATTTTTTTATCCACAAGTTATAAGAGCCATGTGTCAAGTCATAGTAAGAGCCATGTGTCAAATCATTGTCATTTTTTTTATTATTTTTTATTTTATTCCCCCAACCGACGATCAGGGTTTTTAAATTTTAAGGTTACCGTCTTTTCAAGTTATCTTATACCTAGTACCTATTATCATAACATACCGCTAACGTTTCTTAACAATAGACAGCGAAACAAATATAACGAAATTCAATAGAAAACTGTTTAAATTTAAATAGAATTACAAGTTATATACAAAAAACAGACATCTATCCTATATACACAAGAAATTAAATTTGCCCAACTGTACTAATAATGAAATTAAACAAATGTAAATACGTCGAACTATTTACAAGGAGAGCCTGAATGGAGCGCGGTACCAAATCAGGACTACCATATATTTCAATAAGCTCATCCATTAACACAAGGCGCTGGATGCCAAAAGATGAGCAGTCAAAGAAAATGTGAGCTAACGTTTGCTCAACTTGAGAATTGCAATGATCACAAAGAGGACTATGCACAATTTTCAAACGAAACAGATGATAATTAAGACGACAATGACCAAAGCGAAGCCTGAGTATAGTGGAGTAAAACTGCCTATTCATGTAAGTATTGATTTTACAGAACCAAGGCATGGTTCCTATGGGAACATTAAATACAGCATACCATAAACCTTTATTTTCAATTTGAACTGTGTGATTCCAATGCCTTTTCCATATACCAGTGGACCGTTTTTTCAACAAAGGGACTATGTCTGTGCATGGAACAGATATATTAAACTACTAGAATCAGGGACATCATCAGAATTTGTTAAAGTTCTGGCTAAAACGTCAGCCCTTTCATTTCCCAACACACCAACATGTGAAGGGACCCACATGAACAAAACCTTAATATTATGAGAAGACAAATGCAGCCAGGATTCTTTTATTAATGAAATTAGATAGTTTGTTTTAGCATTCAACCTATTGTTTTTGAGATTTTTAAGAACACTCATGCTGTCACTAACTATTATCCACTCACAACATCCATCATTTTTATGTTCAATGTGGTTTAAGGCAGCAAGAATAGCCACAGCCTCAGCTGTGAATATACTTGTGTTTGAATTTATTTTATAACCAATACCAGTATTCAATAACCCGTCGTAAATAGCAAATGAGACTGCAGACTCAGTTTTGGACCCATCAGTATACACAAATCTATAATCAGTAAACTCAAGGAATTTACTATGTACATCTTCCTTGGTGGATAAATTGTGCTCAATGATGATGTCAATTGCAGGAAATTTGCTGTTGAAATCCCCCTGATAACATGGAAGAAGAGATGACTTATAAATTTGCAGACTTTCAAGAAAGTTTACATATTGAGAAAAACCTTGAAGTATATAAAGAGAGTTACAAATAGGTGGTGTACTACATTGTTTTAAGTTTGAAAATAGATGATTATTAATTTTACTATACAGTTTTAATAAAAACCTTTCTTTCAAGTAGGAGAATCTTATACTCAATGGAGGAAGTTTACATTCAACTTGCATTGCATTGATTGGAGTGCTTTTAAATGCTCCAGTAATAAGTCTCAAACTTTTGTTTTGTATTTTATCAAATAAATCAACTATCTTTCTATCACCAGCAAAACAGAGAAAACCATATTCAAAATGACTACGGATGAGAGATTTGTACAAAAGCAACAATATTTTTGGATCAGCACCCCAGGAGGTTCTACACAAAGATTTCAACATATTGAAAACTCTGTTAGCTCTTGAACTTACCAATTCAACATATTTTTTCCAAGAAAAATTATGAGTAAAAGTGACTCCTAAAAACTTAGCTTCATGAAAAATAGGAATAGAAACTTGATTGTAACACACAACAGGACTGAAGTTGCTAGCTTTGCCAAAGACCACTAGTTTAGACTTATGTGCATTTATATCTAGATTTAAATAAGAAAAGTATGTATATAATCCATCTAAAGCCTTATTTAGACTATTTGCTATATTTATTAAATTTTTTCCAGACAAATACACAACCAAATCGTCAGCAAATTGAAGATTTTTGACCTCAGAACCTAGAATCAAATTCAAACGACGAATATACAGAATGAATATTAATGGAGAAAGTATTCCTCCTTGACTCCAACTAAAAACACCGCAGGAGTGGAGTCGGCGAAAGCTGGCAAAGCTCCTAAGCGAGATGCCCCAGGTGTCTCGCTTGCCCCTGGATGTCCTGCGGTTCAGGCCGTGGGCGCCAGCGCGGGTATCGGTCCGGTTGTGGCGAAAACCGCAGCTAAGACCAAAAAGTCCCAAAATAAACAAAGGAAGACGGCGCTGCATGGGACCAGTACCGTTCCTTCGAAAACAAAGGCGAAAACGGAGACGGCTAATACCTCTGCCGGAAGTAGCCTTCCCAAACATCCCCCTCCTCCTCCTGTGGCTCCACAAGCCACATCCCTAGTTGCGACAGGCGGCATCGATGATGTTTTCTCGAGCGCCTGGCAGGTACATACCCGCAAGGGTAAAGGTAAGGGCAAGGGTAAAAAATCAACTCAACAAGCCCAATGCTCCTGCTCTTGTTCGGGCCCTTCAGGCCCAGCAGCTCCCGCAGACCAGGGTAAGAGGAAGGAGTGGCTGACGCGTAAGGAGCGGCGCGACAGAAGCATACGAGGACAAAAGGCCTCGCAAAACAAGCAGGTTGCTGCCACCAGCTCGGTTAAACCGATCAAGCCAGGTAAGCTGAACTTCTCTGAAGGGAAGCGGTCGCAGGCTGTGGCCGGCACTAGCCGTCCATCACCCAGTGAACCGCCATCTAAATCCGCAGGAGGTCCGGCTGAGGTGGTAACCACGACACAGCAACCCGATGGGAACGATCAGGCTGTGGCCAAGCGGGCCCTCAACGAGACGATATCGCCTCGTGGAGAGCATAAGCGGCCGCGGCTTGACCAGTCCCAGCGGGTTGTAAATAGAAGCTACGCCCAAGCTGCCAGTGCGTCCCTGAGCGTCGCGATCACCTGCGACCAGAGGGGCATCATCAGTCAGGGAGTATCGGACCAGATCCTCGCTGCTATCCACAAGCAGATAATCAGCGAGGCCTGCTCCGCTATGCAGGACACACCAGGGCCGACCTTCAACGCGAAGCCGCTGTTCGCCGGTGGAGTCCTCAAGCTGTGGTGCGGAAATGACCACACTTTGGCCTGGCTGAAGAAGACAGTCTCCAACCTGGCTCTCCCGGCTAGCACCTCGCTAGTCGTCAAGAGCCAGTCGGAGATCCAGAAGCGGGTCCGGTGCGGCATCGCCATCCCCGACGACCAGGGAGTCTACGAGGACTCGACCTACATTGGACGAGCCCTCTGCTACCAGAATCACTGGATCGACGTGAAGAGGTGGGTAGTGCTGCACGCGGAGAAGCAGAAGGCATGCTGGTTCGTGGTGCTGGGTATCCCCGAGGACCAGGTTCCGACCCTGATGTGCGCCGATCGCCGACTTTCAATTGGCTTGGGATCGGTGTACGTCAAGTTCCAGGGTCCGACCGGGCGGTTTGTCGACGTCCCTCGGGGGTGGGACCCGGTAACGAAGCAGCTGCTGGCAGAGACAGGGGAGACCATTTCCCCGCCAAACAACCCGGAGGCAACTGTGGCTGAACCTGCTGGAGCAGCGGGGTCGGCCGCCCCTGCCGTCACCGTGGACGCCGTCCCTTCATCGGGGGGGGAGCTGGACGACGCAATGTTGTCCCCGGCTTCGGACCTGAGGGAGGACGGCTTCGACGAGGGCGACCTGTTTGCCGGGCTGCGACTGGAGGGTGACGAGGAGGGTCTCGCCTGCGATGGCGTCCCTTTCGTCGGCCTGTAAAGTCGTGCAGGCTAACCTCCACCACAGTCAGACCGCGACGGCTCAGCTCCGCAAGTGGCTGGAGGTCCAACACACGGCCATAGCCCTGATCCAGGAGCCGTGGATTAGGGGAGGCCAAATACGAGGACTATCCAATCTCGGTGGTAAGCTCCTTGTTACTACAGACCATGATCACCCTAGATCGTGCATCTATGTCACAGGTAACCTTAAAGCACAGCTCTTAAGCGACTTCTGTTGCAGAGATGTCTCTGCAGCTAGGCTGAATATACAGCGTGGAGCCACAGGGATGGCCGTCGTTTTCGCCTCGGTGTATATGCCTGAGGCGGAAGAACCGCCCCCACACAATCTTGACCGCCTCATCACACACTGCGAAGGCAGCGGAGAGGAGGTGGTAATCGGGACCGACGCAAACGCACACCATCCACTGTGGGGGATGGAGACGCAGAATGAAAGGGGTAAGGCATTAGTTGACTATTTGTTCACAACTAACCTATCCCTACTAAACACAGGTTCGGAACCAACTTTCGTAACCAGACGCAGTCGTACAATCATAGACCTCACTCTGGCAACGGAGGGAGCAGCGGAACTCATCACCGGGTGGCAGGTCTCAAATGAGGCTTCCTGCTCAGACCACAGATGGATCCGCTTCGACATCCAGGTCTGTATACAACTTAAACAACCTAGGCGAAATCCGCGCAATACGGATAGAGCGCTATACACACGCAACCTCACCTTAAGGCTTGCCACACACGACGATCCGGAGTCTCTTGCGGACACGGCACAGATCGACACGCAAGTTCAACAAGTCACCGAATCGCTGATAAACAGCTACCACATAGCCTGCCCGGAAACGATTCCGCGCGACACACCAGGTAAACAACAGTGGTGGGGCGCGGATCTGGAGCGCAAACGTGGTAAGGTAAGGAAGACTCTTAACAGAGCCATGAACACATGTAGTGATGAGGACTGGGACGCTTATTACGCGGCCAAATCCAGCTACAAGAAATGCATCAGATTCAGAAGAACTACAGGGTGGCGTAAATTCTGTGGTAGCATTGAATCATGCCAACAAGCAAACAGGGTAAGGAAAATATTGGCGAAACAGGACACACCTGAGGTCGCCACACTCCGGAAACCCGATAACACGCTGACCACGACACCTGAAGAAGCGAAACGCCTCCTAGTTGAGACTCACTTCCCAGGGAGCGTATTCGCACAGGTAAATGAATGGCACGACGCTATCCAAACGCCATCAGAACATGACTGGCTTTATGCAAAGAAGATGATTACACTGGAAAAACTTCAGTGGGCCATCAAAAGCTTCCAACCTTTTAAGGCACCAGGTCCCGATGGTGTGCTTCCAGCCTTACTACAGTGGGGAGGTACCGCCGTTGCTACAAGACTGGTACCCTTAATGCGAGCGTGCCTGGCCTTTAGATACGTTCCTAAAGGATGGAGGGAAGTGAAAGTCATATTCATTCCGAAGCCAGGTAAAAGTGATTACACAAGCGCCAAATCCTATCGACCTATAAGTCTTACCTCGTTTTTGCTGAAGACAATGGAAAGACTGTGTGAAAGGGAGCTACGAGATGGCGCTTTAAAAGCAATACCACTGCATGGTAACCAACACGCATACAGCTCGGGTAAGTCGACAGAGTCAGCTCTTCATCTGGTGGTTAGCCAGATTGAGGAAGCGATTCACCAGAAAGGGTCCTGCTTGGGCACTTTTATAGACATCGAAGGAGCCTTCGACAAGACAAACTTTTCCAGCATTAGAGCCGCACTCTCCAGACACGGTGTAGAGCAGGTACTAACTGACTGGATTACTAATATGTTAAGCAAACGGGTAGTTCGCCTTGAGGAAGAGCAGCAGCTGGCCTTGATAGCCAGAGGCTGCCCGCAGGGAGGAGTGATCTCCCCTCTTCTGTGGAACCTGGTGATTAACGACCTAATCACCAAACTCAACGCGCTTCGTTATTACACTATAGGGTATGCAGACGACCTCGCAATCCTCGTGCCAGGTAAGGTAACTGGAACGATCTGCAACCTCACTCAACAAGCACTACGTATCGTGGAAAGATGGTGCGAAGAATATGATCTGTCAGTTAACCCCACGAAGACTGAACTAGTCATGTTTACTCAAAAGCGAGCACTAGGCCACTACCGGCTACCTAAGCTCTTTAACACAGAACTCCAGTTGTCTAACGAGGTAAAGTATCTAGGCATTATACTAGATAGTAAATTAAACTGGAGCTCTCATCTAGACTACAAACTAAACAGGGCTTGCATCACCTTCTGGCAATGCAGGAAAATGATAGGGAAGAGGTGGGGCCTATCTCCCAAAATAATACTATGGTTGTATAGCGCTGTAATTCGGCCTATGATTGCTTACGGGGCTATTGTGTGGTGGCCACGTGCAAAGCTAGTTACAGCTATAAACAAGCTACAACACATGCAAAGGCTAGCCTGCATGGCGACGACGGGCTGCATGAGGACCACTCCGACTTCGGCGCTGGAAGCCATGCTGGGACTGCCCCCGCTACACTTGTTTATACAACAGGAAGCGACGATGGCAGCACTGCGCCTTAAAACACTGGATCTCTGGGGTAAGAGAGAAACACGACACACCGTTCTGCTCAAGGAGCTCAATAATGATCTCCCCTTAACAACAGCACTAAATGACCGGGTACCCAAGCAATTTATCTTTGATAAAAAATACAAAATCCAACTGTATGAGGATCATCGCTGCGAGGGTCTAAGCCCTGCAGAGCTGCGGATCTTTACCGATGGATCAAAAACAGGTACTGGCACTGGGGCGGGAATCTTCTCAGAGGATCTCAATATCCATATAGCCGCACCATTGGGGGTCCACAACACAGTGTTCCAAGCTGAATGCATGGGCATTTCTCTGGCGGCATCAGCCATCCTAACCAGGGAAGTTAAGGATCATCCAATACGTATACTTTCGGACAGCATGGCCGTCCTGCAAGCTCTGAACAGCCACACAGTTAACTCTGGGCTGATTCTCGAGTGTCACCAGCGTCTCAACCAGGTTGGTAGGCACAACAAAGTAACCATTCAATGGATCAAAGGACACAGCGAATCCCGAGGCAACGATGCAGCGGACGAGCTTGCCAGAAGGGGTTCGAGTATGACACCAATTGGTCCCGAGCCCATCGTGCCGCTGCCTTTCGGGCACCTTCGCAATCTGGTAAGGAAACGCACCAGAGACAAACATCACAAGCTATGGGCTGACCATGGTGAGTGTAGGCAGGCCAAAGAGGCACTTCCCTCTATTGATGGCCGGTTCACAAAACAAGCCCTAAGACTGACTAAGCAACAGTTGCGCTCAGTCACAGCCGTAACAACTGGCCACGGGTCTTTTAATAAACACCTCTATGCTATAGGAACCACTGACAGCCCACTGTGCAGAGCCTGTATGGAGGAGGATGAGACAGCAGCACATCTGCTTCTAAACTGCCCGGTAGTCGCGGATTACAGGGCCAAGTACTTCGGTAACCCAGGTACCCTCTGTGAAATAGTTGGTAACACCAAGGCGTTGCTGGCCTTCCTCGGGGAGCTGGGGTGGATCGAATGACACATTTGTCCCACCTACACGCAAAATACGCGCTTAGTCGTGGAGTTGCGGAAACCAGCCCGATTTACATACATACATACATACATACATTCCTCCTTGACAAACTCCAATAGAAGCTAATCTTGGCCCATATAATTTACCATTATACTTAACATAAACTTTCCTTTCAGTTAAAAATTCATGGACCCAGTGAACTATTTTGTTTGGAATTCCTATGAGAAGCAATTCAGAACAAAGTACATCAATATTGACACTATTAAAAGCTCCAGCAACATCAAAAAATACCGACATTAAACAATCCTTATTAATGTAACTATTTTGGATATCAAGCTGTAACTGACAAATACTTTCACGAGCCGATGTTCCCCTACGAAAACCAAATTGATTAGTAGGTAAAATATTGTTTTGTTCTATGTAAAATTCCAACCTTTGTTTTATTAATTGTTCAAATATTTTACCAACACAAGATGTTAATGCAATAGGACGATAGGAATCAGGATTTGACCGAATTTTATCAGGCTTCAAAATAGGTATCAAGCAGTCTGACTTCCAAGGGTGAGGTATGTCATTGTTCAACCACAGGTTATTCAATATCTTGAGAAAAGTGTGCAAACCTCTATCACTAAGCTTTTTCAACATAATATAAGGAATACCATCCAGTCCAAAAGCACTATCTTTTCTAGAATAGACAGCAGCCATGAGCTCCTGTATTAAAAATGGTTTTATTAAGAAGTTATTTATAGAATTTGTCTCACTGACAAGAGGAAAACTTGATTTACTATTTACATAGTCTGGGGTATATTTTTGCAGAAAATCTTGAATCCAACTATCATCATTATTTTTGCAAGAATATGTTTTATTAAATTTCCGCATGTATTTCCAGATTCTCGACAGGGGTGTACATCGATTAAAAGAGCTGCAAAGTTCAACCCAACTGTTTGATCTTTCTGTTTTCAATGTAAGTTTTTTGAGGGCTTGTAATCTTTTGAACTGTATAAATGTGTCATCAGAGGGATTGTTTTTGAAATTAATATAAGCCAGCTTAGAATTTTCAACTGCTTCTGAGCATTTTTTATTCCACCAAGGAAGAGCAGGGGATTTAACCAACTTCCTATGAGATGAGTTATTCAAAGAAGAATTAGCATGAAAAGAAACTGGTGTATTACAAATAGGAAGACATTTGTCAATTGCAGCATGCAAAATTTTGCAGAACGCAGAATAAGTTTCCAATGGAGCAAAGTTTTGGTCCTGAAAATTTGATAATTCTAAATCTACACTTTGTTCATATATATTCCAATCAACCAATTTAAAGTTAGGATATATGGGCAAGTTATGGTTGTTGCTATTAGTGTTTCCTAAACTACAATTATTTACAAAAACTTTAATAATTACAGGAAGATGGTAGCTGCCAAGTGGATCATTATGTACAGACCAATCACAAGAAAGTGACAATGATGAGGACACCAAGGACAAATCTAAAGCATTTGGACGCCACGTCAAAGAACCAACTGTTGTCACTTCACCACTATTTAATAAAGTTAAATCATTATCATCAATAATTTCCAAAATATCCCTACCTCTTGAATTTGTAGAATTACATCCCCATGATGTGTGATGGGCATTGAAATCACCAGCAAATATCATCGGTTCAGGCACTGATTTGATTAAAGATTCAAATTTATGTTTGTTAAAAGAAGGAGTGCAATTTGTTGGACAATAAAAACTTACAATACTTATTTCTGTATTATTTACAGTTATTCTTACACAAATATTTTGTAAGGAATTGTCAGCATAT
This sequence comes from Ceramica pisi, assembly GCA_963859965.1. Classification (NCBI taxonomy): domain Eukaryota; kingdom Metazoa; phylum Arthropoda; class Insecta; order Lepidoptera; family Noctuidae; genus Ceramica; species Ceramica pisi. The sequence continues at coordinate 214,568 of OY982542.1, forward strand.
GTATTTATGTTTCTATAATCTATACTATTATGAATTAAAATAGCTACGCCATTATGTTTGTTACCAATATCATTTCTTTCTATTCTGTATCCTCTAATTTTAAAATGTTTAATAGGTGTCAACCAAGTTTCTGATATCATTGCTACATGTATGTTATGGTCATAAAGAAATCTAGTTAATAAAAGCTTATTACTTAAAATACTTTGTGCATTCCAATGTATGATATTAAGATCCATTGCTATGAGAGGAAGTACTATGTCTGAATGTGTGCTGAAGAATTTCTTTTATAGATGTAGAATTTATGGGTTTATCTTTTTGGCTTACTATAATTTTTGTTATTGCGTTTGTTAGAGTATTCATGAAAAAATCTGATTTAGATAAGTTCATAATTTGAGTTTCAATATTTTTGTGAGTTATTTGTGGAAATGAATTTTCATTGAATAAATCTGAATACTTGACGGCTCTGGATTTAATTTTACTTTCCTCAATTTTTTGTTTTTTTTGTGGACAAGTGTTTGAAATAGCGACATGATTACCACCACAGTTGGCGCATTTCGCGTTTTTAGGGTCTTCTTTGCATATCTTAAAACTATGATTGTATGTACATACAGAACATACTAGATCATTTTTACAGTATTTTGCAATATGCCCAAACTTCATGCATTGAAGGCACTGTTTTACAGGAGGAACGTATACGCTTACCTCATGTCTCCAACAGTCAAGATATACATACTGAGGCAACTCTGTGGACGCAAAAGTCACCGCCACAGTTTGAGTGGGCTGATACGTGACCGCACCACCGGCACTCTGACTCTGCACTCGACGCATGAAGCGCCTCACCTGAATTACATTTCTGGAACTACCAATAAGCGCACATATTCTTTTATTAGATAGGTCTGTAGGGACCGATGTAAGAACACCAGTAACCTCGGTGTTGACAGCAGGTATTGTCGCTTTGAAGCCCATTTCGTCTAAAAGTTTTTTATTTTGTAAGAAAACATTGGCATTATTGGAAAGATCGAAAGTGATACCAATTTTATATTTATTTATTGACCTCAGGTGTAGTATCCCAGTCACGCAATATTTCCGTATGGCATGGGATATGGCCAGCCTATCCTTGTCTGTAAATGTTTTGTTCTCAGTTTGATGAGATAAGAACACGATGTATTCAGATTTTTTACTGTTTTCAGGGTACTTTCTTGAGTACCCTGGGACTTTAAATATGTTATATTTATTGTTGGAGTCTTCATCAGAGTCAGAAAAAGAATCCCTATCTGATGCTCGTTCGTCAGGGGGCTCCTCTTTTTTCCGCTTCTTGTTTCCCATCTTCAAAAAACTATTTACAATTATTCACAATACCTAACTATAAAGTTTAAATATCTAATTATTCCGAAAATATACAAGATTAACAATTTAATTTAAAAACAATTTCAATTTTGGCGCCTTGTTCGTACGTTTCCCGCGCGTTTCTTTTTCTGACGTATAAATCATAATAGGTACTGACTTCGTGTGCGTTCGCCCAGCGGAATGTTGTTGAATTAAAAGATTTTAATTATGCAGATATTTAGTGTATGACGTCGTATAATTGTGTATGGTATAAAAAAATTTGTGCACGCAGCCATTGTGGAGAAATTCACCAAAAACTGATTCCGCTGGGCGAACGTTGTCCTGGCGGAACTTTTTTTAATCCATAGATTTTAGAAGAAAAGAGATGTGTCCAAAAATTAGTGTGTATTTGTGTGTAATTGTGTATGTATGAATAAAATTAGTGCATGCATAAACTTCGGAGAAATTCAAGTTTCCGCTACGCGAACGTTTGGCCATTACCTAGTTTTCATATAAAGCGCTTACATAGAGAGCTGTAGATTTTTACATAAGTTGTTTTGAATTTGTTTATATTTGTTTAAAAAATAGATTTAGAAAAAATCGTAGGGCTTAAAAGATAAAAATATAAACGTAAAATACGCTTATTAGGTCTTAGTTCTTAAAGTATGCACTTTGGGGTCTAGATTTTCACGTTTATACTAACCTTGTAAGTGTCTGCAACATGTTGCCAAGTATCAATGATGTTCCGTTAGTAATTAAAGAGTTATAGGACAATTTACCATGAATTGATCACTGTTTACAAAGCAGTCAAATATCACGACGTTCTAAAGGAATTGCATGGTAAAATGTATGCCAATAATTAGTGTATTCATTCAACTATTCACATGCAAAATTTCATGTCATTAAATTCAGTAATTAAAGAAAAACAATTATAATACTGACGAAGCATCGAAAACCTACATAACCCGACCAAGTTCGGATGCCTACAAAAAAGCGGCCGTGCCATATATCTTAGAAACGTTCTTAACCTTGCAATATAGTATTTATTAATATGGTACAGTTACGTACACAAGCGTTAGGAAAAAATAAAACAATTGCATTTCTTGAATGAAAATTATTTTTTTAATAATAACGCCACTATCTACGATAAAAATAAATCTTCAATTAACAAGTACTTCTCTATTTAAATATTCGAGTACAAAAATATTTTTAATTACATATAATACTTAATTATGTAAGTAGGTAATTATGATAACGTTAACAAACGCTTGCAACGACAGCAATAGACTTAAATGTGTTTTAACTAAAATAGGTTTAATAAACGATTATGAATATAAGGGTAAGTATAATATTTCGAGCTTCAATAAAAATTAAAATCACATCACATAATTAGACTATTCAGTTGTTTAGATTTGATCAACATTAATAAAAAAGTGCTTATAAACTAAAACATTGGTATAAAAAAGGTATTTTTAAGAAAATATTCTTAAATGAGTAGCAAATACAGTAAATAACCTCAACATACATAAGTCACTACCAGTACAACGGTATACATCAATTAAAAAATCGATTCAAGAAGTAGTTTTTTTTAAGTTATTAGATTGTTTGATCCACTAAAGTTGCAAAGGGGAACGCTCGTGCATGCCTAGTCCATTGGTTAAATAGTGTAATAAGCTACAATATGATAAATATTTACCTAAACAGTAGTAGGTACTTACATGTGGTAATTATTTAATTTCCCTAAGGGCTATACTTAGTTAGAATCCTGATCCGTGAAATCTTCAATAGAAATTAGCTGTATGAATTTTATTTGTCTTAAATAATAGGTATATCTAGATTATATCTAAAGTCTCAAAAGCATACTTAAATAAAGTACCTACGTAAATAGTACCTACTTTCTGTCATAGTCAAATACATTTAAAAAGTAGGTGTACAAAAATAAATGACATTATTATATCGAAACAACAATTGTGTTATCACCTATACCAATTCAATACCGATATTATACTGTAAATTTTGGGATGTTACCTAAATATATTGCACGGCCGCTTTTTTGTAGCTATTCGAACTTGGTCGGGTTATGTAGGTTTTCGATGCTTCGTCAGTATTATAATTGTTTTTCTTTAATTACTGAATTTAATGACATGAAATTTTGCATGTGAATAGTTGAATGAATACACTAATTATTGGCATACATTTTACCATTCAATTCCTATAGAACGTCGTGATATTTGACTGCTTTGTAAACAGTGATCAATTCATGGTAAATTGTCCTATAACTCTTTAATTACTAACGGAACATCATTGATACTTGGCAACATGTTGCAGACACTTACAAGGTTTGTATAACGTGAAAATCTAGACCCCAAAGTGCATACTTTAAGAACTAAGACCTAATAAGCGTATTTTACGTTTATATTTTTATCTTCTAAGCCCTACGATTTTTTCTAAATCTATTTTTTAAACAAATATAAACAAATTCAAAACAACTTATGTAAAAATCTACAGCTCTCTATGTAAGCGCTTTATATGAAAACTAGGTAATGGCCAAACGTTCGCGTAGCGGAAACTTGAATTTCTCCGAAGTTTATGCATGCACTAATTTTATTCATACATACACAATTACACACAAATACACACTAATTTTTGGACACATCTCTTTTCTTCTAAAATCTATGGATTAAAAAAAGTTCCGCCAGGACAACGTTCGCCCAGCGGAATCAGTTTTTGGTGAATTTCTCCACAATGGCTGCGTGCACAAATTTTTTTATACCATACACAATTATACGACGTCATACACTAAATATCTGCATAATTAAAATCTTTTAATTCAACAACATTCCGCTGGGCGAACGCACACACTGACTTCACCCACTGACGACTTCACCGAACCAACAAAACCACAGACTACATAGAGATACTACAACTACAACAAAACAATACCTAGTAGGCTTGAGTAACTCCACGGTGCATACTTTGAATAATCTATACTAATCTATACCTACTAACTTCTATACTAATATTATAAAGAGGTAACATTTGTTTGTATGTTTGTAAGTTTGTATGTAGGGGGTAATCTCAGGAAATACTGGTCCGATTTGCAAAATTCTTTCAGTGTTAGATAGCCCATTTATCGAGGAAGGTTATAGGCTATATATCATCACGCTAAGACAAATAGGAGCAGAGCAGTAATGGAAAATGTGACGCAGACGAAGTTGCGCGAGTCAGCTAGTCTATACTAATATTATAAAGAGGTAAAATTGTTTGTAAGTTTGTATGTAGGGGGTAATCTCAGGAACTACTGGTCCGATTTGAAAAATTGTTTGACTGGTAGAAAGCTACATTATCGGTGAGTGCTATAGGCTATAAATTATAAAGATATCATGCATATTAGTCGAACTATCTCAATTTTTGTCTATCCAGGCGGAAAAAAATAGCTCTTACAACAGAGTTATTTGCGTGCGCTGCCTTAACAGTTGTATATAATTGAAAACAATGTATGGCAACCTGGTCCGCCTATAATAGTTCTACAAAAAAGTCCGCGGCACCATATTTCTATCTTTTATATTTTAGCAGATATAGTAGCTTTTATGTGTTAAAAAAGTATTTTTCGACGTACTTATCTTTGGACGATTTTTTATACAACAAAATATTAAACCTTATCGAAAAAAATGTTATTATGATCACAAGAACATCATAGAGATACGATTTGCCCAAAACAGTATGTCAATTGGTTGAATAGTTTCGAAGATAATATAAAATTACTAAATCGCAAAACGCCGCCCTCGCCGTCCATTCACGAACCGCACTAGACGGCGTTGTGCAATTACGTCATTTTTCTGAATCGTGGTGTTAAGATTTTCCGCGGATTATTTACCCTCTCCAGTTATTATTTAACTTTTGTCGTTTGGTAGGTGAGTTGTACGTAGTTGGTTGAATGTTGTTGGTCTTTAAAATTGTTTTGGTTGCTCGGTTTCTCAATACACAATTACTTCGTTCTCATTCTTCGAGTTCGAAGCTGTGATATTTCTGTTTTTGGGATATCGGACAGTTTCAGCGATTGTTTATCATGCCTAAAAGGATATCACAACTTTCCCGTCAGACATCCCAGACATGAGACAAGAGCAGCTCGAGTACGCCACACGGAAGAGCCTCTCGAGGAATAGAGAAAATATTTCGCAAGCAAGCGCTGGGAAATCTAGCTCCGAGCGTTCACAGCGGCTTGCAAACCAAAGCTGGAGAACATCGCAGGTCCGTGCTCGGGAATCTAGCGCTGAACGTGCACAGCGAAGGGACAGGGAGTCTAACGCTGAGCGCTCGCAACGGCTCGCTAGCCTAGCTACATACATAGTATTATGCAATAAAAACAAAACCCTCCTTTTGGCCGTCAGGAAATAAATCATAGCAGTCAGTACTAACCGAACCACACTCATAATTTCATCACAAGTTAAAATGTTTACCGCCCAACGAAGTGGGCACGGGTCAGCTAGTAATATTATAAAGAGGTAACATTTGTTTGTAAGTTTGTATGTAGGGGGTAATCTCAGGAAGTACTGGTCCGATTTGAAAAATTCTTTCAGTATTAAACAGCCCATGTATCGAGGAAGGATATAGGCTACATATCATCACGCTAAGACTAAAAGGAGCCGAGCATTAATGGAAAGTGTGACGCAGACGAAGTTGCGTGGGTCAGCAAGTTGTCTGATAAAAGAAGACTCCATGCTTTGAAAGTCACGGATAAGGTGATAGTCCCGGCCGCCAAACGGCAGTTGTCAAATAAACCATGTCAAACGTCCTTGAGACGGTTTAGAAACTGTGGCACTAGGACTTGTGCAGTCGCTAGACATTACTGCTCACACGATAAGAAGAAGAAAATTTAGTCAAAGAAAGAAAATAAACGTACCTACTAGTGTTGTCAACAGCTAAACAACCACTTACAAAAATAAACGTACTAGTGTTGTCAACAGCTAAACAACCACTTACAAAAATAAACGTACTAGTGTTGTCAACAGCTAAACAACCACTTACAAAAATAAACGTACTAGTGTTGTCAACAGCTAAACAACCACTTACAAAAAATTGTCACAAACACGAAGTCACAAAGATTTCCACAACAAAATTGTTATTTAATAGGGTTCCGAACATCCGTTAAAAGTAAAACCCTTATTATAGGATCACTCGGGTGTCTGTCTGTCCGTCTATCCGTCTGTCTGTCTGTCTGTTAAACCCAGTTTTCCCGCCGTTTGTCTTAAAGCTTAGTTAGTTTGTCCGTCGGTTAAAGCCGGATCTACTTAACCGAATCTCTTAAAATTCGTTTTACACACATAAAAAAAAGTTTGCGATTACTTTGAAAAATCGAAAAACTAATATGATTTCTTTATACTTTTCAGATTCTAACTGCAATAGTGTCTGCTTGCCTGGCTCTTCGTTACTACTGTGTTAATAATTATGCCCCTCAGACACTCTCCTCCTGTTTCTCTGATGCCACTGCCAGTGATATCTGTCGCCGGGTCAGACAACATAACATCAACATCTGCATCCGTACGTTTTACTTCACATGACTCTTCGCGGCACCAATTTGCTTCGAAACCTGTCACTCGAGTCTAACGTCTCGGATCGTAAAAAAAGAAAATTCCAGGGAAAAGATGCCTCTGCACCCGATGAGCTTACTAAGACCATGTTTGCTGCCTTCTCAAGTAAACAAGAAACTCAGTTGTAAGGTATGATGCTCAAGATTAATAATATCATTGAACAAAATGCTGAGTTGAAATCAGTGTTGAAATTGAGTGTTGAGGTTATGTCGGCCAAGTATGACGAGTTTTTAAGCCGTATATCGTCCTTAGAAATAGAGAAAAAGGAGGAGGACAAGAGGCTGATTCGACAACTTGAGGATAAAATTGAGTATCTGGAGCGCAACACGAGATCCACTGAAATAAAATTCGAAATGTACCGAAGTCCGAAGGCGAGACAAAGGATGACCTCTGTGATTTGGTTGTCAATTTGGGACAGACCATAAAACTTAAATATTAGTCAAAATAACCTGAAAGATGTAGGTACACAGAGTGAAATCAAAAGGCAGCTCAAACTCAATAATTATTGTGAGTCAAGATGTTCAATGAGACCAGGGACAAAGGAGAAAAGCTCAAAACTACCTAATCACCTGAAGTTCAAGAACAAACAACCTACGAAACAACAGATTTTTATGTGTCAGGAAGACTTACGTTTAAAGCGCAGTAATTGTACTACTTAGCCAGAACACAACACAAAAATTATAGGTATGACTTTTGTTGGACCTCACATGGCGTAATTTATAGCTGGCGACTCCCAGTTCCGTATAAACTCAGAAGAAGACTTTCAAAAGCTTAGACCTAACGAGCAGGCTGCTCGTTATGCATGACTAATACAGCTGCTCTCATGGAAAATTTGTTGTACCTACGATTACTAAACCCTTTAATAATTATTTATACCTATTTTGCATAAATGTAAATATCGTGTTTGCAACATAACATACTAAATACCTTGCAATACATAAAACACCAAATACAAACAAACATAAAAAAACACAATTACCTATAACAAGCGTTTACACTCTCACACGCAGTCACACATTCAAGTTTCCCCATCTCATCTGGATCAGCTAGTCCATTCTGTAAAATAATAACCATTTCGATATCGACTTCACCTGAGTGACTAAGCTTACAAAGTGAACTTTATTTCACACAAAATAAGGTCTTATATTTATACGAATTTGAAACTCACCTCGGATTCCGCTGTCGAGACACGAAAATGTTGTTACAGAATAGCACTGCAGATAGGGCATCATCTATACTATACATATAAATATATCTATACTTATCTATACTAATATTATAAAGCAGAAGAGTTTGTTTGTTTGTTTGGTTGAACGCGCTAATCTCAGGAACTACGGGTCCGATTTGAAAAAATCTTTCAGTGTTAGATAGCCCATTTATCGAGGAAAGTTATAGGCTATATATCATTACGCTAAGACAAATAGGAACGGAGCATTAATGGAAAATGTGACGCAAACGAAGTTGCGCGGGTCAGCTAGTCGGTTCATAATTGTCGGAGTTATGAGGTAACAAACATAAAAAAAAACATACAACCGAATTGATAACCTCCTCCTTTTTGGGCAGTCGGTTAATAAATTGACGGAGATCTGTACGTAGCCAAAATGGTAATGTCGTTGTTAATTTAGTAACAAAAAATTTGCTCCATTAGGATCAGGTTCTTCCACAGAACACCTAAATATCATTAGTGACAATTATATGACAATTCCATCATTCTGATTTAGACTTTTCTTGGAAAAGTAGCAAGAGTAGTTGTCTAAAAGTGGTGGTGATTTGTATTCACTGAACCATCATTTAGTTAAATTTATTATTTCGGGTTTAAATTTAAGCCTATCCAATGCAACAACAAAACCATCCAATATTTTTATAGTTACTGCGAATATTTTGTGAGATTACAGTCGGCGTTTAAAAAGCCTCGACCTCCACACTTCCGTGGAATGTATAGTCTCATCACCGACGATCGTGGGTGATGCATTCGGTTTGCGGTCAGCAATGTACGGACTCTCCTATCCAGAGCGTCGAGTTCGGATTGAGTCCATTTGAGTATGCCAACAACCGTTGAAGGCGCGCACCTTATTTCCGCCCGACAAAAGGCTATTCAAAACCTTTTTCAGGCGGCCAAAGAAGCGCTCCTTCAACGATTGCTGCACTTCATGTCAGCAACATCAATGCCCGTTTCTGATATACCCAAATACATGTAGGTTTCGGTTGAGCTGAGGGATCTAACCTGTATGGAATCCGAGAGTTGAATTCCCTCAGATTCCATAATCTCCCCTTTCTTTACGTGCATGACTGCACATTTGTCCACACCAAATTCCATCCTGATGGCACTACTGAAGGTTTCAGTTACCTTCAGTAGCTCCAGTAGTCGCGAATTGTTGGAGGCAAAAAGTTTCAGATCATCCATGTAAAGAAGGTGAGATATGGCCTGACCACCTTTTCTCATCCGATAGCCTAGACCTGAATCCTCCAGCAATGTGCTTAGAGGATTCAGAGCTAAGCAAAACCAAAGGGGACTCAAACTGTCGCCCTGGAATATTCCCCGTTTAATCCATACAGGCTCATCATTTCCCTGAATCGGTCGACATCCTGGATAGCGAAGGACTGTTTTCCATTGCCTCATACATGACTCAAGGAAGGTGCGTAGAGTTGCATCTATTTTTTACAACTCTAACACCTTCATGAGCCAAGTATGTGGCACAGAGTCATAGGCCTTCTTGTAGTCTATCCAACATGTCGAAAGATCCTTCCGGGATCGACGAACCTGTTGGCTTATGGCCATGTCTATGAGGAGAAGCTCCTTAGTGCCGCGGGACCCCTTCCTACATCCATTCTGAGAGGCGGACATAATTGAGTTAGTCTCAATGTGCTCCTTGATCTTCACTCTCAGGATGGAAGTAAGAAGTTTATAGACCGTCGACAAACAAGTAATTGGTCTATAGTTCTTGGGTTCCGCGGGACTACCGGTCTTATGGAGCAGGTGGGTAACGCCAGTTGTTAGAACTGTGGAAGCGACCCGGACTCTAAGGATGACTGGAATTGAGATGCCAGGAGCGCGTGTGAGTGCTACACCACTTGAGCCAAAAGTTATGCAGTCCGTCCGGTCCCGGAGATTTCCAGTTCGGTAACGGGTGGACTGCTTTGGCTACATCTGATGGTGTGATATTAATTTTGTCCATTTCTGGTATAGCTTCACACACGCGCTCGACGTCGCGCATCCAGCCATCCTCTGTATGACAGACAGGCACCGACCAGATGCCTCGCCAGAATGTATTTGTGGCGATATCATCCGGGTGGCACACGTCTGTCACACTTTGTTCAGGTCGCTCCCAAGCTCTATATACCCACCTCTCATCGCTCCGGAACATGCGATTCTGCGAGTATCGATCAACCCGCCGCTTATACCTACCTCCGAATACGGTAAGAATAAGAATAAGAATTATTTATTGCGTAACTGTGTACAATTAGATCTTATAATATATAGCATAACATTTTTTAGAATCAACAGTTTATCCAAGTCGGATTTGCAATACTAGACAAAGAAAAGCATATTGATTATTATTATTTTGTTCTTAAGTGTTAGTTGCATAAATATTCACATCATTTTTTACCAAAAAACTCATGCAGATTATAATAAACATTATGAAGTAACATTTTTTTCAATTTGGTTTTATATACATATTTCCATTTAATTGCTTTATAGCTGTTGGTAAATGATTATATACACGAATAGCAGTTATGTAAGTACTTTTATAATACATCATATTCTTAACTCTAGGCAGAACTACGAGTAGGTATATCATATTTGTATTGGTTGCGAATGTTCTTCTTTAAATTCGATTTTAAATTAAAATATTGCATATTATTCTTTTTTACCAAACAAACATAGCTCCAGTCTTAGAATAATAACGCATTATTATTATTGCGTTTATTATTGCGTTATTATTCTAAGGGCGGGTTGTATCAAACAGTTGGTTAACGTAACATACGTACGTCAAAAAGTTACGATTACGGACGATGTTTGACGTTCGTTAAATTAGAAGCGTTGTTTCAAAACATTCTGGTAAAAATTCCAATAGCTAAGTTATTGACACGGGTCCTACCTAAATAGCTTTTTTTGCATTCCACCACTTATTTGTGTCATCAGAAGAACTGGTATTGAGGAATTCAAAAGAAATGTCACAATATTGTTCTATTTGACGCAACTAAAGTTACGTTAACCAGTGCTCAGATCATCTGTTAACGTAAACGTTATATTTTACGTGCGTTAACGCTGACATTTTGTGAAACAACCCAATTTTTTGATTTGACGATAGTTAGCACCATTTTTAACGTTTACGCGTGCGTTAAGTGTAGTTGAAACAACCCGCCCTAAGGCTCCAGTATACAAGATTCCAGTGAGTGTCAGGAAGCCCTTCGCTCTGAAAACATCTCTTAATGACTCGGTACTGTGCATACTATATTATTATTGTCCTAAGACATTTCTTCTGAAGAATGAATGTAGATTGAATGTTTGTCGAGTTTCCCCAGTATAGGTATGATTCCATAAGTTAATAAAGGATAAACATTTCCATAGTAAGCATTTCTAGTTACACTTTCATTTGTTGTTTCTGCTAGTTAAGCTAGTATGGACAACGCGTAACAAGCACTGGATATTTTCTTGTTAATTTTATCAATATGGGTCTTCCAATTTAAGTGTTGATCTATTGTCACTCCTAGGAACTTTATGTCACTTGCTTCTTCAATTGCAACGTCGGTTACTGTTACTTTTAATCTTGTAGGCTTAAGGCGGGGTTGCAGTAGGTACTTCTTAAAGATAACGTCTGAAAATCTAATTAATTATGAGTTTTTTAACCGACTTCCCAAAAAGGAGGAGGTTCTCAATTCGGATGTTTGTATTTTTTTTTATATTTGTTCGGGCATAACTCCGTCGCTTGCCAACCGATTTTAAAAATGTTTTTTTTTTGGAAAGGGTATATAAGGAAACCAGGATCTGATGATGACATCCCAGAGAAGTCGAGGGGAACTTTGTATGGGCAACTAGTGCGTTTGTATTTTGCTTTTCTGCGATTTTGCAGTGGTGTTGTTAGGTGTGGGGTACCACTAAAAAGTGAAAAATAAAAAACTTTTTACAAAAAAATACAACCGACTTCCAAAAAAAAAACACTACAAAGTAAAAAATAACTTTAATTTCGGAAGTCGGTGTCAAAAAACGAACAAATTAACAAAAACACAGAGTTCCGAAATTAAAGTTATTTTTTACTTTGTAGTGTTTTTTTTTGGAAGTCGGTTGTATTTTTTTGTAAAAAGTTTTTAATAAATAAAAATCATTACATCAAAATTGAACATACCCTCAAGTAAATCGTAAAGATAGAAACGCGATTTAGAATGATTGGCTCGATACTTTTTTTTATCAAACATGGCACTAAATTACAATTTTAAACGTGTACTGATAATAAGAGATTTCATCACGAATATATATTAAAGTTATATCAATAGATAGAGCTTTTCATTTTGAAGTAAATGTTGAAACCATATTGTATATAAGAAAAATAATCTAGGCATTATTTCGCTCGCCGGACAGTCGCTGTTGTTCGACAAAACACACAGTACTGCAACCTCGCCTTAATCTTGTAATTTCTAAATTGAACTATTTTGGTTTTTGAAAGGTTTACTTTTAAATTTAATAACTGCAGCCAGTCAGTTACTGTTGCTAGTGTTTTGTTTCTTTCATTTTCTTAGACAAGATCATTTGAGTCATCATTTGAGATAAAGATAGTCGCATCATCGGCATACATTACGCACCGGTTTGCCCATGCACAAACTTTGGAAGTCGATGCACTCTGTGACACGGGACGTGTAATCTCGAGGGCTGATACCAGTCCCCGAAAACGCCCGTCTCACAAAGCGCATCACGCGTGGTCGTGTGTTGCCCTCCCTGAAGCAGTAGGTACAGTTTGCCGATGAGTGCCCTTGCCTCATCGATACGCCGCTCGATCCTGCATTGCCAAGCTGGTGCAGCAGGTTTTGGTCGTACAGATTTGTCAAAATTTGGGAACTTGACGTTCGCTATACGACATGCCGCAACAGCCCCACAAAACAGGATTGAGTGCGTATCAACGAGACTCTCGCTGCTTGCAAAGATGTTCTGCAGCAGCGAGTCCAAAGCACACACCAGCGCCCTATTCTTTTTGTGCATGGGTAACCGTGGTAATCGGGGCCTAAGTCGGAGTTGATCTATACTCGCGAAACGCATCCTCCAGAGCTCCTCAGTCTATCGTTGCACTGGCTACTTACCGTGACTCCCTATCATCTACCTCATCACAAACATCAATGGGCCGCGGTGTGATTGCGCCAGTAACTGGCGCCTGTACGGCTGTACCGCGGTCTGTGTCGGGTCAAGATGATAAGGTTGCTCAGTACCTCCGTGCGCAGCCTATCAAGTGCGGCATCGTCCAACCTGTGATTACGTTGGATAACCCGCACCTGATCCGACAATCGTTGGGCCGAGACATTCACAGTTGGTTCAAGGTCCTGGAACAGAGACAGCATCCTAACACGGTACGCAGTGAGGTTAGTTCCCCCCTCTGTAGCCCCGTAATATGCGCGCATGACGTTCTCGTTTATGGACTGAGTCCATCTCATGCGTTATTATTATATTATTATTCTTTATTAAAAAATATAGAAATAGAGTGTAACAATAAAACAGTTCAATTGGTTTTCCATATAAAAAGGCTTTCAGTGCTAGCTTGCAGTTCAGAATTCTGACTAAGTCAATTTGAACAGATTTAGGGAGTAAACACAAAAAAGTGGGAGACTGTTGAATAGGCAAGCCGATTTCATCAGCAACAAGAGTTGGTTCTCATCATTTCAAGCTTCAAACTATTTTCCAAACAGTAAGTATGTTTTAATTATTTTATTGTAAGTACCTACTTCTATTCACAGGCTAAGGCGAGTTTCTCGTCAGATAACGAGATTATGTTTCTTGTTCCAGATTCTAAAATACAGAAATTGTTTCCTGATGTCGTACCGTGTCAGAATATTCCTAAAAGAAGCTCTTATAAAGAAGTACCATTTGCGCAAAATAATAAAATCAATTGCTTGCTATGTATGGAGTCTTAGTTTAGCCGTCTACGAATTCAACTAGTCCGTTGACAATCGGTGATCCGTCGAATAGTCGAATAGAAGTAGTTCGTTGAATTAACTAGTTCGTTAATTCAATGCCCATTTCTAGTGTGTGCGGTTTGTGTGGGTTTGTGCAGGTTTGTGCATTCTGACCACTGACCTACTATTTATATGTCTGTGCCACTGACGTATAACGTCACTACGTCAGTGATGATGAACCAGTCCTGTGACCCACCACAGACATATAAAGTGACCCACTGTGATTTATACGTCAGTGCTGTGACAACATAGCCACATAGAGCCCTCTACCCTCTACCCTCTTGCCTCTTGCCTTCTACTTTCTCTGCCCTCTGCTCTCTAGCTTTACTCTTACGGTTTTTAAAAAAAGAGTGAAAGAACACTACCTTTCTGTACCGTCATAGTTGCAAGTATGTATTTATTTATTTGTATTTATCTTAAAATATTATTTAGTAAAATATATTAGCGTCATATATATATATATTTTTTTTTTTGTAATATTTATGTATTGTATGTTATATTTAAAGTTTATTGTTTTATTATTTTTTTTTACTTTTACACACGTGTCGTGTGTGTCTACATCTCTTTTATTTGGCTCTCCTTTCGCAGGTATGCTGGAAGAGATTTCATTAGAAATAAGCATCACCTTTGTACCTATTTTCTGTCTCCTTTTTTTTTTTTTGTTATCTACTTGTGTGTGTGTGTACATAAATTGTTAAATAAATAAATAGAGATAAAAAATGTCTGTGTGACCACAGACTATATATATATATACTCTGCACTTGCTTGACATGACACTGACAGCTAGTCACTGTCAGTGATCAGATTCTTGTTGACATCCACTTGTAGCACTCAGGTTGTTCTTGTTTTTTAATACACCGTTGGCGGTTCAAGACGTAAAGTTATGATGAGATATAATTTAAGTAAAGTTGTTTCGCTAGCACGAGCTAACAATCAAGAGATTTCATTTTTAGGACCAATAATACTTGTGAACGATTTATATAGATCTTATACTAATGTAAGTACTAACTAAGGTACAATAACTATAGTATTAGCTACCCACTTGCAGTAACAGTGTATTTATTCATAATATATGTGCAATACAACAAACAGGAGGTCAGCGTCGCGAAGGACGCAGTGGCACCGGGGCAGGAGGCGACGGCGCCTCTTGTGGACTCGTTTGGACGACGTCACAACTACCTGCGTATTTCGCTAACCGAACGATGCAATTTACGTTGTAAGTGTTATTATTTATTACCTTTTTAAGTACGTCATTAATCCATGTGTCGATGTCAGTGAGTACGATTCTCATTAGGC
The DNA here is from genome assembly GCA_963859965.1 of Ceramica pisi. Classification (NCBI taxonomy): domain Eukaryota; kingdom Metazoa; phylum Arthropoda; class Insecta; order Lepidoptera; family Noctuidae; genus Ceramica; species Ceramica pisi. The sequence continues at coordinate 229,942 of OY982542.1, forward strand.
TTCCTGAATGAGCATTTCCAAGTGATTTGGCGTAAATTCGAAACCCAGTTTTCGTAACTTTTTGTCGCGAATGTCATGCGTAGCAGTTCTCGAGGCCTACTTTCGCCTTGATGGCTGGCATCAAGGCGAAAGTAGGTGCACAGGCGAAGTGGGTGTAAGTCCCACATAACCACTTCGTCTCCCCGGATGACATGTTAAGCGTCAGGCATTTTCTTCGCTCCTAAAAAAAGCGGGCCTAGACTAGCTACACGTGGGCGCTGTAACTTCCTTGAATGCAATTAAATTTTCAGTGGAATTTGCAAAATACTTATTAACTAACTTCAAAAAACCAGGTAAGTACGAGTCAGACTCGCCCATCGAAGGTTCCATACAAATTTGAAGATACATATTACTATAATAAAGTCTGTATTATTTATGATTTAATTACAAATGTATCGTTTTCTGAGTTTTCTCTATGCTTGTAGTGTAAGACGTTATTACTTACCAAATTTAATAGTTCTAGTTAATACTCTATATAATTTGATTCCCCTAGGAGTGTCAAAATAATATATGTTTTTTGCAGCGTTAACTGCCATACCCTTTTTTATATTAACATATGAGTTTGATTTTTTCACAGCTTCAAGGGACTGTAGACTTGAGTACATGGTTTTAATTTCAACTCAAAACCTCAACGCATTCCCGATTTATTTATTTTTATGTGAAAAGATAAATTCCTACTTTCCAATTGGTCCCATAGAAATTTCATCAAAATCGGTTTAGTACTTTGGATTTTAAATCAAAATAGCTGGATATTGCGAAATAAGATGAGTTATTTTGTCATCCAAGTAAATGAAGTTGCTTATTTGGTTTTCCTGCGACTTTCCAGTGGTGCATATATAATTATTACAAGTATGTTTTACACTTGTTTACTCTTAAAAATATTATCATTTTATAAAAATGACTGAACCAATTTTTATAGAAGTTGTACAAACTTACATACCTACACTTATGAATTAGCCCATTGCCCACTGCCCCAGTACATCGCCCATTGTACACTTGTTTTTAGAAACATATTTCCTGTTTTTGTTATGAGGTGTACAATAAAGTATATATAATAAATAAATAAGGCACACATGTTTAGAAGCTGGTATTATACAAAATCTGTGCAATTCTGTCAATCAATATATTTATATACAAAACTAGCTTCTGCCAGCGGCTTCGGCCGCGTGATTCATAGGGAACATACTCCCGGGATAACAAGTAGCCTAAGTGTAAAGTGTTATTGCAGACTATAATCTAGCACTGTGCCAAATTTCATGAATATCATTTCAGGCATTCTGACGTCACAAACTTTCGCATAAGTAATATTATTGTAGTAAGAAGTAGGATAGGATATATTTAAAAAAAACCGGCCAAGTGTGAGTCGGACTCGCCCACCGAGGGTTCTGTACAAATTCGTAGGTAGAGAGAGGTACATATTACTTTTATAGTTCAGTAACTGATTTTATACAGACTTGTTTATGATGTTGGCCCAATAAGTAATCCAAGTTTGTGACCTCGAGCGCCTAAAATCGAAAAAACCGCGAATATTTCGCGATTACGTACCTATAACCCTAAAGGACTAGTTTTTGATAGTACCTTTTCGGACGTTTTTAAAGTAGACTAAATCTAATATATAAAAATCTCGTGTGTTTGTTGTAGTACGGGATCCCACTGCTTGATTCTGCAGGTTTTTTTAATTACAATAATTTTAAATGAAAGTTGAGGAAGATTCAATCTCAAAAACTATTGGGTCTACAGAGAAAATTCTAGTCTAATATTATAGCAATTTAGCTTACTCAGCAAACGATATATTACCTTAAAAAATTCCTTAAATTAAAAAACATCAAGAAAATTTTAATTTTGCATTAAAATTAAAATACCTGTTACACCTGGCAACCCTAGCGTTGTAGCTGACAACCATTTTTTTTATCTATTCTTTACATCAGTTTCTTTAACATGACGTAAAAAGGCAAAAGGCTAAAATATAGCAATTTTTGCTATATTTTAGACGTCCATCGAACAAGCGGGTTGTAGTTCCAATTACCTCCGACGGAGTATGCTGGTGTTGATCGTGTAAAGTCACGAATGCCCGAAACACCTGCAGTTGCAGGAAGGCAGGATTGAAATGCTCATCAGTCTGCACTGCAGCGAAGCCTCCTGTGACAACATACCTGATGTAACTTGCTACGATATGAGACTAGAATTGTCTCTATAGGCCCAATAGTTTCCGAGATAAACCAAATACGAAATATTTTATTGGAACTAGAAACATTTTTACAAAAGATTGTGTTCGTTAAGAGTCCTATTACGAATCGTAAATGCTCGTTTGCAATAGACGAAGTTACGTTGGTCTGCGTTGGGAGTACATCTTTAGTCCGCGAAACAATTTTGATACTTACTAGTCCGAATAGGATTATAGTTTATTTGGGCACTAGCGCGAGACTGAGGAGCGCGCGCGCTGAATTGACGCAGAATATATAGTACTTTAATTTTATTTATTGTAATTTTGTTTTATTATATTGACAAACGAAAACTTATGAAACGTATTCATTGTAGATTGAAATTTTATATCATATTTAATTTATTTGATGAAATTGTTTTTATTTGGAATATTATGGACGCTGAATCAAGATATTTCTGGCTTAAATTAGGATTTCTTTACGTTTTTTTCCGTGAAAACTCAAGGAATTTAAAGAAATTCTAGAACTCCAATAAACAAGTAAAACATTCAACTTACTTTTTAGTAATTTCAGCTTTTTAAAGAATTGATTGTAACAATGTGAATTAGACCGTCAAAGTTCCATCGCCGACATTTTTTCTTGCAAACTGAGTTCGTAAAATATTTATAGTAAATTACACGAAAAGAAAAATGAAAATGTGTAACTCCAACTTACAATAAAGAGACTGGCACTATCGTTATTAATGATCAAATAATTAAAATATCTTACTGCTGCTGAAAATTACAGCGTCAAAAATCATGAATTTCCGTAAAAAATGTAATAGGACTCTTAACAACCGCATTAGGGTGGAATACTGTGTCGCGGCCATAAGCGCCCACCTCCAAGAGGGGAGACTACAGTCTTCCAGGCATTCATATGTATAAAAATCCAAAAATAAAATGTATTACATTAGAGAACAAAATATTTAAAAAGTAACAAAATCTTAAGCATTATTATAATATATTATTTATGCATGCAAGTGTGAGAGTAGTGAGAGAATAGTGTATGTGACACGGTGGAGCATACGGTGGAGGTCTGCCCTGCGTGGGTGGAGCAACGCCGTGTCCTCGTCGAGGCGATCGGCGGCGGCAACCTCTCGCGTCCGGCCCTGGTTCAAGCCATGATCCGGAGCGAGGAGGCATGGGAAGCGGTCAACTCCTTCTGCGAAGCAGTAATGCAAGCGAAGGAGGAGGCCGAACGCGTGAGAGAGACCTCGCGCTCCGGCCGCCGCACCAGAAGAAAACGCCCCGGGCGTCGGGAGTCGCCAAAACCATGATAAATATATAGATGATCGAGCCGCGGCGATTGAGTCGTTCACCGATGCTATGCAACTCCTAAAAAAAAACACTACTTACAAAGTAAAAAATTACTTTAATTTCGGAAGTCGGTGTTTTTGTTAGTTTCTTTGTATTTTGACACCGACTTCCGAAATTAAAGTTATTTTTTACTTTGTAGTGTTTTTTTATTATTTTGAACAAGGTCCATACCGTGAGATTTTTATTTTTCACTGTTTAGTGGTACCCCACACCTAAGAACACCACTGCAAAATCGCAGAAAAGCAAAATACGCAATTTCGATTACTTGGATAACATAAAACCATCATCCAAGTAAACGAATTCCAGCTATTTCGATTTAAAATCCAAAATTCCTAACCGATTTTGATAAAATTTAAATGGGACCAATCTGCAAGTATATCCTTTCAGATAAAACAGTTTTTTTTCAAATCGGTTCTTAATTGACGGAGTTATGAGGTAACAAAAACATATAGCCGAATTGAGAACCTCCTCCTTTTTGGGAAATCGGTTAAAAACCGGCCAAGTGCGAGTCGGACTCGCACACAAAGGGTTCCGTATTCGCATATAAACCTTAATTTTTATTATTTCTTGTTATAGCGGCAATAGAATTACAACTGTCTACCGACCACGGTTCATGAGATACAGCCTGGTGACAGACAGACAGACAGTGGAGTCTTAAAAACGATAACTCAAATGTGTGATTTTATTAATTCGCTGCGCGTCAACGTCAGCATAAAAACGAAACAATTAATATTGTATGGGTTTGCTCGTACATGCTCCCCGAGGGAAGATATAAAGACAATATAGTGTGAGAAGAAACAAGAAATAATTACGATAAATGATTTGATACTAAACCAATTTCCGAATGTCTATCGGTAACACAAACGCTGACAATGTCCACAAATTTGATATCTACACTAATATTATAAAGAGGAAAGATTTGTTTGTTTGTTTGAATTTAATAGGCTCCGAAACTACTGTACCGATTTGAAAAATTCTTTCAGTGTTAGATAGCCCATTTATAATAATAATAATAATATTTAAATATAATATCCCTACCGCAGTATCTCTACGTTGACGTCGTGGTGGGGCTTGCGCGTCCCGATGGACCTTAGGTCATACCTAGGGTGAGGGGCCAGACAAAGAGAGATACAATCCGCAAGGCAGTTTTGTGGCGAACTGTTGGGCAGTAGCGACCTCACGAACATTATCTCCGGGAGAAGTCTTGTTCCTCATCTCCGGCTTGCCTTTATTGGCTGGCCAGAGTGAAAACTGACGAGGAACAGAGCTCCCACCTCTTTCTTGCCTTAATTGGCCGGTCTGAATGGAGATTCGCTAGAGCACACGTGCTCGGGAGAAGGATGTATAATCCAGTAAGGTGCTGGTAGGGATCTTGACCGCACTTCCGGAATTGTCCTGATAGCCGTGGTATACCTCTCCACTCCTCTAGCACCTCAGGCTATGTTGCCTCCTTGGCGCTACGTCACTTTGTGCTAGCGACCGTTTTCGGGGGCCCATTCATTGAGTGTGCAAGTCACCCCCTGCCATTTAAAAGCCGTGTATATTGTTAGTGGTCAGGCAGGGGCCAATAGTTCTTCTATAATAAACGATTATCAGTCCACTAAACCACCCAAACCCATAGCATTTCATTTTGTTTCCATAATTATTCTGCAATAGTACTGCTCCAACCGGGGATTGTCCTTGGGAATACTTTCAGTGCATACAGGGATAATCGCCGGTTGGTGCCCCATTACATTTGAAATGTCTAACGGGGCCTCTGCGAGCTGGTTTTGGCCCCTCGTACGCCTACCAAAGGACCGGGTCTCCAGGGACCCGAGAAAGTAAAAATAATAATAATATAGATAGAAAAACACCCAGACTCGGAACAAATACTTGTAGGTCTTACAAATATTTGTTCCGTGCGGGAATCGAACCCGCGACATGCTGCGCAGCAGTCAATCGCTCAACCACTGCGCCAACCGTGTCGTCCAATTTATCGAGGAAGGTTATAGTGCTTGTATAAGAACCTAACACTACACTATCTCTGATAGATACGCGAGATGGGGACAAGTGAAACCACTGCTTGCTGTTAGCGTACTGACGTGTATTCATAAAATAACATGGCGGGTGTGTGCCGCACGCACACATACATAACATTCCTCCCCTTAGTTTAGGTACACGTAAATTGAGAATACAATAACAATTGCCTTAACCTAAAAGTATTGCTTATAATTAACCTTTTTTTTTTTAGGGATGGGAAATCATCCAATGACTCCTCCCGCTCTGGGTGTAGCGGGAGGGAGTGTCAGACTTCTACTGACTAAAACCCATCCATGTTCCTTCATTGCCCTTTGTGTTCCGGAGCCACGGTGTCTCTTGCGAATAATCCCGCGACTCCGGCAGGCGTCGGCCCTTTCGGGCCCCTCTGTGTTGCTGACTCTCTTTGAGGCGCGCGTGGAACACTAACGCGCCGTCGACACGGCCTGTCGTCACTAGACGGACGGACGGCGAGCCACCCATAGCTCGCCGTCCACAGGCCCGCGCCTACGGTGGCCGGAGGTCACCGGGTGGCCCCCGACGCCCGCGGCGTCTACCACGGCGGCCGGGATGAGAGGGTCTCCTCTCCCGCTCCGCCACCTCCTTCGCTAGCATGACTGCTTCGCAGAAGGAGGCAACGGCGTCCCATTCCGTCTCGCTCCGGACCATGGCTTGGACCAGGGCCGGACGCGAGAGGTCGCCGCCAATCGCCGTTTCGAGGACACGGCGGTGCGCCGCCCAAGCGGGCACACCTGCACAGTGTGCTCTACCGTGTCCTCCGGTCGATCCTCGCAGTGGTGACACCCGGGCGTTTCCTCCCGTCCAATTCGGTGCAGGAACCTCCCGAAACATCCATGTCCGGTGAGGACCTGCGTCAGGCGGAAGGTGAGGACGCCGTGGCGCCTCTCAAGCCACTCCTCAAAGAGGGGACTTATCGCCGCTATTGTGGCGTGCCCTCTTATAATTAACCTTAGGGCGAGTGCGTTTAGACCGAGGAGTGGTTGCCAGGGTACTACTACTGGACCCTTGTGTGGGCTCTGTTGACTGTACGGTAGGTTCTTGGTCTGGCAATGCCTCCTGGAATTCGTCATCATCCGACCGGTCCGGGCTTGGTATTATAGATGTCTCATGCGAATCTCCACCTGGCAGGACCTGGTTATGGCTGTCATAATGCTCCATAACAGGGTCATCTCTCTTTTCCCTCCTCCGCGATAGGTTGCGTGTCCTCCGTCGGCGCTCGACCGACATCGGGTGATGAGTCATCGCACTGGTTCTCCATGTCTATATCGGCATAGTCATAACGCGCGCTGTCGTTGCCCTTGTACACCACTATTTGATTTTTATGCTTTTTAAAAGTCATTGATGTAATATTATCCCTTACTATACCGCGTGTATCTGACATCGACGCACAAACGATTTCCATGGGTCCGGGGCATGATTCTGGACACCCTAGACTTAGAATTTTCCGTCGGCTTTTTTCTCATTTTTTCATTTTTTTCAACGGTTTTTTTTACTTTAGACTGCTCATAATCGTTATTCTGACCTAACCCAACCAGATTTTTAATAAAAAAATAGTTAATTAACTACTTTCACTAAAAAGAGCAATCTGAATAAAACCACAAATAGATATCAGCTCAGCTGAGCTGATACTTTGTGGTACTCTTGAAAAAAATGAGAAAAGAACCGACGAAAAATTCCAACACTGGGGTGTCCAGAATCATGCCCTGGACCCATGGAAATCGTTTGTGCGTCGATGTCAGATACACGCGGTATACACGATTTTGCCTACTTTCTTTACAACTGTTCCCCGACACCATGTAAATTTTCCGTTTGTTGTGTATTTCTTATACATTACGTGGTCTCCCTGAGAGAAACACTGTTTATTATGGCCTCCTGATGCCTTATTCTGTGAACACTGATTTTTACGTACAACGTTAGCAAGTGACGGAGATGAGGGCGTCGGCAAATGAGGGTTAATCAAGTCCAAGCGTGACCTGAGTTTGCGGCCGTATACTAGCTCGGCAGGCGAAACTCCAGTTGTCGTATGTACAGAATTCCTATAATCAAATAAGTATTTCAATAGATTTTTATACGAATTCTGTACTCCTTTGACGCTAAGCAAACTAGCTTTAATGCCCTTCTTTATTATTTTAACATAGGATTCCGCCTGTCCGTTGCTAGCAGGATTATATGGCGGTGACGTCACATGCGAAATACCGTTCAGTGCACAAAAAGTCTCAAACTCACGCGAAGTAAATGCCGTGCCATTATCACTAACCAAAGTATACGGAATTCCGAACCTAGACATAAAATCGCTTTCGATTGTTGCCGCAGACGTCGACGCGTTTTTCATGTTATACACTTCTGCCCACTTCGTATATGCGTCTACAATAACTAAAAATGTGTTACCGTTAATAGGGCCGAGGAAATCGCAATGTACTCTATGGAACGGGTACGGTGGGTACGGCCACTGCGCGAGAGGCGCGCGCGCCGGCGTCGGGCGCAGCTGTAGGCACACATCACACGAACTTATCATGCTTTCCAGTGCCGCGTCAACTCCGGGAAACCAGAACCTAGATCGGACCTCCGCTTTTGTTTTTACTATACCTAGATGTGACCGGTGAAGTTCTGTTAACACCATATTTTGAAGGTTTCCAGGGATAACTACCTTGTGGCCCCTCATCCACGTCACTCGCTTCTAAGAAATTTACATTTTTACACATTCTGCGTAAGTGACCGACCGATTTGCACTTTTTACATTTGGATTTCGCAAAACGACACTGAGATGTTTTATGGTTGTAATAACCACACACTTGGCACTGCACTTTATCACCTGCGGAGCTGCGTTCAGCGGTGTTCGTTCGCTGCCGTGCTTGTGTGATTTTGAACAGCTGTTCGTGATGTACATGTGCTGGCTGCGTGGCCGCCGCGCCCTCGCGTGCGCAATGTACGCTCTCCGCCAACTCCACGGCCTTGGCCAGAGTCAGGTCCTTAAGGTCCTGTGCGAAGAGCATAAGCTCTACGCACACCCCACGTGCATGCACGCCCTCTCCGGCCCAGAACTCATTCCCATGACGAATCGGTTTCGGAGAGCTTCGCCCACGTTAGTGAAGCCGCAGTGCGCCGACAACCCGCGCTGGCGCGCTGCCCACTGACTAAACGTTTCTCCCGTCTGCTGCGTAGCCGCGTAAAACTTGAACCGTTCGCTGAATCCACAGCGCTTCGGAGTGAAATGTTCGTCCAGCAATCCGACGATATCTTCGTATGGCACGTCCTGCAGCTGCTTTGGCAGAGCGAGGTCCAACACACGAACGTTGTATGATGGGTCGCTGGCTCACTCTGCAAGTGAGAAAGCAAATTTATTTGCATCTCTCTTTGCAAGCAATTCGCGTCTGGACGCTGGCTCCAAGCAACCACCAACTTTGCCTCGTTGTGGGTGTGACTCTTCGATGCCGGAGGTCACAGTTCACATTAATGAGGTCCGGAGAATATTGTGCAGTCTAGACGTGAATAAGGCCAGCGGACCTGATGGCATTCCAGCGAGAGTCTTGAGGCAATGTGTGCCTTAACTGTCTCCTGTGTTGACAAGTCTGTTCCGCCTCTCTCTAGAAAAAAGAACGGTGCCAAAATCCTGGAAGCTTGCAAATGTGCAACCGGTGCCCAAAAAGGGAGACCGCGCGGACCCTGCTCATTACCGTCCGATCGCCATTACCTCCATCCTATGCAAGGTTATGGAAAAGGTTCTAAACAGTAAGTTGCTGACCTACCATGAAGACAATGATCTCCTCAGTGACCGTCAATATGTCTTCCGCCGGGGACCGTCTACTGGCGATCTTCTTGTGTATGTCACGCACTGCTGGGGCGAGGCCATCGAGAGACACGGCGAAGCACTTGCCGTGTCACTCGATATCTCGAAGGCCTTTGACAGGGTCTGGCACGCAAGTCTACTCAGCAAGCTTCCTGCTTATGGCATCCCGGCTGGTTTTTGTAGCTGGATATCAGACTTCCTCAGTGAACGGTCGATCCGAGTAGTTGTTGACGGTGGCTCCTCTGACCTCATGGCTATCGATGCCAGAGTTCCTCAGGGGTCTGTTCTCTCTGCAACTCTTTTCCTGCTGCACATCTATGACCTACTTCAGCCTGGTCTTGTTGGGTACGCAGATGATAGTACGGTGTCAGAGAGATACATGTCCTGCGCAACAACCAGCGGGGGTGAAGTTCGTTCGTTGAGAGAGGCCATGGTAGAGCGGACAAATTTGACCTTGAGCCTTGTCTCCCAGTGGGGTGACGACAATCTGGTCACTTTTAACGCTACCAAAACACAGGCGTGTCTTTTTGCCGCTAAAAAGAGTCGTTTCGACCAAACTCCTACTTTTCGAGGTATATCTGTTCCTGTGACTGATCGGCTCGAGCTTCTAGGCATGGAGTTGACATCCAGTCTGAACTTCGGCGCCACCAAAAGCCAAAACTGCAGCCAAAAAGCTGGGCATCCTGAATAGAGTGAAGCGATACTTCAGGCCTGGACAGCTTTTAACACTTTACAAAGCACAAGTCCGATCCTTCATGGAGCATTGCAGCCACCTTTGGGATGACTCAGCTAAGTACCAGCTTGCCGCGCTTGACTCGGTGGAAGGCAGAGCTAAGAGGCTCATCGGCGACAAAGCTGGTGGATGCCAAATGCCAAGCTTCACAGCTTGACTCATCGCCGCAAGGTTGCCTGCTTGTCGGTCTTCTACAGATTATACTTCGGTGAGTGTGCAAAAGAACTCCACGACCTCATTCCACCGGCCCCCTTTACCATCGGACATCCAGACGCTTTGCAACTTACCATCCCTACCTTGTTGCTATTCCACGAATTCGCACTAAGCGTTTCCAAACGTCTTTTATAATGCGCACAGCAAAGGAGTGGAATTATCTGCCTGCGTCTGTGTTTCCGAACGCTTACAACCCTAATCTCTTCAAAGTTAGAGTAAACAGGCTCGTTCTGGGTAAAATCGCTCCATCGTAGACTTTGTCTCAGTCATTTCTGACCAAGACTAAGGTCAAGAGCAAACCCATCCCAAATAAAAAAATATAAAAAAGTCCCAGTGCTGAGTGTCAATCTCGATCGAAGCGAGATTTTACTCATTCTCAGTTTCAAATTGCTTCGAAGTGAAGTAAGTATGCGATCTGGCATATTCGATGCTTTACAATTTTATATGATTCGATTGATACTCTTGCCAGTTAAACCTTCGGCGTATGTAGTCCGAGGTTTTGCGATCGGAGCCATCCTTTTTGAAGTTGGTGTAAACTTGCTCTATCTGATCGAGTAGTTGCTATGGTTGGGCCAGAACGGCCTCCATTGAAGACATGTTGTTGATGGAAATGATAGTAAATATTACGATCTTACTTGATTGTCCAAGCGGAGCTCTGTCGTTCACGACATGTGGATCCCTGCTGCTTGCTGCTGCTGCTGTGTACTGCACTATTGCTGGCAGTACAAACACCTTCACTGCTAGCACATTTTTGGCTTGTACATTGTGTGATTTTATTCATTCGCTGCGCGTCAATGTCAGCATAACAACGAAACAATTGATTTTGTACGGGTTTGCTCGTACAGATTCTATTCTTCGAACCGTGTTGTTGCGGCAAAAACGGCCGTAGCTTTTTTAACCGACTTCCAAAAAAGGAGGAGGTTCTCAATTCTATTGTATTTTTTTATGTTTGTTACCTCACAACTCCGTCATTTATGAACCGATTTGAAAAATTCTTGTTTTATCTGAAAGGCAAAATCGGCTTGGCAGTTTGGATTTTAAATCGAAATACCTAGAATTCGTTTATTTGGATGATGGTTTTTTGTCATCCGAGTAATAGAAATTGCGTATTTTGCTTTCCTTCGATTTTGCAGTGGTGTTGTTAGATTAGGTGTGGGTTACAACTAAAAAGTAAAAATAAAAAACTTTTTACATAAAAAGTAAACAATAATTTTAATTTCGGAAGTCGGCGTCAAAATACGATGAAACTAAGGAAAACATTTGTGTAACGTATACTTAGTAGTTTTATTTTTTCACAGCTTCAAGTGACTAGACCTGAGTATGTGGTTTTAATTTCAATTCGATACCTCCACGCGTTTCCGAGATAAAGGGTCTTGACAGACAGACGGACGGACGGGCAATAAAGTGATCCTAAAAGGTTCCGTTTTATTCCTTTTGAAGGACGGAACCCTAAAAAACCGGCCAAGTGCGAGTCGGACTCGCGCACTGAGGGTTCAGTAAGCAGAAGTTGCGATTTACGATTTTTGACGTATTAAAAAAAAACTACTTACTAGATCTCGTTCAAACCAATTTTCGCTGGTAGTTTACATGGTAATGAACATCATATATATTTTTTTTAATTTTATCATTCTCTTATTTTAGAAGTTAAGGGGGGGGGGGGACCCATTTTACCACTTTGGAAGTGTCTGTCGCGCAAACTATTCAGTTTAGAAAAAAAATATGTTAGAAATCTCAATATCATTTTTGAAGACCTATCCATAGACACCCCACACGTATGGGTATGATGAAAAAAAAAAATTGAGTTTCAGTTCTAAGTATGGGGACCCCCAAAATTTATTGTTTTTTTTTTTTGTAAAAATCTTTATGCGGTTCACGAAATACATCTACTTACCAAATTTCAACAGCATGTTCTTATAGTTTCGGAGAAAAGTGGCTGTGACATACGGACGGACAGACAGACAGACATGACGAATCTATAAGGGTTCCGTTTTTGCCATCTGGCTACGGAACCCTAAAAAGACAAAGAAATATACCGGAGAAACTTAAACCCTCTGAAACAATAAAGTATCTGATTACGAAAAAGAACTCGCAAGCCTTAAATGTATAGCTAAACTTTATTTGAAATTATATCGTAGTGCAAAGTGGCCCGACAAAACAAAACGGAAACTTAGAAAAAGAGAAATGACTCAATATGTTCTCGGGCTCTTGTCAGGAGCCGTGAGAAGCCACATCGACTTAGCTACCGAGTTTTCGCGTTTTTTGAATGTGGTTGCTCAAAAACCGTGGCAGTTCGTTCCTCTTAAAGAGTCAATAATTTCTTATACAATTGTAAATTACTTTGTCGTACGCTATCAAGGACTTGTTATTTGATCACATGTGAACAAACATATAATAAAAAAACTTATTTAGTGAATAAATGTGACTTCACAAATGTGGAACAAATTCGAAAGTGCTGATTCACTGAAGCGGAACATTTGCCTGACCTTGGAGTGTCTATAAAGTAAACGTGTAAGACATTGATAAATTGGGTGTAATGTGCGAGGATGCGCCTTGTGTGCTGTGTGTGCTCGGCCGCTCGACCGACGCGACGGCGACGCGACGCTGCGGGCCGTCGCGGTCGCCGCCGCGGTCGCCGTCGCGGTCGCCGCCGCGGTCGCCGCCACTGCCGCTGCCGCTATGCACAGCCTAGTGTCTGTGGCACTCATTTATCTATTAGTACATGATTAATTATTTATTTCCACACTAGCTGTTGCCCGCGACTTCGTTCGCGTGTACGTCGGAAAGTAAAATGTCGTTAGGTTAGATCTCTAAGATATACGAACAGTCAATATCTAGCATTGCTTGACTCCTCTTAGCATTTGGAACTTGGAAGGAGGTTATGCAAGGCACTGGCGCTTTCACCTCTTCTGTTCGGTTTTCGTAATGAGAAACTTGGGTTGGCCATGGGAAGACACCTACCGGAACAGCAATCTACCCCTGCAACAGATACTACACCGACATCACTATACTACTATACAGACTCCGGTATTCTCACCATGTTAGACTCCTATTCAGTCCGTTGTGCGCAGGTGTCCTGGCTAAGTTAGCCAGCCTTTTTTTATGGATTGGAAATCATCAAATGACTTCTTCCGCTTTGGGCGAAGCATAACGGAGTGTTAGATTCTGGCTGACTAAAACCCATCCGTGTTCCTCTTAGTACCCTATGCGTTCCAGGTGCGCGGTGACTATTCGAACAAATTCCGCAACCCTGGCAGGCACTAGCTCTAGTGGGCCCCGTCTACAATACTGGCTAATCTCTTAGAGGCGCGCATGGACCACAACGCGCCGTTGACCCGAGCCTGGTTTTGATCGGACTGCGTGCCACCCAACGCTCGCCGTACGCAGGCCCGCGCCTACGGTGGCAGGGAATCGCGTTGCGGTCGCCCAGGGCGTCTTCTTCTGTTGCGGCGGCTGGGGCGTGAGATTTCCCTCTCTCTCACGCTTTCGGCCTCCTCCTTCGCTAGCATTACTGCTTCGTAAAATGAGGTGACCGCTTCCCATGCATCCTCGCTCCGGTCCATAGATTGAATCAGGGTCGGTCGCGAGAGGTCGCCGCCGTCTATCGCCTCGATGAGGATGCGACGGTGCTCCGCCCATGAAGGGCAGACATCCACCATATGTTCTACCGTGTCATCCAGGTGATCCTCAAAGTGTTGACACCCGGTCGTGTCCTCCCGCTGAATCCGAAATAGTTATCTCCCGAAACAATCGTGACCGGTGAGTACCTGCGTCAGGCGGAAGGTGCGGACGCTGTGGCGCCGCTTTTGCCACTCGTCAAAAGGGAACTTACCGCCGCAATTGTGGCGTGCCCAAAGGTGGTAGAGCTGGACCTGTATTCTCAGTTTCGTACGTGAATTCGCCTATAGATTGCAGGCAGTCTAAAATAGCTATGTCAAGCTGTGCGCTGTATTCCACGCGTGCCTCGAGGAGTTTTCATCAAAACAGATGGGACTATCGGGCCCTACCTCCTAGGTCAGTGCCGGGGTTGCGGATTTGTTCGAAAGAGTCACTTGACGATATACCACCCTTAAAAAAAAAGCTCCACCAACTCTAAACCTATCTTTACAAGTTAGTCTGTGTCGTCAATGAACGACACGATTGGCGCAGTGGTTGAGCGACTGGCTGCTGCGTCGCATGTCGTGAGTTCGATTCCCGCACGGAACTAATATTTGTATGACCTACAGACAGTACCTATTCTATTATATTCTACAGATAGCTGATCCGAGTCTGGCTGTTTGTGTTTGTAACTTTTTATGTTTGTCAACGCACCCACGATACAGGAGAAATCCCTAGTGTGGGCCAACATTCTTTAAAATGAAAAAAAAAAAAATGCCTAGGGATCTATAGTTCCCCTTGTTCCACTGGAGAGTGAAGCCCGCAATGGATAATTTCTGGCCCTGGGCTGGTCATGATGTTTCATAGGCTCACCGGGAATTGAAGAGTTTTAAAATTAAACGATTTGTTGGATATAATATGTGAATTTCAGCCGTGTGCCTTTGCAAAGTTTTGAAATTTCTAAATAGAAATCATAAAACTTAATCTGAAAACATTTCTTAATATTCTGCGTATTGATGGCTGTTGCTTCCTCGTACACAGAAGAAATGGATCCAGGCTGTGAAGCAACCGGTCAGCACATGCTATCTTCTAAAATTACTTAACCATGCTCTTGAAACTCACCTTGATGAATCAAGTTGATTTTTATTTTTATTTTGAAGAACGCAAATCGAAACAATTTTATATTTTTAAAACTATATACAGCGGAGCTATTGCAACACTTTCGACTCCTCTACCATTGGACTTTGCCATCTAATCGTGGTTGTTATGACGTGACCCCTTTTATTAAAGAATGGGAAATCATCAAATGACTCCTCCCGCTCTGGGCAAAGCAGGAGAGTGTGTCAGACTCTTACTGACTATAACGCATCCGTGTTCCTTCTTATGCCCTTTGTGTTCCAGGGCCGCGGTGACTCTTTGAAACAAAATCCACGATAAAAAAGTAAGATTAAATGTATAACGCCATCTATGGAATATGATGTTGGATCACTTTGTTGACCGCCCGTCCGTCTGTCATTCAAAAGGCAGTCTTATACCCGACGGGCTATGACCGCTGTTGGGAAATTGATTAAGGCTTGCTTATTCGGGGCTTTTGGCATTGAAAACGCTACCTCCGCCCGCGACCCCTCATGTTTAACACGACGATGTTATACGATGTCCTGCCGATGACCGCCGACTTCTTCGCAGAATAAATACGCCACAGTGTAAAATATTTGTAGTTGATCTACTGAACTTGTTACATTTTATTGAAACACAATGCAAACATGGCGGGAGATTTAGTTTTATAATATGTAGTGTTCTTGTTTTTTTTTAACACAATATAGCTTTATGAAAAAGTAAATTAACATGGTAGTAACAGAAAAAAACCGAAAGTTTCGATAAAATCTTGAAATCAAAGCATTTATTACAACCACACCGTTTACTTTGTGCCATTAGCTTTTTTTTTCTTTTTTTTGTGAGCCATTATTAGTTTTACAAGTCTTTTGTTTGTTAGTATAAACATAATAACTAAAACCTACCTACGTTAATAACCTAAATTAACAGACATATTTACGTAAATAACTTAACAATAGCAAATTATGTACGTGATAACCACCTATAAAAATTAAATATCACTCATTGTCATAACGAATGACGTAGTTTGAATCATCCAGGAGCGATATATTTGCATTGTACCCAGTATCTTGATGAAATATAAAAAAAAATCGCGCTTAGAGGTATTTTATATCCGGTACATTAAGTGAGCCGCCTTTGTAAGACGACTAGAATGGCACCGTGTAGGTTGGTTATTTTTGATATTTATCCGTCAATCACGCAAAAATGGGTGAAGGGATTTCGATGGAATTTGGCACACATATAGTTCACATCCTGGAATAACACATAGGCTACTTTCTATCCCGATAAAAGGTGTGGCTTAGTGGCGAAGGAGGAAGAGGAAATCCGAAGCCGCTGCTGCCTTAGTACCTACTTCAGATTCACAAGTACCAGGAAAGCAGAAACATGTCGAAGTATTTTCGGGGCTTTAATTGCAAGCGGTTTGCATTCAAAACTAGCAAGGAACCAGAAATATTTGTGACGCTGTAATTGTGAGCAATTAGGATTCAAAAGTAACAGGAGAACAGAAACATGTTGAAGTAATTTTGAAGCAAAATAAAAGAACCAAAGATTCACAAGAAATATGTCAAAGTATTTTGAGCAAGAATTTTGTTTACCAGGAGAACAGAAACGTGTCTAAGTTTCGGCATTGTGATCGATTAGGATTTAAAAGTATCGGGAGACCAGAAACATGATAAAACTTTTGTCGGGGCTGGAATTATGAGCGCTACAGATTTACAAGAAGACCAAAAAACATGTCGAAGTAATTTCGGAGCTGAATATTACTTTCAGCCGCACCGCAAAGACTCACACTATCTGGATACCAGAATCATGAAGATGCACTTCCAAGGATGAGAATATGACGCATAAAAGTTGCGAGCCAGTTCTAACGTCTACGCAGACAAAGTCGCGGGAAGAAGCTAGTGTTTAATAAATATGTAAATGAGCTATATGATTCTACTGTAACGCTTATACTGTAATCATATTCTGTTGTTTTTTTGGCTACTAGAGTCGTGCTGCTATAGCTTCAGTAAAAAATTATCGAATAAAATATTCATAAGCATATTTAGAATTGTCTCCTCGAGTACTTTAATTTGATACCTAACATAACTATGTCACGAAAAATTTAAGGTGAAAATGGTTGCAAATAAACTTTATAAATTGGTTATCATCATATCAGCCGAAAGACATCCACTACTGAGGGGCTACTCTCTAATCCCGATGTTCATAGTTTCGGGCTTAGTTGCGGGCGTATTTTAGTCCGTATCTCCTAACCACCAAGAATTAATGACAACACGATTTGACAGTTAGGTACTATCAAATCGTGTTGTCATTAATTCTTAGTTCGGGTTCGGGTCTAATCATTAGTCTGTAGTTGATACGGAGTAGAATACCGCCGCAACTAAGCCCGAAACGACAGACTACGGGCTAAGAGAGTAGCCCCCCTGGACATAGTCGTGTCGCCTCACCAACCTGACCTGTGCGGTTACATCCATCGGCTGCACGCGACCTGGTGGGGGTCGCCTAGTGGGAAGCCTTCAAAAGCTACGTCTACCGATACGCGGTCACCACTACAGATCTTTTCGGCCTCATCGACCATCTGTTCGCGAGTAATGTGCCTTTCACACAACTTTAGTTTGGCAATATTTTGGGCAATGTCGGTAACTTTGGTTTTCCAGCGGATATCAACATCCCTGATTCCATCACGCAAGGAGACTGCAAGACCCTTGCAATTACTCTCTCCTCTCTACAATTACCCTCTCCATTGGAAAAAAAAACATAAGTTTTGGAGACGACGACGAAAACGGATTCTCTAATATGCTACTCCGCAGGTCCTGATCCTGTGATGATTACAGGTCATGGCACATTATTTTGGCACCGCAATGGCACAGCAGCAGCACGGCGTCTCTTCGAATTTAGGCTGTAATGTTGGGGTCCCTAAAGGGTGGTTTCAAGGAAACAACCACATCTGTTAAGTACTATTTAATGAATGCAATGAACAAATTATAAAATAAGTGCTTATGAGGTATAGTGCAAACTCAGCATACATAGTCAGTTATAAAGGAGTGTGCTTACTTACTGAAGTAAAGGAGCATACATATTATTATTACACTTCACCTCCCAGGGACAGTGAAAAAAAATAAAAATTTACATTTTTTTTTTTTTTTAACTTCACTATATTATTAGTAACAACTTACTTAATTAAAATTATATCTTTCAAGTATCTAGTGTATTACCTACAGATTTATTATTACCTAGTTTTTTATCCTTATCATTATACATTGCAATTTTATCTAAAATTAAATCTTACGCTACATACCTATTGACAAAAAGGCCTAGTCCTATTCTTATGTACTATATCAACTTTATTATTTTTAATTATCTTAACATTACAACCTAAATCTTCCACAACTGTATAGGGACCTTCAAATAGTGCATCTAATTTACTACGTGTTTCATTTTTTAATAGAATCAAATCATCTTTCACATAAATTGTAGAATTGACGGATCTGTCATGTACTTCCTTTCGTTTATGTTTATTTAACAACAAATTATTCCTTGCATCGTTATGAGCTAACTGTAACCTGTATTTTAATTGTAATGGGTAATTATCTATATTGTATAATGGATCTACGGTATCACAAATGTTATCTGGTATTCGGCATAGTTTTCCAAAAACAAGTTCATAAGGCGTATAGTTTGTTTCTGAATGGACTGTGTTGTTAAAACTGAAGCACCAAAATGGTAACCAATAGCTCCATGTGTCCGTATGATTGTCACACTGGATCCTTAAAAATGCTCCCAATGTTTTGTGAGCATTTTCTAGAGCTCCAATGGACTGATGGTGGTAAGCTGTAGAGGATAATTTTTCAATATTAAGAATTTTACATACCTGTTCCATAGTTGAAGAAATAAATTCTGTTCCTCGATCCGTAGCTATTGTTTCTGGGATACCAAATCTTAATATGAACTGTCTAACAAATGCATCTGCAATGGACACTGTTTCTTTATTTTGCAAGGGTATTGCTTGAACGAATTTTGTTAACTCGCACTGGATAGTCAATATATAACAATTACCATTTTCGTCTCTATCTAATGGTCCTACAACATCTAAGTAAACCTTTTCAAATGCAGAGGAAGCCGTTGTGGTAATTTCCATGGGTTCTTTAATGTATCGAAAATATTTAGATTTTTGACATTTTTGACACTTCTTGACATATTCTTGGACATCCTTATCGATACTTGGCCAATAGTATCGTCTTTTGATAGTATTAACCATTCTGCGCACTCCAGCATGACCACTGGATGGCAGTAAATGGAAATCATTCATAATAATTGTCTTATCATTGTCATCAATTATTCTTTTAACGCCTCGTAATATGCATATTCGTGGTCCGGACCAATTATTAAGTGTTGTTATTTCATCACAAACACTTTTGATAAATTCTATGTTATCACTATTTTTAATTATGCAAACTTCATTAGTACGTATCTTTTCACAAAAAATAACTTAATTTCTGCACAAATTCGGCTCGCGAGAAATGCGCTTTGAAATCAAGATTAATGTATAATGTTTTTCTTTTTTCTAGAAATACAAAACATTCGAATTCTTCAGTTATCATGTCATTATCTCTAAATCTTTTTATTTTCTTGGCTTCAATCAAACACATTTCTACTGATTCACACGGTTTTCTCAATATCTCCACAACTCTTGGTTGATCAGTCCAGTTGTTAATGGATGTATTAAGAGTCTTCTTTTCTTCTTCATTCTCACTCTTACCTAGCTCATTCATCTTTTTCTTTTGCGCTCTGGTTGTTACCGCCATTACTTGCTCGTTCATACTCTTAAGTTCATCAGACGTTATACAAATTCTAGATAAAGCGTCAGCCACTACATTATTTTTTCCTTTCACATAAATTATTTTAAAGTTATACTCTTCTAAAGTTAACCGAAATTTAAGTAATCTACTTGACGGATCTTTCATACCAAAAAGATATAGTAATGGTTTGTGATCTGTCATTATGGTAAATTTATTTCCATACAAATAAGGTCTGAAATACTTAACGGACCACACTATTGCCAAAAGTTCTTTTTGAATAGTCGGATAGTTCTTTTCTGCTCTATTCAGGGGTCTACTCGCATATGCAACTGGTCTGAGATTTTTGTTACATAACACAGAACCAATAGCAGTACCCGAAGCGTCTGTCTGTAAAATAAATTCATGATTCTCGGAAAAATCGGGATACTGTAGAATAGGAGTTGAGATTAAAGCATTTTTTAAAAATTCGAAAGCGTTTTGACATTCATTAGTCCAAATAAATGGTTCATTTTTCCTACTTAACTTATTCAAAGGCATCGCTATTTCTGAAAAATTTCTTATAAATTTACGGTAATAGTTACAGAAAGCTACAAAGCGTTTTACTTCATCTGCATTCGTGGGAGTAGGATAATTTTGTAATACTTTAGTTTTTTCGGGATCGGGTAAAACACCTTTTTCTGTAACCAAATGCCCCAAGTAAAGAATTTCTTTCTTTAAAAATTCACATTTTTGTGGATTTAGTTTTAAATTTACTTTCCTTAATCTTTCCATGACACTTATTAAATTTTGATTATGGCTAGATAGATTCCTACCGAAAACAATGAGGTCATCCTGATACACTAGACATTTATCGGAAGTTAAACCAGACATTGCTACTGACATCATACGACTAAAAGCATTAGGACTGATTTTTAAACCCATTGGCAAACGTTTCATGGAATATTGGCCCGTGTTTGTAGTGAAAGCTGTTAATTTACGACTACTAGGCTCTAAACTGACTTGATAGTAACCTTGGTGGAGGTCAAGGTGAGTAAAATAAATGGCTCCAGTAAGTGTATCTAAAATTTCATTGATATTAGGTAATGGGAATTTATCGTCACATATAACTTCGTTCACTTTTCTGTAATCTACAACTAAACGCCATTTTTTCTCATTACCTCTTGTACTTTTCTTGGGTACTAATAAAATTGGACTGGACCATTCACTATTTGACTCTTCTATGATATCATTTTCTAGCATATTATTTACTTGCTTTGCTATTTCTGATTTTAGTGCCTGTGGTAACCTATACGGCTTAACGTAGACTGGAGTAGAATTTTGTTTTACAACTATAGATTGCTCATAAATATTCGTTGTTGTTAACTTATCTCCATCTAAATGAAAAACATCTGAATACTTAGCACATATTAATTCAATTGATTGTTTCTCTTCTTCGACTAAATAATTTAAATTTAATTCTGTCAACAATGTTTTAACCCTGGTAGCGTCGATATTGGTTTTATTAAATTGACAAATATCATAGTTTCCCAAATTTTTCAAATCTGGTGTAAAAGATGGCAAACTTACTTCCTCGTCACTAACATTAAGTATCTTGACCGGAATTCTATTATTACTAACCTTTACTATTGCGTTTGCTATAAACACATCCTTCGCTAACTCTCTACTACACACTACAACTTCTCCATTTATATTCTCATTCACAAAAATGAAATGAATTGATTCCGAACGTGCCGGAATAATTATAGCATTTTTCATTCTGTCATGTTCATCAACAAAATGTAAATAATGTTGTTTATTATTGTTAATGAGTGTTAAATTATTTGAATCTATATCAATAGTTGCTCGAAATTTCTCTAAAAAGTCTAAGCCTATGATTCCGTCTGCTCTTAGTGGTAGCGAATCAAAAACAAGAAAGTTATGCTGAAACGTGTCATTGTCGTGCTTTAATAGTAAATTTACAGAACCTTGAGAACGACGCTGACCACCTATTCCATTTATTAAAGTATTATCTCTATGAACAACAAGATCTTTTGGTAATATTTCAGTTTTAATAATTGACAATGTTGCACCCGTATCAATAAGCCAATAGTATTTAATATTTTTAATATAAAAAGTTATGTACTTCGCATTACCTTGGAATGAAAATATGAAATTCTTAAACTCGAAAAAACTGGTTGGATGTACCTGTCTCATGATTTTTATCGCTTTGACACGTGTCATCAACTTGCTCTACTGGAAACGTATTTTGGCCTCGTCGACTGTTCCTAACATATCTCGAACCCCTGTTACCTCGCTGTTTATTATTGAATGATGAGCGATGGTTTGTTCTTAAATTTCCATGAGAACCTTGCCCTCGGTTGTACGTGGTGTAATTGCTATTATATTGGTATCTACGAGGGTAATTGTTACCATATTGACTTCTGAAATTACCCATTTGATGTCGTTGTGAGCGTCTAATGTTATGATAACCTCGTCCATTTTTAGATACATGCAAAACATTACCTGATGGTTGGAAAGACTCTTCGTCTTTCGCTGCTTGTATGGCATCTTTCAAGCTGCTGAAACCGCGTGCCGAGATGATGGTGCTCAGCTTCGAGCTACGCAGGCCATCTGAAAATCGTTTTATTGCGAAGGTTTCATTGATCGGTTTTAAAATAGAAAATGTTTCCGATTTCCCATCTGCCTGGGTAATTGTCAGCTCTGTAAATAACTTTTCTACCTCGGAACCATAATCATCAATGGACTTCGAACCCTGTTGAACATTTTGTAGCTGCATCTGTATGGCCATAAATGATTTTTTGGGTAAAAGATATTTCCTTAAATCATCAATTAATTGTTGAATAGTTTTGTATGAGGCAGTTATTCTTAATTTTGCGCTCTCATTCAACCTACTTTTTAAAACGAAAGTAATTAATAATGCCTTACCTGGGCCATCCAGCATGTCAGCATACATCTCCACGGAGTCTATTAGGCGTTTGGTGGTGGCCTCAACACCGTCCATTACTGGAATCAAACTACACGCCACCTTAAGGTCGAAATCCATTTTTCCTGTTTCTATTGTAACGGGGAATTTACACAGTTTTTCTATTTCCTCGTACTTTTGTTTAATATTCTCATATAGTTCTATCACCGATGGCAATTTAATTTCCTTACTACTTTTTTCTAGTTGTAAAAATATTTGACAACAATTTTCGTAAGCGGTTTTCGCTTGTTCTAACTTTGTTGAAATAACATTACCTTTATATCTACCTTGTCCCTTTTTTACTAAATAATTACGTATTTTTACTAAATCTTCATAATTTTGTTCTAAAATAATGATCATATTCTTAAATCGTAATCTAATAATAGAATTACATAAACGTAACACATTCTATATAAATGCGATTAATTAAGTAATTTATAAAAAAGACTGACGTTGCACTCTTGCGTCCGTTTGGTGTCATGTGGCTGAGTGTCCTCGCATGATTTTAGCACCTTTTAATTTATCGCATAATGTAATATGATACCGAGTAACTAGTTCACAGCTTATACTTTTACAAAAGATGAAGAAAATTAAAAATACACATATCACCCAATTCACTGGATTGTTATTGATTTTCGGTACCTTCCGTGCGTCCTCTGATGGATGATCGAATTCTCTGCATGGTGTTCATCCCAATTTCCTGCTGGATCCATGAGCGGTGGCAGCTCCTGTACATCCGCAAGCCAACGTAAACTGCTACAGCTCCAATAATGGCCAGAACAATGTAGGTCACGATGCTAAGCCGCTCCACGTGGCCTCCGATTTCCTTCAACGTGGCATCGTTGTTGCCTCCAGCCGCGTTTTGACTGAGGAAAACCTCTTCTTTTTCCACAGTTGACCGACACATTATATTATTGAGGTAGTAAGTGTCGCAAAAGTGAAACTCTACTTAACTGCTAACAATCCCCTTGGCAGAGGCCCGTGGCAGGGTCGCCATGTAATGTTGGGGTCCCTAAAGGGTGGTTTCAAGGAAACAACCACATCTGTTAAGTACTATTTAATGAATGCAATGAACAATTATAAAATAAGTGCTTATGAGGTATAGTGCAAACTCAGCATACATAGTCAGTTATAAAGGAGTGTGCTTACTTACTGAAGTAAAGGAGCATACATATTATTATTACACTTCAAGGCTACGGTTAGCTTCCAGCGCGATAGCTACGCGTCGTCTGCGAGGTGAAAGCTCGCCATCCGCGCAAGGCGAGGAGCGAGGGGCGATGGTGGCGCACGTTGCCTGCCACCATCGCTCCTCGCTTAGATTATAGTCTGGAAGTTATTTATATTTTATGCAAACGCATAGGCCATATATATATTTTTTTGTATATCCCGGTAGTATGTTCCCTAGGTATCACGCGGGCGAAGCCGCTGGCAGAAGCTAGTTATGAATAAATTAAAGAGGTATTGAAACTCCTTTATGGTAGCTACATTAAATTTATCGATAAAAATTTGAAATGTGTCGAACCCTATTGTCAGATGTCAAAATTGTCAACAAAACAAATTAAAATATTTTCATCTTCCATTACAATTATGTGAATTAAAACAATAATATACTATCAACATATTTTGCCCAACCTTCGGAATTTTCGTGAGTGTCATCATTTTCCTGTTGTTTCTTTTAGTGGCTATTGATATTTTAAACAACAGTTCCGCGATTTTTTTAAAAAAAAGTGTCGCAGGTCTGGCTCCGAACACGTCCCGTAGGACTGTGCGGTCTTCAAAGGTAAGCTTTTCTGCACAAATTCGATGTTTATAAAATTTTTTATTCGAAAACTCAAAAATCTAGCCGCTTCCGTTCTTCCAAAATACGATTACCTTTCAGTTAGTAGAATTTTTTAATTGTTTTGTGCTGTAATTAGGAAATGAGATTGAAAATGGTTTTTTGAAATCGACCCTTTTTCAAATTTTTTTTTTATCGGGAAAATTATACTATTTCGTGTTTTCACTTCCTTTTGCCTCTAGAACAAGGATGTATCCTTCACATATATTTTTTTCCAGGCTTAAATTCAATATCTTGAGCATTTCCAATTGAGTCTCAAACAGCCAAAATTCGAATAACAGGCCGTTAAAATAGTCTACCATATTTATGTCATGGCTTTTCACTGCTTACCCCCCCCCCCCCCCCCCCCCCCAAAGGTATAGCGTGATGGTAATAATTGCGGCTCAACTTCGTTTTAGCAACTGTGGGTTTGGAGCTTGATTATTTTTTTGGGTAGAGTACTCTTCTTGTAGAACACTATCACAAAGTTTTATAGCGCGCAACCACACAGTTTTAGAGAAAAAAAATCCTAAAAATTCAGTTTTCTCTAACCTATTTACGAAAAAATGACATAATTTGCCACAGATAACTTAAAAAAAATCGGTCCAAGGTCGTTTCGTTTTACGGTCAGACTAAGTGACCACACATTTAAATGTTTTTTTTTATTAAATATTATAGTTTTTTACTTTATTTTATTTTTAAATAGTTGCGCAAGTATTGTGTTTTCAAATAAAAAGCAAATAATAAAATTAATTAAATAAAAAAAATAAAAAAATTCGCGGTTGTGGGTAACGAAACGTAATTTCAAAATATTTGATGTATGCGACGTTTATGTTTGACAGTTGTCATTCATTCATCGTTTGTACTCACAGTCGAGAGCGTCTATCGTACTCCCGTTTGTTTCAACGATTGACATGGCGTCTCCGAAGTCCCCGGTTTCTGATACGTCATCTCGCGATCCCGAAGTGCTAAGTGTTGTGCAAGTGTTGGACTCAAGTGAGCCACTTGTGCGTACTACACCAAGGATTGCGTCTTCGAGTGTTGTGCAAGAGCGAGCGGAGCGAGCTCTGGACTTGGGGGCACCCCGACTCGGATAGGTTAGGTTAGAAGGGGATGGCGGGGACGAGTGAGCGAGCGAAGCGAGCGAATAGACCCCGCCATCCCCTTCGAGGTTATTTTTTTATAAACCACTCAGAAGTAGGAGCCCCGCGCAGCGGGGCTCCGTCGACATTTTCTTTCAAATTAACATTTTTGAGAGGTTCGAGTATGACCTTGAGTATATTCTTGACGTTGGAGTTTGATAGAGGGCAATATTCTACGATTTTAGGCATATTTTCACCTTGAAGTGTTTGACCTTGACCTTTACGAGTTTGACCTTGACCTTGAAGATGCCCCTGACCTTAATTTAGATTAAAAGCTTATATAGAGTCGCCACGTAATCTTCCCCACCCTTAATACTCCCACTATCCCACCAATCCCGAAAGAAAGTTTTGGCGATTTTTTTTTTCAGCCCCTATTGTTTTGCGCGTTTTGGTACTTTCAAATTTACTATAGAAAAGGTGGATTCTACCCAAAAAAAAATACCTACTATAAAAAACGGCAGTTAGCTAATCCGAAGTCCTTCCATAATTGCTGAGATTAGATCTATAAGTATGTGCAATTTTGTAACATGTTGTGGCTTCTTATAACAATCCCTCGCTGAGCTGTTTGGAAAAATGAAAAATTATAAGTAAAATGTTATTTTTAGTGCGCAAAAATCCATTTTATTATTATTTTGTTACTATAATGGTGTAAAAATCCAGTTCCAAAGATAAAATAAATACAAAAATAATATCTGTTTGCAGGGTTCGACCCATGTGCACTTTCTCGTTCAAATCACACATTTTTGATTATTGCTCGTCCTCCATAGCACATAACGTGATAATGTATAGCCTATATGTTGACCAAACCTTAAAGGATTATTTGTACAAAATTTGAACAAAATCTGTTCTGTAGTTTTTGCGCCAATCGTAATCACACAACTCAAGATTTACTGTTTTACTATATGTATAGATAATGCAATTTTACTTTCAATAAATTCGGTAAAACAGGCGACATGCAGAGCATCGATGGTGAACGACGCGGCGACGTTTCAGTCGAACTATTGAGTACCATGCGGCCAGCTTCAAACCTAACGCAAGAGTTTGTAGTCTTGCGTTAGCTTTGTAAAAAAACTCTTCCATTGGTTTCATTTTATACACAAAAAAAATTACTTTCAAAATTCGATTAGTAATTTTACAAATAGTTAGATATATTTAAAGGTGACAGACAGATTGATATTCAATCACTCTGAGTAGTCCTTTTCAAGTCAATATTTTTCATTTTAATCTTGTTTGTACAGATATAACGACATTGAAGAAATTAATTATCTATTTAATATCATTAGATAATTACAAAATTCTTTGTGCTTACTTTACAAAAAAATATGAATTAAAAATGAACAAAAACAAAATCCAGTTGGCAAGATCCGTACCTTCGTCACGTCAAACACAAGACTTGACGTACAACCGCTCTGCTACGTCCTGATTAATTTTAACTGTGAAATAGCCGTCCTTAACACGCTTCATGATTTTCTAATATGTTGTGTTTTTTTTTATTCCTCGCTAAACTGTTAGGAAAAACGTCGCATAAAAATTTAAATGTTATTTTAAGTACGTAGACCCCCATTTTATTATTATTTTGGCATAAAATACAGTTAAAAGATAAAATAAATACAAAAATAATATCTGTTTGCGGGGTTCGAACCATGTTCACTTTCTCGTTCAAAACACACATTTTTGATTATTGCTCGTCCTCCATAGCACATAGCGTGATAATATATAGCCTATATGTTGACTATACCTATAAGGATTATTTGTGCAAAATTTGAACAAAATCTGTTCAGTAGTTTTCGCGCCAATCGTAAACATACAAGCTCAAGATTTACTGTTTTATTATATGTATAGATAATTACAGGACAGGCTGACTTGTAATTTATTCGCATATTCATCATGATTACCTACTTATAACCCCTGCAAGTTTAATTTTTATTTTTAGCTAGTAGGTACAACTTTTATTATGGGATCGATATTATATAATTAAAAATCAAAACTAAATTTACTATTCAGTAAGTACATCTATTTCTTGCTCGGATTAGTTCGAAGGGATGACAAAAAAGAAAGCGGAATCATTAACAAATACATGTCAAGTAATCGCCCTCGCCTGTAAGCTAGCAATCAATCAATCATTGATTTTGTAAAACATATATAGGTATGGTTACAGACAGTATGGAGTTAAAATAATTATGTGCACTATATTTTGCCAGTAGATGGCGTACAAAATTAAAAAAAACAAGCAAATAAAATTAAGTGGCATGTCAATAGATAACATTTACAAATATTAATAATAATTAAATGTGGACTCGGCAGTCATTGTGCCGATTGTCGTTACGGCCAATGGTCTGTTGGCCAAAAGCTTCGACGACCACCTGTCGAAGCTGACGTTACGCAGTTTGGTAAAGGGCCTGATACAGAAGGTAGTACTCCTCGATACGGCTTGTATTGTGAGGAGATTCCTTTCTCTGGAGCCCTAACCACCGGTAGCTTGGACCCTGCTCCCGACACCGGCGGACTACTACTGTTTTATATTTTTAAATGTTTTTTTACTTGTTTTTTTAAGAAATGTTTAAAAATATTTATAAGGAGGTTAAGAAAAATGAATAAAGAAAATTAAATTTAAAAAATATGTCAAGTGTACAGCAAATAAAAATGAAGTGGCATGTCAATAGATTAACTACAATAAAAAATAATAGTAATTTAATTTAAAAATAGGTCAGATTTACAGGTCAGTTGTCAGCAGAAGGTCCAAGCAATTGGGTGTATGGGCGTCAACATCCGGTACCCGCGTTGCCACATTCACCAGCTGAGTTAGATCTAGCGTTAAAGCAAACTTGCGTGCCTCTAACCCGGCGTGGTCAGTTTTTTGGAACGGGAACAACCACTCTTTATGGTGGGCGTTGAAGTCCCCCAGAAAAATGAGCTTCGCTGTTGGGTACCGTTGTTGGGCTACGTCAGTCGACTCCACGAGGGAATTAAATAGCGCAGTAGTCTCCTGTTCACCGCTGTACGATCGGTATACGCCGATGTAGATTGATTTCTCCACGCCAGTGTCCACAAGCAGCCAAATGGCAGAAAAACACGATTTCTCAAAGAAACGGAGACGACGACAACAAATGTCACCGCGGACGTACACACAGACCCCAGCTTGCTTCTTGAATTTGTGTTCTAGAGAGTAGCCTGGGTAGTTGAGGTACACCACGTCCGACGGGTTTGTTATCTTCGTCTCCGTTAGGAAAAACAGTTGCGGCGCGTCGGTTTCTAGGTGGTGATGAACCGGATCGAGATTGGAGTGCAAACCCCTGATGTTAGTGAGGTGCACTTTAATTGGGAGGAAGTGCAGCCGTTGTTTCACCTTATTTTTCTTTACTTTGTTCATAGATGTAGTGTGAGTAGGTGGGGAAAACAATCAAACTGTCGAGGCGCTGTCCAGTAGACCAAGTGGAATACTAAAGCTAATCAAACCTATGGGGAACTCATTTGGAGATTTTTCGCAAGTTGGCGGGGCAGCCTTTGGCACATGGCTGGCGTGCTACTCGGGCCCCCTACTGACTGCGGTCGGCCAACGGCTGGCACCGTGCTTCGGATCCCGCAACCCTCCATAATGAGTCACCCGGAAAGCCCGGTTCTGAACAGCGCAACTGACAATCTCCTTTTCCCCCAAAGGCACTGGCACTCCCGCGCACCGACGGAACACAGCAAGCTGCTTGGCGCTACGGACTTACGATTAGTGCAGAACCCGAAATGAATGACAATACGATTTGACAATAACTTTCGAATTTTGTTGTCATTCATTCTTAGTGGTTAGATAATACAGAGTAGAATACGCCCGCAACTAAGCCCGAAACTACGGACGTCGGACTTAGAGAGTAGCCCCCCAGATCGAAACTTCGTAAGACGGATGACGCGTCAAGACACGTGACTAGATCGAAAATTCGCAAGACGGATGACGCGTCAGGACACGTGAACAGATCGAAACAACAAAAAATGCACAACGTTAATGTTCAAGTTTGCACTTCTGCTGGCACTCCCGGAGTTAGTGTTGCCAGGCGTCCGGATAAAGCCGGACACAGTCAGGCTTTTTAGTTGCGTGTCCGGCCAAATTAGACGGTGTCCGGCCTTTCCGGCTTTTGTTAGGCCTTTGGTGTTATTGTCCGCTCCGCCCAAAACAGCGAGCAGACTAGAACTTTTCCATTAAAATTAATATTGTAATGCATATTGAATAAGAAACAATAAAGAAAACTGATTCACTCAACTGTATTGTTGTTTGGATAGATTTTTTTTAATGATGACATAAAAAACATGTTTTACTTAAAACTTGTGTTATACGAAGACTAAAAAAATTAAGAGTGTTCGGTCTTTTTAACTCAAATGTCCGGCTAAATTAGCTGGCAAGTCCGGCTTTTCGGTTTTAAGACCTGGTAACCCTACCCGGAGTGCAACCGTGTTTTTTTATATTTTCGTTGTACAATAACGACTTTTTTACAGATTTATTATAGGCTTATGTTTAACTTACCACCAGATATAGTAACATTTAGCAGTCAAAAATAGTAAATGATTTTACCAAAATTAAACCCGCATTTTAATGTAAACTTATAACCAAAGTTATAACATCTTGCTATCCTATTTAAGCAAACTAACTCCAAAAAAAATATTCTAACCCAAAAATAGTTAAATTGATACGCAAAACAACATCTCGTTATCCGATTAAACCAAATGATTCACCAACAATAGAAGGGATCTAACCTAACCTAACCCACCACATGTTTCACCAGCGGGGAATAGAGGGGATCTGACGCAGACACGTTACTATAGAATTTGAATATTATACTAACTGAATATTAATTTGCTCGCTAAGATTTGGTGAACATTTACCAAATTTGGTGGTCGAATACAATTTAAAGTGGAGTCGTGACTAAAATAGCTGGTACTATTGTATTTTTAGACTTTATTTTTCTGGTGTTAAGTAGATATTTTTGGTTACAAAACTAAGGGTATCAAAGCATTTTATGGTGGTCATTATATTTATCCCCTTTATTATATGCATAGTATCTATCTATACCGCGTGTATCTGACATCGACGCACAAACGATTTCCATGGGTCCAGGGCATGATTCTGGACACTCTAGACTTAAAATTTTTCGTCGACTTTTTTCTCATTTTTTTCAAGGTTTTTTTTACTTTAGACTGCTCATAATCGTTATTCTGACCTAACCCAATGAGATTTTTAATAAAAAAATAATTAATTAACTACTTTCACTAAAAAGAGCAATCTGAATAAAACCACAAATAGATATCAGCTCAGCTGAGCTGATACTATAATCGTTTGTGCGTCGATGTCAGATACACGCGGTATGATAGAAAATTTAATCTAAAAAATATTTTACTTTAATGTTTTAAATGCGACAGTCGCGGGACATTCGGTAAAATAATTGGCTTCTAAGTACTGCCCTGTTTTTTGTTATGTTTGTGTTTTTTATTTATAGTTGACGATAGATGGCGGCCTGTTTACACAATGATATAAAAACTACGAAAATAATATTTTGGCGATTGAAGGATCTTTAGGAATGAATGTTGAACGTTCTAATTTCACTACATATGATTATTAAAATATATTAATACTGAGCTCTGCGTAAATATATTTAGTTCCGATGACCCAAAGTGTCGCCATCTAATGTCGGGTAGAATTATATTTGGAAACGCTGACGCTAAGAGATTTTTCTAGAACCATTTTAATAAATTACGTTTAGAATAACTTAAAAATGAAATGTGACGCATTCCATAGCATCAGTTCGTCTATACTTACGAGTAGTTTTTATAAGATAAAACACAAAACTTCATTGTTTTTTTCTTGTATCGCGAATATGCTGTAAAATGGGTACGTTTACGAAGTTGTGCACAGGACGAACGCCAACAATACACTGACTTAAGCCACGCCCACCGTGATGACGTCAGGACCTAGTTGAAAATTACAGTGCACAGTTGCTTAGGCCGTCTCTTGTACTTGCTCCGTGATCCATTCTTAGAAACTTTCGCATTTATAATATTTCTCACTGATGCCCGCAGCTTCGCCTGCTTGCCAATTATAGACTAAAACCTTCCTCGAGAACCACTCTATCCATAGGTGAAAACAACATGAATATCGGTTCAGTAGTTTTTGAGTTTATCGCGAACAGACAGACAGACGCGACGGAGTACTGTTTTATAATATGTAGTGATAGTGATGAGTAGGAAGTAGGATACTGCATGGTGATGGTGACCGGAGACTGCGCACTTGGTAGATTTGATGTAATGAATGTAGTTGCGTCAGCTGCAACCAAATTGCGTCTCTGCTTAGTAGTTCATACGCATAGGTACGCATTTAGAACGTACTATAATATAATATCTTTGTGGTGTAGGTAATGAACAAAAGTTATAAATAACAATTGATCGAGAAGAGCATAAGGCGATGTAATAACAAAACAGTCCGAGCTCAAGCGTGTCATCGATCATCGTAGACTGTGCTAGGCGTGCCCCGTGCCCGTGACCCGGCCTGATAATTTGTTATTTGTTTCATGCAATCGTCATGTATTTGGTGACAAGTGAAGTATTTCTGGTTTATATAGATCTGTTTGCATGGCAACGGCCGGTGTCAAAGATTAAAGTTTTTGCGTTATGCATAAACATAGCGGATATACATAATTATAATAATGCTGGACCGCTAGGGCTGCTAGCGGCTAGCATTATTTATTACAAAATCGAAAATAAATTCTGTTATCGTCCTGGGCAGGATGTCTCGACATCGATCGCCTGCCGACTGAGTACAGTCGTTAAGGTGCATAATAGGCTCAATAACCTTGAGCATCTGGAGGGAGCTAAACTCACATTCATATCTGCGCCGCACACAAAAACATTTCCGTACCGCACGCGCTACCTCAAAACTATTATCAAAGATTTGAGCGGGGACGCAGACATGCGCGCCAAGCCGGGTTTTTTACCTACGACTCCACAAGAGTATGGCGATGGAACGGCTGAGATACGTAACGCAAAAATGCGGCCCATAAATAAACAAGTTTTTATATTTCCATGATACGGCCAAATGCGTATTAGACAACATGTTGTCTGATATGCATTTGGTCAGTTTTTGGACGAAATCCGTCTTTTCTGCTTACGATATAATGACACTGGAAACTCAAGGTCAAATGGTTACCAGTGCACCTATTATTTTTTATTTCTGCCTATACTACTTTATATTCTCTAAAATATTTCAAATAAAACACAGCAAAGTCTTAAGTAAAAGTAAATGAGGTTTTTAAGTTATTTCATAGTTTAGCTCTGCTAAAAAAAATTGCAGCAATTTCATTAACTCCGAAACTTCCAAAAGCGTTTTAATTCGTAACGGTTTTTTTGTAAACTGAAAATATTACAATGAAGATTGAAGTAGTTCAATGTTTTATTTTGCTTTATTATTGGTAGCTTTTTTGAGAATAAAAGATATTAAGTAAGAATGAATATAAGCTACGTTTGAAAAAAGGGGCTTTATTTTACATTAAATAAAACCATATCTTGATAAAAGTTGCTGTATGAAATAGTGTACAATGCACCCATGCGTACAATCAAATTGGCTCCTCTGCAACGACCTAGTCTATGAACGCACACTAATCCAAAAGTTCGTAAATATTTGCACTAATACATTCATATGCGCGTAGTCGGTCGATCTCGATAGCGCAAGCGGAGCAGCGAGCGATACAGCCTCCCCGTCTCAGTGCTAGCGCACTGCCGCCTTCGGCCGCACACATACTTGCTGAGCTTTAAAAATGTGGGAGTCTCAATGTTGAACATTTTCTTTGCAAAATATAAATTGATTTCCATGAGAAATGTTCATTTTGTAGCACACTTTATCACCATTTTTTCCATGTAAAAATATAAAAAAAAAGAAATAAACAAAATAAGCGAAAAAACATCGTGTTGTTTATTATTTTTGTATGGCAAAACTGTATGTCATACGAAAAAATCAAGTGTTCAGATTGTTGTACATGAATCTACCTTAAACATATATTTTTTCCAATCTTTTGACCCAGCCGTTACTGGGAAATATCCAAAATATCCTTTAGAAAGTAACCTCTAAAGCAGAGGTAGGGCCTTAAGTCCTAAAGCTGCCCGTACACAATCATCTCGAACGCGATCCAATCTGATCGTGGATCGCGTTCAAAGTTCGACTGCACGCCCATTACCAGATTCGTTCGGTAGGCCATCGGTAACTATGCCGAGACCTGCCGCCCTGATTCAGGTTCGGTATACTTATCGTACTTAATCGTAATCATTTTAAAAGAAGAGAGACGTTGGGGTAAGGTCTACAACTCGGGACGGGTCGGCGCAGCAAGCAGTAGATTAAGGCGGATACAGGCATTGCGAGGCATGCGCCGCGCACGCCTCACAACGCACATGCTTCGATGCAAAGGACATTGCTCAGCGCCCATACATCGTTCGCCTCAGAACCAACAGAGACGTGAATTTACTATCTGTGTTTTAAATAATGCATATGTTCGACTGAAACTAGATTAAAATCACGGACACTTTTCAGAACTGTAAAAAATCCTAAATGATTTCGGATTTTGAGGTTATAAAACATAACAAACAATAGAAACATACCAAATGGACTAAGATCCCAGAGCTGCCAGACTTTTTATCTCACCAAATAATGGTATAGAGTAGTGTTACTATGTTCTTCTAACATACGAAAGAGTGGTAAGTTACATTACATCAAAGTGTCAACTGTCATTTCATCGACTGTCTGTGTCAATAGTGTTCGCGTCACACAGCGCTTTAATCGCTTTATTATTTTGTAGGTAAAAATCTTATAGCGCTGAGAGTGCTTTGTTTCATTTTAAAATAATGGCGTCGGGTTATAAATATAAAACCCAAGTGAGTTACTTTTTAAAATGGTTTCGTAATTAAAAAGTGTCAGTTCTATTCTAATCATTAAAATGTAATTTAAAAAAAAAACTAAGAATAATGGTAAAGGTTTCGCATGTGTTGATTCATAGGCCACTTTTTACCATGTCCTTTGTCTGGGCAGTCATGCCGCACCACGAATATTTAAACGTCTACACATGGCGAATGTCTCGCAATGTCTGTATCCGCCTGAAGGTGTGCGCGTCGTGGTCACAGGTCAGTACTGCATGCCGGCGGAGGGCGTGCCGCTGTCGGCGCGCAGCGCGCTGCTGTCGCGCGCCGAGCTGCTGCGGCTGGCGCGCGTGTTCGTGGCGGCCGGCGTCGACAAGGTGCGCCTCACGGGCGGCGAGCCCACGCTGCGCAAGGACCTCGCCGACATCATACGTGAGCATGCATCCTTCTTACACATTCGTCCTTCGATATCGAGACGTACATTACATCCTAAAAACGCCCAATACTCGTAGATACTAGGCCCTAATTTGTCGTGAGGCTCGATTTCAAATGGAATACCCAATGGTCCGTCGCTCTTGATTGTACTTCCACGAAACGCAGACAAACAGATTATATAGAAATGGCAGTACCCCCGTCAAAATGAGCCAAAGCAAGCGGGCACTACCTACTACTTACTTCTCGGAGCGTTTCACCAAATTGGATATGCGAGCTAGGAATTGCCCACAAGCAATGATAAAATTAAAAAAACTGTAACTTAAACTTTCCAATCTTTCCTAAAATAGCTCTGTAGACGTCTACGGGGTGTAGATACGACTACAGAGATATTTTTCCACTCGTGTATTTTCGTGCCCTTAGTGAGCAGCATGTGTGTGTTGTGTGTGCAGAGGGACTGCGCGAGGAAGCTGGCGTGCGCTCGGTGTCGATCACCACCAACGGGCTGGTGCTGACGCGGCGCCTGCCCGCGCTGCAGCGCGCCGGCCTGGCCGCGCTCAACGTGTCGCTCGACTCGCTGCGCCCCGAGCGCTACGAGCGCATGTCGCGCCGCCCGGTACGTCTGCACTAATGTTATGTAGTACAACGTGTCGCTCGCCTTGTTATGTGTGTGTTGCATGTGTTGGCGCGAATAGTATCAGCTGATGTGTGTGTTGCAGGACTGGCGCGAAGTGTCAGCTGATGTTGTGTGTGTGTTGCAGGACTGGCGCGAAGTGTCAGCTGATGTTGTGTGTGTGTTGCAGGACTGGCGCGAAGTGTCAGCTGATGTTGTATGTGTGTTGCAGGACTGGTGCGAAGTGTCAGCTGATGTTGTGTGTGTGTTGCAGGACTGGCGCGAAGTGTCAGCTGATGTTGTGTGTGTGTTGCAGGACTGGCGCGAAGTGTCAGCTGATGTTGTGTGTGTGTTGCAGGACTGGCGCGAAGTGTCAGCTGATGTTGTATGTGTGTTGCAGGACTGGTGCGAACTGTCAGCTGATGTTGTGTGTGTGTTGCAGGACTGGCGCGAAGTGTCAGCTGATGTTGTATGTGTGTTGCAGGACTGGTGCGAAGTGTCAGCTGATGTTGTGTGTGTGTTGCAGGACTGGCGCGAAGTGTCAGCTGATGTTGTGTGTGTGTTGCAGGACTGGCGCGAAGTGTCAGCTGATGTTGTGTGTGTGTTGCAGGACTGGCGCGAAGTGTCAGCTGATGTTGTGTGTGTGTTGCAGGACTGGCGCGAAGTGTCAGCTGATGTTGTGTGTGTGTTGCAGGACTGGCGCGAAGTGTCAGCTGATGTTGTATGTGTGTTGCAGGACTGGTGCGAAGTGTCAGCTGATGTTGTGTGTGTGTTGCAGGACTGGCGCGAAGTGTCAGCTGATGTTGTGTGTGTGTTGCAGGACTGGCGCGAAGTGTCAGCTGATGTTGTGTGTGTGTTGCAGGACTGGCGCGAAGTGTCAGCTGATGTTGTATGTGTGTTGCAGGACTGGTGCGAAGTGTCAGCTGATGTTGTGTGTGTGTTGCAGGACTGGCGCGAAGTGTCAGCTGATGTTGTATGTGTGTTGCAGGACTGGTGCGAAGTGTCAGCTGATGTTGTGTGTGTGTTGCAGGACTGGCGCGAAGTGTCAGCTGATGTTGTATGTGTGTTGCAGGACTGGTGCGAAGTGTCAGCTGATGTTGTGTGTGTGTTGCAGGGGTTGGCGCGCGTGCTGGCGGGCGTGGACCTGGCGCTGCAGCTAGGCTACTCGCCCGTCAAGCTCAACGTCGTGCTCATGAAGGGTAAGCACCGCCGCCGCGTGTCTACGCTCGTCTCATTGTCGCCACACTAATCAATCATGCTTTCTTTTATTTCAGGTTTCAACGATGACGAGATATGCGACTTTGTGGAATATACGCGGGACCGCGACGTAGAAGTGAGGTATGCGACGAGTGAAGGGGATATAATGATAATGAGTTACAATGTGACGACACGGTTGGCGCAGTGGTTGAGCGATCGACTGCTGCGCTGCGTGTCGCGGGTTCGATTCCCGTACGGAACAAATATTTGTATGGCCTACAGATAGTTGTTCCCGGTCTGGCTGTTTGTATATGTGTATTTATATATGTTTGTAAACGCACCCACGATACAGGAAAAATTCGTAGTGTAGGGCAAGGTTTTTTTAAAAAATCTAAGATCTTAATGTGGGTATTGAGTTGCGGTGTATTTCGGCAGGTTCATCGAGTTCATGCCGTTCTCGGGCAACAAGTGGGACGACTCCAAGCTGGTGCCATACCGCGAGGCCCTGCGCGCCGCCGCCGCCGAGCACGCGCTGGAGCCCGCGCCGCCACGCCCCAACGACACCGCCACCGTACGTACACACTCACACACACACACGCGCGCCCCAACGACACCGCCACCGTACGTACACACTCACACACACACACGCGCGCCCCAACGACACCGCCACCGTACGTACACACTCACACACACACACGCGCCCCAACGACACCGCCACCGTACGTACACACTCACACACACACACGCGCGCCCCAACGACACCGCCACCGTACGTACACACTCACACACACACACGCGCGCCCCAACGACACCGCCACCGTACGTACACACTCACACACACACACGCGCGCCCCAACGACACCGCCACCGTACGTACACACTCACACACACACGCGCGCCCCAACGACACCGCCACCGTACGTACACACTCACACACACACACGCGCGCCCCAACGACACCGCCACCGTACGTACACACTCACACACACACACGCGCGCCCCAACGACACCGCCACCGTACGTACACACTCACACACACACACGCGCGCCCCAACGACACCGCCACCGTACGTACACACTCACACACACACGCGCGCCCCAACGACACCGCCACCGTACGTACACACTCACACACACACACGCGCGCCCCAACGACACCGCCACCGTACGTACACACTCACACACACACACGCGCGCCCCAACGACACCGCCACCGTACGTACACACTCACACACACACACGCGCGCCCCAACGACACCGCCACCGTACGTACACACTCACACACACACACGCGCGCCCCAACGACACCGCCACCGTACGTACACACTCACACACACACACGCGCGCCCCAACGACACCGCCACCGTACGTACACACTCACACACACACACGCGCGCCCCAACGACACCGCCACCGTACGTACACACTCACACACACACGCGCGCCCCAACGACACCGCCACCGTACGTACACACTCACACACACACACGCGCGCCCCAACGACACCGCCACCGTACGTACACACTCACACACACACACGCGCGCCCCAACGACACCGCCACCGTACGTACACACTCACACACACACACGCGCGCCCCAACGACACCGCCACCGTACGTACACACTCACACACACACACGCGCGCCCCAACGACACCGCCACCGTACGTACACACTCACACACACACACGCGCGCCCCAACGACACCGCCACCGTACGTACACACTCACACACACACGCGCGCCCCAACGACACCGCCACCGTACGTACACACTCACACACACACACGCGCGCCCCAACGACACCGCCACCGTACGTACACACTCACACACACACACGCGCGCCCCAACGACACCGCCACCGTACGTACACACTCACACACACACACGCGCGCCCCAACGATACCGCCATCGTACGTACACACTCACACACACACGCGCGCCCCAACGACACCGCCACCGTACGTACACACTCACACACACACACGCGCGCCCCAACGACACCGCCACCGTACGTACACACTCACACACACACACGCGCGCCCCAACGACACCGCCACCGTACGTACACACTCACACACACACACGCGCGCCCCAACGACACCGCCACCGTACGTACACACTCACACACACACACGCGCGCCCCAACGACACCGCCACCGTACGTACACACTCACACACACACACGCGCGCCCCAACGACACCGCCACCGTACGTACACACTCACACACACACGCGCGCCCCAACGACACCGCCACCGTACGTACACACTCACACACACACACGCGCGCCCCAACGACACCGCCACCGTACGTACACACTCACACACACACACGCGCGCCCCAACGACACCGCCACCGTACGTACACACTCACACACACACACGCGCGCCCCAACGACACCGCCACCGTACGTACACACTCACACACACACGCGCGCCCCAACGACACCGCCACCGTACGTACACACTCACACACACACGCGCGCCCCAACGACACCGCCACCGTGCGTACACACTCACACACACACACGCGCGCTCCAACGACATCGCCACCGTACGTACACACACACACACACGCGCGCCCCAACGACACCGCCACCGTAAGTACACACTCACACACACACACGCGCGCCCCAACGACACCGCCACCGTACGTACACACTCACACACACACACACACATGCGCCCAATTGCACCGCCACCGTACGTACACACACACGCACGCCCCAACGACACCGCCACCTTACGTACACACACACACACGCGCCCCAACGACACCGCCACCGTACGTACACACTCACACACACACGCGCCCCAACGACACCGCCACCGTACTTACACACACACACACACTGGCCTCAACGACACTGCCACCGTACGTACACACTCACACACACACGCGCCCCAACGACACCGCCACCGTACGTACACACTCACACACACACGCGCCCCAACGACACCGCCACCGTACTTACACACACACACACACACACACACACACACACACACACACGCGCCCCAATGACAGCGCCACCGTACGTACACACTCACACACACGCGCCCAACGACACCGCCACCTATGAC
This sequence comes from Ceramica pisi, assembly GCA_963859965.1. Classification (NCBI taxonomy): domain Eukaryota; kingdom Metazoa; phylum Arthropoda; class Insecta; order Lepidoptera; family Noctuidae; genus Ceramica; species Ceramica pisi. The sequence continues at coordinate 269,899 of OY982542.1, forward strand.
TAAATGACTATTATATGTAAATGCAATTAAATGCCTACCTAATTTTATAACTAAAAAGTACGCCGTTATTGGCAAGGCATGGACGCTCCAAAATATTTAAAACCTTGCATGTCTGATTTAGTCAGTTTATGTAAACGCATGTTTGACAAGTAAATGATCTTTATCTTTAATTATAGGAAAAATAAAACGTCTCTAATATACGTCTACAATAAAATGTCTCTAAATAGCATACTTTTACAGAAACCATCAACAAAAAATACATCACATACACTATCGGTCAAGAGATGGCGCTGACCTAAAACTGCAATATTCTACACTGCAGTAAAATTCTTTGACAAATATAAAATTAAACCTCGCGAAAAATTTAAAACATGACGTTTTGAATTTTTGAAGACATGATGATTCGGAATTTTCTTCAAATACATAAACGTTAATACTCAAATCAAATCATCATCAATAAATGTACCAAACAAAAATGTATCTCTCTCATTGGACCTGTTTGGGATCTTGATTGAAAGTGAAACCACCTTGCACTGTACTATTGGTTTATTGAATTGACACTTATATAATAAACACTGTTGATAAGAAACACTTTCAAAAGTTAGCTATTATAAAGATTACAAGAGACGTGTGCACTGCGTTCGTTGTGAAGATCGAAAAGGGGCGAGTCAGTGTTACCAGGTTCATAGGTATTTAGTTTGACAACAGACATGACGTTGGCATTACTAAACATTCTCGGGCCTCCAAAGAAAGGAAAGCCTCGGCACATAAGTACATCTAAGTTTACACAATAATAATAAATAATAATAATAATAATAATATCCTTGGACATTTCACACAACGCCATATAGTCCCAAGCTAAGCAACCTAATGCTTGTGTTATGGTAACGATATGGCTGATAAACTACTTATATACAATTTTTTTTTTTGTAAATACATACATATTATAGATAGAAAAACACCCAGACTCAGAACAAATAAAATTATTGAATCCAAAATCCAGTGAAATTTGGAGCACTTATGCCTGAATTTGTAGGGCTGTAAACAGTTGTAACACAATGATTTAGATTTGATTAGTTCAATACGTTTCTGAATAGTAAGCTCAAGATATGTAGGGCATGCAAAGCATGACCGCTATTACAAAGAATACAGGTATTGCTGGTTGTTGCACATGCTACATGAGAGACTTTAATATTTTGATTTTTATCATTATTTGATTTAGCATCATACATTAACTCGAAGGCTGTTCTGCGTTGGTTTAGGAAATCGAGCAGCTCGCTCAGGGAAGCAACAGAATTTTCTTTGCGATTGATTTCCCAAGCAGCTCGGAGTGAATTGTCTAATTTTTGTGTTATTAGAAAAACCAACAATGCATCCCAGTGCTCCACAGGGAGCTGGATGGCTCTTAGGGAATCTAAACTTTGTTGTAGCAGAACCAAGTACTCTTTGAGGTTATTTCGAGTGATAGTACTAAAGCTAGTGATATTTTTTAAATGGAAGTTTACTATTATGGTTTGGTTTTCATACCTCTTTGCTAAGATCTCGAGGGCTCTGGAGTAGTTCTCTTCGATGATGAGCAGTGAGGCTATGAGGCCCGCAGCCTCCCCCGTCAGCGCCGTCTTCAGGTACTGCAGCTTGTTCACCACGGGCAGGTCGGTGCTGTCCACGGACGCGAAGAAGATGCCGGATGTCCCCATCGAACTTAGGGAGTTCCAGTTGAGGCAACTTGACACGTGGCTTGGCGTGGTCGTAGTGCGTACAGTTCAATTGATCAGTGTGGCGTGAAGGTGATGCTGCCGCCGCGAGTGTAGGCGATCTTGCCGTCAAGGCATCCGGTTAAAATTTACTTTATAGCCCGCTGATTTAAGGGTCGGGAGGGGGTGGAGGGGGGAGGTGGGGGGAGGGGGTGCCCTCTGCGCCACCCCCACCCCCCGGAACCCCACGGTTATGGAGATATCCATGGTTAAAGTTTTGAGGTTAGAATAGCATTTGCGTTAGAAAAAGAGGTAAAATTGAGTATCGTTTAGCAGGAGGAGGGAAGGGGAGGTGCCCCCTATGCCCTAGCACCACTCCCATGTAAAGGCGACAAACCGTTCTTGAGAAAAACTAATTATAGTAACCTAACCTCAAAAAGTTTTATATTCAGTCCGGAGGCCCAGTCGACGGAGCCCCGCTTCGCGGGGCTCCTACTTCTGAGTAGTGTATAAAAAAATAACCACGAAGGGAATGGCGGGGTCTATTCGCTCGCTTCGCTCGCTCACTCGACCCCGCCATTCCCTTCTAACCTAACCTGTCCGAGTCGGGGTGCCCACAAGTCCAGAGCTCGCTTCGCTCGCTCTTGCATCAATGACACTTCACTTGGTTCACATTTATTACATACTTTAAGTATGTGAATATATAAAAATATTATATTTATGAAAAAAAACAAGACTTAAAATTGAACAAAAAACACTTTTAACGTCAACGGAATGTGAAATGTCAACTTTGACGTCTACCATGACAATTTATCTAACCTAAAAATTTGCAAATGGCGTACTATTTTCGTACATTTTTGAAACTTTAATGAATTTTATCTCGTAAATCGTGATTCTCCGCATATTGAAACTTTGTAAAAAGCGTTCTATTTGTGAGTACTATCTACGAAAAAATTACGAACTTCCACAGCAGCGGGCTATAAAGGAAATTCGAGCCGCAGGTTAAAATTTACTTTATAGCCCGCTGATTTAAGGGTCGGGAGGGGGTGGAGGGGGGAGGTGGGGGGAGGGGGTGCCCTCTGCGCCACCCCCACCCCCCGGAAACCCACGGTTATGGAGATATCCATGGTTAAAGTTTTGAGGTTAGAATAGCATTTGCGTTAGAAAAAGAGGTAAAATTGAGTATCGTTTAGCAGGAGGAGGGAAGGGGAGGTGCCCCCTATGCCCTAGCACCACTCCCATGTAAAGGCGACAAACCGTTCTTGAGAAAAACTAATTATAGTAACCTAACCTCAAAAAGTTTTATATTCAGTCCGGAGGCCCAGTCGACGGAGCCCCGCTTCGCGGGGCTCCTACTTCTGAGTAGTTTATAAAAAAATAACCACGAAGGGAATGGCGGGGTCTATTCGCTCGCTTCGCTCGCTCACTCGACCCCGCCATTCCCTTCTAACCTAACCTGTCCGAGTCGGGGTGCCCACAAGTCCAGAGCTCGCTTCGCTCGCTCTTGCATCAATGACACTTCACTTGGTTCACATTTATTACATACTTTAAGTATGTGAATATATAAAAATATTATATTTATGAAAAAAAACAAGACTTAAAATTGAACAAAAAACACTTTTAACGTCAACGGAACGTGAAATGTCAACTTTGACGTCTACCATGACAATTTATCTAACCTAAAAATTTGCAAATGGCGTACTATTTTCGTACATTTTTGAAACTTTAATGAATTTTATCTCGTAAATCGTGATTCTCCGCATATTGAAACTTTGTAAAAAGCGTTCTATTTGTGAGTACTATCTACGAAAAAATTACGAACTTCCACAGCAGCGGGCTATAAAGGAAATTCGAGCCAGGCATCCACCATACATGCCTTTAGTCCATAGAATCTGTCCTCGAAGGCGCCCCGCTCCTCTTCGTGAGTGTCTTGTCTGTCCGCGGCGTTGTCGATTGATTCGATTCGTAGCTGTAGTTCCTCGAATCGCTGCATCAGTTGTTCTAAATCGCCTTGTCGGACTTTGATTTCGTTCACGGAGTGTCGATCTGCATCGAAGTTCTGCAAGTACCTTTCTATCCTAGTAAGCTTGCCTTTGATTGCGCTTCTCTTCTGTTTGAGGGTTTGTAGAGTGATCTCGAAATTTTCTTCTCCATTGTGAGACATTGTAGAATATTTTCGTGTGTCGTTTCGCTGTTGCGTGCTTTGAGTTGAATTTAGTGAGAGTGCGATACACGTGCGTCGGTCGTAGCAGTTGAAAAAAAAAGATGGCGCGTGGCGTGCTTGTGCTTGCTTCCTAGCCGCGTGGAGCCGAGCGAAACATTTCGATTGTTCTCGCCGCTCGATATGTCAATGTCGCTGTCAATTGACGGACGTCCTGTAGATGACAGTTTTGCGTGTTCGCTGATTGGCCAATTAGAGATGCCGATGTACGAAGTAAGTGGCTGTTGCCTATGTGCGAATGTAGATGTCGCTGTGTGGTATGGAATACGTATGGATATTATCTCGCTGTGCCGGTAAAGCAGTGTCTGATTGATTTGATGACTTCTTGAAATCTTGAATTTTATTATTGATTTTCGACTGTTGTCGCTGCCCGTTGCTGGTTCGCCGCCAAAACTCCTGCCTTTGCGTGGTGCGTACGAGCGATGTTTGCTTCGTTGTTCTCTCTGCCTCCACACCAAACGACGCGAAGAAAAAAAGATGGCGATCCTTCCAACGTCGGCAGGCTCAAAGGACCAAAATGTTTGGGATCTTGATTGAAAGTGAAACCACCTTGCACTGTACTATTGGTTTATTGAATTGACACTGTTATAATAAACACTGTTGATAAGAAACACTTTCAAAAGTTAGCTATTATAAAGATTACAAGAGACGTGTGCACTGCGTTCGTTGTGAAGATCGAAAAGGGGCGAGTCAGTGTTGCCAGGTTCATAGGTATTTAGTTTGACAACAGATATGACGTTGGCATTACTAAACAGGACCAATGTTTCGAATGTTAACTTTTGCTTTTAATTGTCATTATTTTTAATAAATGCTTATCTCATATTATTATTTTTGGGGGCCGAGTCACCCGCGTCCGTAGGAGAATACCCTTCAGCGAATCCCTACACGTGGTCCCCGGGTGGTGCTAAACAGGTGACACTAACTGCCTCCGTGGTCTAGTGGTTATACCACCTGATGCAGACCCAGAGGTCCCGGGTTCGATTCCCAGCGGGGGCAAATTTTTTGCTCGGTTTGGTTGGTGGTAGGACTTCTTCTAAGTCCGCCTGGCAAGCTACCACCATCATGTCTAAGTCTGTCGCCATAACAACAATGTTAACAGCATTGTTGTGTTCCGGCAGTTAGAGGTATGATAGCCAGTTCCTCTGTGTAAGAGGATTCCGGGTGAAACTCGCTTCCATCTTCGGCCTAATCATCACTTTCCATCAGGTGAGATTTGGGCCAAGAGTTTCCCCGTTTTGTATAAAAAAAAAAAAAAATTATTGTGTTAACTTTTTCGCAAATGGTACGAAATGTAGAGTACTTTCCTCGGTGATAAAGCTGTCTTAGTCTTGGGTGAACTTAAATCCCTCGCTACACTCAGGACTCGTCTTAAATCACGAGCGAAGCGAGGGGTTTAAGTTTTTAACACCCTCGCTACGCTGTAAACCTAGAGTCCTTCGTTACGCTCGCGATTTAAATCGTCACCCGACTGCTTTATCCCCTTGGTTAATAATCTACTATTTTTTCATTGTTTGCGACGCGACGTATTAAGAACACAGTAATGTGCAGGTGTGGCGCGCGGCCGGCTACCGCGGCAGCGTGGGCTTCATCTCGTCCATGACGCAGCACTTCTGCGCCTCCTGCAACCGCCTGCGCCTCACCGCCGACGGCAACCTCAAGGTGAGCGCGCGTCACTCGCTCACTCAGTCAGTCAGTCACTCACTCAGTCAGTCAGTCTCTCACCACCCACCCCGGCGCAGGTGTGCCTGTTCGGCGCGGCGGAGGTGTCGCTGCGCGAGCGGCTGCGCGCCGGCGACTCGGACGCGCTGCTACTGCGCCTGGTGCGAGCCGCGCTCGCCAACAAGAAGGCGCGCCACGCAGGTACCTCCGTCCTTCCGACTCGCGACACCGCACCCGCTACACCCACCACACCCGCTACACCCACTGCGCCTGGTGCGCGCCGCGCTCGCCAACAAGAAGGCGCGCCACGCAGGTACCTCCGTCCTTCCGACTCGCGACACCGCACCCGCTACACCCACCACACCCGCTACACCCGCTACACCCACTGCGCCTGGTGCGCGCCGCGCTCGCCAACAAGAAGGCGCGCCACGCAGGTACCTCCGTCCTTCCGACTCGCGACACCGCACCCGCTACACCCACCACACCCGCTACACCCACTGCGCCTGGTGCGCGCCGCGCTCGCCAACAAGAAGGCGCGCCACGCAGGTACCTCCGTCCTTCCGACTCGCGACACCGCACCCGCTACACCCACCACACCCGCTACACCCACTGCGCCTGGTGCGCGCCGCGCTCGCCAACAAGAAGGCGCGCCACGCAGGTACCTCCGTCCTTCCGACTCGCGACACCGCACCCGCTACACCCACCACACCCGCTACACCCACTGCGCCTGGTGCGCGCCGCGCTCGCCAACAAGAAGGCGCGCCACGCAGGTACCTCCGTCCTTCCGACTCGCGACACCGCACCCGCTACACCCACCACACCCGCTACACCCACTGCGCCTGGTGCGCGCCGCGCTCGCCAACAAGAAGGCGCGCCACGCAGGTACCTCCGTCCTTCCGACTCGCGACACCGCACCCGCTACACCCACCACACCCGCTACACCCGCTACACCCACTGCGCCTGGTGCGCGCCGCGCTCGCCAACAAGAAGGCGCGCCACGCAGGTACCTCCGTCCTTCCGACTCGCGACACCGCACCCGCTACACCCACCACACCCGCTACACCCGCTACACCCACTGCGCCTGGTGCGCGCCGCGCTCGCCAACAAGAAGGCGCGCCACGCAGGTACCTCCGTCCTTCCGACTCGCGACACCGCACCCGCTACACCCACCACACCCGCTACACCCGCTACACCCACTGCGCCTGGTGCGCGCCGCGCTCGCCAACAAGAAGGCGCGCCACGCAGGTACCTCCGTCCTTCCGACTCGCGACACCGCACCCGCTACACCCACCACACCCGCTACACCCGCTACACCCACTGCGCCTGGTGCGCGCCGCGCTCGCCAACAAGAAGGCGCGCCACGCAGGTACCTCCGTCCTTCCGACTCGCGACACCGCACCCGCTACACCCACCACACCCGCTACACCCGCTACACCCACTGCGCCTGGTGCGCGCCGCGCTCGCCAACAAGAAGGCGCGCCACGCAGGTACCTCCGTCCTTCCGACTCGCGACACCGCACCCGCTACACCCACCACACCCGCTACACCCGCTACACCCACTGCGCCTGGTGCGCGCCGCGCTCGCCAACAAGAAGGCGCGCCACGCAGGTACCTCCGTCCTTCCGACTCGCGACACCGCACCCGCTACACCCACCACACCCGCTACACCCGCTACACCCACTGCGCCTGGTGCGCGCCGCGCTCGCCAACAAGAAGGCGCGCCACGCAGGTACCTCCGTCCTTCCGACTCGCGACACCGCACCCGCTACACCCACCACACCCGCTACACCCGCTACACCCACTGCGCCTGGTGCGCGCCGCGCTCGCCAACAAGAAGGCGCGCCACGCAGGTACCTCCGTCCTTCCGACTCGCGACACCGCACCCGCTACACCCACCACACCCGCTACACCCGCTACACCCACTGCGCCTGGTGCGCGCCGCGCTCGCCAACAAGAAGGCGCGCCACGCAGGTACCTCCGTCCTACCGACTCGCGACACCGCACCCGCTACACCCACCACACCCGCTACACCCACCACACCCGCTACACCCACTTCGACTTTTAATTCGATTCAGTATTCATTGATAGTTCAACGCGAAGGTTGCTGGTCACAAATCTGACGAAGCTGAAGCCTTTCGTGTTCCCCAGTAACGTCATGAGAGGGTTGCAGACTAATGTGGAACAATTACTTCACAAACCTGTAGGTATATACATATTATAAGCAAAAGTTGCGGTTTACGATTTATGACGTATTAAAAAAAAATACTAGATCTCGTTCAAACCAGTTTTCGGTGGAAGTTAACATGGTTATGTACATCATATTTTTTTTTTTAGTTTTGCACACATTTTACCACTTCGGAAGCATCTCTTGCGCAAACAATTCAGTTAAGAAAAAAAAATATAAGAAACCTCAATATCATTTTTGAGATCTATCAATAGATACCCAACATTGTGGGGCAATGCCCTACCATGAAATCACAATGCCCTACCTTAAAAATACCAAACACTAAGATAAATTATAATATTTGAATTGTTTGTTTATAGTTTGAGATAAAAAAAATGTAGCGATAGGTACCTATCTGAACGTTTCCGAACATACCACAGACCTACAGTCTACTGACCTAGAGGTCGGTGATTGATTTAGGAGCCCGTGCTTCGGAGCAGATCAATTGTGATAATTTCTTTACTTTTTTAAATGTACCTACATGGTCCACAATTTCAAAACAATAGCAGAATCGTATTTAAAGCAGGTTCAGGTCCGTCGTCATTTAGGCGGGTCCAATCTAAGTCGTGTCAAAAATGGGTAACGTGTGCAGAAGTAAAATCAAAATCCTTAAAAAAAATGCCTCAGTCGTCGTTATAATTAACTCGAGTCGCAAACGCAAAACGATTCGAAAAAATGAAAATGCATTCATGTCAAACTGTCAATAAGGCAAAGGACATGTGATGCATACAGCCTACGATAAGTTTTACAATTCGAGTTTTTTTGTTTTAATTAATATTGACACGCAAATACTATTTTAATTAGATTTACGGTATAAATAGGTCGAATCATATTAAATGAATGATAACTATGCAATAATTCTATAAAATAGTTCGTTTGACGATTTCTGTTTGGCTGAATGTCGGTTACTCATGTCAAATAAACACTGACCGCCATTATAAATCAAGAATGACTATGACGGATATCAAAGTAAATATTTTAATTATAGTTATATTTTCACCCTAGGTATACAAACTTGAGAAATATTTCTTAATACATATTTTATTCTAAATAGAATTAAGGACTTTCAGTAGTTTTTGTCTATTCCAGGCATTTTTTGGGCGTTTGCCTTTGAATTTGGAATTCTTATCCAAAGAGGAGATATTTCAGATCAAAGTGGTCAGTACGACAAAACGCTAATATAATACGCTAATAGGTTGTAAATAACACTTTTACACGTCAATCTTTTTTGGTCATTTTAAACTAGATGAGGCCGGCGTTTCCTAGCGGACTGCTCTGAGAAGAAATGTCGAAACAAACTCAAGAGGTCAAGGTCTCTTTTAAAGTCCATACAATCGTACTGGTCAAATCATATGAGAACCATGTAGGTTAATGTCTGAAGAGGTATTTTGAGGAAAGTACCACACAGATTTGAGTGGACCTGTCCAGACAGTGCAAGCATTTGCCAGTTATCGTGTAACTCAAACTGAGAACTTAAAGGAGCTTAACGAATTGACGAACAATGTAAGAACCTAATATACACCCCCAAAATTTATTGTTTTTTTTTTTTCAATTTTTGTGTGAAAATCTTAATGCGGTTCACAGAATAGATACATCTTCTTACTAAGTTTCAACAGCATAGTTCTTATAGTTTCGGATAAAAGTGTCCGTCCGTATGTCACAATACGGACGGACAGACAGACAGACAGACATGACGAATCTTTTCGATCATAAGTGAAAAGTGGGGGTAAACGAAAACCATGACTCCATTAACATTTTCTAGTAATCATACTTACTTAAGCTGCGGCAGTGGACATCCGCAGTAGTCTCCCATCGCGAACGGTCTTGAGCTGTACGCTTCACCTCGCTTCACGACATGCTGCCGATGCCGATGCTCGTCGCTTCTGCCTCACAGTGCGTCGCCAGGTTTGACGGGGACGGCTCTCGTGGCATCTCTCGTATAGTTCTAATCGTACTTTACAAAAAGTCTCGGGCCAGTAAATTCCGAGAATGTGTCGGAAGACATCCGTTGACAAAGACCTAGATTCGGCTTGAAATTCCTTTCGTCACCTTCCACTTTTCACACCCGGAGAAAGCAGCACGGATTTAACATTAGGCCCGAAGATTTTGAGGTTATCTCTTCGGGTCAGGGGGGCTACTCTCTACCGCAACTAAGCCCGAAGTCCGTAGTTTCGGGCTTAGTTGCGGGCGTATTCTACTCCGTATCACCTACGGACTTACGATTAGTCCCGAACTCGCAGTAAGAATAAAAAGACAACGCGACTTAACAGTTGTTATCAATTCTATTGTCATGAATTCTCAGTGGTTGAAGGAGTAGAATACGCCCGCAACTAAGCCCGAAGCTACGGACTTCGGGCTTAGAGAGTAGCCCCCCAGTTTCCGTGATTGCCAGACAGGTCTTAGCTAGGCGAAGGTAGCTCGGGCTTTGGCGATTCGTGAATGATGTCCTCTTCAGTCCCTCTAGTCTCCGACACGACGCGCGACGCTTCCGAGGTAAGTGGTGGACATGTTCCACTGCCTCTGTGCCAATTAGCAGCGGTGTTGAGTTCTTCACTCCTGTACGCATTTCCTCTTACGGGTTTTGATGCGTAGGTCGTTCATTTATGCAAAAAAAAAAAAGAATTGTTTCTTTTTCAACCGACTTCCCAAAAAGGAGGAGGTTATCAATTCGGTCGTATGTTTTTTTTTTTTATATTTGTTACCTCATAACTCCGACAATTATGAACCGATTTGAAAATATTCTTGTTTTATCTGAAAGAATATACCTACTTTCAGATTGGTCCCATTAAAATTTTTTGAAAATCGGTTTCGAACTTTGGATTTAAAAATCGAAATAGGTAGGTAGCTGGAATTCGTCTACTTAGATGATAGTTTTATGTCATCCAAGTAATCGAAATTGAGTATTTTGCTTTTCTGCGATTTTGCAGTGGTGTTGTTAGGTGTGGGGTACCACTAAAAAGTGAAAAATAAAAAACTTTTTACAAAAAAAATACAACCGCCTTCCAAAAAAAATAACACTACAAAGTAATAAATAACTTTAATTTCGGAAGTCGGTGTCAAAATACGAAGAAACTAACAAAAACACCGATGTATTTTTTGTAAAAAGTTTTTTTATAGTATAAAACAGCCCTAGCTGTTTTATACTATAAAAAAAACTTTTTACAAAAAATTGTTTAACTTTTCCAAACATTTTTATACGTAAGTATATAGTTTTACTTTAAAAAAAGTATAGAATACTGCAAGGTTAGGTTAGGTAAGCCTATTCACTTTACCAATACTTATTATTCATTAAACATTTCTGAAATCAGATATTGGTACTCTATTTCTTCTATAAAAGCTGGCAACCCAAACTAGGACCAAGAGCTCAAGGTACTGAAACGAATTAAACTCAAACTATATTATATACGAGGGCGGTTTGATAAATTACAGACTTTTGATTTTTTTTTTCGGCAAATATGAACATTTTATTTCTGAACATTGTCCAGCGTCCAGCGTTTTTCCAATATATATATTCCTTTCAAAATATAGGTTTTTTCGAGACTCTCAAAATAGGTTTTTTTTTTCGGTGATGACCTCTTAGTTCGGCCATTTCTTCAGGTTTGGAAAGAGGAAATAGGAAAAAGATGGCAGTTGACGGCGGCACTGATTCATTTAAAGTTATTGCGCGAGAAATTCATAAAATCATTGACTTATCAAACCACCCTGGTATGACTTAAATCCTAAAGAATACTATTTAGGTAAATGCTGGTCATTACGATTCTGAGCTAGCATGGTACGATAATTACATAGGTGGCAGAATTGTGGACAAAACTATCGCTAGACTAACAGAAGTAACGGCCCAGAGTCCATCTGTGCCAGCATCGAGCATTACAGGCTGAGTGAAGCGGAACACTGCTCGAAAGCGTTAGGAGAAGCCTCCGTCTATGTACCGCTTGAGCGCCTCACAGTAGGTACCGAAGCGGCGTCACGTACCGCGTCGATATGCGCCAGGCGCCGGTACCCAGCTAGGCGAGCTCCCCGTTCGACATGTATTTTTAGGCATGGAGAACCTGGCGCACATGGAGAACCGACCGATGATCCTCATCGGCGGCTAGTGATGTGGACACGTTCACAGCGCGGAGCTCGGCGACGCCGCGCCTGCCGCCGCGCGCCCCGCTGTGGGCGCCGCCGCCGCCGCCCGGGCGCGCCGCCGCGCGCGCGCTCAGCTCGCGCGCCCCCGGCGACGACGACGAGGACGAGGACGCGTCGCCCTTCTCGCACCTGGACGCGGCGGGGCGCGCGCGCATGGTGGACGTGGGCGCCAAGCCGGTGACGGCGCGCGCCGCCGCCGCCGAGTGCGAGCTGCACGTGGGCGCGCGCCTGCTGCGCCTGCTGCGCGACGCGCGCCTGCCCAAGGGCGACGCGCTCACCGTGGCGCAGCTGGCGGGCGCGCTGGGCGCCAAGCGCACGGCCGACCTCATCCCGCTGTGCCACCCGCTGGCGCTGGACGTGGTGCGCGTGCGCGTCACGCTGCCGCCGGGCGCGCCCGAGCGCGGCGGCGCGCTGCGCGTCACGTGCGAGGCGCGCGCCACGGCCCGCACGGGCGTGGAGATGGAGGCGCTGACGGGCTGCGCGGTGGCGGCGCTGGCGCTCTACGACATGTGCAAGTCCGTGGACCGCGACATGCGCATCACGGGGCTGCGCGTGCTGCACAAGTCGGGCGGCCGCAGCTCGGCGCCGCCGCCGCCGCTGCGCGCGCCCGACCAGTCTCCGCTGGGGGAGGGCGAGACGTACGCGCCCACTAACGTCAGTCACTTCTAGCGGCCGCTGTGGAGCCACGCTACATCTTCAGGTGTACCACGATGATCGCAGGCGACCGGCTAATTCGGCTGGGGTCGTCTATGTTTTACATACCTAGGTATCTTAAGTATTGTATTTTTTTATTTACATTCCTTCTGTGAATATAGTAAGTAGTGACTCCATGATCGTAAAGCACATGAGTGGGGATCATGATGAACACTTCACCGACGCGTCGTCGTCAACCTATAAAAGCAAGAAAATGCCCAACTTTGTAGCAATGTGGTTGTTATTTTTTAGTATAAGAGCGTGTTTCATGTGTTGAGCGGCGCGCCGGGCGCTACGCTGCTATGGCGGTGACTAGTGTCAGTGAGTCTCGTATACAAGTAGAATAGTTGGTATTTGGGTACATACGTAGTTAGGGTCTTATAATGTTCCAAGAGCCAGTAGTCATGTGACATACCGGAAGAGTCTCCAAGTAAGCCACAGCGCGGCAGCGTAACCTAACCTCGGTCACATCGAGATGTCCACCTGGCTTCGTGTTCGGTTAGGCTAGAACGATCTGACTATTTCCTCGTTTACGGAGAAGCGGGGCGTCGAGCGTCGCTTGCGTCATGACACGCGCAAACACAAACATTTATGGCAATGTCCGAGGTGTTGTTTATGAAGACGCGGCGCGTGGAGCGGCCCGTGCGAGTAGCGCTGTGCGCCGCTGTGCTGCGGCACTCGCGGCGCGGCGTATATTTGTATAGTGGCGAGCCCCGCCGCTTGTGACGCTGCGTGCGACGCTGCGTGCGTCGCTGCTTTGGCCTCCGCGGGCTTCACCTCCATTTCAAGTAATTGCATGTACTCGTAAAACCGCTTCTTCGTAAACGAGCAATATGACATACCTACACGTATAATAATGTAAATTTTCGAGGTAAAAATCTTTGCAAATTAACTGTACTAGGGACGTACTAAATTACTAATGCTCCTGTATTGTAAAATTCTGAGTACCCCTAACTAAAAATGGGGGATAATTGTTTTTTTTTTACCTTTGAATTGTTTACCTAAAAGGCTAATGGCTGCCAACAAGAATCTGATGATAGGTCCAGAAGACTGTAGCTAGTATTTAGTAAATTTTGGCCTCAAAAAAGGTTAAACTTTTTAATAAAAGAGAATGGAACTGAAAAGCGAAAATAAATAGGAAGCTTTTAAACAATTTTGAGTCGGCTACACTTCCATTTGCTTGTCTGTGTGCACAATATAGTAGTGTATGAAAGCCTAAAATTTCACTTTAATACACATGTGTAAAAAACATAAAATGTATTCATATTTCGATGTACGAAGATTGTTAATTACAAACTCATACACTTCATATACTTTACTTCTGGCTTATTACTAAAATTCATGTTTCACCTTCAGCGATTGCGGCTTATCATTGTCAACTATTCACGGAGCTGTTGTTTAATAGGCTTGTGTCCTGAAAAATTCTAATTAGTCCGTCAATTAGATTATCAAAAAATATTTGACCCGTGTTTTTTCTTTTGTTACGGGAACCAAAATTGACGAAGTTACGACGCTTTTAAAATTCTCAATACGTCACACCTTCGCATAAATTTTAGTGAGTCGTGACGTCACGAGCCCCCACTCCCGAGTTTTGATGCGTTTTATCTTTGTCAAAATTCATTGATTTACAAAAACACAAAATACGTGTCCATTATTTTTCAATACCTACTCTAACTGACGGACTAAATAGTTTTGCAATTTGTGGATGAAGGAATCTAGCCTATTAAGCGTAGTACGTGGGTAAAGTAAATCTACATAATAATAAGCTATTGTCACAGCTGCTGGGCGACGTGCTGCGCGTAACGACGAGCTCACTGTATGCGGGAAGCGCTATCAGTAATCCCCTGATCAAACTTCATTTCCATACGAAATAAAAAGCAAAAGGAAATACCTAAAGCAGAACTAAATTAAATTACTTTATTCCGAGTCACTATACAAAAGTGTTTCGCGACAAACTATGACTCAAATAATTATGTAAAAGCTTCGAGCAGTAGGTGCAAGTCTTTTGCGTGTACTTATAAAATGTGTGATTATCAGTGATAGGAATTGCAAACTTTTGTCATCTTTAAAGGTGATGGTGGATGACAATTTTTCTTTTTTAAAGTACTTGTTTTATATAAAAATGTATAGTAGTAAACAGTTTAACTGTGCATAAGAATACTTTTGTGATGAAGGTGCAAATCGTATTGTTGTAGCTATTAATTTAATTGTATTGTCTTGTTACATATTATAAAATTGTTTATATTTTTTTATTATATTGTAAACAAAGAAAAGTTGTTTTTCTATGTCTGCCTACAATGGCACCTTGACTAAGATCCCAGAGCACCCCAAACCTTGCTTATTTTTTCAGTAACATAAAATATAAACGGATAGAGACGGCGCACATAGGAGTATTTCCATCTAAAATCCGGACAAAAGTCGAATTTACGAAGTTAAGTAAAAACCTATTATAACCTGTCCATTCAAAAAGGGACACATTTGTAACTTAAGTAGTCGACCCTTCCCGCACAAGCAGAAACACTGACTTCCGAAATTAAAGTTATTTTTTACTTTGCAGTGTTTTTTTTTTTGGAAGTCGGTTGTATTTTTTTTTGTAAAAAGTTTTATATTTCCAACAAATGAAATCATGTAAGTATATGAATGCACTTTCAATTTGCTTTTTTTTTTCGAAGAAGCTTTTTTCGGAATATAAGTTTTTATAAACAATACAATAGGTACCATTTATTAAACAATATTTCCTCGCATAATATTATCCGACCCTCACTTAAAATTCAATACCTAAATGGCAATCCTTCGACACACATATTATTATGTAGATAAAAAGGTGGCTAAATTTTTTATGATCGCGACGCGCCGTCTTCCATTTTTTGTTGGTCTGAGTCTGCGAGTTTTAAAATTTATCGCGAACAGACATACAAACAGACGCAGCGGAGGTTTTATTGTGCTTTGTTAGATAGGTACATAATACGTAGTGAGTGATTTTGTATAAAATAGAAAAAAAAACCATGAAGTTCTATGTTAATTCATAGTAAAATAATAACCTTGGATACAGAACTACATTATATTATTTTGGTCAAGCCGATCATACAATACAAGCAAACATGTGAGCTTGGTTAGTAATTAAATAGTAAAGGATATAAATGAAATAGCGTAAATAGCGTTTTCCTTCGCCTTTTCATTGGTGTTGTTAGGTGTGGAGTACCACTAAAAAGTTGAAAATAAAAAACTTATTCACAAAAAAAAAAAAAAAATACCTCTTAGTATTTTTTTTTTTATTTGGAAGATAGTTGAATTGCTTTGTGAAAAAGTTTTTTATTGAATATCTATTGGTAAGTTTCGATTCATAGAATGCAAAACCGGCCAAATTAAAAACCTAGTTTTCTTTTCAGTTTTCGTAAGGGTTTTCGCCTTCATCTTGCTTCTTGTCTATAATTATTAATGCTGTTTTGAATGTAACATAACATAAAAACTTAAAATACACACACTGCTTTTGCCATTTAGAATAGCTGGAAACCAACCAGTATGGGTTAAATAAATGCTAAATAGTTAAGTCTGTATCCTAAATTAACCACTAGCAACCAGGACGTTAGACTTAGCAGGCTGCTCTGGAGCTGTTTCAGCCGCGGGGCGGTCCACACGCTGCAGGCGGATGTCGTGGCACTCGATATACTCATTAATCTCTCGCCCTTTTTTAGTTAGCTGTTCTTCCAATGTTTTGAGAGCTTTAGGCAGCTGTTCACAATTTTGCTCTAACTCTGGCAATACTTCTGCCACTGTGCGTTCAACCAACACACCACCCACGTTACGAAAACATTTACGGGTTTTATCCACTCCTCGGAGAGTATCAATTACTATTCTGAAACATAAACAGCATAAACATTAGACATCAGCAGCGCACAACGTCCATGAATGGTACCAGTCACAAACCATGTAGCATGAAGGGGAAACATACTTGTGCTCGTTGAGATCCATTTCTAGCTCAGAAATCTTATTTGCGAGTTGTCGCTGTTCAGCGCGAAGAGTTTGAAAGCCTGAAAATATCTCCTCGCTAGATTTCGCTTTGGGGTTCTTGGCAGCTGCTTTTTGGGCCATTGTTGCGAATTAAATAATATTTTTATATCGAACTATGTTTCTACGTACAAAAACCTGCTATTAAAGCAGCAAATAGAACAAATTTATTGTGAAAATTAGAACATATTTTGTAGGATTTTGTGCCCTCCCGTTGACAGTAGGTAAAATTGTAGGTTATATGCCACAAATAAATATATTTTGGAAGTAACACCTGGCTACTGAGGCCTTTAGGTTCAGTCTTATGCCGAACCCACACACTTGGCAATTGCTACAATCTTCAAACCATGAAGGTATAGATAAATATGGAGTCCACACTTCGAAGCTGTGAAGCACTTCGTATTAGCTAACTGCCGTTTTTTATAGTAGGTATTTTTTTTCGGTAGAATGTACCTTTTCTATAGTAAATTTGAAATTACCAAAACGCGCAAAACCATAGGTGCTGAAAAAAAAAATCGCCAAAACTTTCTTTCGGGATTGGTGGGATAGTGGGATTAAGGGTGGGGTAGATTATATGGCGACTCTATTTAAGCTTTTAATCCAAATTAAGGTCAGGGGCATCTTCAAGGTCAAGGTCAAACACTTCAAGGTCAAAATATGCCTAAAATCGTAAAATATTGCCCTCTATCAAACTATAGAAAATACAAAGAAATCTATAAATATAAAACAAAGACGGGTTTGTTACAACACTTATCTATATCTATTTATATATATAAAACAAAGACGGGTTTGTTACAACACATAAAACTCTAGATCTGCTGAATCAATTTTCATGGTTATTGATTCGTTGGATTTGTCTCCGACCCGAATAGCAGAATAGGTACATCTTAAAAACAATGAAAACTCAATATGTGCAATGAATACTTAATTGACGGGAGCGAAGCCGCGGGGGACAGCCAGTATGTTTAAAATTACTGAATGTCAGAAATCACGATTTAAAATTGTATTTCACTTTTTGGACACCACGTATTAGGTATTACCGCAACCATGGTGTTCACAACTGTGCACCATATCTTTGATTATACCTTCAATTACAGACAAATACTTCAAACCAATGACGTATTATATTTAGACACGTCATAAACCAACATCGCGGCGCTTAAAAACAGCGAAAATACTAGATACTTAGATAGCTACTAATACGCATGAAGAAAGGGAAAGAAAATATGTCACCGTACGGCGGGATGCCTGTTGCTAGAGGGAGATAAATATACATCTTCAGTTACGTCACAGGATAAGTACTTAATAGTCAAATTGACATCGAAACAAACGTAGTGTCGCGCGACAGGTTGGTGCGTAACTAAGCGCAATGTGGCCAATTGGCTTCATTTCATGTTGTCATTTTAGAGTGCGGACAACGTATCTATAGTTTTATATATCATTGCTTCAAACGAAGCTGTGAACCCTAAAGTAAACAAGCGCCATGTTGGAAATTTTTTATTGACAACTTGACGTCTTGACATACGGCGGCCAATATTGCCATATTACCAAATCCCAAGGAAATGGGAATCAAGAAAATTAAAATGCAAATGCAAATCACGATAAGCATCTGTGACCTAAAATTTTCGGATGTTTTATTCGGATCAGTAATCGTACTTCAACTATTAATAAAATTGTAGACACATTATCTGAAAGTGTTTTACTTCAGATTCTGTTAGTTTGGTGAGTCTTTAGGAGATTTCATAAAAGAGATTTCCACACAAAAAAGAGAAGTCAGCCACCATAGAGTGAGATAGAGTTGCGTAGGTATTTGACTCAAACAGTTGTTCCAAATCTGGGACTCCATATTTATCCACAGACTACATAGAGATTTAACGTATTTATCTATACCACTGACGTATAAATCATATGGACTTGAAACGTTTTACTATAGAAATAAACAGTTATACAAATATCTATCATATCGACGCAAACATGTCAAAAAGCATTTTGTCTCTTTTTAACTAGCCAAGAGCTGCATATGAAAAAAGAGACATCTATATGTTTGCCAAGGACTAAATTTGGCAACCCTTTTGTGTGACGTCAAAATCAAGCCTTTGCGTGGCCGGTCGCCATTTTAAATGCCCAAAGTACTCTGTGGTTTTATGGCACTGACGTATAAATCATATGGACTTGAAACGTTTGACTATAGAAATAAACAGTTATACAAATATCTATCATATCGACGCAAACATGTCAGAAAGCGTTTTGTCTCTTTTTAACTAGCCAAGAGCTGCATATGAAAAAAGAGACATCTATATGTTTGCCAAGGACTAAATTTGGCAACCCTTTTGTGTGACGTCAAAATCAAGCCTTTGCGTGGCCGGTCGCCATTTTAAATGCCCAAAGTACTCTGTGGTTTTATGGCACTGACGTATAAATCATATGGACTTGAAACGTTTGACTATAGAAATAAACAGTTATACAAATATCTATCATATCGACGCAAACATGTCAAAAAGCGTTTTGTCTCTTTTTAACTAGCCAAGAGCTGCATATGAAAAAAGAGACATGTATATGTTTGCCAAGTACTAAATTTCGCAACCCTATTGTGTGACGTCAAAATCATGCCTTTGCGTGGCCGGTCGCCATTTTAGGTGCCCAAAGTACTCTGTGGTTTTATGGTAGTTGAGCTGTCAAACAGTTGTTTGCTTTTATTATTTTCGTTGTTTTAAAGATAAATACGTCGAAAGCTAGGTTTTTTTTTTGTGTTCTGGCTTTGGAAAATAAGAGAAAAATCATGCCATCGTGTTGCATAATACAGTATGGTGCGAGGAATAACAAAAATCAGACTAATTTGACTCTGCACAGGTTAGTTACTAGTTTTCACTAATCCCTTAGAATAATAACGCATAGAAACCTAGTACGAGTGCAAGAAGTGAGGCAACTAAAACTTAGCCTAATCCGTCAAACTTAGCCACCAGGCCGTCAGTACTCAATGTCACGTTCCGTCGAACACAGCTCGCGAGTAAATAATTGAAAATGACAGTTTGTTGCGTGAAAGGATGTTATAGCACATCAGGAAAATAAAAAAATGTGATAAAATAACATTTCACAAATAAGTACTCACATTCTATGCACTATTTTTACGTAAATCGATAAATAAAACAAAATTCTAATAACCTAACTTGTCATAACACAGTGTTGCTATTTGTGAGGAAAAAATACCCACATTGCTTTCATTCATGTTTTTCATTTTTGTAATTTTAAAATACAATACTTACTGTTAATTCATATCAAACCCGATGTTTTAACATTGTTTATAATTATAACCCATCAAGCATTCTAAACGCATTGAACAATATCTCATTCTTTATGCGATTTATTTCCTTTTATTTTGAAATAAATTGAATTATACCTTCCGAAAAAATATGTCATATTACATGAAAAATCATGTTTACCTTTTCCAGTTCCCAACAACATAAAATACTTGCCTTGATAGCAAAATAGTAATGCGTCTTCTCATGTTTTGTGGGTAACGGCTTAGTAATGGTATCACTGAAAGCTATATCTGCGTGCGTTAGAGGAACGTAGACACATTCGGCTCACGCACACAAAGAAAATGAAGTGGACACACGATTTTGCTCGGGTTTTGTTCTAGACGCGGCTTCTATGCGTTATTATTCTAAGACTAATCCAGTTGAATATTGTAGAATTTTGTGTAATGTATTGTTACCAGATGATCTTTTTAAAGATTATTGAAACCTGTGTCATATTTGTATGGCTTATTATTACGTTATTATTTTCTTAATTTCGTTGTATTGTTTACATAATAATAATAATTTAATATATAATATAATATCTTTGGACACTTAGAATAATAACGCATAGAAGCCGCGTCTAGAACAAAACCCGAGCAAAATCGTGTGTCCACTTCATTTTCTTTGTGTGCGTGAGCCGAATGTGTCTACGTTCCTCTAACGCACACAGATATAGCTTTCAGTGATACCATTACTAAGCCGTTACCCACAAAATATGGGAAGACGCATAACTATTTTGGTATCAAGGCAAGTATTTTATGTTGTTGGGAACTGGAAAAGGTAAACATGATTTTTCATGTAATATGACATATTTTTTCGGAAGGTATAATTCAATTTATTTTAAAATAAAAGAAAATAAATCGCATAAAGAATGAGATATTGTTCAATGCGTTTAGAATGCTTGATGGGTTATAATTATAAACAATGTTAAAACATCGGGTTTGATATGAATTAACAGTAAGTATTGTATTTTAAAATTACATAAATGAAAAACATGAATGAAAGCAATGTGGGTATTTTTTCCTCACAAATAGCAACACTGTGTTATGACAAGTTAGGTTATTAGAGTTTTGTTTTATTTATCGATTTACGTAAAAATAGTGCGTAGAATGTGAGTACTTATTTGTGAAATGTTATTTTATCACATTTTTTTGTTTTCCTGATGTGCTATAACATCCTTTCACGCAACAAACTGTCATTTTCAATTATTTACTCGCGAGCTGTGTTCGACGGAACGTGACATTGAGTACTGACGGCCTGATGGCTAAGTTTGACGGATTAGGCTAAGTTTTAGTTGCCTCACTTTTTGCACTCGTACTAGGTTTCTATGCGTTATTATTCTAAGCTTGGACATTTCTCACAACGCCGTATAGTCCCAAGCTAAGCAACCTAATGCTTGTGTTATGGTGACTAGATGGCTGATAAACTACTTAAATACATTTTTTTTTTTGTAAATACATACATATTATAGATAGAAAAACACCCAGACTCGGAACAAATACTTGTAGGTCGTACAAATATTTGTTCCGTGCGGGAATCGAACCCGCGACATGCTGCGCAGCAGTCAATCGCTCAACCACTGCGCCAACCGTGTCGTCATAAAATTTTTATGTCTTAGTTAGTGATGTGCGATGTTCGCATCGCATACGATAAGTATCGATATTATTATATTGATAAAGTGTGTAAAATACATTGCAATGCTATTAACCCACAGATTTCCTGGAAATGAATTTTTCAAAAATAAATGGATAGACGAAAAATATAAACCATAGACATAAAATGTGGCATATCTGCTCCCTGCACTTTGATGAATCTAGTTTTAACAGAACCCTCGATCTCGATGTGATGAGGTTACATGATGGCGCAGTGCCCACATTGAATATGCTGGTATGTTTTTAAACAAAAATTGTATAGCAATTAGTAGGATGGTTAGATTAGAAGGTATGGATTAGTGTTTATGGGCAATGTCATTGATAAGTGACAGTTCCCAACTGTCAAGTGTCAAGCCCTTTTCCCGCGGTTCAGACCACGGCATGCACGGCATGGAAATGATTGTAAAGATGTCTGTCTGAAGAATAAATTAATAATTGATTGTCGAGCCAACTTGTTTAATTCAACATTATGTCAGGAGACGAAGGACAACAAAACATGGTGTCAGGTGATACTTCGAATCTACCTCCACTCCGTGGGATGAGTTTCCAAGGTAACTTATACGAAAATTTCAAGGCGTACAAACAGAGGCTAGAAATTTACCTTGCTGCCACAGGTTTGGACGAAGCAAAGGAGAAACGAAAAGTAAGCATTTTACTTAATTACATTGGCGACCAGGGTATTCGAATTTACAATTCCTTTAATTGCAATGGTGAAGAATCGTTGCAGCAGATTATAGATAAATTTCTTGTTTATTTCGCTCCTAGAAGAAGCCTAACAATACAAAGAAACGAATTCTTCACGGTGTGTCAAAATGACAAGTCACTTGAGGATTATTTTCAAAAAGTTATCAATCTTGGGAATACCTGCGAGTTTGGCGACCTGAGAGAAAGCCTTACAGCTTCTAAAATTATAGCTGGTCTCAATAATAATTACAATAACCTGAAAACAAAACTAATGGCAGAAGAAGACAGTAAATTAAGCTTAGACTATGTTATGAAGTACCTACTCAGTGCGGAGGCTTCAAACAAATATGTCAAAGAAAAAGTTGAAGCACAGAGCAACATGAACCACAATGAAGTTCTGGTAATAAATAAAAGTGTTTCCGGAAAAATAATAAAGAACTGTCGAAACTGTGCGTCTACTCATAATTTAAACCAGTGTCCAGCCTATGGGAAAAACTGTCTCAAATGTCAGAAACCAAACCATTTTAGTAAGGTTTGTCGCAGTTCCAGGAAGCAAAATATTCAAAAACAGGTAAACATAGTTGAGGAAATGAACAGTGCTGACGACAGTGAGGAAAGTGATTTCTTTGTTGGTTATATTGGAAATGAAATAATTCAAGAATTTACTGTGAATAAAAAAAAAAATACCAATTAAAATGGACACAGGGGCTGCATGCAATGTAATTGGAACTGAGGTATGTAGACAACTGGATTTAAAAAATGCAGAAATTCTACCTTGTGACAAAAAAGTTATTCAACTTGATGGTAAATGCATACCAGTTAGGGGTACTTGTTGGTTAGAAATTGTACATCCCAATAAAAAGAAATATAATGTCAAATTTATAATAATTGAAGGAAACATTCCCACTCTTCTTGGTTGCAAAACATGTCTAACATACAATTTTGTTTCGGCAAACACAAATCTTGTAAATGTACATAATGTCACCTGTAGCAATGATGAAGGTTATAGTTTAATAAAAAAATTGAAATCTAATTTCAGTGAGCTTTTTGATGGTGGTCTTGGTTGCATTCCGGGAACCGTAAATATACAGTTAAGCAGTGAAGCAGTCCCATCGGTGCAAGTAGCTAGACGTGTTCCATTTTCACTGATGCCAGAGATGCGCCAGGAGTTGGATAGAATGGAGAAGTTAGGCGTTATTGAAAAGGTAACAAAACCCACCAAATGGGTCAATAATTTAGTTCCTGTCAGAAAACCAAATGGTAAATTGAGAATTTGCATTGATCCACGGGCATTAAACAAATATATTATACAACCCAAATATCAATTGCCAACTCTTGATGAAATTAAAAACAAGATGCAAAACGCTAAAGTTTTTGCATTATTGGATGCATCTAATGGTTTTTGGATGCTTAATTTAAATGAAAGAAGTTCAGACCTTTGTACATTTATTACCCCATTTGGCAGGTATAGATTTAAAAGGCTACCATTTGGCATAAGTTCTGCTCCAGAAGAATTTAGTAGAATTATTGCACAAATGTTTGAAAATGTAGAAGGAGTAATTCCGTATATTGATGACTTATGTATATATGGCCAGTCAGTGAAGGAACTCAATGATAGATTAGTACAAGTGATGGATATTGCATTAAAAAATGGCATTAAATTTAATGAGTCTAAATGTAAATTCTTTGTGTCAGAACTCTTATTCCTAGGGCACAAATTCACTGCAAATGGCGTATCTCCAGATCCTGGTAAAGTACAGGCGGTGATGAAAATGGAACATCCTAAAAATAAAAAAGATTTGGAAAGATTTTTGGGAATGTGTAATTATCTTTCACGCTTTATTCCAAATTACTCAAAAATAATAGAACCTTTACGTATACTAATGAAAAAAGATTCTGTGTTTAACTGGGATAGCAATCAAGACAAGTGTATTAGGATATTGAAAAAAGCTTTGTGCAGTAGTCCATGTTTAGCGTTCTTTAACACTAATCTAGATATTGTATTGTCAGTGGATAGTTCATCAACAGCAATGGGTGCAGTAGTTTTGCAAAATGGAAGGCCAATTGCATTTGGCTCTCGTTCTCTTAATTCCACAGAACAAAATTATTGTCAACTGGAAAAAGAAATGTTAGCAATAGTCTTTGGTTGTTATAAAATGCATCAGTATGCTTATGGTCGTAAAGTACATGTAGAAACAGACCATAAGCCTCTAGAAACATTGTTCAAAAAGCCTCTATATAAAGTGCCAGCAAGACTCCAAAGAATGATGTTAGCTGTACAAGGTTATAATTTAGAAGTTAAATACAAACCGGGCAGATTACTGTTCATTGCAGATACATTGTCACGTAGTTGTCCTAATGTTGATGATGAACTTAAGATGAAGCAACTCCATAAGAATATAATTTGTCATGTAAAACTCCAACGAGATTGTTTGCCTATATCTAATGTTCAACTAAAAAGAATTCAAATGGCAACTTATTCTGATCATGTACTGAGTCAGATCATATTTCATATAAAAAATGGTTGGCCAAAAAATATTGATAATGTGAATCAAAGTATAAGAAATTTCTGGACCTTTAAAGATGAGTTAAGTGTTTTGGATGGTATTGTATTGAAAAGTAACTTAATTGTCATACCAGAATCCTTGAAGGCTGAAATGTTAAAAAATATACATCATGGACATGTAGGTCTAAGTACTTGTAAAATCAGAGCTAGGTCCTGTATTTTCTGGCCAGAACTGAACAAAGATATTGAATTATTAATTAAACAATGTGAACCTTGTGCAAAATTCAACCCAAATCTACAAAAAGAACCCTTAGTAAATCATGTTATAGAGAAAATTCCCTGGCACAAGGTTGGCATTGACATCTGTACCCTTCACAACAAAGATTTTTTAATTTTCATGGATTACTATTCCAAGTATATTGAGGTAAGTAAGCTTGATAACTTGTCAAGTGATTGTGTTATACTGAATTGTAAATCAATTTTTGCAAGACATGGCATACCAGCAATTGTAGTAACAGACTGTGGAACGCAATTCACCTCAGATAAATTTGAGTGTTTTTCAGATGTTTATAAATTTGAGCATATTAAATCAAGTCCAAAACATTCACAGTCCAATGGACAAAGTGAAAGTGGTGTAAAAATATTTAAAAATATAATTAAAAAATGTCATGAGGATGGATCGGATCCATACCTAGGATTGTTAAATTATAGGAATACTCCTAAACCATATATGCCATCTCCTGCTCAGATGTTATTCTCTAGAAACTTAAATTCATTGTTACCAATTTCAAGGAGTAATTTAAAACCTAAAGTCTTACACTATGATAATAACTATTATAACCATTTAGACTCAATTAAAAAAAGCTATGATAAAAAATCAAAATCTCTCCCAGAATTAGATGTAGAACAAAATGTTTATTTTAAAAAATCTTTAGATGCTAATTGGACTAAAGGCAAAATTGTAAAGAAGTGTGATGAGCCTCGTTCATACATAGTGGGGGATGAGTTAGGGAACAGGTATAGGAGGAATAGAAAGTATATTAAGCCAAGCAATTCTTTTGATTTTAATGATTTGGGAAACAGAGAAATAAGAAAGGAAAACATAACATTTAATTTTACTGATGATAACGCACCAGATATTTCTTCTGTAGAAATGAATAAATCACCTGTTGTTGAATCTGATATTATACCAGGTGAGCCTAGTAGTACTGATGAATCCTGTATTGAGCCTCTTAATAATTGTCTGAACACATCTGAAAAATCAACAAATATTGATTTCAATGCGCCCACTCCTAGTCTAGATGAAGCCAATAGCTCACATCCTAGCGAAATTATTAATGTAACGCGCAGTGGACGTCGGATTAGAAAACCGATTAAGTTTAAAGATTTTGTTGATAGTTCAGAATTAGGGCAATAGGTTTAGTTTTAGAATTAAGAAAAATTGTCTTGAAAAAGGGGGATGTTTATGGGCAATGTCATTGATAAGTGACAGTTCCCAACTGTCAAGTGTCAAGCCCTTTTCCCGCGGTTCAGACCACGGCATGCACGGCATGGAAATGATTGTAAAGATGTCTGTCTGAAGAATAAATTAATAATTGATTGTCGAGCCAACTTGTTTAATTCAACATTATGTCAGGAGACGAAGGACAACAAAACAATTAGTAGGATAAATTTATAATATTAGTAGGATGTAAATTATATGTATGTAAAAATAAATAAATGGTGTTGTAAATAATTATTGTTGACTTTTAATTAAAACCCAATTTCATCGGTATGTTAGAAAATATACTTAGGTGATGGAGACGTCCGTGCTGGCAGCCCATCGTGGATGCAGCGTCATTTCTTTTCTTAGATTTTGTTCCCTCCACCCCGTCTCGAATGACCTAACGCAAGGCTTTAGAATAACGCTTAGGTACATTTCATTTGAATTTTCAAAAACTTATTCGATGTACCTTGTTACTTATCCTAATAATTTTATTTATTTTTATTTATTTTATTTATTTATTTATTTAGTTTATTTTGAAGAAAGCTTACAGACTAATTACAAACATAAATAACATGCTTAGGTAATATCATTTGCTAATTACAAGCTTCCACATATTTAAGACTACTTAGCTATATGGTGCTTGCGTTGACCAGTTATAGCGTAGGTAAGTAAACATATTAAATGTATCTAAGGTATGTAGATACATTAGTTTTGTCAAGTCGTGCAGTACCAAAATCAAAAGTTAGTTATGGCAGTCACCAAAATACTCACTGCTCAAAATCTTTTTTATTTTATGTGCGCTGGTGCAAAACAAGTCGACATCCAGGGGCCCGAGTCTGCTATTTTTATATATTTGTCATTCCGACACGATCCCATTGTCATTCCATTGTCATTTTGCTAAAAGTTCGTAATCTGCTAAATTCATAATCGCACGGTCACTGGCACGTCAGTGGCCGGTCACTGGAACGTCAATGGTCTCGTAATAGAATTGCGTTAGGAATGCCGTATTGCTATTATTATAAAACCGAGCTAAATTTGAGCATTTATACATGCCAGATTTTATTTATATTTAGTTTTACATATTATTTATTAGTGTTATAAGCAATCTGAAGTAGTGAGAAGTTCGTAAATACTAAATCTGTCATTATGTACGAGATTACCATTCATATGGCTTTCTTTCAGTGGCGTGTCAGTGATTGATCATTGGAATGTCATCATGACGCCATTATGTTAGTAGATTACCAAACTTGTCAAAATCAACCATTTTGAAATCAGTGATCGACTATTCTGACACTATTGTAATAGCAGACTCGGGCCCCAGGTGTAATGGTAAACTATTGAAGGCTTTAGCACTTCGTATGCAGAAGGAGTTGCGCCTGTACTTTGTCGATGCGAATGGTACTTGGAGTAGCGGTCGTTTTCTAAGGTTATTTAAATTAGTGCGAAGAAGTATTTTGCTGAGTAGTTCGGGACAATCAACCGAGCCGTTTGCGATGTTCACTAAAAAACAGATATCACTTATATTTCGTCTTACTTCCAACGGTAAGAAATGATAACGCTTACATCGGTGTTCATAATCAACTGAGAATTGCCTAGCCTTGAAGTCCAAGTACCGCAAAAATTTCCTTTGAACAGACTCAATACGAGATTTGTAGATCTCATATTGAGGGTTCCATACTTGAGATACGTACTCTAGTTGGCTACGCACTAAAGAACAGTAGAGAACTTTTAGCGGTTTCAGGGAACGAAAGCTAGAACAAGCTCTAATAATAAATCCCAAGGTTTTGAACGCCTTGTTGACAACTGTATCTATGTGATCATCAAAAAGCAACTTGCTGTCGTGTACTACACCAAGGTCTCTGACACTGTTTTCTTTACTTAAGGATGTACCATCTAGTGTATAACCTGGGCCGATAATAGATTTTAAACGAGTAAATATTAAGTAAAAACATTTGGAAACATTTAGTTGCAATTTGTTAATTTTGCAATATTGTACGAATCTGTTAAGGTCTGACTGAAGTAGCTCTGTATCATTTGATGTGCGTACGGACTTTAGGACCTTCATGTCATCTGCGTATAATAGGATATGCGAGTATCTAAAGCAGGTCTTTATGTCAAAAATAAATATAGTAAATAATAATGGTCCTAAGATTGAGCCTTGGGGTACTCCCGATGGGACAGATTTCCATCCAGACGCGTATCCACGTAAAACTACAGCCTGCGTTCGATTATCAATGTATGACGAAAACCACCGGAATAGATTTCCGTGAATTCCTGCGGAATATAGCTTCTGAAGAAGCACGCGATGATCTATGCGGTCGAAACACTTGCTGTAGTCCGTGTATATCGCGTCAACCTGGCATCGTTCGTCCATCCCAGCGGTTATAATTTCATTGGATAGTAACAGGTTTGAGGCAGTTGATCGTTTTCTGAGGAAACCATGTTGTTCGTCGCCGAAATGGCATTGCATAGCCGAATAAACTTCCGTGTGTACTACTCGTTCAAGAACCTTGGAGAAGAGACACAATTTAGATATTGGGCGGTAGTTTTCTATTTTAGATTTATCCCCTTTTTTATAAATCGGTGTAATGAATGCCGATTTCCAAATCTTCGGGACGATACCCTCTCTTAACGACCTTTCAAACAGCACACAGATTGGTGTCACCAAGCTCTCTGCACAATTACTTATGAAAATAGGGGGTATCAAATCTGGCCCACCAGATTTAGATGGGTCCAATCCTTTAAGTAGCTTGAGTACCATCTCCGGACACACGCTTACCGTACTCAGGCTCACAGAGCTACTAGAAAGAACGTCTGTATTAAGATCTAGATCGTCAGATTCTGAGTCAGGTTCCTGGAAAGTAGACTGAAAATAACAGGAAAAAAGCTCAGTGATACCCTCGCCGGTGTCTGCGGACGAGTCCTTGTAATGTAGTACGTTAGGTAATGTGTTACCACTCCTTTTGCTCTTAATAAAAGACCAGAAACATTTAGGATTTTTAGCGATTGCTGATTCTATTTTTTCCATATAAGCATCAAAACAAACCGCCTCTAATTCCTTAGCTCGGCTTCGCAATACAGAAAAAGAGTGGTAATCTGATAAGTTGCCGTAATTTTTATATTTGTTATGGTATTTGTGTTTTTCCGTTAGTACTTTTATTAAAGCACTAGTGTACCAGGGGGGGTGTTTTGATTTTCTAAGTGGTTTAACGGGTATGTACAAGTCCCTGAGCTCGTATAGTTTTGTATAGAAAAGGCTAAGGGCATGTTCCAAGGATCCAGTAGACAGCATCATATTCCAGTCTATGAGATCAAGTGCAGACGTGATTGCAGTGTAATCGCCTCGATGAAATATGTATTTTGTGCCAGGTTTCTCAATGAATTTATGAACTTCAACGAAATCAACATTAATAATCAACGGTTTGTGGTGCACGTCAACAGGCACCGCTAGAGGGTCACCACACATTTTCACTCTTATTGCGCTATTTGAGAAAACTAAGTCTAATAATCTATCGTTGACGTTACGCTCACTATTAAATTGGGACAAATCACACGCATTTATTGTGTCAAAGAAATCCATAATACATCGAACGGACACATTCTCAGGATATAATCCAGAGCCATCGTCAGACTGATGCCATTCCACATCGCCGCCGAAGTTGAAATCCCCTGTTATTATGAATGTATCTAAAGGGTGGGCGGATACTAAGTAGTTAAGTTTATGGTGGAAGTTTTGTAATTGAGTTAGGTACGAGTTACCAACATTTTCATTGCACAAATACAGGCCGCAAATGTTAATGTTGTAACTTACCGCTGGTCTAGATCGCTTCAGGACGATGGATACCCATATATCTTCGGCTGAGGTACGCCAATCACATCTTTCCACAACAGTCAAGTCATTCCTCACCGCGATCAACACTCCGCCTCCCCGTGTCTGTGCTGTTCGACAGTAATCCCGGTCGCGCCTCCAGACAAGATATCGCCCATCAAACAACTCACTGTTACTAATGCTATCCACTAACCATGTTTCCGTAAGCACAATAACATCGAATGAATTCATACAAACGTTACGATAAAAGCCGTTTGTTTTCGAACGTAGACCTCGTACGTTCTGATAGTATATATTAATCATTTTTGAGCTTAACAGCAACAATATTGTCCACTATATTAAGATAATTGTTTAGTAAATCAATTAATAAAAACGAGTACAGAAAATACCAACAATAATAAATTATGACGAAGGTAGAAAACAGAAATTGGCAGGAATCATTTAGGCACAGCAATGCACAGTGAATAAAAACACGCAACTTTGAAACACTCGCAACTAATGAGTTAAGATAAGGAACAAAAGAAACGACTCGGGGCCCGGTAGTCACAACTGAGTAGGTCAAGTAATTAGGAATGCACTGTAACTTGATGATGATAAGGACTAATTTGGCACCGCGACCACAAACAACATGATAATGACTTTTAGAAATGAATGTACACAGCACTATTGAGCGACACAATAATTGATGGAATACGCTGGTAGCGCTCACCTGCGCACGGTTCTCAAACTTACTTCTAATGTTTGGTCTTGCACGACTAGACTTAGACACTTTATTTACATTTTTAGGTTTAATTCGATATTGACATAGTTTTATTTTATTTTTTTGAGGTCTTTTTCGGATTTCAAAACTATTATAGGAGACGTGTCGTCCTTCCTCGAGTGTATTTTGGAGTGCTTGACCCAGATGTAGCGAAAATCCGTTTCAGCGGCCGCTTTTTTAGCTTTAGACAGCAATGCTTTGTTTTGTAGTGTCAGGTGGTCGTTAACGTAAATCCGTTGGTTTCCAGGAAGGTTTATTTGCCCTGTAGTTAAAGGAGCAGTCTTGAAAAGTAGTCTAGCAGCGGCAATAAAGTCCTCCTTCACATAACGGTTGCAGAAGCTCACTATGACAGGTTTCGTGTGATCTTTCTCACGGGTTGGTACCCTCGTTATAAAGTTTATCTGGGACTTAGACACGGGATAATCAATTTTAGTGCCAATTTTGTTGATGATATCAAAAAGGTTCTCGTGGTTGTTCTGGGGTAAACCTTTTATTTCGACGTTGTTCATTCGAGTCCATTGCTCTTTAGCATTATTATCCTCCTCTAGCTTATCTAAGCGGGCTTGAAGGATGTCCACCTGATCCTGAACCTTCTCAACGTGTACGAGGCGCGCTTCCATATCTCTAATTTTCTCATTGAAATCCTTAAGCTCCTTATTTGTTTCACTTAAGGATGACTTTAGATCAGCAAACTCTTTACGAAGGGCGGTTATCTCTTCTTTTAAAAATTCTAGAGGAGCTAGTTTCGCAGCGAGTGCTCTTATCTCGCTAAGGATAGCTGACTCCGAATCTGGCCTTGGTGACACTGGGGGTTGAGTAGTGGCAGCTAACATTGGAGGTTGAGTAGTGGCAGCTATTTTACATTTGCTGCAACGCCAAGTCAGCTTTCTGTCACCCAGCTTCCGGTATCCGGCCTCTGTTATTCCAGCACAGTGGAAGTGCAGTTCCTGATTGCATATTGTGCAATGAGCTCCATCGGATAGTGGTTCCTCGCAGGCACCACACTTGCCTGAGTTCATGACTTGGATTCTTTCAAAGAAAGTTCGCAAAATGTTTGAGATACGCTGGAATACTGGCCGAACGCAATAGATGTGAGTACCGAAAGTGACCGTATGGCACAGCGCCTACGACGAGACTGGCAATAATGGCAATAGATACATATTTTGGGGGGTATGCGGTACAGAGAGACATGTCCCGCAAACCCCCATTGATATAATAATATTAAATATTGAGAACCTCCTCCTTTTTAGAAGTCGGTTAAAAAGATAGTGATTATCTAATTTTAGTTTAGTTATTGAACAAGAGAATCGGCAACAATGTCATCCAAACTAAACATGTACGCAAAGTATTAGCCTAAATCAAAAACCGGGAAGTAGGTCAAAGATAACTTTTCAGATTTGTTCACATAGATAGTTATTTTGTTGTACAGACGCCAGCACATCAAATAACTCGAAACTGTCAAATAATTCCAGTCAAAATTGAACTTAGTCTTTTCTCTTATAAAGTTGGAAATCTAGTAGGTTACAGAAATTTGTCAGATTGTTGTAGCACGATGTGCTGGCGACTGTACAAGTGAAGCTGGGAATGTGCTAAAAATACCCGTTGAAATTGTACCGTGACATTTTGAAAACATTCTAACAATCTTTTATCGATGTTATTGTAAAGAAATATCGACATAGCAATAAAATATATCGACAAATATATATATCGACAAAATTCGACCTCCAGTATTCTTGCAGGAGCAATGGAATATATCCGGTAAGAAAAAAAATTAAATGTTATGCTCTTCAACCTTAAGCTTCCAAAACGATTATATCTGCACTTTGCAGAATTCTTTTAGGTTTCTGTTGTAGTCCTGTGTTTCTGAAATAAATTCGTTTAAGCAACTCCTTCCTTTGCGAGTGCGGAGTGGGTGCGGGAACTTTAGACCATCTATTCTTTGAATGTACGAATAACACTCCTTCACTCAACTTATAAGGTCGGCTGCCCAAATTCAAGATCCGTCTTCCAATTTTCTTAGATAATTATTCCTCTCAAGGACTGCTTGTGGACCAGCAGGGCTATTGGCTAACTTTTTCATCGTCAGTGACTAACTGGCTTCAGTTGTACACCGCACTTTGATGACAACTGAGAATTTCATAATTTGACGATTCCCGTAACGCCGACATAGCTAAGTAACCAACCAACGTTCCCGATAGGTGATTTTAATCCGCCACAATAATATTAAAACCATGAGGCATGCACGACTCCAAATCATTATCTGTGTGGACGTGGCGTTTAATTTAATTTCAAATGTATAATAATGTTATTATATTACTTTAAATGTACATCGCCACTAAAAATACCGGAGTTAAAAATCGAAAAAAAAATTGTGTCCCAGGATCGAATTCGTATCAATTTAGATATATTTTTAATTAACGCAACTTTAGTTTCGTATTTTACGTTAGTAGCTTGTGTGCTACCTGCCCCCTGCGGGTAAGCCATTATATAGGTGGACACATGGACTTACAAAAAAAAACCGGCCAAGTGCGAGTCGGACTCGCGCACCGGGGTTCCGTACAAACCTGTAGTTTAAATGGTAATTATATCATATTGTTACGAGCTTAGGGTTCGTGACAATAAAAACAGCCGATTAATTAACCAAAAATGACACTTTAATAATCAACACTATAAACGCACTAATTATAACACACAATCGCACTATTAAACACTTCACTTCACTTAATTCGCAGTTGAAGATCGCTTCCAAAGTATCGCTTGTATCGCCAATTCAATACTGTCTCAATCGCGAGCGATGCGCACCTTATATAGTCCCACAGTAATTTCCAGAACTTTCGAGAATGGGAATATCTAGAAAGTTCGGGTACATACCAGACCCGACTGACTAGGTGTCAAAACATCGAGAATGTTCTAGCATCGAAAATTCTAGAAAGATCGTGACCCAATTAGTTCCACTACTCGTTACTAGATGGCGTTAGTAGTACGTTGTGTACCCGGAATTAATTCTAGCGCGTAACAATATATTTTTTTCTAGTTTTATCATTCGCTTGTTTTAGAAGTTACAGGGGGGAGGGGGCACACATTTTAGCACTTTGGAAGTGCCTCTCGCGCAAACTATTCAGTTTAGAAGAAAATGATATTAGAAACCTCAATATCATTTTCGAATATCTATCCATAGAAACCCCACACGTATGGGTTTAATAAAAAAAAATGGAGTTTCAGTTCTAAGTATGGGGACCCCCAAAATGTATAGTTTTTTTTTTCTTTTATTGTGTGTAAATGTGGTTCACAGAAAACATCTACTTACCAAGTTTCAACAGCATAGTTCTAATAGTTTCGGAGAAAAGTGGCTGTGACATACGGACGGACAGACAAGCAGACAGACAGACAGACCCACTTGACGAATCTATAAGGGTTCCGTTTTTGCCATTTGGCTACGGAACCCTAAAAAGGGGTATACATAAAATTGTACATAAAACTCAAGCAAAATTAAACAATACTGTTTTCTTCATCTGAATTATTAGTATTCACGAATTTTGAGTGTAAATATGTATGTAAAATGTTAACGAAAACGGATGATGTAAAAAAATATACGTATTTTTTGACTTGCTTTGTTTGAGGTTTGGCCTTTGATTTGTGCAAAAAACCGACAGTCGGGATATCTCTAACTCTTATTTATTACACCACCCAAAATCGGGAACCTGGATACCGTGTAGTGTAATAGGCTCTATACATAGATTATAGATCATCATCATCTGCCTAGCCTTTTCCCAACTATATTGAGATCGGCTTCCAGTCAAACCGGATTTAGCTGAAAACCAGTATTTTACGCGAAGCGGCTGCCTACCAGACCTCCACAACCCACTAACTGGGTATATTTATGTAATTTTTTATTTATTTTTTGTAACACGGTTCTCCTTGGCAAGACTGCTGTCAGATTTTCTGGCTTCTGACTATCCGTAACGACTGCCAAAGATCTCCAAATGACAGCCGGGACCAACGGCTTAACGTGCTTTCCGAGGCACGGTGGAAACTCGATATATTAAGATGGTCACCCATCCACAGACCAACCTCGACAAGCGTTGCTCGAAGATCGACCTGTGCGGCTGTTATGATTTACGGCCGTTCCCAATAAACTATCCATCGCCAGATTTGGTCTACTAAAGATAGAAAATCTATCTATCATCGGTTTTGATGTCCCAATAACATACTGATGGTTATGACAACTAACCGACCTACGCTATCTATCCATGGGAGGGGCTATCGCTTACTACTTGTAGATATTACTATGAAATTGCAACTTTATGCGTCCCAATATAATTTTGACGGCTTTCTGTCAGTAATGTCAATACTAAAGATAACCAAATTAGTCAATCCAAAATTAAAAATTCAAAATTCAAGCATTTATTTTAATTAAACCATTTACAGGCTCTTTTGAATTGTCAAGGTCGGTCGGTCCAAAAAGTTGAAGCTATTTGCACGTTCCAAAGCGTAGATCTCTATGGAGAAGAACGTACAAGAAACTCCACGGACACTCTTTTAAAAATAATATTTTTTTACAAAGATTTATTTACATCGGGTTGAAATTATACATACATGTGAGAACGATGTAAAAGACGAGCAGGATAAAAGCGTCCGGAATAAAAGAGGAACAATTCAAAGAAATAATTAAAATTAACCATGGCAGCTAAGAAAAGACCAGTCCCGACTGACGGCGCCCGTTCACGAACATGATGCATGCGCCAGCACCATTCGGCTCAACCATTTTGAAGGGAGCCAAATGATCAAACGCATAAGCCACCATCAGCTAGACTTTTGAGTGAGCATGACACTCCTAACCGCCAGGGTACATTCAAGTCAAAAACATACAACTGATCATTAAAGTCAAAGTTAAAGGTACACAGTACTCACACATGTGCTGTTAATGGCTGAAATTATACAATGCTAAGTAAGTTGATTCTAAACAATGCAAATTTTTCTTACAATCTTCAGCTGGTCCAACAATGTTTCCGTCGAAATGCAAGGTTAAGCAGGGTTAAGACATATTTATTTTAAAAAAGTGCAGTGTTTTCATCATTCCTAATAATGTTTGAGTCTAGTGAAAGTGATTTATCTATGTTAATGGAATTATCTGATTGGGACAGTGATTTTGAAGATGTATGAAGAAAAACTACAAGACCTGCGTAAACCATATCGAAGTGGTATCTTGATTCACAGGTTTCGGCTCCTATTTTCTTCCCGTAGTGTTGCCTCTTCGACGGCAGTGCTGCGACTGCGACTGAACCGAAATTCGGCTCTGCTTAATTATACCTACGGCCCGTCGTTACCTTACTGAGAACCGTGATTTTTGGACTCGATTCGCGTGTAATTTTTACTGAGCCGAAACCTTTGGAGCCTTTAGGGGAGCGGCGAGGGTGTACGTACACCTAAGGAAAACTCACACAAAAAAAAAATAACACACACAAAAACACACACACACACACACATATAAATAAAATTATCTTTATCTTTTATCTTTATCTTTATATATTTAGCTAATTAGTTTTCGCAAATGAAACCATTCAGATAACCGGAAGTGTTTTATTTTGAATAAAAAGAAAATACAATGAAGTACGGCATTACCCGACGGTTGCGGGTGATTCCGTACAGGTTGTACGGAATCATCCTAGACACATTCAGACATTATTTTATGTTGCAAAAACCACAAATGTACCCATCTGGCTTATCTTGATCGCTGCATAATGCGTGTACCCAATTTCCACACACTATGCATCGATACCAGAGCTCTCTCGAAAATATTTAGCAGGTTCTTCAAAAATAAGCTCATTACATGCTGCTTTTACGTAATTTCGCTCCCGATTTGACTTCTTCCACGGCGAGTTTCATTTTTCGGGGAGACCACACGAGGTTTTTTCCATGCGGCATCTGAAAAATGCAATGCAGTTTTCAAAACCCGACCAAATCAAGCTTGTGGGTGATATCGTACAAAAGTGTACGTACTGACCCGAAGTCACCATTTTGAATTTAGTCATGCAAAACACAAAAAAACGTATCAGATTTAGACAAAACATGGCAGTTGATGCAAGCCTTAGTCACCATTCTTCTAGTAAGCTAAACAAGTAAAACAATAACGTTTAAAAATCTGTACTTACAGTGCAAAACACTCTCCAGACTTTTTATAAAAAATGGCGCGAAACCGTAACGCATGTCTTGTCACTGAAGCCGAGCGGCAGACTGGCGGTGGCGCGGGTGTCGGGTGACGTGTGACGTAGTCTGCATGTTAGAGAAGGGCAGACATATTCTCTGATCGTTTCATTCCCGAGACATCGCGTGTACGGTATGCACTGACGTATAAATCATATCAATATACGACGTATCAATATCCTTACATGACAAAAAGTTTCTAGAACAAAAACCTCTAATTTTACATCATAACAAATTTTCATTGCCTAAACATTTTTGAAAATATCTCGAAAACTATAAGTACAGAAATAATTAAGTTGATAACTTAATTATTTCTGTAAAAGTGGTTTTGGGTCGAGATCTTTATTTTAATACCAATTTTAAAACGCTATCACAAAAAACAAAAAATCACATTTTCAATTTACGTAATTCAAAACCTTACATCTAAATTTCCTTACAAACTATCAAAATTCGTTTATGTTAGACTTTCATTAGACCTAATATATACATAAACAAAACTTATAAAACTAAATAAAAGGTAATTAAAGCATAATCTCATCAAATTAGTCAAATAATTATGGGAGGGCTGGATAGCTGAGCACATCTACCGATGACAATGGATAGTTAGACGTTACCGTCACTTATGGGACGTAAAGTAAGAATAGATAGAAGTCTACTATTTATCTTCGATAACAAGATATCGCTCACTGTGGTTAGGTTATTGGGAACGGCCGTTAGATAGCCACGTGATACCTAATCCAAAGACTACTATAGTATACTGGCTATGATAATCTAAGGCACAGAACACAATTATCCTAGCGGGATCACTATTTATATGTCTGTGGCGGGATCTAAGGCTATCTAAGGCCACGTGCTCCTCCATAGATTATAGATCATCATATTATTAGTTGACTTTGACAGAAAATGATGGATGACAGCAAGTCAAGTGACAATTTGACGCAATTTGACGTATCTGGCAGAAACTTCAATCTCTTTTCTTGATTGATTTTGTAGTGATCTTCGTTTGGTATTGATACTAGTAATTAAAATAAAAATAATATTAATTTTATGTACGGATCACACCGTGCCTTAATGTATTTAAGAAGAGAAGTTAATTTAAATACAATATTACGTTCAAATTTACAAGCGGCATCTAAAGCTGAAACACAGTTTTCTTCCTAGGATTACTATTATTGGAACTGCGAAAAGCATATATTCGTTAAAAAAAAGGAATCGTCAGCTTGTAACAATATGAAGTACGAAGAGCCTGCATTGCAACGTGAATGGGAAAACAGTAAGGAGCAGGCTTGTGCCGACGTGGTGAGCTAGTCGCTAGAGCTGCCCCCTTGTCAGTGTCACTGCAGGGTTCACGAGTCGTTTCATTCTCCTAAGTTGTACGCCTGACCAGGGGTGGTACATAGTTCGAATGGATAGAGCAAGACATGAGTATATAAGAGGAAGTAGACAGGTGTTGTCTGGCTTTTGCCTATAAGCTATAGAATAAAAACAAAAGATTTTTTTTATCATGATTGTATGCTGAAAAAAGATTTTAAAAAAAGTTAAAAGAATGTAAGATGAAGTCTTGGAAGACGCACCAGTGATAAAAGTAATGTGGAAATTGGTTGACATGGTATGGGGAGTCGATGTGGAGGAGTGAGGTACATGCTGTGAAGAAGTTTTGAATGTAGATGTAAGAGTAGAGCATGAACAAGAAACTGGATGCACTTGGTGCAAAGGTGATATGTCTAGAAAGAGGTTTGACTACTGAGACGACAAGTGATGCCATGACACACAAATACAGATAATGCTTTTTAAACATGGTTTTTGTGCTCAAAATACTGATAAGTTGAAACTCATTGCATGCGTTTCAATTAAGAATAGGAACGTCAATGACCTCTATCTGCCAAACGTCTCTTGAAAAGTATGGTTTGCTAAGAAAACTTAGTTCCAAATCAATAAAGGTTTATTTTACTTAATTTGAAAAAGTCTTAAATCAAATTTAAATAAAAAAATTCAATAGTAGTAAATTATCTAAATATAATAATTAGTTATTTAAAGTCATTATTAGTTATTTTAAACCATTCCATAACACTTTTTTCACTGAATGTTTGTAAATTTTAATTTAAAAAAAATCTTGCTTTGCTCACCCTACCTAATTGACAGTTTAATTCTTGCAAATCTAAACTCTAATTACATAAGAAATGTATTTAAAGAAAAAAGTATATACACTTAAAATGGAAAAAAAAAATCTCCTATCTAAAAAATGGCATCAAAAAATTCGTCCCCATCGCTATCGACTGGAAGTGAGCCCAAAAGACTGGCTGCATTGCCACGTTGTATGGCAATGCTTATCCTCTGTCCAAGGTAAAAGCCAGCTCTTGGGTCACGCAAAGCGTCAACTAAGCGTTTTGAAAGATCTTTAAATAGGACGTGAGCACTCGGACCCTACGGTCCAAGAGTTTCAACCCCAAACGGCTCAAAAATGTAGTTGCCAATAAGGCTACTATATTTCCGCCGTTTGAGGTTTTCAGCAGCCGAAGCCGCAGAACCAGCACAGCACGACGAGCTAGGAAGATGGGATGGCGCAAGAGTATCGACACAAGTAGCGTCCCACACTAAAGGCCTACTCATCTTCCATGGAAATAAAGACATATCGTCCGGTCTTTTGCCATCGTCGCGTGCCAGGCCAATGGGTTCTAATACGGCTGGCACGCCGACGGCGACAAGAGCACGTCGGATAATGTCGTTGATATTTGCGTGCCGTGCTATGCGACCCGCACTTCGACTACATGACAGGCCGTGGTGCCCGAGGCTGTTGACAGCTTCGCCCTACCTAATTGGTTTTAATTGACAGCTATGACGTCACAATATCGCACTAAGTCGATCCTATTCTTATTTGAATTACATTGTACTACGTTTTTTCAGAACAGTATTTGAGAAAATAGGCATCCAGCAGCATAATACTGCAACTTGTGTATAAGACAGCCACACTATTAGTTTTCAGCTTCAGCCTATTAAACAGACTACACCTCTAGATTAAATACTTTAATAAATCAATTCGACATACCGTATAGCAATTTAGTACAAAAATAATAGATAATCTAACTGACTGTATAATTTTGAAATAGTCAGCTTTTGATCATGTTTAAGTGGTTGCTGGCCTCTTTACTTTTGCTCACCGGATTGTGATAACAGTTTATTTACAAAAAAATTGCATAAGTGGTAAATAATCTAATAAAAAGAGGGCGTAGCAGGGCGGCGACGATGTGACGCCGTCGGACGCGGCGCTCAGCGCGCTGCTGGAGGACGCCGAGCCTGCCGACGCCGACGCCGAGAGGCGCGTGCGCCGCCTGGGCAGCCGCTTGGCGCGCCTGGACGCGCTCAACGTGGCCGGCATGCTGGCCGCCGCCACCGAGAGCGGGGGCGCCGGCGCCGCGCTGGCCGAGCGCCTGGAGGCCGGCCTGGGCGCCGGCGCCGCGCTGCAGCAGCGGCTGCGGCGCTACGACGAGCTGGCCCGCGCCGCGCCCGCCGCGCCGCACGCGCGCTCCGACGCCGCGCGCGCCGACGCCAACGCGCGCCAGCTGCTGGCCGAGCTCGGCGCGCTGTACGCGTGGCTGGACGCGCCGCCGCTGCGCGACCTGGACTCGCTGGCCGAGGTGTCGCTGACGTCGGCGGAGGGCCGCGCGCGCGCGCTGGCGGCGGGCGAGGCGCTGCGCGGCGCCCTGCGCGCCGAGGCCAGCGCGCCCGCACCGCGCCGCCGCCTGGCTGCCGTGCGCGAGCGCCTGCGCCGGCTCACCCGTGCGCGCGACCAGGTGACCCGTCCCGCTGACCCGCTACACGGGACGATTATTTTCGCTTGATTCAGTAACCTAGCGAAACAGTTTCCCTCGCGGAGAGCTGTCGCCGCCCGTGCTCAGAGTGGCCTGCCCGCAGCTGGCGGCGGCGCTGGCGCGGCACCTGAACAACGCGCTCATCCACCTCGGCAACGAGGCGGCGCACGAGTCCCGCGCGCTGCGCCACCACGCCGAGCTGCTGCCCTACGCGCCCTTCATGCGCTGGCTCAAGGACATGGACGAGAAGGCGTTCGACGCGCTCGCCAAGGTAGGCGCCGCGCTCGCTCCGTGCAGTGTGCGGCCGCCTGACGCCTGACGTGTGTGTGTGTGTGCAGGTGTACGTGGGCACGTGGGCGCGCGTGTACGAGCGCGAGGCGCGCGCGGCGTGCGAGCAGGCGCGCGGCTCGCTGGCGCAGGCGCCGCCCGACCGCGCCGACGAGCCGCTCGACGCCGTGAGTAGCGCCGCCATGACCCACCACAACACTGCACTCCCTACACGTTCAATTGTGAATACGTTGTCGTCTATCGGCAGGTGCTGACTGTAGTAGAAACCTTGTGCAATGCCGAGCAAGACTTCTGTGCTCAATTCTTCTTTTTGGACATCGACGTTAAGGTAATATCGCGAATTGCGAAATTGTTTTGCGGTATATCTTCCATGAGGTGTTACAAAATCAGACTGTATTTCAGAGCGATAGTGGCGACGGCGAGCGGAGCGAGGGCGGCGAGGCGCGACGCGCGGGGGGCGAGTCTCGGCGCTTCATGTGTGAGCTGTTCCCCACGCTGGAGAGCGACCTGGTGGCGCTGGTGGCGCACGTGGAGCGTCACGACCCCTAGTGAGTACACTACTGTGTGCGCGCTGACTGTGACTGACTGACTGTGTGTGTGCAGCGGCGCCATGCGCGCGCTGGCGTGCGTGGGGCGGCGCGTGCTGGCGGAGGGCGGGGCGGGCGAGGCGCGCTGACTGTGACTGACTGACTGTGTGTGTGCAGCGGCGCCATGCGCGCGCTGGCGTGCGTGGGGCGGCGCGTGCTGGCGGAGGGCGGGGCGGGCGAGGCGCGCTGACTGTGACTGACTGACTGTGTGTGTGCAGCGGCGCCATGCGCGCGCTGGCGTGCGTGGGGCGGCGCGTGCTGGCGGAGGGCGGGGCGGGCGAGGCGCGCTGACTGTGACTGACTGACTGTGTGTGTGCAGCGGCGCCATGCGCGCGCTGGCGTGCGTGGGGCGGCGCGTGCTGGCGGAGGGCGGGGCGGGCGAGGCGCGCTGACTGTGACTGACTGACTGTGTGTGTGCAGCGGCGCCATGCGCGCGCTGGCGTGCGTGGGGCGGCGCGTGCTGGCGGAGGGCGGGGCGGGCGAGGCGCGCTGACTGTGACTGACTGACTGTGTGTGTGCAGCGGCGCCATGCGCGCGCTGGCGTGCGTGGGGCGGCGCGTGCTGGCGGAGGGCGGGGCGGGCGAGGCGCGCTGACTGTGACTGACTGACTGTGTGTGTGCAGCGGCGCCATGCGCGCGCTCGCGTGCGTGGGGCGGCGCGTGCTGGCGGAGGGCGGGGCGGGCGAGGCGCGCTGACTGTGACTGACTGACTGTGTGTGTGCAGCGGCGCCATGCGCGCGCTCGCGTGCGTGGGGCGGCGCGTGCTGGCGGAGGGCGGGGCGGGCGAGGCGCGCTGACTGTGACTGACTGACTGTGTGTGTGCAGCGGCGCCATGCGCGCGCTCGC
The DNA here is from genome assembly GCA_963859965.1 of Ceramica pisi. Lineage (NCBI taxonomy): Eukaryota > Metazoa > Arthropoda > Insecta > Lepidoptera > Noctuidae > Ceramica > Ceramica pisi. Next base: position 312,478 of record OY982542.1, read on the forward strand.
GTGCGTGGGGCGGCGCGTGCTGGCGGAGGGCGGGGCGGGCGAGGCGCGCTGACTGTGACTGACTGACTGTGTGTGTGCAGCGGCGCCATGCGCGCGCTCGCGTGCGTGGGGCGGCGCGTGCTGGCGGAGGGCGGGGCGGGCGAGGCGCGCTGACTGTGACTGACTGACTGTGTGTGTGCAGCGGCGCCATGCGCGCGCTCGCGTGCGTGGGGCGGCGCGTGCTGGCGGAGGGCGGGGCGGGCGAGGCGCGCTGACTGTGACTGACTGACTGTGTGTGTGCAGCGGCGCCATGCGCGCGCTCGCGTGCGTGGGGCGGCGCGTGCTGGCGGAGGGCGGGGCGGGCGAGGCGCGCTGACTGTGACTGACTGACTGTGTGTGTGCAGCGGCGCCATGCGCGCGCTCGCGTGCGTGGGGCGGCGCGTGCTGGCGGAGGGCGGGGCGGGCGAGGCGCGCTGACTGTGACTGACTGACTGTGTGTGTGCAGCGGCGCCATGCGCGCGCTCGCGTGCGTGGGGCGGCGCGTGCTGGCGGAGGGCGGGGCGGGCGAGGCGCGCTGACTGTGACTGACTGACTGTGTGTGTGCAGCGGCGCCATGCGCGCGCTCGCGTGCGTGGGGCGGCGCGTGCTGGCGGAGGGCGGGGCGGGCGAGGCGCGCTGGGCGCGCGCGGCGCTGGCGGGGGTGGCGGTGGCCGCCAAGCGCGGCGCCGACCGCAGCGTGGCGGAGCGGCTGGCGGCGCTGCCCGACGCTGTCAAGCAGGTACGACAGAGCTCTCGGCTCGTTCTGGCTGTATTGTGGTCCCACCAAAAACATGAAGTGGTCTTGTTGGAATTCACTCGATAAACTCTGGGCTTTCATGTCCCGCACACAGGCGGCCAAGAAACCCAAATGCGGTCTGCTGAGCTTCCTGCAGGAGCTGGAGGCGCTGAGCGCGGCGTGCGAGCGCATCTTCGTGTCGAGCGGGCGGCGCGCCGACCTGGACCGCTGGTACGTGTCGCTGGCGGCCGCCATGATGCACGCCGTGCAACACGCCGAGCACCCGCGCACGCCGCGCGCCGTGCTGCACATGGGTGAGTGCTGCTCGCTCTGGCGTGCTAGCGCTTTATGTTTTCTCATCCTGCAATAAATGCCTACTCGACCCCCAATATCGTTTGTGACAACTGTGGCCGTCGTGCCGGCCGCAGAGAACTACCACCGGCTGCACGGCGTGCTGTCGGCGCTGCGCGTGCCGGCGCTGGAGGCGCTGCGGCGCGAGTGCCGCGCGCGCTACTCGGACGCGCTGCGCGCCTACGTCACGCAGTACTTCGGCCGGCCGCTCGAGAAGCTCACGCAGTTCTTCGAGGTGAGGCACGTGTGAGGTGTGTGTGTGAGTGTGTACTGACGCGCGGGTGTGTGTGTGTGCAGGGCGTGTCGGAGGCGGTGGCGCAGGGCGTGCGAGTAGTGTGTGTGTGTGTACCGACGCGCGGGTGTGTGTGCGTGTGCAGGGCGTGTCGGAGGCGGTGGCGCAGGGCGTGCGAGTAGTGTGTGTGTGTACTGACGCGCGGGTGTGTGTGTGTGCAGGGCGTGTCGGAGGCGGTGGCGCAGGGCGTGCGAGTAGTGTGTGTGTGTACTGACGCGCGGGTGTGTGTGTGTGTCAGGGCGTGTCGGAGGCGGTGGCGCAGGGCGTGCGAGTAGTGTGTGTGTACTGACGCGCGGGTGTGTGTGTGTACTGAAGCGCGGGTGTGTGTGTGTGTGTACTGACGCGCGGGTGTGTGTGTGTGTGCAGGGCGTGTCGGAGGCGGTGGCGCAGGGCGTGCGAGTAGTGTGTGTACTGACGCGCGGGTGTGTGTGTGTACTGAAGCGCGGGTGTGTGTGTGTGTGTACTGACGCGCGGGTGTGTGTGTGTGTGCAGGGCGTGTCGGAGGCGGTGGCGCAGGGCGTGCGAGTAGTGTGTGTACTGACGCGCGGGTGTGTGTGTGTGTACTGACGCGCGGGTGTGTGTGTGTGTACTGACGCGCGGGTGGGTGTGTGTGTACTGACGCGCGGGTAGGTGTGTGTGTACTGACGCGCGGGTGTGTGTGTGTGTGCAGGGCGTGTCGGAGGCGGTGGCGCAGGGCGTGCGCGAGGACGAGGTGTGCTACCGCGCCGCCTTCAGCAAGCACGAGCTGCGCCGCGTGCTGGCCATGTACCCCGCGCACGAAGGTAAACCATCTGACTGTTATAACATTATTTCAATAACTCACGAATTTACAAAAGTCCGATAATGACAGCTATCCCAATACTTTAATAAGTGGCTTAAGAGGTCATTGATTATTTGAACCGTCTCTGAACCCAAAAACTTGTCCCACCTCATAACCTGGGATCTGGTCTGTGTGCCCCAAAACAGCCCGGGGCCAACAAACACGCTCTAGCGGTGACTAAGTGCCAGCAGCACAGTAAAGCACGTTGATTAACCGGCTCAATCACTCGACACGTACAACCTAAATAATTTCCTCACAGATAAGCCATAGTGCTCAAATAGTATCAATCCGTCTCACAACCTCGATAGATAAGACACCTTCATACACTTGCTGCTGTGACTGACAAAATAAAATATCCTAATCCGTTTGTTTGATTACTCAAGATGTAGATAAGTATTACGTATGCACAATGAGCCAGCCAATCCTTTAGTCCAACTTCATTGTTTCAATATCCCGCAATAGTTCTGTAAATCCGTGCCAACCGAATATTGACTATGGATATACTTCATAGTGCGTGCAGGGGATGATAGTCGGTCGTTGCCCCAATCCATTACAAATGTCTAGCGGGACTACAGCGTTGGCTTCGGCCAACTGTACGCTTACCAAGGGTCCGGGACCACAGGGTCCCTAAATTGTCAAAGAAAGAATACTTTGTTTGCAGACCTAGATTCTATTTATATTTTATCTACCTTATCAAAACTTTTTGTATGAGCGTTACATACATAAAGAAGCGTGCTTTGTCCTACATACCACAGCAGTTGTAGCAGAAGCACTATCACTCGTGCTACTTAGTACGTAGTTTATAGGATAACCAGAAACGCGATTAATAGTAAAAAATTATGCAAAGATGAATATAAGCCACAAATGCCAGAAACGAAGCCAAAAGGCGCAGACTAACGCAGCCGGAGAACACCCCAGAGAGGGAAGAGTTTTTATTATAACAAGTAATTCGGAAAGCTGAATTACACAGCAAGAAAGCTCCCAAGACAGGCAACGTCGTCTTCAATAAAAACCCAATCAAGCTGCTATTCCACAAGATCCAAACTCTACTCAATTCAATAAAAATTGCAATCGGTGCTAGAGTCATGTTACGAATGGAAGGATTGGCTAATGGTGCACTCAATTTTGAGTGGGACGGACTTCGCAGATCAGTTGGAAGAAGAACTCCTGAAAAAGATATTCATATAAATCGATGAAAAATCGATCGGCGGAAGTTTTAAAAACGACAATGCTCCTAATACAGGCACAAAGTTGGACCTTTCAAGGTCTTAGAGGGTATGGTAACATAGAAAGAATAATATTTCCAATAATTTTAAGCTGGGCCGTAAGAGTGCATAAGTTGCAAGGGATCACTGTGGATAAAGCTGTCGTATGTTAATGGAAAAGAACGTGCCTTAAGTCGCGTAAAGAGCTGGCAAGGTGTGTCTGCAAAATGTGCTATTTTTGAACTGGATCAGAGAAAGCTCTTCAACAATCCGCATGACAGATCAGCTTTAGCAGAATTAATAAGACTAAGAAGTAATAATACACTAACTTAAGGCTCAAATCTTACTCCGGCTGAGTCGAAGCGACGCGACGCATCATTTCGCACATTGGAAGTGGTGTAGGCGCGCGTTTTCTTATTTTCATCATACGAATTTGAACGTTACTCAATGGAAATTGAGTTGAATATACTAAACAGTTTTCGACTGTGCTGCAGTGGTTATTTAGCCTAATTGATCCCATTTATAATTACCCACCTTCGAAATCTAAACCTTACCCTAATATGTCATATTTAAAGTCATGTTTGTTTACCACCATGTTCTTTCAATATAATTTAAGTAATACGGTACCAAATTTCGAATCGATAGGACATACGGAATATAGTCAGATCCCCTCATCAACTATTAAAGAGCTGATGATCTTCAAACGGCTGAACAGATTTTCATGAAATATGGCACTCGGGATAAAATTATCTATGACACGAAAAAACTAAATGAAAGTCGGTTCATCTGTTTGGGAGCTACGATACCACAAACCTTAGAATAATAACGCATAGAAGCCGCGTCTAGAACAAAACCCGTGCAAAATCGTGTGTCCACTTCATTTTCTTTGAACAGACTCATTCTCTTTGGGTATCATTTAAGCTATCGCCAATTTAATTAGTTTTGTGTTTCTTAAATAATAGGGTTTGCCCACAAAATAGTAGATTTGTCACCAAAATCAAGTCACCAAATAATATAAAATCAATTCCACAATAAATCACCTAAAATCATGGAGTCGTGCGTAGGTCACAGTTCTAACCTAACCTAACCATTTTTCTTTTAATAAATCAATTTATTTGGTGACAGATCTACCATTCTGAGTACAAAGCTATTATTTAAGTAATAAAACTTTGATAATTATTCATACCTGGGAACAATTTTTGTTTATCTGAGAACGAAAATATTTCGTGGCGATAGATCTATTTATTAGGTGATACAACTTGATGACAAATATAAATTTTGGTGATAGAAAATATAGTTCCCATTCTCTTTTGCATTGTATAATTTTAGTCATAAATTATTTCGCAACGAATGTAACCATCATTTTGTAAACAATGACAACTGGTTTAAAAGAGTGTCCATGGAGTTTCTTGCACGTTCTTCTCCACAGGATCTACTCTTTGGAACGTGCAACTGCCGCGCTGGAGATGGGGTCGGTGGGTGTGTTATGTTGCAGAGCAACCCGCTGCTCTTGTCGCTAGCGCGGCAGGATTAGCTTCATTTATTTGACTGACAGAACTTGACTATTCAAAAAAAAAAATTGAATAAAATTGAAAAGAAAAGAATTGAATTGAAAAGTGCCTGTAACTGGTCTATTTGAAATAAAGGATTTTTTTTGTATTTTGTATTTTGTGTGCGTCAGCAGAACGTGTCTACGTTCCTCTAACGCACACAGATATAGTTTTCAGTGATACCATTACCAAGCCGTTACCCACAAAATATGGGAACACGCATTACTATTTTGCTTAATTAAATCAAGACAAGTATTTTATGTTGTTGGGAACTGGAAAAGATAAACATGATTTTTCATGTAATATGACATATTTTTTCGGAAGGTAAAATTCAGTACATAATCAGACTAGGTACACCAAGTAATTGATACAACACTTGATTTATGTAGCTAATCAAACCACTTCAGCCAAATCAATTTAAACAAACTTAGTTTTTTGGTTAGTTTTTAAATTACAGTCAATTACTAATTGACTTTTAGTTTAAAAACAATGTAGGTACCTAGCAGTGTCGATAATGACTATAATTCAGAGGCAGTAAATAAATGTAACACATACAGAATCGCCACCGGTATCCTATTTATAAAGTTAATATTGCCCATTTATTTTCTCGAAACTGGCAAAATGTTATATCGTAGGTAGCGTAGGTAGTAGGTAAATCAAAAACTATTTTCTTTTTGCTAAACAAAACTAAGTACAAAATTGAAAGCCATGTGAGTATTTTCCTCACAAATAGCAACACTGTGTTATGACAAGTTAGGTTATTAAAATTTTGTTTTATTTATCGATTTACGTAAAAATAGTGCATAAAATGTGATTACTTATTTGTGAAATGTTATTTTATCACATTTTTTTTGTTTTCCAGATGTGCTTTAACATCCTTTCACGCAACAAACTGTCATTTTCAATTATTTACTCGCGAGCTGTGTTCGACGGAACGTGACCTTGAGTACTGATGGCTAAGTTTGACGGATTGACGGATTAGGCTAAGGGCGGGTTGTTTCAACTACACTTAACGCACGCGTAAACGTTAAAAATGGTGCTAACTATCGTCAAATCAAAAAATTGGGTTGTTTCACAAAATGTCAGCGTTAACGCACGTAAAATATAACGGATGGTCTGAGCACTCGTTAACGTAACTTTATTTGCGTCAAATAGAACAATATTGTGAAAATTCTTTTGAATTCCACAATACCAGTTCTTCTGATAACACAAATAAGTGGTGGAATGCAAAAAAAGCTATTTAGGTAGGACCCGTGTCAATAACTTAGCTATTGGGATGAGCAGGAATTTATACCAGAATGTTTTGAAATAAAATCGTAACTTTTTGACGTACGTATGTTACGTTAACCAACTGTTTGATACAACCCGCTCTAAGTATTAGTTGCCTCACTTTTTGCACTCGTACTAGGTTTCTATGCGTTATTATTCTAAGCCACAGACACACGTTGAACTTAAAATACCCCTCTCATTTTGCGTCGGGGGTTAAAAAGCGTTCATCACCCCCACAACACGTCTCAGAATAGGAGAGTATAATGTTCTCCGCAGCTGTCCGCAGTCTACTGTGTGACAGCATCAACAAACGTGTGTTGACGCAGTGTACGCGGACTTTCGAAAAGGTTTCGACAAGGTAGACCAAGAATTGTTGCTGATCCATATAGAATTTGATGGTATCCGGCAACTTGCTACGACGACGTGCATCTCTTCCTCCGCTAGGCGCTAACCGCTGCCCACTAGTGCCCACAGCTTGTAATCAACGCGTACCACTCTCAAGCTACACGGGCTGCCTCTGATGTGCAACAATGATCTTTTCTAGGTCCTCTTTTATTCATTATTTCCATAAATAATATTGGTAGCTGTTTTTTATATTCCTATATACAGATGGTATAAAGGTAAACTGACCTATTCGTTTTCGTAACAGTCTAGGCAGCAATTTCAAACTCACGTGTACCTACGCCACAGATTTTCAAATTGATTAGAGCAAATATTATGTTGGTTGAAGTCAAGAGGGATGTCATTTATGTTTTTCGTTGTCGCTAATAATGAAAACGGACTCTAAATGAAAATTGAAGATGGCACTAATGAAAATTATATAATTGAAGTCACGCTAATGTGTGTATCGTGGCAGTGCGAAAGTCGCTGCACCGGCTGTACCGTACCGTGGAGAAGCATCTGAGTGAGGAGGGCGGGCTGCTGCAGGTGGTGTGGCGCGCCATGCAGGAGGAGTTCATCGCGCAGCACGTGGCGCTACAGGTGAGTGTGTGTGTGTGTGCGTGCGTAGGCACTGTTCTGACGCGTGTCTAGTGCACTGTATGTGTGTGTGTGTGCAGGCGCGCATCGCGGCGTGCTACCCGGCGGCGGGGCTGGCGCTGCCGCTCACGACGCAGCACATCCTCGACGCCTTCTCCGACATCGCGCGCGAGCACTGACCGCACTGACCACTACACTCGAAGACACGCCGCCTTTATGCTCAGCAGTTAGGGCGGGCTTCGTATATCACATGCGATGTACAGACGCTTACCTCTGTAAGTACGCATCCATGTACCGCTGATTACAGTTGAACGTGTTTGATCAGAAATAGTTAAGAAATATTATTTATTGTAAATAGTCAAAGATAATTACTTATGTATTTAGTTTCATACGTTGTTACAATGTAACTCAATATTATGCTGTTAAAATTTGTATATTTCGATTGTTGTATTATAAAGTCGATTATACTTAGTGTATTTTTTTATCACTCTTTCTTATTAACCGCCTTAAGGCTACGGTCAGTCTAATGTTGACTCTCATGCAACATCCCGCTGCTGATGCGGCGCCGTTCGTGTTGACGCCCATTGTAGCAGCATCCTCCAGACTCTACTATAATTACTATTATTTGACATAACACATCCCCTGTTGCGCATTAAAAGAAATACATATCTGAGGTTAGTTCTTTTTTAGTTTAGAGTTCCGAACAACCCGTAAGAAACGACCCTTATGATCACACGGGTGTCTGTCTGTCTGTTCGTTTGTCACAGCCAGTTGTCTCGAGATCTACGGGACCGATTCTGTTCAAATTTAATACACATGGATTTCTGTGAACCGAATACGAACGCGTTACGTAGGCGGAAAGTAGGTACCTATGCCTGAAGACATTAAGTTTAAAATTTCACGCGATATTCTACAATCTTACGGAGTTTGCCATTTTCCGGTGACATATAATTATATGAAAGGCCTGAAGTTGCCTGAGCAGCGGGTTAAAGCTATTACTTTTCAATCCTAGGCAGAATTGTTTTGTTTATACTTTCGTATAGCAATGAGTTCGTCAGATTCAGATATCTAATTTCTCTTTAGCCAATTCTTGGTATTATTTTTACTTTCCTTTTATTCGTAATGAAAAGCACAGTGTTTACCTGGGGTAACAACTTTCAAACTTAGGATAACAATGTACTATTGAGTATGGGGGTAAACTAGAAAATTTCTAAAAGTTTTATTCGTGAGACATATCAAATGAAAAGGACTTATTGTGAGGGTTGAAATTACATTATATTTTAATTTTATAATAAAAGTTTTAAGTAATTCAAGAAATTAGACCAAAATTTACGATTCCCCCAAGAAACTACTGGGCCTAATAAAGTTGAAAAAAAAAAACGCAGATTACAGATCTTAATAAAGTATCTAGTGTTGAAATAACATGAACATAAATGAAATTGGTTTTGAACCCTTTGCACGCGAGTCCGGCTCGCACTTGGTCAGTATTTTTACAGACACCTAAGCCTTACCTATGTGAACCATCGATACATTTTGTAATAGCTTCATAGATTTAAATGAAACCAGGTAAAAATAAAGATTCTTTAGGCTTCCTTGAGTTAGGACCATAAAGGATGTTAAAAACAATAAAAAAATACACAAGAGGTAACTATTTATACTGATTATAATATTAAACTATCACATTGATATAGCTTAGCTTTTGTAACATGTCCGTGCCATAGGGAGCTGTGACGCGAATGCTGTGCAGCCATGTGTCCATGTGTCCCTCACTGCTATGTTACAAAAGCTGAACATCTTGATGTATGGATTTCCAACAACATTTAATCCAGGGACTTAGGGGGAGAGTAGTTCAGGTACACAAGTCCGGAAGCCTTTGCCTGAAACAAACAATCCATATTTAAAATATTTTTTACTACTTATTCTCGTTAAAAAACTCAAGTACATAATTTGATATTTATGTGCCAGTGTTAATTTGGATTTATTAACAGTAGTACTACGTTATAAGTGTAGCCAGCTGAAATCAATATATTTTAGAAGTCTATAATGATCAGCTACTTATTTTTTTTTGCAATTATCTACATTCAAAAGAAGTCTAACCTCCTGGGCACAGGATACCTACCAGGCTTTCATAACAATTTGTTTACTGATTAGGCATAAAGAGCTTGTGCCTTCATAATAACAGCTACATAGGTCAAACTCCAAGGTTGAGCAACGCAAACAGAGGTTGATGTACGGATGGGTGACTATTTCAACATACAGACACTCCTCCATGCCTCAGAAAGCATATTATGACGTTGATCTTGACTGTCAGTTGTAGTTCTTTGGCAGTCGTTTAGGATTGACAAAAGCCAGAAAATCAGACAGCAATCTTTCCAAGATGTACTGTGTTACCCAGATACTGGGTAGTGGAGGTCAGATATTCACTGAGTGCTCAACTTTTGAATGCTCTGCCATAGAACTAATAGACTACAAAGTAATTATTATCTGTTTGTATAGGGTTCCGGTTGCTAGTAACCTAAGTAATTTCTTCGAAAGATTAGACAAGATGCTCAAATATATAAAAAGAAACTACAATAAGCATAATATTGTGATAGCTGGGGATTTTAATATTAATATTTTAAAACAAAATAATATTACATCTGAATTTGAATGTTTACTTCTTAATTATAACTTAAGGCTTAAGATAACCGAACCTACCAGAAAAATCAGCAAAACTTGTATAGATAATTTTGCTCACAACTACCACAATAAGTGTAGAGCAGAAGTGATTGACTTCGCATTATCTGACCACACAGCTCAGATATTGAGGTGTCAGGTCAAAAAAGTGTGCCTGATAAAAAGTTGGAAAATTAAACGTAGAGATTATTGTGCGGAAAATCTTAAAAAGTTTGGAACTTGTATAGAGAAATTGTCATTTTCGGAAATGTACTCAGCCTCTGATCCGAATATAGCCTATAATGCTTTTCATTAATTTGTTTAAGTTATTTTATGATCTTTGCTTTCCATTTAAATATATCACCATAAATGCACATCGTAAAGCTAACTGGATAACGCGAGGGATCAAAGCCTGTAGTATCAGAAAACGTGATCTTTTATGGCAATATAGAAGAAAACCCAACCAGGTTAATAAAACTAAACTAACACAATTTTCTAAAAGATATAAAAAAGTAATCAAATTAACCCAACGCGCACAAAATAATCATTTAATTAATGCGTCGGATAATAAAAGTAGATCGGCATGGAAAATTATAAACGAACACAAACAGAATCTACCCAGTGAAACTATAACTAGCATTAAAATAAATGACAAAACAATAACTGACCCTTGTGAAATATCTAATGCTTTTAATAATTATTTCATTGATAAAATAGTACCTAAGGATGATTCACTTAACATGCAGTATAAATTTTATATGTCTTCTAAGCAAAAGTCTATGTTTTTAAAACCATGCTTGCCATATGAGGTATTGCAGATTATCACGAGTTTAAAAAATACGAATAGTGTAGGTTATGATGGCATATCAACTAAAGTCTTGAAATATATAGCTATAAAGGTTTCTGTTCATCTTTCCTATCTGATAAATCTATGTATTGAAGCTGGAATATACCCTGATAAATTAAAAACTTCTATCATAAAACCAATTTTCAAAAAAGATAATAGAGAATTTCTAGAAAACTACAGACCTATTGCCTTAGTTCCCGTTATCTCCAAAATATTTGAAAAATATTTTTACAAAGAACTTAATAATTATTTAGAAAATAACAATATTCTAGCAAAAGAACAAAAAGGTTTTAGACACAATAAATCTATAAATTTGGCCATATATGACTTTCTGGATTTTGTTATGGTTAATGTTGACAAAAGAATACCGGTCTGCTCAATCTTTATGGATATGACACAGGCTTTTGATTATGTTGAACATGATATATTGGTTGGCAAACTTAATGAATATGGAATAAGAGGTAATGTTTTAAAATTATTTGAATCGTACCTCAAAGGACGTCATCAATACACTGAATTGACTAGAGTGAATATCCTAACAAAAAAAGAAGAAACCTTTAGATCATGTAAACGTCAACTAAACTACGGTGTTCCTCAAGGAACCGTTTTGGGGCCACCACTTTTTTTATTGTACATCAATGACTTACCTAATGCCACCGATAATCCTATAGCTCTTTTTGCGGATGACAGTACAGTAACGATAAAATGTAAAGACAAATACTTTTGAGGGTGACATAAATAACGCAATGAGCTCTGTTATGAATTGGCTTAATATTAATAATCTGAAAGCCAACTTAAATAAAACTAAATTAATGTACTTTAGACAGCGTTTACCAGCACCAAATAACCTAAATGTAAATTTTAACATGCAGACTATAGAGGAAGTAGAAAATTTTAGGTTTTTGGGCTTGTATATTGATGACAAAATGACCTGGAAACCGCATATTCAACAACTATGCAAGCGAGTTAGTAAATCTGCCTATGCCTTACATACACTTGCAAGCAAAATAAACTCCAGTGCCCTTTTAATTGCGTATCATGGGCTAGTGGCATCTGTTCTTAGATATGGCATAATTTTTTGGGGGAATTCCACCGACAAAGATCTCGTTTTTAAGGCACAGAAACGATGCATTCGGGCTATGTTTGGTTTAAAATCAACGGAGAGCTGTGTGCCTTTCTTTAAGAAGCATGGTATCCTTCCATTACCGTCACTATACATATTTGAAGTGGCGGCTTTCGTTAAACAAAGTCCCCATCTATTTACTTTAGCATCTATAGCTTTCAATCGGACCCAAAGGGACGAAAGTCGTCTGTGCGTTCCAAAAGCGAATACTGCCTTGATGTATAAAAGTGTTTTTCACATGGCAACAGTTGTATTTAATAAAGTGCCAAAAGAGCTAAAAAATCTACACTTTAACTTATTTAAGCAAAAGCTGAGATGTTTGTTGTGTCAAAAATGTTATTATAGTATATCGGATTTTTTATCAGATAAATTTTGACATCTAAATGTAATTTTTTAAATCTAATGTTCTGCTTCTTTGACTATATTGTAATCACAAATCATAATTAATTATTTAAATCTGAATTTGACATAATTACCTAACAAATTATTTATCAGATAAATTTTGACACCTAAATCTAATTTTTGTAATGTAATGTAATTTGCTTCTTTGACTATAATAATATTGTAATTTCAAATCATAATTGATTATTTAAATCTGAATTATTTTGACATTTACCTACCTAACAAGATATTTTGACTTTTTTTCCTATAGTAATTAAATAATACAATCATTTATGTACACAATTTGTAGTTTAGTACGAGTAGGCTCTTTATTTGCATGTAAATATTGTAATTAATTATTTTTGTATGCCTATAATAGGCTGATCATAGCGCACATTAACCTGAAACATGTCCAACCACTGTACCTATGTATCACAAATAAAATATTTATGATTATGATTATGATTATGATGATAAGCAGTCACTCCACATAAAATACTTATATTGCTTAATCCAGTTTGACTGGAAGCCAACCCCAACATGGTTGGGAATAGGCTAGGCAGATGACATTAGGCATCAAAAGGTAGCAGAGAGTTGTGCAGAAGTGTATTTATTATATAATTCTTTGTTTTGTAAATAACTAGTGTCTAATGTAATATTGAGTCTTAATCTCCTTCTGGAGGGAGGTTGGCCGGATGGAATGACTGCCACCATGGCTCACATACAACATCAGGACTAAATTTGGAACCCAAGCCCCGATAGATAGATTGAAAGGGTGATCACAAGGATAGTAGAAGGGCGTAGGAGCTCGTAGCATCATTTCATTTATTTGAACAAAAAAACACATGTTACAATTTATTTGTGTTCGATAATAGCCACATTAGTTAAAACTGTGTCGTGGCTATTAACGCCCACCTCCAGGATAGAGATGACATCAACGTTCCAATTTAAGAGGTTTTATCAATCTATACTTTATTATAACTACGCTTAAAATCTAGTGTGTCAGTGTGCGTGCGTATGAGTGAGTGAGGGTGTGGGGGTGATTGTGTGTGTGTGTGGCTTTACCTAATTAGTTGGAGGTATGGAAAATAATTAGGGTTTCACTATATTTTCCAGCTCTTCGTATGTGAGAGTGGACAACCATTGGCTAGTGAGCCGTTTACACTCTCGGGAAGTGTGTGGATAAATATTCAGAACCCTATTCACTGTATTGTATAACGCAGGGGCAAAGAACTTGAATTGTCGACGTACTAATTTTAGATTAGAGGAGTAAGTTTGACAGACTCTATCAGACCTACGTTTATTTTTATGTAACTCAGGATCAAACGAAAGCTCAGCATGTTTACGTAGGACAATATTTAGCACGAATGAATGCCTCACTGAGGGTACTTTACAGAGGAGAAACGAATTGGTTTATGAGTCATGACCTTAAGCACAGCAGCTCTCTGTGCCCTCTCAAGACGTAGAAGATGACTCTTCCCAGCATTACCCCAGGCCGACACACAGTACGTGATGATGGAGTGAGCTAGAGCAAAATACACGGTTCTCAGAGTTGAAAACTCGGCTGAACTTCTAAGGTTTTTAAAAAAAAATATTAATTTTCTAACCCTAGATACTAGTGCATTAATTTGCCCTGCCCATGTCATCGCACTGTCAATCAGGACACCGAGGTATTTAACGGAGTCCATACGCCTTATTGTGGCACAACCACAGTAATTATTCGTGGCAGCATTGCAGTTGTGAGCTGTCAGAGAGAAATCGGTTGTTGGCTGTGACTTGGGCCTCGGACCAAATGTTACGAACCCAGTTTTATCTAAATTTATGGTAAGCAAATTTTGTGCAAGCCACCTCATAGTAGTCTTTAACGCAGACTCTGCGAAATTTTGTGCCTCAGTCCAATCATTGCCATGTACTAGTATGACTGTGTCATCAGCATATGAAATCAGTCTGGAGTTGGGTGGGGAGAGTTTACACAGTTCATTAATACAAGGAACAAGGTAGGCCCAAGTACACTACCTTGTGGGACCCCAAAGTTGATACACATTTCTTTACTGGTTAGGTTATCTATCTTAACACATTGGGAACGATCTCTCAAATAACTCCTGAAGATATCAAGTGAGATACCTCGAATGCCTATGAGTTCCAACTTGTTGAGCAAGAGGGGGACAGAGACAGTGTCAAAAGCTTTGGAAAGATCGAGAAAAATAGCAATCGTTTTTTGTTTGTTATGTAAATTTTGAGCTACTGAATCCAACAAATTTAAACTGCGTCTTCAGTGTTTTTGCATGCTCTAAAGCCATATTGGTTGTTGGACAGTACCTTGTGTGTATGTAGATAGCTGAGCAGACGTTTGTTTAAAATTTTTTCAAGAAGCTTCGATAATATAGTCAAAACGGAAATGGGTCTGTAGTTGTTGACACTGCCTCTGTTCCCACTCTTATAAATAGGATGTACGAGGTTGAATACATGACATGCATGCGGCATGCTACGGAGGTAACGTACCAAGACCAAGGTGCCGGCAGTGAAGGCCACGCCGAAGAGTAGCGCCAGGTTGTAGCGGCGCTGCTGTGCGTCATGGTGCGCCTGCCACGAGCCGCGCGGCACCGGCAGCTCGTCCATGCTGGGCGGCTTGAAGTGCTCGTTGTGGTAGCGCCGCACTGCAACACCACACACACTCACATCCAATCTGCTCTCACTGCTCTCATGGGGCAGCCTCAAACCACTGTTCATTTTCTGAACAAAGCTTTAGACATAAAGTAAAGGGTTTTAAAACACTACATATTATAAACAAAGTACCCCGCAGTGTCTCATCTGTATGTACACATTAAACCCAAAAACTAAATTTTTTATTTTATTTTTAAGTGTGCCTTTAGGGCTAAATCCGAAACTATGAGATATTTCGAAAAACTCTGAAATGAGTCTCAAGCCCGATTTTGATGAAAAGCAAAACTGCATAATTGGATTTTTTTTTAAATCATTGTTCCTACCCAGGAAACGGACCAGTTGATGAGTTGATTTTGAAAAAATAAAATACCCCATATTATTACATGATCTGAAAGTGAAGCTATATGGATCAAATTCTGGGAAGTAATAACACATGGCTATACATGGCTCATACAAACTAGTGGATCGTGTAATATACAGGGTGTTTGCAGCGGTAACGGTAACAGCTCTTTTGCGTTGATGCTAGCAAAACTGAGGCACACCTGATGATGAGACAGTTGTATGGGAGACACATATTCCCATCAGATGTGCCTAAGATTTTGCTGATTAGGTACTTATAGGATGTATTTTTATAAAATTATAATCCAAATTCAAATAAAAAATCTATACTAATATTATAAAGCAGAAGAGTTTGTTTGTTTGTTTGGTTGAACGCGCTAATCTCAGGAACTACTGGTCCGATTTGAAAAATTCTTTCAGTGTTAGATAGCCCATTTATCGAGGAAGGCTATAGGCTATATATCATCACGTTAAGACAAATAGGAGCGGAGCAGTATTGGAAAATGTGACGCAAACGAAGTTGCGCGGGTCAGCTAGTATTTAATAATTGAGGTGGCGTTGCTATATTGCTTTAAAAAAAAATTGGTCTAATTAAAGTAAAGTAAATATTTTTAAATAATTGTTGTATGCAATGCAAAAATCAATATAAATCATGTGACGTGCGGTATTCAACTTTAGTCAACTTGAGCAATTTGATTTTGTGAAAGTGCTCTTAAACAGATCAAAATAACTCAGCTTTACAGGTACCATTGCAGCTTCATGGTGACTGAAATGAGCTAAGTTGGATAGGCCACCCTCCACCCCTCACATACAATTTGCTAGTGACTTGCGTTTGATTCATATAGTGTTTACTGTAATTGGTACCTAATGGCATATTTTGCCAGTGTGCATAGTTTAGTGGTACCTAAGGAATGTTTTATTGTCTTCTAGGTTTTTGTTAGTAAGTCGCTGATCCTACACTCACACCAGACCTAAACAGTATTTGTGTGAAATTACAGCTTACCTGCCGATTATTGGAGATGTGAATTATTAATCTTATAAAGAATAGAAATGACAATCTATAGCTATTATATTCTTAACAGGTAGGTACTTCAGGGAAATAAATAAGTACCTATAAATTAAGGTAGGACGTACCTGTGAATTCATGGTGTTAATAGAACATGGATTTGTTGATATTATTCTCTACACAATATTTTGCAGTATGGAAGTTCCTAAACAGTAACCAATCGCTAACAAATACTTCGAAAGTACGTCGATACAAACGTCGCTACTTAGGGAAAATGATAACTTAGTAGTAACGAGTAGTCTACACTGACAGTTAGGTTATCTCTGCAGATGTTATGTAACATTCTACTTTTAAAAATCTTTAGCCACACACCGATGTAAATGAAATCAAACGCCCGCAGAAAAACAAAAACCTTCAATAAATGTAACAAGTACGTAATTGTAGCACAATGTTTGCTATGAATAGGCTCTTGGTGAAGTATCGATCCTCATCCAAATAAAGAAGTCAAATAGCCCATATAACTTACCAGATTGCTGAAGCAGCCTGGATACAATGGGTCGTGAGACATTCATTCTTAATTATTAACCAGTTAGCTTTTGTCGAAAACTTGAAAACGCAATTGTCTGTCAGCCGCCGCAGAAAATTCCTTGTAGATGTAGAACTAACTAAGTAACTAAGAACTGAAGACTAGAGAGGGGACTAGTTGTCTTCGAAAAACTATCGATATTTTCTTTCGTATTGTTTCAGTATTTTTAGATACAAAAATCGATTTACATTGATAACAAGATCCAAGTCGTCACGTAGTTATCTAAATTGTATGAAAATATTTACTTTCCCTTTTTTACATACATTTGCTTTATTTAATCAAGCGTTAGTCCTATTAATATTGTAAATGCGAAAGTTTGTGAGCATGGATGTAGCACAGAGGTAGATTATTAGTCTAGAAAAACACATAGGCTCTATATATCCGGGTAGTATGATCCCTGGGGATCACACAGGCGAGGCCGCTGGTAGAAGCTAGTTTAGCTATAAATGATCGAAATGTTGGCTAACGACATTAATATTGTAGTTGTAAATTTCAATCGGGTGGAAAAACGTTTACAGTTATTAGTTCTATTATATGAAGAAGTACATGAGTCAAACATTGACCGAGTTAATTTTTGCAAAAAAGAGTAGTACTTAACTATTTCTCATGAGATTTTCAGTCACGGACAAATGAACATAATTACATATTTTACGTGTTCTTCATACAAAGTGTTGCCGAAAATCGACTTTTCTGACATCCCTAAGGACTGCAAGAGCCGACCACAGAGTACTGGACATAGACTACTATATATATACTGAGAAGTACTGGAGCCCACTGGGGCCTCACTAGCTAGCAAGTGAGGACCGTGCCGTGTGTGTGAGTGGTGTGGAATGGTGTGGGTGGGTGTAACCTAGATGTCTAGTGTTACCAGTATATCAATAGTCGATTAGAAGAATCGATTGTATTGAAATACTAAATTCCAATCGATTACCTTCATAATCAGTCGCAATTGCAACATAAAAAACCGGCCAAGTGCGAGTCGGACTCGCGCACCCAGGGTTCCGTACAAACCTGTAGGTATTACATAATAAGCAAAAGTTGCGGTTTACGATTTATGACGTATTAAAAAAAACTACTTACTAGATCTCGTTCGAACCAATTTTCGGTGGAAGTTTACATGGTAATGTACATCATATATTTTTTTTAGTTTTATCATTCTCTTAATTTAGAAGTTAATTAAGAGCGTGTATTTCGTCCACTAGCGCCGCCAATCGTTTTTTTATTATTTGTGGTAAATTTAAGACACGTAGATAAAAAACCGCTCTGTAGTGTACTGAAGAAATGTATTTATTATGTTTTGAGAGTTATGTTTTGTACTTTAGAACATAAATAGTTGCCAAAATCGATATTTTTGCTAAAAGTGGCCACTTTTAGCAATAATTGCCGTTTTGGCTATTTAGCCATGAGTTATGTATTATAAATAGCTGTCAAAAAATAATAGATACATTTCTTCAGTACACTACAGAGCGGTTTTTTATCTACGTGTCTTAAATTTACCACAATTAATAAAAAACGATTGGCGGCGCTAGTGGACGGAATACACACTCTTAAGAGGGCTTTCACATTTTTTCTTGAATTTTAGCGTTTTATTCGAATTTTGATGTGTGATTTTGCTTTAGATATAGCCTTAAAAAAAAAACAAAAATATGCCTAAGATAGTTTGATCATTTATTTTGGGAGTGTTCTAAATAAATATTTCAATTTGTTCACGTACATCAGTAAAATCCTTGACTCCGCAAAGGATGTTTCACAAAACGTTGCTTTAGTTAAGGTATCTTTTGATACCTTGGTACACCGAAGATATTATAATTTAATCATTTATAAAAATGTCGATGGTACAACTGTATCTTCTACTTTGGAATGTTCAAATCAATTTATTACGATTCATACAGTAATACACCAAAAATAATTCTGTAAAACTGAGAGTTATTGACAATTTTCCGTACGAAACTATAATTTTTATCTATGTAATTACAATCAATATTCAAATAAAAAATATTTAATAATTAAGGTGGCATTACTATATTGCTTGAAAAAAAAAATTGGTCTAATTAAAAGTAAAGTAAATATTTTTAAATAATTGTCGAAAATCAATATAATCTTGTGACGCGCGGTATTCAACTTTAGTCAACCTGAGCAATTCGATTTTGTAAGAGCGCTTTGACAAAACTGTCTTAGGCATGTTTTTATTTTTTTTAAGGCTATATCTAAAGCAAAATCACACATCAAAATTCGAATAAAACGCTAAAATTCAAGAAAAAATGTGAAAGCGCTCTTAAGAGGGGGAGGTGACACATTTTACCACTTTGGAATGTGTCTCTCGCGCAAACTATTCAGTTTAGAAAAAAATGATATAAAAAACCTCAATATCATTTTTGAAGACCTATTCATAGATACCCCAAACGTATGGGTTTGATGGAAAAAAAAATTGAGTTTCAGATCTAAGCACGGCGACCCCCAAATTTTTTTTTTTACTTTTGTGTGAAAATCTTCATGCGGTTCACAGAATACATCTACTTACCAAGTTTCAACAGCAAAGTTCTTACAGTTTCGGAAAAAAAGTGGCTGTGACATACGGACGGACAGACAGATAGACAGACAGACATGATGAATCCATAAGGATTCCGTTTTTTGCCATTTGGCTACGGAACCTTAAAAACCGGGTAAGTGCGAGTGGGACTCGCCTACCGGGGGTCCGTCCGTACAAATTTGTAGGTACATACCTATTACTTTCAAGTTCAGACTATATTTTTTATGATTTAATTTCAAATGTGTAGTTTTCTGACATTTCCTTATACCTACTTGTAGTAGGGTATAACACCATATTACTACCTAATAAAGGTAAATTAAGGTTCCGTTTTTCCTTTTGAGGTACGGAACCCTAAAAATAGATAGAAAATGAGGACACGTTCTGTAAGCTGTTTGGGTTCCGTAGTGAACAAGTAGGTAACTCCGGACTACCACGACAGTCTGTCTGTTTGTATGGGAATACATTATTAATTACGACGAAGTAGTGAAATAAAATATTGAAAAACTTTTATTATTAGGGTTTTCTCAAACCTATGGAAGGCCTAAAAATTGTTGAGCAAACCTCATCTAAAACTAATCCAGAGTTGATAGGATAGCATTAGGTGTTCTTGAGGTATCCAGCTATGACTGGCGGACAGACTGTGTCGCGCCATAAGGGAACCTTTTTACCATTTTGGTACGGAAGTCTAAAAACAGACGAAAACAGAACTTTCTCCTTTTTTCAAGTCGGTTTATAATAATAATGTCCTGTGTTTAGGAACCTACCTACTGTGTTTATGGCAGCATTTGCAGCTCTGCCTGTGCCTACATTACCTACCCATTTGTATTTGTGTTTTATTTAGGTATACACATCAACACATTCATCAGCTAAATTACGTGCTCATTTACAAACGACTTGCTGCTTGTTGCCACATTAACAACATAATAAACGCTATCAGCAGGGACAGCTAGCCTCGAGATTACGAGGAGGAAAACGATGCCAACGAACGACATGACACGAGTGGGGTCAGCGTCAGCCGCGCGCCGCTCACTCGCTCAGGCTCAGTCGAGTCAGTCGCGACTCGCGAGAGGCGCGGGCGGCGGTGCGCTTGCGCAGCGCAACACAGCGGACACAGCTCCGAATGCAGAGCAGTGCTGAGTTTCTTTGTTTACTTTGTGTTTGTGTTCCGAACGCGGCGCACTAGTGGCGAGTCCACGAGATGCATCCTCCCTCCCTGCCCCGGGCACAAGCAGTGCACAGCACTGCATCGCTTGTGAGCTTCTGAGGACAAGTGCTGGTGTGTGTTTGCGATATGGAGTGGTTCAAGGGGCTTGCGGGCTGCGTGCGGCGGGAGCCCGAGGCTGACGAGGACGACGCGGCGCCGGCAGGCGTGCCGCTGCTGGAGACGGCGCAGGAGCGGCGCGAGCGCTGGCGCAGCATCTACGTCATCTACTTCACCATGTTCCAGATGTCGCTGGGCTTCAGCATCGCGCTGACCGGCGTGTGGCCCTACCTCGACAAGGTGAGCTGCTCCACTTACTGTGAGGCTACCGTCAAGGTGTTCTACTAGTCGAAGTCGTTCACTCGGGGAAAGTGCGTGAGGTCAGTATGTAGTTATAGTGACATGCTGCAGCTAATACACACAGAGGAGTGTCCACTGAAGAAGCTACAAGTCCTTGGTGCCCGTGCGCATTGATCCTAGACAAGTCTCTAGACATCACTAAAAAACTAAACATTACCAAAAAAAATTAAACGTTGTAAGCAAAGACTAATTTGAATATATTACAGTCATTGTTGACTTCAAATTCAGATATTTTGATCGACTTGGATAACAATAGCGTTGATAGTAACAGGGTAACAGGTAAAGCGGTACAAGATAGCCTGCCCAATAAGTAAATGAAAACATTTTTCACCGATTGCTTTGAAACAATAAATTATGTGAATTCATTGGACCTATTGTTGCCGAGGTTTTGGAGAATTGTATTTAAAATAGAAATATGCACGAACCTAGCTATCTACTCGCTGGTTTTCAGAACGCATTGTAAGTAGGTACTCACTACATAGGGTCAAATGGTGTTTATACAAAATCAGAATCAATCATTGTAAGTAGGTACTCACTACATAGGGTCAAATGGTGTTTATACAAAATCAGAATCAATCATTGTAAGTAGGTACTCACTACATAGGGTCAAATGGTGTTTATACAAAATCAGAATCAATCATTGTAAGTAGGTACTCACTACATAGGGTCAAATGGTGTTTATACAAAATCAGAATCAATCATTGCATTCTACCAATAGATTCGATGACTTAGTATTATACAATTTTTTTGCGTGAATAATTTCAAAATGTAACGATTGTTTTCGCCACAGGCATGGAGCAGAGGTTGGCTGTGGGTTGGTGTTACTCTTCTAGGGCGACAATGCCCTGCTTGAGAATTACAGGCCCATCTCACTTCTGAGCCTCGTCTACATGCTGTTTTCCAGTGTCAACGAGAACCGTCTCGCGCGCTAGTTTGACGAGTTTCGGCCTCCCGAACATGTCGGATTCAGAAAAGGCTTCAGCACCGTAGTCCACAAACATACCTACGCTGCGCGGCAGGTTATACAGAATCTGAGAGATCTACCCCTCTGTTTAGCGTTTGTGGATTACGAGAAAGCCTTCGATTCGATCGAGACTTGGGCTGTGCTGCAGTCTCTCCAACGGTGCCAGATTGACTATCGGTACATCGAGGTGATGAAATGTTTGTACGAAAACGCCACCATATGTGATATGTCAGTCCGAATCCGATAGCGGGGTGTGTGGCAGGGAGACGTCATTTCTCCGAAACTGTTCACGGCCGCAATGGAGGATGTCTTCAAGTTTTTGGACAGGAGAAGGTTAGACATTCATGTCTAAGGCGAATACATCATTCACCTTCGATTTGCCGACGATACGTCATGGCTGAGACTTCGAGAACCTCAGTACAATGCTCGATGACCTCAGTAGTAGAACTTCCGAAAGGGTGGATCTTAAAATGAACATGAACAAAACCAAGATCATGGCATATACCCATGTAGCGCCCACTCCTGTCAAAATCGGGGACTCTTCACTCAAAGTTTTAGACGAATACTGGGACACTTACCTGGGGTCCAGTGCAAACGTGAACGCTCACAATTTTTGGAATGGCGACCGCGTACCTTGAGACGCAAAGTTGGAAGACCTCCCACAAGACGGACCGATGCCCTGGTGAGGGTCGCGGGTAGCCGATGGATGCGAGACGTACTGGACCGGTTGCTGTGGTGACACTTGGAGGAGGCCTATGTCCAGCAGTGGCCGTCTTTCGGCTGATAAAATGATGATTAACGATTATTTTGTAAAAAAAAATACTGATTTAAAAAGTGTCCATAGAGTTGCATTATATATTGCACGTTCTTCTCCATAGAGCTCCATAGATATCTACGCTTTAAACAGTTCCCTTAGAGAATCGCGCGGTGCGATTGTAAATGGCTCTGATAGTAAGATACCTACCGTAAGACATTATACTATGAGAGTAACTAAAATAGAATGGTCTCGCGGTTTCAACATCTGTTAACTGGCGGATTTTCTAACCGCAGATGCTGCTGAACTAAGTCTTCCTACAAGAGGTGTTACACGCAAGGGTCTTGTAGACTTGGTCATTCGAGTTTTGATAGGTAGGTACTAATCGCAGAGTAACCTTACCCTCCTGATGTCTTTACTCGATACAGTATTTGCTATTTTTGAAAGTAAGAGTACCTAAGTATATGGTTTTAATTTCAACTCGATACCTCCACGCGTTCCCGAGATAAAGGATCTTGACAAACAGACGGACGGACAACTAAGTGATAAGGGTTCCGTTTTTTTTTTCATTTTGAAGGAAGGAACCCTAACAAGCAACTCGTCTCGAATTATGCTACGTATGATATGCTGAGGGGCTGTTTCGACTATATATAAACATATTTATAGTACAGTCGCACTAATCCGGCACTTCATTACTTCGGCACATCCAGCAATCCGGCACCCTTTCCCCGCGTCAACTTGACCACTTCTTTCATATAACAAATTAGTACTTCCAGAAGAGCTTTATTTATTTTGTGTTGTTTTTTTCTAAGCAATCCAGTAATCCGAACATTCCAATAATCCGGCTTTTAATAATGGCTGCAAAATGGTTTTAAATAGTGTCGGATTAGTGAGACTGCACTGTCCATACTCGGTGCTGCTATCAGTATTAAAACTGAAAACAAAATGTAATGCAACCTCCAAAAAAAAAACAGGTTTTGCGTCCCGTTTCACCCGCCTCCCAGCGCCGGCGATCATACCACAACCAGTTTGGAACCATGAAAGAAGTATCTTGCGTCTGCCTAACCAAATTAGTCTGTCCGTCCGTCCGTCTGTCAACGGGCTGTATCTCAAGAACCATAATATGTGGATATTTAAAATTTTCGCAGAAGGTGTAGTTCTAATGCCGCTATTAAGAACAAATAATAGAAACTAAATTAAATTAAACGGGCCCAGAATACCAAAACTATTTTATTACCATTTGGTTTATGGTAACTGGTAAGGAACCCTTCATGCGCGAGTCCGACTCGGATTGGGCTTGCTTTTGCTTTCCGTCCCGCAAGAGAGCCAGATCTTTTTGTTTTTGAACGTCAAAGTTGTACATTAAGACAGTTCTGCATACCACCCGGCCCGGTGCTGCTGCTGCCTCAGCAGCAAAGAGTATTAAACACTCTATGCTCAGCAGTGACGTCAGGGGAGCAGGACGAACTTGCTGCAAGAATAAATAATTGTACAATCCATCAGTTGTCGACGTCGCGCGTCGCTAGCTAAGCACATGCTGCGATACGTCTCATTATTATAACATTGTAATGAGAGATAAAGGTAGAATGAAAGAAAACTATTTCGTTTACTTTACGCTCGGATACCTACATAGAACAAAAAAAACAACTTAACTATGGGACTGGGGAGCGATCACTGGGATTGCTCTGATGGGATGAGTAATGAGCCCGCTAGATGTACATGACCTAATGTTAGTACCGACGGTAAACTTTCGTGACTACAAAATGAGCAGACGTTTCCTTAGATGATGACTAATAATTACTTAAGTACATAAAAATTTAATGATGGCAAAATACTAGAGCTCTACAATCAAAATACTTAATAACGAGCACTCAGTCATTATCTGCAGTCACGCTCAATACGCTAACCACCTTACAGTCAAAGGAATTTATAATACCTAAAAATTCATTATTTTCTGGAAAAGATTATATAATTCGTGTGTGTTATGTATGATAGACTTAACATACAACAAATAGACTTTGTTGATAGTGATATGATGTTTACCTAAACTCGGTCGGAACACGGCAAAGAGCTTTATGCGAGACTAGCTGACCCGTGCAACTTCGTCTGCGTCACATTTTCCATGAATGCTCCGCTCCTACTTGTCTTAGCGTTATGATATATAGCCTATAACCTTCCTCGATAAATGGACTATCTAACGCTGAAAGAATTTTTTCAAATCGGACCAGTAGTTCCCGAGATTAGCGCGTTCAACCAAACACAAACAAACAAACAAACTCTTCTGCTTTATAATTTTAGTATAGATAATATAATTATATTAGTATTAGTATATTAGTATACCGCGTGTATCTGACATCGACGACGCACAAACGATTTCCCCATGGAAATCGTTTGTCTATGTCTAGGGTGTCCTAGACTTAGAATTTTTCGTCGGCTATTTTCTCATTTTTTATTTTTTTCAAGGGTTTTTTTACTTTTGACTGCTCATAATCGTTATTCTGACCTAACCCAATGAGATTAAAAAAAATAAAATTAACTTCTTTCACTAAAAAGAGCAATCTGAATAAAACCACCACATAAACTCTTAAAAAAATGAGAAAAGAACCGACGAAAAATTTCAACACCCCCAGTGTTGGAATTTTTTAGAATCATGCCCTGGACCCATGGAAATCGTTTGTGCGTCGATGTCAGATACACGCGGTATTAGTATAGATTGATTTAAAAGCCGGAACAAACACAATATTGTTGATTACCTATTATCAACGTCTTTCTAAACATTGAGGCTTCTCGCAAGGCTCATCAATAGGCCCTTTTTATTAGAAATCGCTTCTGGGGGCATCATTTTGTCTGCAATGCAGAGTACTTATCCATAGTCACTTGTGTTTGGAGAGGCTTCTTTTCTTTTAATCTTCGCCTCAGATATCTTGTTTTTCTTGTGTGTGGTCTCTGATAACTGGCATTTCGTCATGATAACATCATCTCGTGCCGAAGAGTTGATCATCATCATCATAGGTGTAGGTTATGCTAAGAGAAGTAGATCGGCATCATTTTAATGTAGTATAGTATAGCCACGTGTGTTCGCTAAATATCTCCAAGACCAAGATTCCTCTATAGTTTCTTCTTTGTCCAACCCTCTTGCCTGTTTAGCTGAGATCGGGTGTTCTTGTACGAACGTCTGCGCTAGAGAGCTTTTATCTGGAATGTTTGAGTACTCAGGTTTTCTTTGTGGGCCTCTTTCTGCAGATACCACCAGATGGCGACCGGACGTATGTTCCTTGCAGTCGGCTGGAGATGTTGAGGGCTTGTTTGATGAGGTCCCTAGTTATCAACGAGTCGATGACGTCCGTGTCAATACATAACAAGCTACCTATTATTACTATCTAAATGATTGAGGAAGTGCTGAATTGAGAGGAGCAAATGACAGAATATAGGTTTAAGTATTACTCGTAGATGGTATTGAAGATAGGCACTCCCGCATCGCCTGCGCCCATGCGTGTGCCGCTAGCCTGATCGTCATATCTGGCGAGCCTGAGATAGCCGTGCTATACTCGCATCAAGAATACACGACTACACGTGTATTCGTGCAACCATAACACCTAGATAGTGAAAATGTTGATATAAGTACTTACAGATACTTTGTGAGCGATAGTGACGACTTCTTATGATACTCGTACCTATCGCCATTTGTAATGAAGCCATTATAAAACGACTTTAATCAAGCTTTTGAACAACTGACTATCACAACATTGATGTATTGTGAAGGTACTTATATCTTCTGCGTAATCAAGTATCCGGTAATATTGATATTTACCTAACTGTTGAGAATGTTGAGATATCAAAAGAGTACTAAAATGTGAACACAAGTCGCCGTGTTTTAAATTCAATTCATAGCGAGTGAGTGAGTCATCGTAGCTGTGAATCTGTGATTAACTGATTACTCGTTATCGCTGCCGGGCGGAGGCGGCGTCCCCGAGCCCGCAGAGTGGCACACGCGGCCGACCTCCATGTGTTACATAAACGAAAACATTAGAGATCGAGAAAGTGACAGTGTTCGCCTAGAGAGGCGACGCGACGCGGCCACGGGTAGCCACGGTCACGGACAGGCACGGGCGCGCGGCGAGGAGTCGAGGACAACTACGTGTAGGTACATACCTACAGCGGAATCAGCGGGAAGATCACCGCACGCGCACCGCTCGCATGTTACCTACCGATATCTTATGTTTGCGCTATCGCATTGCCATTGTCTTTCTTTCTTAATATAGCTACACTTATCTATGGCATGTACAAACGCCAGCACATCAAGCTATCACAAACTGTCAAATTTTCCCGATCAACCTTGAACCTAACGCTTCAGCGATTAAGTTGAAAATCTATTAAATAAATTTGACAGATTGTTGTAGCTTGATGTGCTGGCGTCTGTACACGACTTCGATCGCGTTAGCGTCCAGCTGTGCGTGCTGCGGTGGTGACGCGGAGTCGCGGACGGCGACAGTCACCATGCAGGCACCGGCGGCATGCCGCGCAGAGGGCGCATGCTTCACCTCTGTGATACATGTATCACACTCGGCGTCGTGGGAAAGCTAAAAATAGTTGTTATTGAGGGGCACGAGGTCGGCGCGCCGTCCGTCGCCGTCCGTCGGCGAAGGGCGCCGCCTCCCAGTGCGGTACACTGCGAGCACTCGATCCACTCGCTGACGCTCTCTGTGCGCCTGCCAGCTGCCAGCCTGCCGAGCGAGGTGCGTTCGCAATCCCACAACTATTTCATTCATCTCAGTAATAGGTATAACCTAGGTATACCTGAAACAAACTTGAACAATGGCCAGTGGCGACTGCGTGTAGCGCGGGGCGCAGAAGAAAGTGTTGATGATCTCACTCATAATGACCAATTGGAATGAAACGATAGAAATGTTTCATCCGACTGTCTCACACTTAGCAAATTAACAAAACTTCAATAATACATCAGCAAAATTCAAAACTATCGATTGATTATGTCATGTGTGTTGAATCGCCCTTTGTTAATCTAAATAGGTAAACAAAATAAGTAGGTAATGTCAGATGATTCACAAAGGAATAATAACATTGCTCTACAATTGAAGGAATTTGTACCCCGAGCCAATCGAAGTGTGATCGCGAAGTAAACAACATTCCTGTTGGTGGGTGACACAGGTGACAGATACAGCATGCAAGGAGATTGTTGGTAGGTGAGCTAATCTAATTGAGATCTCAAAATGAACGCTTGTACTCGAGGTCTAAACTAAACAATAACGAGGTGGTAGTTCACCGAGCGCCGGCGCCGGCGCCGTGTGCAAGTTGTGCAAGTTGTGCAACACTCAGCTTGTGGTAATACACTCCCAGTGTAATACACTCCCAACTACGTCATCGGCTGGTGATCGTTAGTTCGTTACCAACAAACCTACTATTGCTCAACACCTTACTCCTGCACTTATCCTCATTTGCTTGTGGTTGGCGTATTGTATCTACGTCTTTTCTTCTTAACATTTCATCGCATAAGCCGTCACCTCAGTGTATACTTTCGGGCAAGACAAATGGCAGACAGCTATGTCATCTTTAGCAGTCCATTAATTTTTTAATTAGTCTTCTACATCATCATCTGCCGAGCCTTTTCCCAACTACATTGGGGTCAGCTTCCAGTCAAACCGGATTCAGCTGAATACTAGTGTTTTATGTGGAGCGGCTGCCTACCAGACCTCCACAACCAGTTAACTGGATAACACGGTATTTCGGAGGTTTGGAAAGACTGGAGTCAGATTTACTGGCTTCTGACAATCCGTAACGACTGCCATTGATCTACAAATGACAGCCGGGACCAACGGCTTAACATGCTTTCCGAGACACGGAGGAAACTCGATATGTTAAGATGGTCACCCATCCACAGATCAACCTTGGCAAGCGTTGCTTAACCTTGAAGATCGACCCGTGCGGCTGTTGTTATTTAGCCACGAGCTCCTCATTAGTCGTCTACTACATGATTAGCTAAAGAAAGCTTTAGCAGACCCTAACCAATCTGTTATAAATAAATTCGAAAGTAATTTTGTTTCCTTGACACCAAAGAGAATTAAACCACTTTATAGTCATTGCTTGACACAAACATACGAGCTCACGTCTTTTCCCCATGGGGTAGGGTGGGGAGGAGAGGAACTTCGAGATGCCACCTGCTACGATCTCTACATACTCTGTTTATGTTTCTACTTCTATCTCTTGTTTCCTCGACATTTATTTATTTATTTCACTCGGTTGTACACTGATTCAGTTGAAATTTGGTACACATTTCGTCTGTGACCCAAACACGGACAAGTAACGAAAACGAATAAATTATGAAAATGAGATCACTTTTTGGGTATCTAGTACGTCTACCTATACTTTATGTTATAATTTGAAAAATTAAAAAAGTTTTTCCAATTGTACCGTAAAGGGAGTATTAACTATAACTATATATATCGTTTATTTATACAAGCGGCACATTACATTAAAGATGACTTACAGTTATAAGAACACAATAGTTAATTTGCCTGAACTAGGATAAACCTGTGCTTCAGGCTATAAAGTGCTTATTTAAACCTAATTAGCTTAAAATAATAAATTAACAATAAATCAAATGACTACAATTAAAAATTAAAATAAAAGGACACAACAAGTTTTACTTACAGACCGAAAGAAGATCTTCTGTCTCTACGTAAGAAATGCTTTGTAAATATTGTAAAATTGTTTTTTTACAGCTATAATAATTTAACTTATAAATACTTAGTTTTCTATTTAATCTATTGTACAGAAATGGACCTAAAAATGAAAAAAAATCTTTTTACAAACACATATTTTGAAATCGCATTAGAGTCGCATACAATGTCATTCCGTCTCTTATTGGTAATTTCTTCGTTGTATGAAAGCAAGGTGTGCTGTTTTAATACCAAGTGCATAATGAAAAGCTGGCGAACAGTTAGTACGTTGCAGGATTTGTATAGGAGATCTGTGGGATAGAGAAAGGGATGGAAATTGGCAACTTTTAAAATAGCTCTCTGAGCTCTTTCGAGAGGGAGTAAGTGGGTTTTGAGTGCTAATACTATTGTGTGAGGTTTGAATATAAGTACTTATATTTTTCATAGTTTAAAAATTTATAATTGCAATTATTCAAGAAATTATATAAAGAATGATCATTCCCCACCCCTTTTCTCCGAAACTATGAAACCTAATAATAATACCTACGTAATACTTCTTTGCCTATAAATTACAGGAAACCTGTAGGAAGTCTCTGGTTCGGAACCCTTCGCATGCGAGCCCGACTCGCACTTAGCCGGTATTATATTTCTGGTTAGAGTCCGAGCTCTTTTATTTATCCAAAACACACTCGGAACTTAGAAGTTTCGGTGGGAAGTTGATGCGTTATCTTTATGAACTTGGAGGTTTCGAAAGAGCATTATGTAAACTTAAAGCAACCATCCTGGGCCTGAGAATTATTAAAATGATGTCGTCAGCAGTGATCACGCAATGGTTTGTTCCGTTGTAAGCATAGATATAATAAATAAGATTTCTGTGGTTGTAAGTAAGCTGAGAGCGTGGTGTTCCAGCTGGAGCCGGGCGCGCAGAAGGAGGTGCTAGGGCTGGCGGTGGGCGCCAACCCGCTGGGGCAGCTGGTGTTCTCGCCGCTGCTGGGGCTGTGGGCCAACCGCGCGGGCTCGGCGCGCGCGCCGCTGCTGGCCACGCTGGCGCTGTTCGTGCTGGCCAGCGTGCTGTACGCCGAGCTGCACCTCACGCGCCCGCACGCCAAGTACTGGATGGTGTTCGCCCGGTTCCTGGTCGGAGTCAGCTCAGGTGACGCACCTTCTTTCTTTTTGAAGTTTACATACACATAAAATGTCAAGCCATACCTGTATGTGTCATAGTTAGCTGTCACTGAACTCGTACGTGCACGGTTCCAGCGAACATCGCGGTGGCACGCTCGTACCTGTCGGCGGCGACGCTGCTGAGCGAGCGCACGCGCGCCGTGGCCGTGGTGTCGCTGGCGCAGGTGTTGGGCTTCGTGGTGGGCCCCGCGCTGCAGGCGGCCGCGGCGCCGCTGGGCCCCGGGGGCCCGTACCCGCCGCCCGGCGACCTGTCCGCGCCGCTGCGCCTGGACATGTACACGGCCGCCGGCTGGATCAACGCCGTGCTCGGCTTCATCAACTTCCTGCTGTTCCTGCCGTGGTGCTTCAAGGAGCGGAAGATCGCTGCCAGAGAGGCCATGATCGCGCAGGGCACGGACAACGGTGAGTGCTGACACAAGCGAGGGGAGGGGGGGTCTGGCGATGCTATTGCTCACTTGCTCGTTATTTTAAGTAATTTTGGTAACTATTTTCGCCCAGCGCTTGGCTCTGGAGAATAACGGTAATTATTACAAGCACTACCAGGATTACAAGTATTGCCATGTGAAACGTAACAAACAAACGTACAGAGTTTCGTTCGTATTATGATATTAGTGTGTTTAGCCTGAATAGTGGATACGATACTGAGTTGTTGATTTCAGAAAAAGAAGCGCTGAAAGCTCTGAAGCCGGACTTGGTGAGCAGCTGGACGCTGGTGGCGGCCTTCTTCGTGCTGGTGTTCAACTTCGTGCTGCTGGAGACGCTGGCCACCATGCTGACCATGGACCAGTTTGCGTGGAGCAAGCGCCAGGCGCTGGAGTACATGGGTGTGCTCATGAGCGGCGGCGCCGTGCTGGCCTGCCTCACCTTCGCCGCCATCGGCCCGCTCACCAAGATCTTCGAGGAGCGGTACCTGCCATACCTACATAACATATTACATAAATTATTGTTCTAAGCTCATACTCGTACTAACATTGAAACATCGAAAGTCCACGTGCCTCGGAACTGGAACGCATTTAGGCTGGTTCCGACTGTCGGTTGTAGATCTTTGACAGTCGTACAGTAGCCAGAAGCTGGTATATTTGACATTCGGCCAGTGCCAATGGCAAAACCGTGTAAGGTACCCAGTTTCTGGGTTGTGACGGAAAAGCAGTCGCTATAATATGTAAAACCTGATAATTTCGGCAGCAGCCGCGCCATCCGCGGCTACCCTGCAACATTGTAGGAGCACCTAGTGGCTAGTCTTCGGGCATTCATTTATATAATCGCCTTGGATAATGTTATCTATCTGACAGTAGAGTAAGTGCCTATGTACCTTCATAAGTATACTTACATACGTATATTCCGGGTTACCTGGAAGAGATCGTGGAATGCGATAAGGCCTTAAATTGTATGTTTTGTTAGTTTAAGTTTTTCTTTATGTATTTTTCATTTGGTGTACCACGGTGTACAAAAAAAAACTTTTTAGTGGTACAGCTATTTCGATTTAAAATCCAAAGTTCGTAACCGATTTTGATAAAATTTTAATGGAACCAATCTGCAAGACAACTTAAAGACTCCCAGGTTGTAGCTATCAGGAAACACATACTCCAGCAGATAATTCCACTCCTTAGCTGCTGTACGCACAATGAATATGTTCCTAATATACGTAATGTGCGTGTGGGTGGGATGTCCTCCATGTTCCGGTGGCCTACGTCTTGTGGTCCGATGATGGAACGGGCTTGGCGGAATTAAATTATGCAATTCCGTCGCACGTTCCCCAAAATGCAACCGGTAGAAAACCGACAGGCTAGCAACTCGACGTCGATGCTCAAGACTTTGGAGCTTCGACTCGACGAGCCTCATCATCTGCCAAGACTTTTCCCAACTATATTGGAATACCAGTATTTAACGTGGATGGGCTGCCTACCAGACCTCCACACACAACCCATCAACTTGGTAACACGGTACTCCTTGGCAAGACTGGTGTCAGATTTTCTAGCTTCTGACAATCTGTAACGACTGCCAAAGATCTTCAAATAACAGCCGGGACCAACAGCTTAACGTGCTTTCCGAGGCACGGAGGAAACCCGGTATGTTAAGATGGTCACCCATCCACAGACCAACCTCGGCAAGCGTTGCTTAACCTTGAAGATCGACCCGTGCGGCTGTTGTTATGAGCTCCTCCTTCGACTCGACTCTTGCCTCGTTTCTCAATAGACTCAAGAGCATCAAGCTGGAATCTGACAGATCCATACTAAAGATGAGAGCAGTACTCTATACATATATTCGATTAGACTTGCGCATACCTAATACAGTTTAACACTCTCCCTGCCATGGGAACCGCCGGCGACCCCCAAAAAATTTTGTCCAGCAGGCCAAAGCACATTTTTACACGAGAAGTTTCACATTTTCCATAACAGCACGCCAATAGTTGTAAAAATTATTTGAATTCGGGAGGTCAGGGCGGATCCCACGGCGTCTTAAAAGATTTTTTTTTTGACCCGCCGGCGGCTCCCACGGCCTCTTGTAATAATTTTAACTTTTGACTCACGGCGTTCACAATCAACAAATTTGGGACCCGCCGGCGACCTCCATGGCCTCCTGAACTTCAAAAGCTTTATATATTGTCGGCAGGGAGAGTGTTAAGCAGCTGTTTCGTTTAAACAATCATAAACCAAAAGAGTATGCATGTGCGCGGAATCTTGTAATGATTAAGTGGTTACAAAGCACCTAAATAATTTGCACAAATTGTTCCATGACGATATGGGAAAATGCGAAGCATTCGCCATATTGATTGTGTAGTTTTAAATTCTTAACTGAAAATCGACATTTCGCTACATTCGCACTCAGTAAAGCTGGGTTTACATAGTCATATTACGAGGTATCGCCTTCTGACGCACATTCCTCATAAGATTATAGAATATCACATAGGCTTATTTATACAGAGTCGTTTTCCTGGTGTATTCCGATTACCGCGCCGTAACACGACACAGTTTGTGCACAGTGGTCGTTGTAGCTCTTCCGAGAGTGACCACGGCCACTAGTCCTGTGTCGTCGGTGCTGACGAGCGATCGATTCCAGCGCGCTGCTGCTGTGGGGCGGCTTCCTGCTGACGGGGCTGGCGTCCGTGCTGTGCATCCCGTGGGGCCCCGGGCCGCCGCCGCTGGCGCCCGCCAACGCCACGGAGGCGGGCGGCGGCTGCCCGGCGGCGGCGCAGGCGTGGTGCGCCTCCTCGCGCGGCCTCACGCTGCCGCAGTTCCTGGCGGGCTACGCCTGCGTGTCCGTGGGCTACTCGCTCGGCGTCACGCTCATACAGACCATCTTCTCCAAAGTGCTGGGACCGAGGCCGCAGGTGAGCGTCTATACACACTGCTATTTTACTCTGTGGGGGAAAATAGGTTTAATTTAATGGGGGACGGGCTTAGCAAGTTTAATGTCATTAACAGTGGTAGGAGCAAGCCTATAGCTATTGACTAAGCACGAAACCCGACTCGGATCTGCTAAAAACCACGTTTGGCTTACCCGGGTCCCGGACACATCAAATCTACGGCATCCTGCGTAGGTGGCAGTTGCGTCGGGCGTGTTGTAATGTGTTGTGTGGCAGGGCGTGTGGATGGGCGTGCTGACGGGCGCGGGCTGCCTGTCGCGCGCGCTGGGCCCGGTGTTCGTGTCGGCGGTGTACGCGCGGCGCGGGCCCGACGCCACGTTCGGCAGCACGGCGGCGCTGACGCTGGCGGCGCTGGCGGCGCTGCGCCTGGTGTACGCGCGCCTGCAGCCGCCCCCCCTGGCGCCGCCCCAGGCGCGCCTGCGGCCGCCCCCCCTGGCGCCACCTCACGCGCGCGCGCCGCACGAGATGCGCCCGCTCAAGCCGCCCGACACCTCGTGACGTCACTACTAGTGCACTGTGTCATGTGCGGGAACTTCCAAACGTAGCTGTAATATAACCGTAGGGCGGCTCGCCTCCACGTCGCTAGTTCCAGAGTGAAGAATACCTTCGTATTACGTGTTTAGGCTATTTGTTTAGATGTAAATAAGAACGAGCTAGATATCCTCTGTTTTCTTTGTTGTGAGATAAGTCATACGTTCGACTGGCGATAGATTCAAATCGATCAATCAAATATGTTTATTTGTAAGTTAGGTTACTGTCTCAGTAACTTCCAGTCATTTTAATTCGATGTTTATTGTGGGTATGTTATGATCCATTAATGTTGTTCTCAATCAAATTACGAAGCAACTATAGTGCGATTCTACAGTGCGATTCTGTAGAAGTTTCAAAGTGAACACTTAGGCGAAGTGAACGACAAGTAAGCTGTCAAACCATACAAACAAGATGGCATGACATCTCAGGTGTCGTTCACTCCACCTAAGTGATCACGGTGGGATGTCGACAGCATCGACCGGCTGTAAACATGTCGAAGTGAAGGCATGGGTGAAGTGATCACGAAGTAAGCTGTCAGTCCATGTAATCAAGATGAAATGACAGCAGTGTGATTCTGTTAAAATGTCGAAGTGAAGACTTGGGTGAAATGATCACGAAATGAGCTGTCATTCCAGTAATCAAGATGGAAATACAGCTCACTTCACCCAAACTATCAGCCGGTCTATTCTGGTGACATCTCACCGTGTTCACTTGGGTGGAGTGATCGACAAGTAAGCAGTCATTCCATCTTGTTTGTATAGTTTGACAGCTCACTTCGTGATCACCTCACCAACGCTTTCACTTCGACATGTTTACAGAATCACACTGCTGTAGGCCTTACAAATATTTGTTCCATGCAGGCATCGAACCCGCGGCACCGCGGCGCAGCGGTCAATCGCTCAACCACTGCGCCAACTGTGTCGTCAAATTCTTCACGTCGACATGTTTTCAGAATCGACCGGCTGCTAACTTCGTGACACTTCACCCAAGTCTTCACTTCGAAATGCTTACAGAATCGTGTGGCTAGTTCCTGCTAGTGAGTGTTCAGTCATTCTCTGCAGGTACCTACCGGCACATTGTGAACGACTCGTGTATACTTACAGAATTAACTACACTTCGTGTATATTTAAGTCTAAAGTAGTTAAGATAACAATAATTGTGTTGGTATCAAATGTTTTATTGTCGTTGTGATAAGTTAGTGTTGGTTGTAGAGTTGTAGGTAATCTTAAGACTGAGGTTAGATATCATCTAAGTAAGCTATACGTACGTTGGTAATGAACCACGCGTCTTATACAGGGTGTTTGTAGTTTTATGTATAATACAGGGTGAAACTAAAGTTCGGTTATGTTTGTAATTAGTTAGTTACCTACCTTCTTTTGTAACACCCTGTCTGTATTCTTATTATAAAAGGTATTCTTATTATACACTTGTATGGAGTATGAACTGTTAACGATTGACTTGCCGCGCAACATGGCGCACTGTAATAATTAGGTAGGTATGTACATAAGTATTAGAACAAGATAAATAAGAACACTGTTATTAACGGATTCTTTGTCCCTTCAGCCGCATATTTTTTGAGTTTACTCATTTTAGTGGGGCAGAATATACTCTCACAGTGTCTTATGTACATAATTATTTTGCCCCACTAAGGCTAGCTTTCTATTTATGGAATTTGTTGTTATAAATGAAAAAAAAAATATATATATATATTGTGAAATTGGCAGATTTTCATGGCGGCATTATCAAGCAAACTTTAAAACTAAAGATTTCTTAATCGCCAAGTAAAGACACTGTTTCTAATCAAATTACAAAATCAGAACCTATAGAGTTACAGACGATTGTGTTCTTAGGGGGATTTCATCAATCTGAAACTGTACGCGATCACCATATGAACCACGTTCACGAGCTGTCAGTGTCATTATTGTCTATGGAATATTGACACTGACAACTGTTGAACGCAGCTTGATCGCGATCAGTACAATACAACTAAACTGCGTTCAAGAGCTGTCAGTGTCAATATTCTATAAAAAGTAATGAAAATGACAACTCGTAAACATGGTTTATAGTTTGATAGAAGAAATCCGCCCTAAATCTTCGACTTGCCCCATTGAGGGCTTGAGGGGCAAAGTAAACCATTAGAATGTCACGCTGTTTGAGCGTCGTCCTCTTCACTTGCTCAACGTCACCCACTCGTAGATAAGTCAATGCTCAATCCGCTCAGTACTCCTAATGCATAATGATTCATGTAAATAAATATCGGAACTTGCTATACATAATTATAGAGAATATTTTTGTATATTTTTGCTATCTGTATTTTAGACTTCGAATAAATTTAATATAAATTGTTATATCATAGATTTTTTAGCACTGATTGAATGTGCTTGTCGAGTTAACGTCATCCGATCCTTTTTGTGTTTCATTTGAGGGCTCTCTACCTGCCTAATGCACCAAATCTGATGATTTCATGACTGAAGACGGGTTCCGAACATCCGTCACAAACGGAACCTTTATGGGATCACTTGGGTGTCTGTCTGTCTGTCGGTCTTTCTGTCTGACGGTCTGTCACAACTAGTTTTCTCCGGATCTACTGCACCGATTCTGTTGACTTATTATACATATTATGGACTTCTGCGACCCAAATACGGACGCGTTACGTAAATAAATATTTTTTTAGTATCGGGGTCACTTTTGGGGTGAAAACAGAAAAATAAAAGTTTTCCAAACTGTATCGTGTGACATATCAAATGAAAGCGCTTAAAAAGTGAGGGTTTTAATTATATTTTTTCCATAATTTTCAAATAAACACTTTTGAAGTTATTCAAGAAATAAGATAAAAAATGACCATTCCCCTCATTACCTCCGAAACTACTGAGCCTAAAATTAAAAATAAATAAATAAAAAAGCATAGAATATTTTTATACTTACAGGAAAACCTATTAGAAGTCTGTAGTGTTAGAAAAACATGTTAAAAAATTAAATTGGTTCGGAAACTGCGCGCGAGTTCGACTCGCACTTGGCCAGTTTTGTTATGTGCAGGCTACATGTAGTGCATATGTACCTACATGTAGTGCATATGTACCTACATGTAGTGCATATGTACCTACATTTTGGTAGGTAGTGCAGCCTGCGTTATCAAAAATATGAATACTTACTTCATATGATATTCTTTGCCCTGCAACTTCTACTTATACAAATGAATCCCTATTTCCCTTGGTCATCGGTCATCGCATCACGCGTGAACGGCTGGGTGCTAATTATTTTTTTTTACTGTCAAGAGAAGGAAATGAAAGAAAAAAATTAAGGTGCTGTTGACGGGAGCCGCGGGGGATAGCTAGTTATTTTATAAGAATACACAGCGATCCAGGACGCGAAGGGGTCAGTGGGTCGTCTTAGGGAAACACTACCAAAGCTGTGGTTATAACACGTTTATTGAATGCCAGTAAGTACACAATTATCACAGTTTATTACAAAATATTATTAAGTATGTACCTACCTATTAAAAAATAATTAATATTAGAACCCGTTCCTTGTAAGTTTGAATATCATCGTGACCCAAGGAGTGTGGTGTAGGGTGTGGAGCACACTCATTGTTGTGGTGACGATGGGCCGTTTCTCAATCGTCAGATAACTTTTATTAGAAGAAGTATGGACATTTGACATATTATTTTCTAAAAAAAAGTTGTCAAGTCGCTATTTTTATTATCAAAAAAAAAGTCAGCTCCAAAGGTAAAATGGTATAACATTGTGCATCGCTGTTTACTTGTTTAGCGTTCGTTCCGAACGCCCTATGAACAAACGGAAACCTTAGTTAGCCTACGTACGCACTAGCGGTCAGCCGCGGGGGCGTCAACGCGGTTCCTGATTAATATGCAACCGCTTGTCATTTAATGGCGGTTCAGTGCGTACAATCACCAGCGGTTTTTGTTAAACTGGAAAAGCGGCCAGCCGCGAAGTCAGCCGCCCCGCGGCCAACCACTAGCGCGTAGGAGGGCTAAAAGGATTACTCGTGTGTGCTACAAGCTAATTATGCTTAGGCACGAAAAGCTTCGAAATGACGTCCAATGTCTGGTCGTTGCAGATTGTGCAATGGTCCACCCTCTCTTAATATATATTGATACCACAACTGGCTTTAAAAATACTTAACCTAACCGTCGAGATCAGTCACTTATAATACAAATAACTTCATATGTTCCGACATGTTACAAGCGAGACGTTGTAGGACGAGTCACGTGACGCACCCTGCTGTCTCCAAAACTGGTAGGGCATGGTTTCCTATAGGTATTACTATTATCATCCTATAGGTTATGTATAGGACCGTCTCTCTCACTCACATAGGAAACTTGATGATATTAAAACATCATAATTTGGCATCTTCTATTTGCCCCAGAGCACAGCTTCCAGGGAGACCTGAACGGTCAGCAGGGGCGGGGCGCGGGCGGGAAGGTCACGTGTCGGCGGAGTGGGAGCGGCGCGCGGGCGGCGGCGGGCCGGGGAGGGGCAGCGCGGGCTCGGCGCTGCGCAGGCGCTCGGCGTCCGCCACGCGCTGCGGCAGGCGCGCGGCGCGCGTCTCGGGCATGCACAGCACCGCCAGCGCCGCCGAGCCGCTGCACACGCCGTACAGCAGCGCTTGCACGTACATGTTCTGACGAAAAACACATTATTACGATCACTGCTGGGTTGCTTTACAATACATACTGCTACAGCTTCCACTTAATGTTCAAACTCAAAAACGTCTTCAAAAATGTCGTAGTTTGAGCTCGACACAGATGCAGATGTCGACACCTGCACCATTGAGAATCTAATGAACGCAACTGATGTCGCTGTAAGCGTGGTCACCTACTGGCCACAAAATGTTTAAGGGTCACTGTAGAGTCGTACGGAAGAAGAACAGGTAGGGGGAGTAGGAGAACTGACCAGCAGCGGCGTCTGCGGCGCCAGCACCGAGCCCACGCGGCCGATGAGCGAGCAGGCGGCCAGCGCCGACGAGCGCGCGGCCGTCGGGTACAGCTCCGCCGTGAACACGTACAGCGAGTTGAACGCGAACGTGATGGCCAGCTTGCCCACGAAGAACAGCCCTAGCGACGTGCCATCGTGATCTGCAATCAACAAAACCATGTGTATGTTACATTAAAAAAATAACCAGTACACTACGTCCAGCAAGATCTATTACTGTCGCAACAAATAATATTTTTCGACACAGATTCGGTGTTCTATAGGAAAGCAAGTAGGAATCGATTTGAATGGACCCTTCGCTCAGAGAGTATTTTACGATGCAGTTGGTTTCAATTACCAGTAGTGGCAAGCTGGTGGCCGAGAGACATTGAGTATGTTGAGTGGTTAACCAGGTTTTACTAGACAGAGCACATTCTACTGATCTTTCAAAAATAATAGTGTGTTTAGGCTTACCTATGAAGAAGGGCGAGACACAAGCGACCCCGCAGAGCAGGAATGCGATGAAGATGCAGAGCTTGCGGCCGATGCGCTCTAGCGCCATCATGATGAGCACGGAGGCGGCGATCTCCATGGCCATGTTGAGCGCGAAGTTGACGTGCTTGTTGCCGGATAGCGCCACCGAGTTGATGGTGAGGCCGTAGTACACGAAGGTGGTGGCGGCCCAGCACCAGCCGCAGACCAGCAGGCGGCCCAGCAGCACGCGCGAGCGCACCACCGCCAGCCACGGGCTGCGCTGCGGCCTCTGCGCCTCCGCCTTGCACTCGTCCTTCAGCTTGCTCATCAGCTGCTCGTTTACGATTATCTGAAAGTATTTGTCTTATTACTATTTTGGCGTCAGCAGAGTTCTCTTCTTGCTGTTATTTGACGTCTCTTCCATAGTAGGAGGAGAGTACCTAAGCCATTGTTTAATTATACAGTATCGAGCATTAAATTGAAACACTGGTATGATACTATTGATACAGTTCACCATCAAGCCAGCAGTTTTCATGGTTGAGTTGTGTAGGTATTTCTATACGGTCACCTTGTTCCATCTCGCAGCCTTCCGGATGACGGCAGCGGCCCGGTCAGCGTCTCCCTTGGCATGCAGCCAGCGCGGGCTCTCGTCCAGCAGCAGCCAGTAGAGCGGCAGCAGCAGCGCCATGCCGTGGATGGTGAGCAGCAGGTGGCGCCAGTAGGGCACGCCAAACGCCAGCCACGCGAACAGCATGCCGCCCACGCCGTACGCGATGCCCGTGGCGCACGCGAACGCGGCGCGCAGCGACGGGTGCGCGATCTCCACCACTGTGCCGGTAAACAGCTGTATAGCTACTTGTGCCAGACTCGACTCGCCACTAATTATTTCGTCAACCATCTTAAAGCAATTCAATTTACGAGATCAAACTAATTGCGTATCCCAAGGTCAGAAATCAGTAGTTTAATATGATTAAAAAAAAAACCTGTAGGACGGTGTCAATAGCTTGCCCTATGTCACATCTTCCTATTTAAATCACGATATGATATCATGCACTCAGGTACAACCGCGGCGTGTGCTCTTACTCATGACGTATCCGGCGCTGTTGAAGCCGTAGCCCAGCGCCGCCTCCAGGAACTCCATGGCGAGGTACATCTGGTAGTTGACGGAGAACGCCTTCGCGATGCCCATCACGCCCGCGAATGCCGAGAATACGCAGAACGCCGTGCGCCGACCGTACCTGATATGATGTTCGTAAAATTATTTTGTAAAACACGACTAAGTATTTTGGGCATGCATGAAATAAGAGAGCTTATTAGACAATCATTAAGTCTGTCTACTTGTTGATTTTCACGTCTAACCGTTGAATCAATTTATATGAATTTCGGCATAAAGACAGATAGAGGTCCGTAACACGCCGTAGTGGATGACTTACGTGTCAGAGACGTATCCAGTGAGGATGAGCGCGAAGGGCAGCGCTATGTTGCGCACCGTGCCCACCATGGTGCGCATCCACTCGCGACACCCCAGGTTGAACTGAAACCATATTACCAACATATATTATGTATGTACACAATATGTCAAAACTTCATACTGAGAGGAACTAAGAGCAGGTGCCATCTCATTTATAGAGCATAATAATGCTAAGGAATCATGCAGAAAGTGAAACGCACCTACAAATGTGCATTGAATAGTTTCCGTCGGCGGCATTTATGTAATCGACAGCTACGAGATGGTTCACAAAAGCAGGTCAGACGAGAAGTAACGCTCTAATGCGATCACAGACAACTCAGTGCAATGGTTTAATGTAAGATGAACTTGATCAGATGAACGCCATCTATTAACTCTGATTTGCGATCTACTCGTCCTCTAGAGCTTATAATAATTTAAATGGACGAAAAACCTTTCATAAAAAGGGGAACATTTTTTTTTCGAATTAAAAATCTGTTCT
This sequence comes from Ceramica pisi, assembly GCA_963859965.1. Lineage (NCBI taxonomy): Eukaryota > Metazoa > Arthropoda > Insecta > Lepidoptera > Noctuidae > Ceramica > Ceramica pisi. Next base: position 354,219 of record OY982542.1, read on the forward strand.
CCTAACTTCGGTCGCACTGTTGACGGTAGAACTACTTACATTGAGTGAGTAGAACCTTAGTCCTTTCCGGTGACACTCCAACACGGGAACAAAGGTTTGAAAGGGACCTGTTGGCGATAAGCTGTAAGCTTGTCGTGAGCTCAAACAAAATACGGACATGCCGTGTGACAAACAAATGTTGAAAAGGGTGTGTTGGATGAAGATGAGCATTCTGCGCAGACCAAATTCACTTCGGTTGATGTGTACCCGATGGGGAAAAGGCGGCGTGACATGTATGTTCATAAACTCACGCTTTTTGGGGTAAGGCCGAAGGTATAGAATGCCCGCTGCTACGATCCTCATGCTTCGGTTACGATCGGTGATGATTGTAAAATGGTTTGCTATGGTTATACCTGCGACTCATAAGTTGAGTGACAGCTTACCTCAGCGAAGATAGTGTCCATGTTCTCATAGACGAAGGTGTCGCAGGCGATGGTGGTGTTGAGGTAGAAGGCTTCGCGGTCGCAGCCGCCGGCGCCGGGCTCGGCGAGCGGCGCGTATCGCCGGCACGCGGCGGCGGGCAGCAGCGCCGACGCCGCCTCGTTAGCGAACTGCGGCGCGCCGCCCTCGCACTCCGGCACCACGCATCTGTCACAGCATTCGTTAATCAATCTGCGCAACCTTATTTGCCCCCAATATGTTGGGATCAGTTCCAGTCTAACCGGATTCCAAATACCAGTGTTTTATAACATTAAGCGACTGCTCATCTGGCCTCCCTAACTCAGTGACTGGGTAACACCTCTTTGCAAGACTGTAGTGTCAAAGCGTTTTTTAAACTTCTGACTACGCTTAACGACAGTCAAAGATCTACAAATGACAGCTGCGTAATTTCGCACTCTCACAAATTCTAATTTAAGCGGCGGGATCTATCGCGTGACTTGCTTGCTGAGGCACAAACGAGTCTCGGTAGGTCACCCATCCACGATCAGACCTCGGCAAGCGTTGTTTCACCCTGAAGATCAACCTGTGCGGCTGTGAATAGTTATCCGTAATACCTATATTAATTATTCAGCAGTATTCGTCATCGTTGTTTATAATGCGTGGTAACCATCGCCTCCAGCTGATGTATGACTCACCACAACACCACAACACCACAACATGACTCACCACAACACCACAACACCACAACACCACAACATCGCTAACTAGCAGTTCATTGTATAGTAGGTTATCGTTCTGTTGTCGATAATATTGCCACACTCACCGGACTCTCTTCGATAAATGCAAATTTTTCATTGATTTGTGATTTCCTATTAAGGGTTATTATTTTATGTTGATAGATTATATTGATTATTCGTATTGCTTTTATCAGGCAGGTATAGCTATGTACAGTGTTGCAGGGTGAAATTCTATGTATGTAGGCATACTATTTAGTCTAAATAATAAATAGATCAGATGTTTCAACGATGATTTCTTGGTTGTAAAGATGTTCTGCCTTAGTGAATCGCACTACTGAACTTTTCTGCAAGCCGTAACAATGCGACATACAACCAGCACAGTACTGATTCCCTTTTTTTATATTTTATTCAATTTTGTGTAAAAACAGTAAATACATTTTTTGCTTATATCTATGTCAAGTTCACGGGTGTTATGTGCCTGAACTAGGACATCCTGTGTTTCAGGCGAAAATAGGTAGGTGAGTGTTCTGTAATAATCACGGTAATTATATAAAACTAGCTGACCCGCGCAACTTCGTCTGCGTCTCATTTTTCATTAATGCTCCGCTCCTATTTGTCTTAGCGTGATGATATATAGCCTATAGCCTTCCTTGATAAATGGGCTATCTAACACTGTAATAATTTTTCAAATCGGACCAGTAGTTCCTGAGATTAGCGCGTTCAACCAAACAAACAAACAAACAAACAAACAAACTCTTCTGCTTTATAATATTAGTATAGATAAAATAGTCATCTTATAGGTATGTAAAAAACAGTAAATAGTGTAAAAATCATACTTCCTATAACCTTAGTATTCTAACTTAACCTACAAAAATAAAATAAATAGTATATACACAAACAAAACTTTATTTCAATACCTCCAACAACTTCTCTGTATCTTCATAGGACAAACTTTGAAGAGTTTCCTTGGGCGTTTTTTTACAATTTCTATAATTTAGGGCATAGATGTTTGCTTTTGCATTTAGCCTATTATAGAGTAGTGGTCCAAGGAAAACATAAAATTTTGCTGCGAAAGCGTGTTTTGTACTTTTTGTGGGGCAAACAATGTCTTTTCGTCTCTTTTTAGTAAAATCAGTGCTGTAGCAAAGAGCTGCGTGTTGTTTCAGTACAATGCTCATAATGAATAATTGCCGAACTGTTAAAACTTCACAAGATTTATAGAGCAGGTTAGTGGGAAAGAGGAAAGGGCGGCAAGTAGATACTTTGAGAATCGCTCTTTGAGCTCTTTCGATGGGCAGTAATAAAGTTTTACCTGCTCCACCCCACGAGGTAATGCAGTACGTCAAAATTGACTGACATAGAGCAAAGTAAACTTGCCTTATGAGCATTGGGTCTGCAATATATCGTAGCTTTTTGAATATGTATATTAGCTTACGAATTCTGTTATTTAATGCTTCCATATGATGTTTGAAGGTTAGTGTTTCATCAATTATAACACCCAAGTATTTTATTTTGTTAGTCTTGTTAATACTGGGACATACGAACGGGCAGTCGGTAAGGACTGTACAACAATAGGCATACAGCGTTGGAGTAATATTAGAAGTTTGTTTGCGCATCGAAAACTTAATGTAATGTGTTGTAAGTGCATTTAGAGTTAGTGAGTTATGCTGAAGCCATTTATTTACCATGTTGAAGCCGTCTTGCGCGAGCTCGTAGACGTCATGTTCCGAGTCAGCCGAAAAAAGAAGAGCAGTGTCATCCGCGTAAGATATTATCATGCCATGTTTTAGCTTCAGATTACAAAGGTCATTTATGTATATCAGAAATAAAGTGGGTCCCAAAATACTTCCTTGGGGAACCCCAAAAGTCGTGGTTTCTTAGTTTGCGCTGATAACACTGCCAATCTTCACACACTGGGTACGGTCTTCTAAGTGGCTTTTAAAAAGTTTCAGCTGAACTCCTCTTATACCCACTGTCTCAAGCTTGCGTAAAAGAATGGGAATGGAAACTGTGTCAAAAGCCTTGGCGAGGTCCAGGAAAATTCCAACTATATGGTTACCCTTGTCAAGTTCTTGAGCCAGATAGTCAGTAAGATGGTGAACGGCATCGGCAGTTGATTGTTTAGGTCTAAAACCAAATTGTCGTTCCGACAAAATAGATTTGTCCTCCAGATATTTGAACAACCTTTTGTTTATAGTTTTTTCCAATATCTTAGAGAAAGAAGGCAGTAGAGAAATAGGTCTGTAATTTGTTACTTGATCTTTACTGCCTGATTTAAATATAGGGACAACAACTGCTTTTTTGAGGCATTCCGGAAAAATACCCCGAGATAAGTATATGCGAAAAATATAAACCAGTGGTGGTACCAAAATATTCCTGAATTGTTTAATAATTTTATTTGATATGTTATCCCAACCAACTGCACAGTCGCCTTTTAAGGTCATGATCATACTTTCTACCTCAATCTCGTCAGTATCTCGCAGTGCGAAAGATGTTAAGGTGGAGCTGCCTGTTAAAGGATCACTCGTTAGGTAAGGCGATTGACCCCGATTTTTCTCTGTCAAACACTTTCCAACATTAACAAAGAAATTATTTGCTATGTTAGCAGAGGTCAGCTGTGACGAGTGCGCTTGTAATAAACCTAAAGATGACTCATTTTGTTTTGTCGAAAATGTTATATTTTTAATACATTTCCAGATTTTTTTATTATTTGTTCCAGCGTTTTCTAATGCAATTTTATAGTAGTTGCTTTTAACTTTTTTGAGTAGATCATTACAAAAATTACGATATCTTTTGTATGTCAGTTGCAATGTAGCATTATCTGGGTGAGATTTAGCTTTCATATGTAGTCTATCTCTATGCTTCATACAGCGTATAAGACCTGTCGTGATCCAGGGTTTTATGTTGCAATTTTTGTTCCTCAATTGCGATATAAACGTATTTTTTTTTAATTGTTTGTCGTACATTTTCTATTACATACAACATGCAAAACTGCGGGTCAGCGGAATTATAGACTGGATCAAAGTTGATGACGCGCAAATCTTCTTCAAGTTTATATAATATATTCAATTTCGAAATTGTGCGAGTGTTTTGCTAAGGTATGTTACAATCGAGAGTTAGTAGGGCAGCATTGTGATCGGTCATTGTCGAATTAACAACAAGTGCAAGTGAGGGGTAATTTGATTTTAACATGATATGATCTAAGCAGGAGCCACTATGATGTGTGGGGAAGCTATGTGCGGGGAGAAGGCCATGAAATGCGCATATGTTTAGGTAGTCCTGAGCAGATACATCAGAACATCCTGGAAGAATGTTGATATTAATATCTCCGATTGCAATCGTGTTTTTTATGGATGATAGGTTCTGCAAGACAGCATTCAGCGATTCTGTAAAATTACTTATATTTTTAAAGGAGGGAGGTCGATATAATGCTAATATCGCAAAGTTTGACACAATCTGCACTACCAACCTGTTGCAGTCGTGCATATTAGGTTCCTCAACAGAGACCTTCAGATGATTCCTTACATAAACTATCACCCCATCACTTTGATTGTAATTCCTATTACTTAAAAAAAAAAAAAAAAAAATCAAAATCATTTATTTTTTGCGTTGAATGTGGGTACAAAATAAGATGAAGTTATAAAAAAATACAGTTCCAACACACTCTACCTTACGGCATGCAACACACACATACACACACATACATACATATTATATCCCGGTATTAGTGGTATGTTATATTGCTTGGCAAGCCAACATTCGGTTAAAACAATAACGTCACAGTGTATGTCTAACCGTTGAATAAAGGTGCAGAAACTATCGAAATTCTTAAAAATACTGCGAATATTTTGTGTTAGTACAGTTAATGGAGTTTTGTAGTCGGAAAGATATTGTTTGCAATTTTCAGCTTCACAGACTTTTGATTCGGATACAGAGAAATTGTCTAACTCATTAATTATATCGTTAATCATAACTGTGGAACTAAAATACAAAAATAAATATAGAAAGAATAAAACTTAACTGGTCTAAACAAATAAATTATTGACGGCGCTCTTAGGCGCCTGCATAATCTATAGAATTAATATAGGACCGTTTTTCGGCCATTATTTTCGCCGGGCAGTCAGCTGCGCCTGTGTTGTGCTTATCTGGCTTTTTGTAGTGAAAGCAAGTAGCGCATTTTGGTTCATCTCCCTTTTTTGGACATTCTTTGATAGAGTGTCCTTGATCGCCACAGTGACCACAGGTATAGGACGTCTGCCGACAAAACTTGGCAGCATGACCATACTGCTGGCACTTATAACATCGCGTGACCAATGTAAAGTCTCTTACAGGGCATGATGACCAATTCACAAACACTCGGTCTCTTGAGATCAGGGCTTTGCGTATGACTGCAGGTACTTCAATTATGTAGTTGCAGTTCTCAGCGTCTTTCTTACCTGACTTATGGCTTAATCTAATTGAGGTCAAAAATGTTTCAAGGCTGCAGTCTTGTAATTTCTCGGCAAGATTTTGGTGATACAGGCAAGTAAAAACCTCAGTTTCTGCCATGGATGTCGGCACTTCTATGATAACTACCCTGGGCTTCTTTTTATGTGGCTCGTCGACAGTTAGGCCTGACTTTGTTAGCTGCTCTGATTGCCTCAGTTTCTCGATGTCGTCTTTTGTCTTAGTGCTGATAATGACTCCGCCATTTTTGGTCTTGCGCAGGCCTCTTCGTGAAGCTTCATCTGTTCGGGGCAGATAATTTTTTGGACAAGAGACTTTGTCTCAATTTGTCTTGCGGATAAATGGCCACAGAACTTACGTTTGATGGCTGGATGTAGTTGTTGGTACCTTTCTTCACCATGTCGGAAAAGGAAGTTCCCAGTGCAGGTTTTGTTGACTCTCCGACTTTCATCTTCAGCTCCTTTAGTTGCTGCGAAAGGTCGAGTTGACTTTCGAGTGATGTCACAGCATTATGCAATTGTAAGGCCCTGGATTTGAAAGACTGATATTGTACGGCCATCTGCGATGTTCCATGTCCGACCTTTCGGCATAAGGCATTGATGCGCATCTTCTGGTCTGAGTTCAGCTTACCTTCTGCTGCAATAGCACACACCTCCTGAAGGCTCTGGTCAATGGTCGTCATCCAGTTCTGAATTTCTGGAGTTGGAAGACTTTCGAAGTCATCATGCTGTTGGCTCGGCGCTTGAGGAGCAGGAGTGGATAGGACAGCGCGCGCTGGTGTAGGCGGCGGGGAGCGAGCACACCTACTTCTCGGGCTGAAGGGACTATCCTCCATTGTGTTGTTTTATCATCTTAATTGAGGAAAATGGTTCAATGGCATTGATAAGGCACCTATGGTGGTGGCAGACCTTGATATTGATGAAAACATGTTTTGCGGACGCGGATCAAGCTGCACTCACAATGCATTCGACATTCATGGATCCGCGCAATTGTATACTACTACAAGAGGATGTCTGGAAGAAGTGACGCTATCCGTTGATGATAACGCAGCCCGGCGGGATTGCGGTTCTGTAAACATGTCAAAGTGAAGGCTTGGGTGAAATGATCACGAAGTGGGCTGTCAATCCATGTAAGTAAATCAAGATGGAATGACAGCTGACTTCGTGATCACATCACCCAAGCGCTCACTACGACATGTTTACAGAAAGGACCGGTAGGTACCTAGTTCAAGCTCGCCGGCTGCACGGATTCTTTTTAACCGACTTCCCAAAAAGGAGGAGGTTCTCAATTCGGTTGTATTTTTTTTATGTTTATTACCTCATAACTCCGACAATTATGAACCGATTTGAAAAATTCTTTTTTTATCCGAAAGGATATACTTGCAGATTGGTTCTATTTAAATTTTATCAAAATCGGTTTCGAACTTTGGATTTTAAATCGAAACAGCTGGAATTCGTCTACTTGGATGATGGTTTTATGATGTCATCCAAGTAATCGAAATTGCGTATTTTGCTTTTCTGCGAATTTGCAGTGATGTTGTTAGGTGTGTGTGGGGTACCACTAAAAAGTGAAAAATAAAAAACTTTTTACAAAAAAATACAACCACTTCCAAAAAAAAAAAACTACAAAGTAAAAAATAACTTTAATTTCGGAAGTCGGTGTCAAAATACGAAGAAACTAACAAAAACACCGACTTCCGAAATTAAAGTTATTTTTAACTTTGTAAGTACCTAGGGTTTTTTTTTATTGGAAATCTATTGTATTTTTTGTAAAAAGTTTTTTTGTTTAATTACAACATAATTTTTAAGAATATGCATGAATTTTTAGGTACATGCAGCGTTGGCGATTTTTCAGTTCATCCAGTGTTCGTTTCAGATGCTGAATTAGTCATATCCACTTCACAGTATGAATGAGTCAGTAGATTGTTCAAATGTACATGCCTGCGTTTGAGTGCCGAATTACAGATCGACACGGCTGTGAAATTTTGCCGTGAAAAGTTAGTTACCCATTTAAGTAGGTAATTTAATGCTCGAAACCTTGTTGAAATTATGCATAGACTACATTAAAATACAGGTCAGATGTAGGTACAATATAGTTTACCGTCAGCATTAAAACACGATTGGCTTTAAAAATATTGCCAATCCTATCATGTCCATGAAGTGAAGAAGGCACTTAGATAGTAAACTAATGTGGAGAGCCATGTAATATTTTGTTTGTTTTATTGTAACCGAGGCTGAAGAGATTGTACGGTGATTGGTATCAAACAATCTGTCGATGTCGATAAGATAGTTCAGATAGATGTGGTACGGAGCGATGACACGGCCGCGCGGCCGCGGAGACGCACCGCCGCGCGCCGCAGCCTCGCACGCTCACGGCGACCATACCATAACAATATAACAATATCACAGTACCTACCTAGCACGATAACGAAATTATTTATTATTGTTAACTAGCTTCTGCTAGCACCTTCGCCCGCGTGGTCCGTAGGGGACATACTCCCGGTCTCAGACCAAATTGGTCTGAGCTCCCGGTATAAAAAGTAGGTGTGTCCTAAGTCCTTTCTCAGGCTCTGGACTATCTCTGTACCAAAGAACACTTTCGGTCCAGCACCATGTACACCATAGATAAATAGGAAAAAAATAGATGAAAGGTCACAGACATATAAGGTACAAAAATGATCATTTGAAAAGTTTTAATATGATAACTCTATTTTTAGGGCAGCCATGACAGTTTTGTTTGACACGACGTTTGACGACTTTGACAGTTAAGAAGTGACGTCGTTGGTTGGTTGGATGTGTTTCAGAGTTTTTAGTGATTGTTTTTGATGACCCCGGCATTGTTTTATGGTTTCTGATTCGCCTGTGATTTGGATTTTGTCATTTGATATATTTTTACAATAACAAGTTCAGTTTCAGGTATGTCTCCTATTCGTGCATTTGTCTATTGCTTTGTTCTATTGCTAATTCTATGTAATATTTTCTTCCCTGGTTCCATATTATTTTAACAGATTTTAAACACACACACTTAAACTCTTTATAACCTCTTTTCTATTTTGTTTTAGGTTGATGAAAATGGAGTTATGGATCAATCTCCAAAACGGGCGTATTCGTGTGATCGCAAAGGCGAAGGCCAATAGTACATTTTTACTATTGGCCTTCAATTTACACAAACAGTTATGGAAGTACCTAAGTTCGAAAAATTTCGCGACCAGAGCAATCATAATTGGTGCCAGAGCGATCATAAATGGTGAAATCAGTGAAATAAAAAAAATAGTTTTGAAAAAATATTATTTATTTAGCCGTTTTCAGGCATATTCAGTGTAACAAGATAATTATGAAAATGTATTATTTAAAAAAAACTTCAAGGCAAATTGTCAGTAAAACATAAAAAATACGGAATATTGTATGTAAAATAATTGCTAAAATAACAAATTAACTTAATTATAAAAAAAAAATCAACTTTTGGCTTAGTTTCATTTATTTGGACTTAATTAAATTACTTCTAGGCAAATGAGACAACATTAAAAACCTGTTAAAATCAACCATTAACACCTATATATAGTTATGAAATGACTAAGACTCTATAAAAATATTTGTTTTTAAAAAGTAATTTAAGAAAACTAATATTGTTGTGCGTATAAATCTGGATTATTTTTTTATCTTGGCCTTTCTACGACGCTCAGCCAATTTCTTCCTCAGACGTTTTTCTTCAATAGATAATTTATTTTGAGGCATGATTTCAATCTGCAACAATAGTTGCCATTAAATTTTAAAGAAGAAAGGTTTACAGTAACAGTTGTGATTAGCTAAATGCCAATATAACAATATCATCAAGGTAAAATACGTCAAAATCTGTTTATGAGTTTAGGTTACCCAAAGAAAACCAGGAAAGGTTACAAATTAAAGGTAGATATCGCCGTATTAGCCGTATCAAAGATACGGGGCCCCCGAACTGCAAGGGCCCCAATGTGTGGACGCAAAGCTATACATTTAGTTACGCCATCTTCGTGGCCTGCAAAGACTGAGCTAGAGGTAGAAGGGCCTGTTTTGTTTAAAAACAATACCCCTTAAAACGTAGGCCCCAACATTTTTTGATACGGGGCCCCTTGACGAATAGCTACGCCACTGGGTTGTATGCATAGTTCATCGTTTGTCATTGTTACAGTCCGGTACTACTACTTAAAATAGATTTATAACGTACAATTAATGCAAAATATCATCGCTCTGGTCTTTTTGGACAGAGCAATCACAGCCATAGCAATCAGAAAAAGTCACAAAATCATAAATATAGCCGAATTTAAAAGCAGTAGAAAGTTGTGATTACGTCTCATAAAAAACATCATAACGATCACTTAATTCACCTAACAAACATACTCACAGGCTTACTATTTAATCTAAATAACGTGCCATAGGAATCATAAACATTGAGAACCAAGTCCAGAGCAATCATAAACTTACCTTCGTAATGTTGGAGCGCGGGAACGAGGCACGCAAGTATCCTCCTAGGCGGTTAGATCACTCCTGGCGTTGCCCCGCGGGAGGGGAATAGAGTGTCTATAACGCGTAACTAGGGATCAGCGCGATGTTTTACCTCAGCGCAGAGCGATGAGACAAAATGCCCGGTCAAGATTTTAAATTCAAATTGTGGCAAAAGTATTGTTAATGTAACTAAATATATTTTATAACTATGAAGAATAACTATTTGTTATATAATCTAAATAAGGTGTTTCATAATGAACCTTCTCATTAAAAAGTTAAAGAATATTTTTTCATTCAATCGGGAGTTGGTTCAACCCAGAGCGATCAGGATTTTAGGGTTTAAGATTTTTTTTTATATTTAAAATAAACTTTTTCATCATATTAGCCTTGTATCACGTAGATTAGACACCGAACTGTATATTTTGAAAATATTTTTCGATTTTAAAATGGGTTTATCCAGCCCGACACGAAAAAAAATGCCTCTGGAGATCGACCCTTATGTGCTCGCAATGGTTCGGCATTATAATGCAACAAATGTCTATGTTAGCATCACTATGATAGCAATGTTTGTGTCAATGACGCGACAACGCTTGGAAAATAAAAATATTTGAAGTTACAAAATATAGGTATGTGACGATAATAATTGGGCGGGCGGACGACATTATAAAAACGGCTGGTCCTAACTGGATTCCGTTAGCTCAGGAAAGAGATAGCTGGGGTTCCTTGGAGGAGGCCTTCACCTGCGGAGGGGTTCTTGCAAACTAACAATTATTTATATATTGTTCTACATATTTTTATTATTTTCTTTTTATAATTTACTTTGCGTGATAAAATAGGATTAAGATTAGTTTTTAAGTATTAATTTATTTTGCAAGAAATAAAAGGTTTTTTAGGGTTCCGCAGCCAAATGGCAAAAACGGAACCCTTATAGATTCAAAAAAAAAAAAAAAACAAAATTCAAAATTCAAGCATTTATTTCAATTAAACCATTTACAGGCACTTTTGAATTGTCAAGGTCGGTCGGTCCAAAAAGTTGAAGCTATTTGCACGTTCCAAAGCGTAGATCTCTATGGAGAAGAACGTGCAAGAAACTCCACGGACACTCTTTTAAAAATAATATTTTTTTACAAAGATTTATTTACATCGGGTTGAAATTATACATACATGTGAGAACGATGTAAAAGACGAGCAGGATAAAAGCGTCCGGAATAAAAGAGGAACAATTCAAAGAAATAATTAAAATTAACCATGGCAGCTAAGAAATGACCAGTCCCGACTGACGGCGCCCGTTCACGAACATGACGCATGCGCCAGCACCATTCGGCTCAACCATTTTGAAGGGAGCCAAATGATCCAACGCATACGCCACCATCAGCTAGACTTTTGAGTGAGCATGACACTCCCAACCGCCAGGGTACATTCAAGTCAAAAACATACCTAAAACTGATAATTAAAGATAAAGGTACACAGTACTCACACATGTGCTGTAAATGGCTGAAATTATACAATGCTAAGTAAGTTGATTCTAACAATGCAAATTTTTCTTACAATCTTCAGCCGGTCCAACAATGTTTCCGAACTATTTACAGATTAGTTTGGGCTCCCTTTTCGTCACGTCTGTCCGTCTGTCTGTCTGTCTGTCTGTCCGTCCGTATGTCACAGCCACTTTTCTCCGAAACCATAAGAACTATGCTGTTGAAATTTGGTAAGTACATGTATTTCGTGAACCGCATAAAGATTTTCATACAAAAATAGAAAAAAAACAATAAATTTTGGGTTCCCCATACTTAGAACTGAAACTCAAAAAAAAAATATTGTACCCATACGTGTGGGTAAAAATTATATTGTGGTTTCTAAGATAATTTTTTTCTAAACTGAATAGTTTGCGCGACAGACACTTCCAAAGTGGTAAAATGTGTCCCCCCCCCTTAACTTCTAAAATAAGAGAATGATAAAACTAAAAAAAATATATGATGTACATTACCATGTAAACTACCAGCAAAAATTGGTTTGAACGAAATCTAGTAACTAAGTAGTTTTTTTTTAATACGTCATAAATCGTAAATCGCAACTTCTGCTTACGGAACCCTCAGTGCGCGAGTCCGACTCGCACTTGGCCGGTTTTTTTATTATATACATTTTTTTTTTTACTTTCTCGTGTCCCTGGAGACCCGGTCCTGTGGTAGGCGTACGAGGGGTCAAAACCAACTCGCAGAGGCCCCGTTAGACATTTCAAATGTAATGGGGCTCCAACCGGCGATTATCCCTGTATGCACTGTGAAAGTATTCCCAAGGACAATCGCCGGTTGGAGCAGTACTATTGCAGAATATGGAAACAAAAGATGAAAAGCTATGGGTTTGGATGGTTAAGTGGACTGATAATCGTTTGTTATAGAAGAACTATTGGCCCCTGCCTCACCACTAACAATATGGCCACTAGCAATATGGCTTTTAAATGGCAGGGGGTGACTTGCACACTCAATGGTTAAGTTTAGTACTTTAACACCTGCAGTTGTCAGGTAGGTACTGCACAGCTCTCATGAATTATCACCAGAGTATTTATTGATAGGCACTAAAGACTGAAGTGTTGAGAGGTATAATATGGATCGAAATGATAAAACGTATTACATGTTGGAAACATTCATATTGACATAACAGGAAAGACAGGAAAAAACAAAATATTATAAAAAGCAAAGATAAAGAGAAAACCTCCTTCAACATCCTCCCTTTTTCGATAATCTTTATCGTATAAGTCCCACCATTCCTGAAATTAGATCCAGTCTAGGTTTATGCACAGGCTTAGTCAAAATATCAGCACACTGGTATTCTGTGGGAACATACTTAACTTGAAGTTCTTTTTCAGTTACTAATACCCTAACATAAAAATGTCTAATAGCAATGTGCTTTGTGCGACGATGTAACTCTGGGTTTTGTGCAAGCTTTATAGCAGCATCATTATCAATTTGTAAAGTAGGGACTTCTATCAAAGTAGTAATTTCATTGAAAAGTCTCTTCAGCCAAACAATCTCACGAGCCGCTTCACTAGCTGCAACAAGTTCTGCTTCGGTGCTTGAGATAGCTACAGAAGTCTGTTTACGACTTGCCCAAGAGATTACTCCTCCTGCATACACGCATAAGATTCCAGAAGTAGAGCGTCCTGTATCGAAATCTCCACCATGATCAGAATCACTAACACATTCCAAGATTCCAGTTTTGTATCCTTTTTTGTATACAATTGCTGTATCTAGGGTTCCCTGAATGTAACGAAGTATGCGTTTCACTTTGTTAACATCTTCTAAAGAGGGATTTGTAAGTTTCCTGGATACGACACTAATAGCGTATGATATGTCCGGTCTAGTACCTGTCATTAGATAAGCTAAAGTACCAACGGCTTCACGATAAGGAAATTTAACCTCATCCTCTTTTACTGAGCATGGTTGTGCAGGTTGTGCTTCTTTGATGATTGGAGTACTAACGGCTTTACAATCACTCATACCAAAGCGTTCCAGTAGCCTTTTAGCATAATGTTTTTGAGAGACTTTGATGGAACCATCGTTGTTGTTGAAGATTTCCAAACCCAGAAAGTAAGAAGCTGGTTTTGTGGTTCTCTTGAACTTCCGTTTCATTTCTGCCAAAAACTTTTCAGATTCCTTTGGGTTCGTTGAAGCTATTAGACCGTCATCAACGTAGAGTCCAAGAATAATCTTGTTGTTAAGTCGGTTTCTAATGAACAAACAAGGATCTGTGTCGCATTGTTTGAATCCTAAAACTTTCAAATAATCAACAATACATTTGTTCCAACATCTAGGAGCTTGTTTGAGACCATATAAACTTCTCTTCAACTTACATACTTTAGTTGTACCATCACTGTATCCTTCTGGCTGATTCATGTAGATATCTTCATCTAATGAACCATTCAAAAATGCAGTTGCTACATCAAACTGTCTGAGGGATAACCCTTCATTTGCAGCAATGCTAAGAATCGATCTTATTGTGGCCATTCTAGCAACAGGACTAAATGTATCACTATAATCAACTCCTTTCTTTTGTGTATAACCTCTTGCTACTAATCTCGCCTTATGTTTGTCAAGACTTCCATCAGCATGGGTTTTAACTTTGAACACCCACTTACAAGAAATCAGTTTTCTGTCTTTTGGTTTATCCACCAAAATCCAAGTTTTATTCTCTTGTAGAGATTTTAGTTCGCTTTCCATTGCTTTTAACCATTCCGCTTTCTGAGGACTTTTTATTGCTTCTTTGTATGATTTGGGTTCATCAAAATCACTAACAATAGTAGACATAATAAAATCTTCAAATCGTTGTGGTGGTCGCAATGTCGATCTATCTCTTAGATTCCTTGTAGAATTTCCTTGTTCGTCATCTGCATCTGAATCACCTTCTGATGATTCAGGCGTAATATAGGACTCATTAGAATCTTCTTCATTTCTACTAAGTTCATCCGATATCGTAGGCAAATTGGGAATTGTTTCTTCAAAACTCGCACCATCATTCAATGTTTGAGGAGGTTTGTCTGAAATAGTTGCATCTTGTAAAATATCCTCCGTTGCATCTAACATTGGATGATTTTCTATAGTTTTGGGAAAATGAACCTCCATCTCAACAATTGGACTTTGTTTTTCTATTTCAGAGACATCTGACTCTAATCCAATAGATCTGATGACTGACTCGTTGAATATTACGTCTCTTGATCGTATCAGTGTTGGATTCGATTTGTTGTTTATGCTTAGTAACCGATAACCGTCATCACCATCATAACCAATGAGTCTACATTTTTGAGCTTTTCTGGACATTTTCGTTCTCTTTACTTTTGGAACATGAGCATAACATTCAGTGCCAATGATTCTCAAATGTTTGATTGAGGGTTTCTTTGTAAACCATAACTCAAACGGTGATTTTCCTTCTATAGAAGTCGGTCCAGTTCTATTCAGAACATAAGCAGCCGTGTTGACAAGCTCAGACCAATAGGAGAGTGGAAGTTCTTCGTGAGCGTGCATCATAGTACGAGCAGCTTCTATCAAAGTTCTGTTGTCTCTCTCACTACACCCGTTCTGTTCCGGCGTATACGGCATTGTCAAACGGTGTTGTATTCCATGATTATTTAAGATCTTCTTCACAGCTTCATTTTGGAATTCTCCTCCATTATCGCTGAGAATTGTCTTTATAATATGACCAGTAGTCTTTGTTTCGTTTATCATTTCCACAAGTTTATCCTTCACTTCAGACTTGTGCTTGATGAAATAAACATGCCGAAACTTACTGAAATCGTCTTTAAATAAAACAAAATAACGAAACTTTCTGAATGAATTGGGGAACGGACCACATACATCTGTGTGAATGATCTCTCCTGGTGCTTTAGCTCGCTCTCTGGTTCCAAATTTATATCTATGTGTTTTACCATAAACACATCCTGTACATAATTCAGAATCGAGTTTGACTTTTATACCAAGTTCCTTTTCAATCAATTTCTTCACATGTCTTTTATTCTGGTGAGCAAATCTTTCATGATAGAGTTGTAAAATGTTTTTTGTTGACAGTGAGTTCAATTCAGGAGATGAATTTATAATTATCTTTACATTTAGTTTATAGAGTCCTCCATTCTTGAATCTTGTGCCAATTAAATTAATTTTTCCATCTACTATCAATTGAAAAAATTCTCTTTCAGATGTGAAGACACTCTTCTCAAGTTTATCTTGCGCAGCAAGTACGGAAAATAAGTTTTTCTTTATTGCTGGAACATACCATACATCACACAGTTTTATGTTTTGTGTCTGACCGCGAACGTCTGCTATTAAATCAACTGTACCTTTGCCAATAGCTTGAATTGTTGAGCCATTTGCAGTTGTTACTGTTTGATTATTGCTGAAATGTTGAAAACTGGAAAATATGTCGTTTCGACAGGTGACATGACTTGTAGCACCATTGTCAACAAACCAACTGTCAAGATCAAAAAGGGTTTCGCAAAAACAGGACAATTAATATGGCTGTCTATGATCTGATACGCCCTATCTTATCGAATGTGGATAAAAGAAATGCTGTATGTGCTATATTTATGGACCTTACAAAGGCTTTTGACTATGTAGATTATAAGATACTATTAAACAAATTAGAGAAATATGGTATAAGAGGCAACGTTTTAAATCTAATTAACTCTTACTTACAGAACAGAAAGCAGATTATAGAAATAACAAGTATATGCCCACGCACTGGATGCGAAAGGAGATACAGATCTAGTAGTAGGATAATTCAACACGGAGTCCCACAAGGCAGTGTGTTAGGACCTCCACTATTCTTAACCTATATAAATAATTTGCCTAAAGAAATAAAACATCCTATGGTATTATTTGCTGACGACAGTACGGTGGTAGTAAAGTGTGACAATCCTAAAACATATGAAGCAGAGATAAATTTGACATTAAATAAAATAATTACCTGGCTAAATAATAATAATCTTATCATAAATCTAGAAAAGACTAAAGTAATGCACTTTTACCAAAGGATTCCTAATATAAACGTTGACATTAACTATTTGGGGACTAAAATAGAGTCGGCAACTATTACTAGATTCCTGGGTGTTAATATAGATAATAACTTGTGCTGGAAACCGCAAACGGACGATATTTGTAAAAAAATCAATAAATTTGCTTATGCCCTTTATAAACTAGCTAAAATTGTAAGCTTAGAATCTCTCTTAATGGCATATCATGGTTATGTTGCATCCACTCTAAGATATGGTATAATATATTGGGGCAACTCAGTAAATAAAGAGTATGTTTTCAAAGCCCAAAAAAGATGCATCCGAGGAATGTGTGGATTACAAAGTACTGACAGCTGTCAACCTCTATTTAAAAGCCTGAAAATTCTTACTTTGCCTTGTCTGTTTATTTATGAAGTAAATATTTTTGTTAAAACAAACTCTAACCTGTATGAAATTGCTTTTAAAAGCCAATATAGGAAACTACGGGACAAAAATAATTTAGAGCTTAAAGTACCACATGCAGGCACGGCTTTAATGAGGAAAAGTTTTTTTTGTATGGCCCAAAAAATATTTAATAAGTTACCCTGCTCAATAAAAAGTTTAAATTTAGCCAATTTCAAGCAAAAATTATTTACTATATTAATACAGAAATGTTACTATAGTCTTAGTGAATATTTTGATGATAGTTCTTTGACTTAATGATATATATATATACTTGTAACATGACTATTTATGCACTATGTCTCAATAGCAATTCTGAGGACAATGTAAATTTCAAAAATTTTTCGTATACTTAATTTATTAACTCATTGACATTATAATTTTAACTTTGACATTAATTAGGTATATATATATTGACATTAATTATTGCATTTTATTAGTTTTTTTTTAATTTTTTTATTTTATTTAAATTGACATTGGTAACAGAATTGTGATGACTTAATTTACAGGTACATAATTGGCCTCTCATAATAATGTATACGTATTTGTACGCCAAATGGCCAAACATAGAGAAACTATATTACTACTGTAACATCTTGCACACTATTGTAACCTATGTTTACAAATAAAGACTATTGATTGATTGATTGATTGATCTTCTTCAATAATATTTAGGACTTCATTTGTAACAACTTCCATTAATGAGAGGGTCAGATTGGTATTGTTAGCTTGACTTGTCGATGGGCCAGGTGTTTTAGGAGGTTTCCCGTCCGATATCCACTTGTGACATTTTTTAACTTTGTGTCCATATAGTCCGCAATATCCACACTTTTTTTACGCATAAACTTGTTTTGTACAAATAGAGCTTGTGCTTCAGTAATACCTTCTTTGGTCAAAAGTGAACGTTCGTAAGCACATACTTGTGCTGTCAGATTGTCTATATTTCTATCTTTTCTTGACATCAGCATCCAACTAGACTTGAAGGAGAAGTACTTCTCATCGGGTAAAGTTTCCAAGATCTTGCAGATTAGTAATAATTCTGGAAGATCATATTTGGTTTCACCTTTTTGAAGTTCCACTTTCAATTCATGCCATATATTTTTCAGTTTGGATATATGCATTGACATGTCATGTGAGGGATCTTTTTTATAGCCAAAGAAACTGTAGCATAGTGAATAGCTTTTGTCCTCAGATGTTCCATTGAACAAAGTGTGCAATTCATCCCAAACCTGTTTAGCTGTTGAGAATCTCATGACCTTTTGTAAAGTAGCATCCGACATATTAGCCATCAAAATAAGCATCGCCGTACTATCTATCTTATGATATGCTTCTAAAGTATTTTCATAATTTGCTTTAACGTCTGCAGTTGCTGTAGTAGCTGGTTTTATAGGTTCTATAAGTTTTCCATTTATAGCATCCAACCCACCAGGAGTACCCCTTAAAAGCAACAGTACCTTACAGCGCCAAGTTGACCAATTTTCTTCACCTTCTAAACGACCGATATCAATTTTGCAACTCGTAGACGAAGTCGACATTTTGACAGGCCTTCGTTAGAAATATTTTTGCAAATTATTTTTTTAAAACCTTACTTGATTCGTCAATCAATTATTTCCAATATAATTAAACGCTCTGCTACCATGTTGAGAGGTATAATATAGATCGAAATGATAAAACGTATTACATGTTGGAAACATTCATATTGACATAACAGGAAAGACAGGAAAAAACAAAATATTATAAAAAGCAAAGATAAAGAGAAAACCTCCTTCAACAATAAGCAGCAGGACAGTGTCGATAAACATAAAACAATATAGCGCTCAAGCCTTCCTTTCGTTTCTTGCTCATCTTGGCACCGATATAACCAATCTAGTTATGCTCGAATAGGTGATTTAAAAGATTTGCTGCCGCAGTCAAGTAGATTTTCGGAAATTCAGAATCCGTATTGTTTGTTTTTTCGATGATATTATTATGATCAATTACGATACACTTCAATCAAATGTCATTATCAAAATGACGTTTTTCGCATCACTACAGACAGCTGATCTGACGACAACGTTTCATTAAAATTTCATGTTGTGTTGCTCACCTTGGCCAAGTTAATTTGAATGTACAAACAAACGAAGTGAAATAAAAGAAAACTAACAATAAAAAAAACGGTTACTGTATTATATATTGATATTTATATGTATATGGTGTACATAGTGCTGGCCCAGGCTCCATACATTTCTGGAAAGATTCCTTTTAATTTAAATCGGTTCAGTAGTTTAGGCGTGATTGCGTAACACACAGACAGACAGAGTTACTTTCGCATGTAGATTGATCACTCAATACGTTCATTTGAAGTTTCTATTGTTCCTCAGAATGATCACGAATCATGGAGTCTGCTGAGTTTTATTTGAAACTGTTCCGCATGCTCCTGGTCTGAAGCCACGGTTATGGTTACAACATGTAATGTTGCATTTGTTGCCGACAATTTACTCATGCAGAGAGTTGTGAGGATCTGGGATCCATCGTATCTATATTTCACAATTGTTGTTTGGCTATCTCCCGGACTGTAATTATGTGATTTTTCATTTGTTGAAGCTTGGATCTAAGTTGTTTTTTACTTGTTTACAGCCTCACAGGTTTGTGTGCCACAATTTATTTCAGACGTTGGGCTCTGAGCAGTAATACATGCAATTTGTAACTAAATCGCTTTTTATTACTGCTTTGTCTTATTTTGAATCGCTTGGAATTAATTAATGTGTCATTAATGATGTCATTGTCATTGTCATAAATTAATTTATGACAATGACAATGACATCAGCGAGCTCGGAGACACATTCGCTAGCGGCACAACATCTATACAATTAGTAATAGTTCCAAGTGAAATACATTGAAATAACGAACACTATATTATAATACTTACGTGAAAATATTGAAACACTGATAAAAGATAATATTTTTACGATGGTTATTAATGAGGACGAGAAAGATTGCTTAAAAGATTTAGAGGAATTTGGTTTCAGTTTATTGATAAAATAAAATAATCCTTGATAAGTCTTATTAAGAAAAGTGTTCAGACATGCACAATGTAATATAACATTCCTCGTCTCTTTTTTCTTACCATGCGTTAGTTGCTGTTGTGTTATCTGTCTTTGTTCTATGGTATGCTGGTAAAAACGGTAAAAAAACATTATTGAGAGTGTACAAAGAGGAACGGACTTACCGGAAAGGCACCTGATCAGCGACGAAGATGTAGTTGAGCGAGTACATGCAGGCGAGCAGGTTGGGGATGCAGAGCATGATGAGCATGTAGCCCTGGTAGAAGCCGAAGGGGCCGAGCTGCGCCAGCGCCGCCTCCAGCGAGTCGCCGGCGGCGTCGGCGGCGGGCTCGCGCGCTCCGGGCTTGCGGGCCTCGCCGCTGGCGGGCCGCGCCGTGCGTCGGGGCACCTGCACCATGTCGCGTACTGTCGCGCGGTACACTGGCGCGAGCGGCTGCGGCCCGCCGCCGGCGTGTCGTCACTGATAACACGCGAGATACGCGCCACCTAGCACCTGCGCGACTTTCTTCAGCGCGCTCGTGACCATGTAGCGATGCTGATCGCCTGCAGCTGACCTAACAGCGGCGATAACGTTGCGATAGCCGGTGAGCTTCGCCGTTATATTTCTGCATCACATAATTTACATGCTCTCACACTTTGTAGATCAGTGCTCAGTGCTCAACGTCGACCTGGAGGCGTTTGACAATAGAGTCATTTTTTACAAAAAAAATCGTTCGATTCTGACTAGTAGACATAATTATCTTTTAATAATCCTGGTAAATAAGCTGAGCGATAACACCCTGACTTGACAAAGCTCTCCAATAATGATGAACTGTCAATAAAACTGAATAGCTGCCATGATTACACCTTTAACGGAGCCGTAAAGAATTAAAACCTTTTTGCACAAATCCTTACTTTACTTCTTCCTTACTTTTGTACGAAGTCTCGTGGAAGTCTCTTTCTACTCAATGAGGGGATAAACTTCAATTGTCTCGATTTCGGCTTATTTATACACATTCTGTAAATATCTATCCAGTTATCTAATTCTGATGATAAATAGCCAAGTGCGAGTTGGACTCGCGGACTTGAGGGGTTCCAATGCCAAGCGATTAAACTAATTTCCAAACAACTGCCTAAAAAGGTCATGTTCAGAGAGTTCATGTTCAAAAAAAACAATAATTTTTTACTAGTCGGGATCGGAAATTAGACGAGGGTGGAATGGCCAATTTTCAATTTCTTATTAGATAACTAAAAAAAAGATTGAAATGACATTTGAAATAATGCAAAAAAGAGTTCCCAAAAAATTAAGTTCAGTATTTCCTAAAAGTGAGCCGGTATTCAAAATTATTTACTTTCCGCGTCCGTCTTTCTCACTTCATCATCGAAACCAATCGAAACAATAGATTTGGCTGCAATCTGCAGACACCAGTGATCCTTTTTAAGGATTCAGTTTTTTCATTCGGATGTATGGAACCCAAAAAACGTCACATGGAAATCCACGAAGCTGTGGAACGCATTAGTGAACATTGACAATTGACACAACTTCCCTTTTTAGTAGGAATCTGCATTAATGATGATAACTTATATCAACACATTACATCCGTATAGTTCGAGTCTGATAACATTATCTGGACGTTGGATGATGTGATCATTAACTGTTAACGCACTAAGGAATCTATCTGCAGCTGTGCAATTATCATATTTAATCATCGTACAGATTAGAATGACAATATGTTTCAAACGGTGAATTAAGTATTCTCATAGCA
The DNA here is from genome assembly GCA_963859965.1 of Ceramica pisi. NCBI lineage: Eukaryota > Metazoa > Arthropoda > Insecta > Lepidoptera > Noctuidae > Ceramica > Ceramica pisi. The sequence goes on from OY982542.1 coordinate 376,026, forward strand.
CAGTGGAATTATTATCACGTATTTAGGTACTTTCAATTTACTCAGGAACTTGACTTAACTAAAAATACAGGGTCGATTAACCAACGAAATTGAGAATTAAGATTTCACGAATGTAGATTGACGTAGACAAGTTAATCGTCGGCCGCATACCATCTTAGAGGGAAAAGATTAGTTACTGTATTCAGGGGCTAACCTTTTCACTGAAATAATTTTATTCTCACTTGGCTGATTCAAATAAGAGTCTGGCTTGACAAATAAAGGATAGATAACTAACTTCTACTTACATACTTATGTCATGTCCATACACATCCGGTCGACTCGTGCGCCAAGTCCGTTCAGTAGTGCGATTCTATAAACATGTCGAAGTGAACACTTAGGCGAAGTGAACGACAACTGAGCTGTCAAACCATACAAACAAGATGGCATGACAGCTCACTTTTCGTTCACTTCACCTAAGTGAACACGATGAGATGTCGACAGAATCGACCGGCAGATGTAGATCGAGCGTAGACGGGCTGCGCGGGAATTGAAATGGTTGGAATTGGAATGGAAATGAAACGGGTTTTGAAATGGTAACAAACAGACAGACAGATTTACTTTTTCGATGCGGATAACTACAGATATGAATTTCAGGTACATCGTCACGAAAGTTTTAATATTTGAATTTTAATATTTAATTTGTGTATTTATTAATTTCAACATCTAACTACTTATCGCATAGAACTATTAAGTATAGCTAACGCGCACGCGCGCTCTTCTTTGCTATTGTTGTGTCCTAAAGGCCAATCAAATGATCAATATGTTTTTGTTGACTCTTTAAGACAAAGTAAGGCATGATTTTATAATAATAATGTTACCGTCTACGACGTTTGAAAGCTTTTAACTAGCCTCTGTATGTACGTGTACGTGAACTGCAGAAGTAAGTGTTATCTGCTTGCTGCAATGTGGTTGTGTGTGTGTTTATGTGTCTCAGGAGGATTTTATTGCCATTAGTTTTCGTGTAGTAATAACTGGCAAGATAATTTTATCTTATTTGCGGTACTATCGGTTGGGTTTCCACGGGGTGCCATTTTAGGGCCATCACAGTTTCAGACAAAATGCATCTATTTAAAAATGTAGGTAGGTGGATACCTACTGTAAGAAAACATTGTAGGAAGTTTTGGTACCTATTCCAAGTGCATGAGCTTTTTCCCTGGAAATATCAGAAATACAAAATGAAATTTGGAATGGCGCATTGAAAATGCTTGTAACAGCTATACCTAGAGCCACAAAAGACCTCACCAAAAGAAATCTCCCCTTATCTCCTAGGACAATACAGTATGAGCGCCCTTTTTCAAAATGTTCCAGATTAATGTGCACAAATTATCGACATTTCAATATAAACAATTGATTTTTATTATAGCTAATTAAAGTTAAGCCTTAATAATCATACAAGGGTAGGGCCACATTTGGATATTTGTTTGTAGATCATCGTTTTATAATAATTATCATCTCATGCTTGTGTTCTGTCATCTGTGATCTTATCATTGAACTGCGCTGGATGATGTTCTAGCATGCTTATAAACCGCCATCTATTATGATAGGCTCGTACTACTCCGCCTGCTAGTGTGACTGTACCGAGACGGAGCTCGGCCTTCTCTGCTCCTACCTCTGCACTACAAGCTTGAAGATGTTCATTCGTGTTGTTCTAATTGGGTTCGAGCCAAAAAAACTCATAAAAAATTGTCTGCTGTAGGCATAGGTAGGTATGTGCGTATCACCGCATTAAAATAAATATGTTCGACTAAATGCGGATAACCCGTACTACACATTTATTTTAGTGTTTACGTTACGCCGAGCACGTGGCGCCGGCCTGGCTTCCGCGATCGCCGGCTAGCTATATCAACCTTATTTGTTGAGTGTTAGGGTTTAATGTTGTTCAAACGACGTTATCACGAAAGGGTCAACTGTCAGTGCGGCTGCCTATCTCCTTTTAGCTACGAACGGTAGTCTGAAACAGGTGATCCTGAAGGGGTCCGCGGGTGCGGGCGCGGTGGGCGCGGAGTGCCGCAGCCGGCGTGGGCGCGCGCGGCGCACGCACTAGCACGCCGACCTTCTGGCTGGAGGGACGCACAGAACCGCTACTACTAGCTGGTCCAACTTGGCTTGACCAAATTTGCGAGTAAACATTACCGGTTTAGTAGTGAGGTCTCGTCGCTGGTGGACATGGCGGGCGCGTGCGCGGTGAGCGAGGAGTGGTGCTCGGGCTGGGGCCGCTGGCAGGCGCGCCTGGCGCTGCTGCTGGCGCTGCCGGTGCTGCTGACGGGCGCGTACGGCACCAACTACGTGTTCCTGGCCGCGCCCACGCCGCACAGGTGAGCCACACAGACCTTTGATCGTAGTTTGCACGCTGTCGGTTATTTTAAGGTACCTACTTGTAAACAAAGGGGTGCATGCTGATTGTTTTTAATTAGAGGTCCGTAAAATCAATGGGCTTTCATCTGCGGTAGTTAGGATCTGTGTAGGGTGACCAGTAAAAATAAAGAAGAAAGCTCTTGAATATAAATTATGCATTTGTCTACGTTGAAGATTTCTATAGTTATGTCAAAATTTGCCACTTAAGTACCTACCTATAGTCAATTCTGGAACCGGTGAATAGGCTTATACATTTTCGGTTTTGCTAAATGTTCCTAGAGCTAACTCTAGGAACATTTAGCAAAACCGAAAATGTGTTAACGTGAGTTTTCCCACGTTTCCCCTATTTTTGAACATTAAATGGCCCAATATCTATTATTTTTTTTTGAACAATTTAATAAATCATTTAAAAAAGCTCTATTTTGGATCTACTAACATTAGCAAGCATATAATTCGGGTAAGTAGTATTTAAAACTCTCGCCAAAGTATTTCATTTGGTGTCCGAATACATACAGTAGTAAGTAAAACTTACACATTAACATTTTCGTGTGCTGAAAGCTCTGCGTCCACAATGGTGCGCGCGTGCTTGACGCGTGCGGCTGTTTCATGAACCGCCGCTCGGCGCGCGGCGCTCAGATAACAACACGCTCATACGGCACATCGTTATTGTGCTTTAGAATAGATAAAGAATTGTTGCCTGTCCAAACTTTGGACAGCCATGCTAATATATCGAGCATCCTCACCAATAATACTTATCCTCAGTCAGATAACTGGTGTGCAATTTGCTCAAACAGTTTCAAATTGTTTTTTTATTTTCAAATAAAATATCTTTATTGCAGACTTATAGCTCGTAAGGTTTTTCATTATTAAAACCGTTATAGCCTCACTTGACATAAGTGCTATTTGAACTTATCTAGCAATAATATACCAATATAGTACCTATATATTTAGGGAATATCAAAGATTTCTCCTGAAATGGCCTCGCTCGATATTTACTCTTATTATAATGATTGCAGATTTCTCGCAATGAGTGAATGTGCGATACCCCTAAGGAACCTAAACTTCCTCGATGAGTCGATGCCGATGCTCTGTTTAACGTTTAACGCAGATCAATAATAGAGGGCTAATTCTTCTATCGCATTAGCATCTCAGTCGCAATCCGTAAACATGTAAGGAAATAATTTTGGAATCAGTGATGTCTTTCTTACTTCCTCTGGTGTTCTCGAAAGCTTCTGTTTCCTGTAAAGATGAAACAAGACCGTGCCTACACAGATAGAAGCATGATTCTGTCGTGTTTGTTCATTGCTCAATAATGTGAGTGCTTCCGTGTTGGCTCGTTAACTGTTAAGTGGTACTTACTGTTACTTATTAAACTACTGACCCCAAACTAAGATGGAATTTAAACGAGAGCAATACGCTGCCAGAATGTGTGGGACTTAGCTATCAAATGATAGGACCTACTTGTATGAATGAATACAAAATAAGGACAGGTTGAACAACAGACTGTTAATTTACTTACATTTCTGTTTTCTTTGCAAAAAGGTAGTGTCAATCAAGCTGATCGCTGAACGAGCTTGTCGTGTCCGACATCTTCTGCAATACTCAAAATTACTGTTTTATTTATTTGCTACAAGCCTATGCCCGCTTCGCTCGCGTTAGTACAGATTTTCGTGTCTATAATCGTGTCCATGGTCCTATCTCTCTACCAAAATTCATCAAAATCGGTGTAGCGATTTAGGCGTGGCAGCACTGGCAGCGTAACAAACAAACGTTAGGATATCATTTTAATTGGTAGGTACAGGTAAGTTAAATAATTTGGATAAGTTCCAAATAATTTGGATTTTGTGTTTTCCTTTCGTGATTGTAATCCGTTAGGTTAGGCCTGGCTGTGGTCAACTGTGGTGTTGGTTCGCTACTAGAACCGGACTTGCCTCGGTCTCGGTGCAGTATGCAGTGCTATTAGCAGCAGCCTACGAGTACTGCGACCAATATAATGTCGCAACTAGAGGTAGTGGTCTGAACCAGGCGCACCGCGCAGCCAGCTTGTGCTAACTTTTCTAATGTTCGCTCACTATCAAACAGAACAAATTCATAGTAAATAGCAAAATACACACTTTTTAAGCTTGATCTGAATGTTGCACAATCTATTAAAAAGTGCGTTATGTTTTTTTATATATTTGTTAGGGATAAAAAACAGTTACATGAAAATCTTAACTAAAGAGTCTTAAACTAGCAAAAGACTTAGAAATAATTACATAACCTATTCCATATTTACATTACTACACATTCATGTAACCCATACCATTATCCACGAATTCACAAAGGAAAAACGTTAAAAGAAAACAGACATACAGTGTGCGTCAGAATAAGAAAGAAAGAGAAAATATATTAATATACTTAAGAATTTAGTAAATCTATTGCTCTTGCCTTGAAACGATAAGTTGTATGATGATTGATGGAATTCCGTGTTTTAATGAATATCACGTAAACTTCTCGTCGCTCTATTGTGTAGAGACATCAACAGCATTTCCTTCCTGTTACGGAAGATGAATCTTTCAATTAAGTGAAGTGCAGAAAAATTGTAGCTTGGAAAAACATATGGATTGGCGAGTGTTCCTGGTCACGATGGGTGGGTGATGTTTTTGGTTTGATTCTTTATTTTTGAACTCCGACTGTCGAAATTAAGGTTATTCTATAGGTACTTTGATGTGTTTTGTTTGGAAGTCGGTTATATTTTTTGTACAAAAGTCTTTATTTTTCAGTATTAAGTGGTGATACTTGGAAGACGTCTTCGTCTGAGTAGAAATTGCAAAAAAACTCATAACATAAATGGGGCGTAAGGTTTGCCTCTCTCTCACGCGTTCGGCCTCCTCCTTCGCTAGCATTACTGGCTTCGCAGCAGGAGGTGACCCAAAGAGTAAAATAATAAGGTGACCGCTTCCCATGCCTCCTCATACCTGCATTAGTACGATTTACTTACGTATTTTAGCTTCGCTAGCGATAACACGCCGCCACACATTCTATGCACTCTTGCGCATGGCGCGGACTTATTCTGTGCATCTGCGCAGGAGTTTAGTAGCTTGTGTAATGTTATAACTTGATAATACAGCAGATCATGTGTGGTGTGCGTGACGACAACAACACACACGTGTCGACCTTGACTGCAAGCTGCGGGTCTCGCTCTGCGAGTTGGACTACGGGTCCGCCGACATCGCTGCGTATCACTAAAATGTATCGTCAGGGAATCATTTCCAAGAAAATGATTAATTGTGAATGTTCTATTATTTATCTGGCGCGGGATTATCGCACGAGTACCTATTATTGCTCTCGATATCACACTGATGCCTGTGTGCTCACTTCTATGTACCTCGTGTTTAGTATATAAAGGTACATGTGTTGCTATATTGTTAATAAAGATTAACTTTCATACAATATTGTCGCTTCTAGATAGACTAGGTAAAGCTACAGCCTACTTATGAATTGTTAGGTTATCATTTATGTTTCGCATATTTCAGCCACGCTCAAACAAACAAACAAGCGCGATGTCCTAATATCAATTCGTATCGATCGAGTCAGATAAGCCGAAGCCGTTGACCGACTTTTAAAAAACATTTATCCTAATCAATGAGTTATCTTGTTTAGTCTATTGGTGGAGACATCACACCTAATAGTCAGCGATAGCGGTATGGCTCGCGCTGAAAGCCGCCCACGGGCCACGACCCCTTTCGACATGGAGAGCTATATAAGTATATTGTCCCACTGCTGGGCAAAGGTCCCAGAGCCTTGCACTTTACCCAGTGTGTTGTTCTCCCCGAGCAACCCGTCATGAACGCCTCCAAGTCGTCTCGCTGCGTGTCCTGGTGCTCCCTCAGCGACGACGCAGGAGAGCATCCACTCAGCCGCAGATAATATCATACTAGACTCAGCTTTGTTTATGACGACTAGTTCCTGTTACCGCACGTAACAGATAACAGTAATGGTAGGACTGTCCACTAACCTCCGATTCACTAACCGCAAACTTTGTTTATGTTGATAACATTGTTTCCCTACCTGCTACATGAAGTACCAAGGCTTCCATTAATGTTGCTTCTTAGTTACCTCCGGTTTCTGAATTCAGGTTTATTCAGATTTTCAGGCTAAAATAAAGTTTGACAAGTACTAAACTTCTAATTCTTAATTCAGCTATTGGGGAGTAGACAAAATGTGTACACTTAAGCATGGATAGCTGACTACGACTGTACCTACCTACATCCACATCCAGTTTTAGTGTTTTTAACTAAAGTAATTCGAATCCTCGTTAAGTTAAAGTTGCTTTGATAAGCTAAAGTAAAGCTTTCAGGTGTAACTAGTCGAACTAGTAGTTAGCACGTATAGGCACTAGGCAGGCAGCCACATGCAGCCACGCCAGCCACCTCGGGCCAAACGGCGATCGGCGGCGACCTCTCGCGTCCGGCCCTGGTCCAAGCCATAGTCCGGAGCGAGACGGAATGGGACGCCGTTGCCTCCTTCTGCGAAGCAGTCATGCTAGCGAAGGAGGTGGCGGAGAGGGAGAGGAGACCCTCTCGTCCCGGCTGCCGTGGTGGACGCCGCGGGCGTCGGGGGCCACCACCTGGTGACCTCCGGCCACCGTAGGCGCGGGCCTGTGGACGGCGAGCTATGATAATGGGTGGCTCGCCGTCCGTCCGTCTTGTGACGACAGGCCGTGTCGACGGCGCGTTAGTGTTCCACGCGCGCCTCAAAGAGAGTCAGCACACAGAGGGGCCCGAAAGGGCCGACGCCTGCCGGAGTCGCGGGATTATTCACAAGAGACACCGTGGCTCCGGAACACAAAGGGCAATGAAGGAACATGGACGGGTTTTAGTCAGTAGAAGTCTGACACTCCATCCCGCTACACCCAGACCGGGAGGAGTCATTGGATGATTTCCCATCCATAAAAAAAAGCCACCTCGGGCCGCGCCCGCGTCCGCGTCCATTCACTGCCCAATACTCGTAAATAAATATGTTAATCAGTTGTGCGTCACGTACTGAATATGCTAAACCTACTAATCCATGCTAGTATTATAAATGTGAAAGTAGCTCTGTCTGTCTGTTACCTTTACAGTTTTCACATCTTAACGGCTAAAGGGATTTGGATGAAACATGTCATACGAATAGACCCTGTCCCGCAATAAGACATATCGATGGTTTAGAAGACAAACGGCATTTAAATTAAAAAAAAAAACAAAATATTGCACTTAGCACGTTGGTCTTCTAAGCCATCGATGTGATATTTATCATCCCGGTACTGCCTTGGAATAATTTTCAAGTTTCACGCGACCGAACCGCTGGTAGTATATACATAGTTAAAAGGTATTTCAAATGTTTACTAACGCTGGCGAAACTGCGGGCGAAAGCTAGCTTGCTATAAGTTTGTGATGTATGTTAATGAGGCTCATTAATCCGCCCAACACGACTAGGAATTAGCCGTTTATTCAAATTGTCACGAGACCCGCGAGTTGTTTTGAACACAAACTCGACCAACCTGTTCCTACTCGACAATATTTGTAGTCATTGAATAATGATTGATGACTAAAGTGCCCGTCTAAATATTTACAAGTCCACGAGTTAGGCAGGAATTAAATATATCTACGAATTATAATATTTATACCCTCAAGACTGCAAACAGATTAGGATGGCATCAATGGCATGTAAAGGTTCTTCCTACATGCAGGTAATCCTAAGTCCTGCAAAGTTATGAATAAAATGTATGCATCTACTTATTGTTCTGAAAGTTTCAGCACGCTGGTCGCTGGCACAGCTAGTTTGAAATAATTAAACTAAATTATTAATAGAGTTCAAAAATAGGCTAAAGGCCAAGAGGGGTCAAGGCATCGTGCCCACATTTAGTACATGTGCTATCATAATGAGACTCTACTGTTCGCTAGTCAAAGCTGCACATTATGTCTGTGACAAAGCTCGCTTGATGCTGTACTGCGTTTGAACCTTTGGACGCACGTAACTCTCCTGAGGCTGCGGACTGTCGCATGTCGGGCGAGTGGGCGAGTGGGCGAGTGGGCGAGTGCGCGACACAAGGCGCTCTGTATACTAACTGTAGCAGTTATCTCGGTGCACGCGGCTGCTGCTGGCGTGACATATTGTACAAGTATGCTCCCCATGTGCCCGCCAGCACACACCGACCCAAGTTACTAGCACAGCGCGGTGCCATGTATGAACAAATTGTCATCAAAGTCCCTATGAAGAACATGCCAAGCTCGGAGTATATTCCACTGCAGCTGCACGTAACAGCTTGTTTATAAACACCATGATTCACATCAATTTAACAGATTTTTTGTGAATAAACTAAAATGGTATCCACTTAAGTTTTTGCTGGCTCCACTTGCTAGCACGCGTCTTGATTGCCTATTACGTGATACAATAATAGAACACCTGAATTAACCGGCGATTACTTTTTTCTTTAATGAATCCACAAAAAACACGACCGTGAACTGAGCAAATCCAATTTCTTATTTCAATACGAATGTAAGTAAACAGTTGTTTGTTTTTTCTCGTTGTAATGGAATTTTCTTAGCCGGCCCTTTCCCCTGGCCGTGACCATTGTTTACATACAATGGGTAAAGAGTGGTCGCGTAAAAAGTGTAACTGCTTGTTGCACGCACGCTCCGCACCCGCGCCCGCGCTCGCGCCCGCGCCCGCTCGTGGCGTGAGGCGTACGTCACAGGCGGCGCGCGGCGCTGTTGCTAGCGTACGACATCGACGCTACGAACTCATTCTATTCTATTTGGGTGCGCAGCCGAATGTCTGCCGAGTTGTGATGCTTTGAGCACGATAACAGTTCATGGTACACATTTATACGGAAGTAGCATTAAACGAGTCCGCTGACTATCGAGCGTAGATACAAATAGATTAGTGAGCCAAGTGTAACTGACCGGCTAACGAGTAACGACTCGCTGAAAGCGCGAATCCGCTGAAGAACACGTGTCTCGTGATCTCGTCACAATCAACATGTAATTAAGGTCGCACACGTTAATGTAGATGAGACGGAAGTAATTAAAAACGTACCCAATGTCCCAAGGGGAGGAAATAAAACTAGTAAACACTCGCGGCAGCGTCAGGAAAAAGGATGTATTGACTTATGGAGTTAACAAAGCACATTCCGGTAGCGCAAGCTGTAAAGACATACCAACTGTGGAAGAGAAACAGTGGAGTGGTGGAGGTGGAGACGTGGGATTTTGTCCCAAGGGGAATAAAATGGTAAAAAAAGAACAAAATAGGTATAACATGCGTGAAATAGCTCTTTTGTTTCAGAAATAACTTTTTGATTATACCTACTAACATAATTTTGCCTACCCCGCCTGGTGACAACCTCGCCATCGCCACACCATTCGCCATGGACACATACAAGTGTAGCAAGTTTATTTGATGCTATCAGTTGACGTCTTATCACTTGTGAGTACAGGCATCTGTTTACGTAATAATAACAGAAGCTTTTGAGAATATGGTAAACAAATATCAAGTTAAACTTGCTGCTGCCAACCTTTGCATGCCTTCATCTTGATTAATAATAACAGGATGTGGATAATTTGGACTGAAACACGATACAACACATTTCATGTGTTTTGTGAGGCTGCACTACAAGAGAGTCACCCGCGTCCGTAGGAGAATACCCTTCAGCGAATCCCTACACGTGGTCCCCGGGTGGTGCTAAACAGGTGACACTAACCGCCTCCGTGGTCTAGTGGTTATACCACCTGATTCAGACCCAGAGGTCCTGGGTTCGATCCCCAGCGGGGGCAAATTTCTTAGCTCGGTTTGGTTGGTGGTAGGACTAGTTCTAAGTCCGCCTGGCAAGCTACCACCATCATGTCTAAGTCTGTCGCCATAACAACAATGTTAACAGCATTGTTGTGTTCCGGCAGTTAGAGGTATGATAGCCAGTTCCTCTTTGTAAGAGGATTCCGGGTGAAACTCGCTTCCATCTTCGGCCTAATCATCACTTTCCATCAGGTGAGATTTGGGCCAAGAGTTTCCCCGTTTTGTATAAAAAAAAAAAAAAAAAAGAGTAAGGTAGTGGAATATTATTTAGGCTAAAACTAGGCCGAAATGATGGGCATTAATAACTTTTAGTTTAAATCGAACTGCAACATCATCGGAAAGCAGGCAGCGGTATAGTGACGACTGATACTGTATATATACAGTTAATAAAATAGTCAAGTTTAAATATGTGTGATTAATTTAAAGTATAATAATATGCAAGGAATAAATGTCGCCATTGCAGCAGGTCTTTGATGTAAGGCGTGTGATCCACCGCGTGACGCGATGATATTTAATTAATTACACAGATTTATCCTAAATGCGTTGATATAAGTGTACTTTGCATTGGTCAGAAAAATATGACTGTAGCAGTAATGTCTACTAGCTTGCAAAGTCTACCTTGTCATGCAGTTCCCTGAAGAGGAGTGAGCTATTCACCTGCGATGTCTTCCAGTAGTAGAGCTGTAGAACTGCACATAGCTCACCAAACTATAAGTTGCCAAATCTCGTATCTTGTTTGATGGATGCTGACCTTTATTCGGTCATGTAATGTCTAAGCACTAGGTAAAGATTATCGTGCTTTTAGCAGTTTATCGGATAAGTACCGACAACTGGTGCGAGTGACAAGTATGCTAAGTTAGTAAGTAGTACCCACCGCGAGCCCTGCCCGCCTACTTATCGTCAGCGACATGTTTACAAAAACTCGTTTTGTGTCTTAAACTAAGTATAACATTTGAGATATATCTAAAGATGCATATTCAGCTAAATATCGCTTACGAGAAACCGGCGGCAAGGCTCTACTAGGTGCGGTGTCGTTGTAGGTGAGCGAGATGTTACGTGTGCTACAACTTACAAGTACTAAATAGCGACTGTAAAACATATTGCGAGCAGCTAGCACATTCGACGAGTTGTCCAACTACTATATAGAAGAGCTCGTATTAGTTAAGGAGAGGGGCTTGTCGGGAAAGTGCTCCCGCCATGTTGAAGCCTTGCTAAGTGCCAGTGAAAATAGGTTCAGGCGCCATGGCACATTGAGACATGTTAACTTCAGCAGCTGTAAGTCTAAGGATGCCAACAAGTCGTTGAACTTCTCGCTGCGCTGTGGTAGCAATAGTCTGCATTCACCATCAGGAGCGCTGTCGGCTTGACCTTAAATTGTGGAAGTAGCCAAGACAATTTTATCGAGTCGCATTTCGATTAGAATAACCCAGTGTAGCATCATCTTCCTGCCCTTATCCCAGTTACTTGGGGTCGGTGCAACATGCAAGCTCAAGCTTTGACTGTATCATTTTTCCTTTGAAGTTAGGTTCACGAATGATGAGTTAAGCTATGTTTGTTGAATCAATTTCGTCTGTCTGTCCCCAGATGCCACGTGCCAGAATGCGAAGGCAACTCGTCGATGGGGGTGGCGGGCGCGGAGCAGTGGTCGGCGGAGTGGGCGGCGTGGGCGCTGCCGGCGGGGGCGCGCTGCCAGCGCTGGGCGGGCGAGCGCTGGGCGGGCGCGCGCCGCGCCTGCCGCCCCGACGACTTCGACAACAGCAGCGCCGTCGCCTGCGACGCCTTCGTCTACCAGCATGGCAGCAGCATCGTCTCTGAGGTGGGCGCCGCAGTTACTCAAGTCATTCCAGCCGTCCACACGTCCACTGCTGGTAATAGGTTCCCTTCCCCCAAGCAGTAGGTCATCGGTCCGCCAATGGTCTTACAATGGGCATTGCGAAATAAACTCAAGTGCTTTAAGGATTAAAATTCGAACAACTGTAGATATTGGATCTAGTGAATGTTTTCTTCTGGTAAGTAGCAAAGGGCTGTGTAACTATTTTCACGAGAAAATTTTCAAGTCGGTCACCTTAGAATAAATTAGCGACTTCACAAAGTATGATAAGTAGAGTACTTACTCGATAGTATCTATGAGCCCCAGAACAGGTTGAAATTATTTCTGTATTTCCTCGGCACAAATGGGCAAGCGTGTCATGTGCTAGCCGGCTCGGGTTCACTGGAGTTCGTAGGACTCGTAAAAAAAAATATTTTTGCACTTTTACGCACATTTCTGTCGCTTGTGAAAGAAACAGGTTCCCGCGACCCACGGGTGTCACGTGACTGTGAGTCACCGCGGACCTCTCGTCATGTTGTTGTGCTACACTGCTACGTCCACGCGCCCCACACTTGTATGATGCACTAATTCGTTGACTCTCTGACTGCCTCCACAGACTCGTTGGTTGCCAACTGCTCACAGGCTCTGACTTTCAATCTCTCTCATTTCAGATTTGAATTGTGTGTGTTGTTTCCAGTTCGACCTGGGCTGCCAGGAGTGGAAGCGCTCCCTGGTGGGCACGGTGCACAACATCGGCATGCTCATCTCACTGCCCATCATGGGCTTTGTCTCCGACAGGTAACGTTGTGGACACACGATCTGTTTCCTTTACGACTTTCTTTTTATGATCCGATTATCGATTAGAAAGAACAGGTGGATACTCGATTTAATCGATGTCATATCTAGATACTTATCAAATCAAATCAGATAATCTTCCTTGATAACTGCTTTGATGACTGTATAATAGGTTTGTATTGCATCAATGCATCGATTAACCGAATGTTAACTTGCGTTAAATAGTGTTTCGGTACGGAACACTAGTCATGCGAGACACGTCTATTTTAGTATCATGCTTATATTTTTAGCCACTGACCGCACTGTTGATTGATCAAAAATCAATCGTGTGCGAGTACTACTAAAGTCGTTAATCTGACGCCTCCTCATAAGCTCATGCTCTCATGGGACATGATAAAATTATGTAAATAATATTCATAGGCAGGTGATGGCAGTTTTTGATGTTTATATTGCTGGCTGGTTGTTTATCTTACGTTGAAAATGTTTTTGGCCTTGAACAAGTTCCCTTTTGATGCGTAGAAGCATAAAAAAAAAAATCAAAGCAGGCTCAGGGGCCGTTCTCCCAGGAGACATAAAAATATTTTGCATACTTACCTACCTACCTATTTTTCATGCGGAACATTCACATTGATTTAATTAACTCGTTCGCACTGTGTAGCGACATCTATGTGTTTGTCAAGAAAAGAACCTCACCAATAGCGATCGCTACCAGCGTAGCCAGTTCTCCACCAGCGACCTCACGCACACGAATGTTATAAAGTCTTGTGGCAGGTACCATTACGGGGACGTGAAGGCTCTCGGGCCGAGTTGCTACGTCTGTAACGTTGGTCTGATGTGGTTGCAGGTGGGGGCGGCGCTCGGCGCTGGTGGTGTGCGGCGTGGGCGCGGGCCTGCTGGGGCTGGCCAAGTCCTTCGCCGGCTCGTACCGCGCCTACCTGCTGGGCGAGCTGATGGAGACCGTGCTGGGCGCCAGCGTCTACCCCTCCGCCTTCGTGCTCAGTTAGTACCGGCTACACTTTGTTACACGAGTGCGCACGAATGTAGAAAGTTTGAGTGTGATCATATCATGTAGTTAAAAGTAAGATAAAGGATGACCAACGAAACGGTGGATGGCAAGTGTGGAAGATGATATGGCTATTGAGTTGATGACTGGCCTAGCAGTCTTCAGTATAGAAGAAGAAGACGTGCTGCGCCGACCACCAATAAATTGGAGAGCGAGCAGAAGAATGATGATAGAATAGTGATCCGGTCTGGCAGCTAGGTGTTACAATGAATATTATAAAATTAATGTCTGGTTTTTCATCGCGGAGACTAACTGACATGTTCAAATGTCAAAACTGACTTAAATGCTTTTGTAATGTCAGTTTGCCATTTGCACCTGTTAATATAGTCTCCGGGATTAAAAAACCGACTGTAGTAATGTCGTGTTTGAATCGTTTGGTACGATAACTTGCAGTGATCGAGTGGCTGGGCGTGGAGCATCGCATCCTGGCGAGCCTGGTGCTGGGCGTGCCGCTGGCGCTGGGCGCGGCGTCGCTGGCGCTGGTGGACTACCTGGCCGGCTACTGGCGCACGTGGGCGCGCGTGGCCTACCCGCCGTCGCTGCTGCTGCTGCTGTACCCCTGGCTGCTGCCCGAGAGCGTGCGCTGGCTGGTGTCGCGCGGCCGCCTGGACGCCGCCGCGCGCGTCATCCAGCAGGCGGCGCGCTGCAACGGCGTGCGCCTGCCGCCCGACGCGCTCGACAAGATGCTGCTGGAGAAGGAGCAGCTCGGCGCCAGCGCGGAGTCCAACATTGACGAGGGGCTCTTCACCGCGCTCCTCAAGTTAGTTCTGTTCTCTTTCTCTCTAAAGTTTCATTCTAATTTCGATAACCACCTTCAAGACATGTGATTTTAAATTTAGAAAAATACATGTTTTGATTAGATTTGCGCAGTTAAGCCACTCAGTTGAGTTATTCGTTAAATTGATTGCCGTGTCGTATATGTAATGAATAAATCATAATGTTGGAGATGTAATAAATAAATGAAGTTATTTCCCGTAATTGTTTTACGCGGTGACTCAATGTTTGTCGTGCAAACGACATCATTAAAGATTCTCACTGTGATCCTCTTAGTCTCTGTTTTAAGTTTTTTGATTTGAACTGTAAAAGCCTCGGTGTAGGGGATGAGGGGTAATTCTCTTTATAATAATAAAGAGAATAAAGCTAAATAAAGTAATATGTTATTTGCGTCTCCAACTCTAATAATAAAAGCAAAATATGACATCACTTGAGAAAGTACATAATTATAATATGCGCCACATCTGCACAGAACGGATATCGGTCCGCTTTTAGAGAATCGTTCGAAGAGCGTGCCCTGACACATGATATGCCGTAGATAGTGCTCCTGACTGTTTCTGCTTCATTGACGATCTGAAAGATGCCATTGACGGCGCAATAAATGTTGGCCAAATTTATAACGGCGTCAGCGGCTTTTTTCACTGGCCCAGCAAGAAGAAGACTGATTCAAACACGAAACTATTTAGACGAGAGCTGGCGCTCAGTAACGCGTGATGGTTGTGGCTGCAGGTACGGCGTGCTGCGGCGGCGGCTGTGCGTGTGCTTCGTGTGGTGGATGTCGGCCGTGTTCGTGTTCTACGGGCTGGCGGTGTCGGCGCACGCGCTGGCGGGCTCGGCGCACGCCAACTACGCGCTGGTGGCGGCGGCCGAGCTGCCGGCGCTGCTGGTGAACACGCTGCTGCTGGACCGCGTGGGCCGGCGCCCGCTGCTCACGGCCGCGCTGCTGCTCACCGCTACCGCACTCATCGCCATGTCCTGCCTGCCGCAAGGTGCGTCAACTGCTTGACCAGTACTGAACCAAGACTTACTTTTTAAATACCGACACAAAGCATATGCTGTGATAGGAGTTAATCTAGAGTAGGGCTAGTTAGCAATAGCTTGAATGCGCAGTATATTATTATGTGATGCGCAATTAAAAGTTTTTCAATAACATATTGATAGGTAATATTTAAATTAATGCGAGATGTAGTAAACATTATGATTACACATACTTACTCGGGAATGTGGCTTACACATATTATCTCATGAATTCATGATTCTGCCGCCTCTAGGTACCTACCGGTCTTGTTATTTAGTAAACATGAATTCGTTAAATTTAATGGATGTTTACAACCAATTAAGTAGTTTAGCGTACGTAAGTAATATTATTAGATACCTACATCTAAACATAGCTATATCACTGCGACATGTGCAGGCATGTGGCATGTGGCTGCGGACAAATGTTAGCACCTTGACTTTAGCCTTTCCGATCTAACTTGACTCGACGTTGACCTGATAAGATAATAGCCTGCAGACTGTGTGTACATACAAATGATATCTTTAGGACCAAAAGTCTCGGATGATAAACTATCACTGTTAGCCTTAGTGGCAGTTGCGATATCGTTTGGCACCTTTTGTGAAGTGGTCATCTTTTAGACGGTATTTTTATTTATCAGTTGTACACTCTAGAATTAGGCCATGTCTTCTTAGGGGATGTAAGTAGCCTATGTGCTATTCCCGACTTCAATCTATCTCTGTGCCTTTCATCCAGTTCCTTTCAGCCATACAGATTGAGTAACAAACATCCATCCATCCAAACTGTCGCATTTTAATATTAGTAAGATTTTGAATGCCAGGACCGGCAGGGACTAGAAAGCGAGGCAGACCTGTAACAAGATGGGCTGACGACATCACCCAAATAGGAGGAAAAGACTGGATAGAAACTGCAAAAGATAGAGAGAAATGGTCTTCACTGGAGGAGGCCTTTCCCTTCACAGGAGTGGTTCTCACAGAAACTTGACTAAAAATTAAAAATCAATTTAGTCAAAGCAATAAATTTCGATAATAATGTATTTAAATTATTAAGAATGGTTTTACTGAACTTAGGACATACTTACATAGATAAATTAATATTGCAATGAATGTTACTAATTATAAGAATTTAACAAAATATTAAGACATTAAGTAATAATATATTACTAGCTGACCCGTGCAACGTCGTCTGCGTAACATTTTTCATTACTGCTCCGCTCCTATTGGTCTTAGCGTGATGATATATACCCTATAGCCTTCCTCATGGGCTCTATATGGGCTATCTAATACTGAAAGAATTTTTCAAATCCGACCAGTAGTTCCTGAGACTAGCGCGTTCAAACAAACAAACTCTTCTGCTTTATAATATTAGTATAGATATAGTATAGATAGTATAGATGTTACATATAAAATTATCATTGCACGAAAAATTAATTATATAGAAATAATAAGATAAAAAATAATACGTGGGAAATAAAAAGGCTTTTTATTTTATTTTTTATTATTTATTTATTAAGATTTTGAACTGATTATTTCCAGCGAGCGGGCTGTGGGGCACGGCGCTGTACTTGGTCGGCAAGATGGGCGCCACCATGACGCTGAACGCGCTGTACGTGTACACCGCTGAGCTGTTCCCGACGCGCGCTCGCCAGCGCCTGCTCGCCGCCTGCTCCACGCTCGGCCGCGTCGGAGCCATCCTCGCGCCGCTCACTCCGCTGCTGGTGAGTACGGATGCTGCTTGTATGCCGTGACACAGGGATCACTGACACGCTGCGTGACATCATTATCTTGGTGTCGAGCATTAAATCGTATGCGCTATTACCGCGAAAAATAATCTGCTGTTCAGTTGTCGTCTTGTCGAGTTTTGTGCGTGGTTTTCGTGATTTCAATGTATCCCATACTAAAAGTTTTCATGATGATGAGAACAACGACCGATGTTCAGGTCTTGCGTTTATTCTGTTACACGTTGCATAAGCATCCTCGATCCTCAAATTCGCAAAAACTGACGCTTGTGTCATGTTGCTAAAAAACATATTTACGGAGTGGAAAGAGTCGCAATATGATACAGATTTTATTTGTAATCTTCCAAGCCATTTGATTGCGTAAATCACGAAACCTTGCTTATTAATCTAGTACTTTTTTACTAGGTGAACTTGCACTCAATATGTGAAGTCTTATTATTTAACTACAGACAGTAGCAAGTTCAAATAAGTGATGTCATTTCACGGGGTTTAATCGATAAAATGGGGGTATCACAAGGTTAAATATTAGGACCTAACCTCTTTTTAAAATTCATAAATGATCTATCCCATTTTAAAAATCAAACATAAAAAGTGACATTTGCTGATGATGCGTACTTAATTAATAAAAGACTTTCCGAGAAGTTTCTCTTGCGCGTTTTTCTCCATAGACGATTATCAATCATTTTTGACTAACCGACTAAGAAAATCAAAAAGTGCCTGTTACTGGTTTATCTATATCTATATACACTCGGTTCCAAAAATAACGGGTCAGTCACATAAACCCGAATATCTCCCGAACTACGTATGCCATCCTAATGAAACGAAGACTGTTCAATTGAGAATTTAATTATACAGATAAAAAATAAAATAAAACTTAGTTACACCCACAATATTAATCTTAAATTAAAAAAAAACTAAAGTAGTCATATTTTTCTTAAGATTACATTTTTTTTATGATTGTTTTTTTGCTGTTTTTCATCACTTTCTTCATTTAATACTTTGTATTGCCTCCACGAGCTCTTCTGACAGCTTCCAGGCGATTAGGCATGCTGTACACCAAATTTCGGAGCCGGTGCTGAGGAATACCTTCCCATTCCTCCACCAGTGCTTGTATGAGCTCGGGAAGCGTGATTGGTGGGGGATTTCGACCTTTCACGCATCTCTGAAGCTCGTCCCAGGCGTGCTCGATGGGGTTTAAGTCCGGGCTTCGCGCTGGCCACTGCATGAGTTCGATACCGACCTCTTCAAGGTAGTCATGTACAATTCTGGCGGTATGGGGACGCGCATTATCATGCATTAATATGCCATGCCGGTCCATCCTGGCCATGAAAGGACCTACATGTTCATTGAGGATCTCTTCCACGTACCTCTCTGCATTTAGAGTTCCATTTTGAATGAGCACCAGCTCGGTGCGGGCCTCAGCAGAAATCCCAGCCCAAACTTGTACGGAGCCTCCACCGTACGCCACTTTTTCCTCCACACACGCTTGATGGAAGCGCTCCCCTGGTCTTCTGTACACCAACTGCCTACCATCATGCTTATAAAGCATGAATTTAGACTCGTCCGTGAACATTACCCTAGACCAATCGTCTAGTGTCCAGTTTAGGTGTTCGCGCACGTATCTCTGTCTTGCAATTCGATGTCCCCGTTCCAGTTTGGGGCCATTTGCGGGCCTCAATGGTTTCAAATTTGCTTCAGCAAGACGTCTTCTTACTGTTTGAGCGCTTAAATTGCCACCTCCAAAGCGAATAAAGTGAGTTTTTAGACCAACAGCAGTTTGAAAACGATTTCGGAGCATTGTAGCCACCAGTTGTCTGTCTTCCCTGGCCGTTGTGCATCTTGGTCTGCCATTTCCTGGTCTTCTAAGGTGTGATCCGGTCTCTTGGTACCGCTGGACTACCCGCTGAACAGTCGACAAAGATACACCAATGTTTCTGGCTGTTTCACGCTGGCTCCGCCCAAGTTCCAAAAAAGTTAGGATTCTGGTACATTCCTCTAGCGTGACTGCCATGCTTCACCTCACAGAATAATAATTATGCACGTGGAAGACGTTCACGATATTTTTTTTTGTGACAGAATAGAAATGGAAAGCATCCATAATGACATGAAACAAAAATTTTGTTTTTAAAAATAGTCATTTTTTTAAATTTTGTTTTTCTAATGAAGTTTTTTTCATCAACCAGTTTAAATAATATGCTATTAGAAGCGCAACTAAAAAATCTTTATTCTGTTTTTTATTTCATTGATCTAGCTTTTACAGTTCTGGAGGTATTTCAATTTTTGTGACTGACCCGTAATTTTTGGAACCGAGTGTATATCAAATTTAATCTCTATTTCTCTTGGTCATCGCATCACGCGTGACGACTGGGCCGATTTCGCAAATTCTTTTTTTGTTGTGTTTGTTACTGTCAGGAGAAGGTTCATATGAAAGAAAAAATGAAGAAAACTGCAGGCGACGGGAGCGAAGCCGTGGGGGGGTCAGCCAGTTTTAAATATATGCTATGAATCTTGAATCTGGGTAACTAATAAAATATCATGTATCGTAGGCGGTGTACAAGTGGTGGCTGCCGACGCTGCTGTTCGGCTCGCTGCCGCTGCTGAGCGCGGCGCTGACGCGGCTGGTGCCCGACACGCTGCACCGCCGGCTGCCCGACTCCTTCGCCGACCTGGACGCGTCCGCGGAAGAGGAACCTTCACCACCCTCCACGCCTGTGTCCAACACCGTCTGACGCAGTCACGCCGACACGCGACAGCTCGATTACTACTGAGGCGCTTGACAAAGTGACGTTATACTAGCGAAGGCAATTATTGTCGAATAGTTAAAATACAATGGATTGATCATGTGTCGTTTAGACAGTTCTTGTCCCAAACATTTTGACAATCGCCGCCGCCACACTACTGCTGTCAGGCTGACACTTGTCTAGGGCCTCTGGTCTTCGTTCCAATACGTGAGCGGACGGCCTATGAACCACTTCGAGCCTGAGCGAATGAAGGTTAATTGCATTCAGACTGAAGCATTTTGTCCAAAGTGCTGGTTTTTATTGTAATCATTTAATTTTGTCTCAAGGAAAATCATTTTGATCTACGTAACGCTAGCAGTAGCTCAGCTACGATTGTTTAAAGACGTGCGATTTGTATGATCAGCTAATTATTTAGATTGGTAAGCATTCAAGTGCAAGGGTCCAAGGGCTTTATTTTCAGGCTGAAATATAATTTCAACTTGAAAGTAGCATTTTTTTATAACGATAACTGCATTTTAGTTGAGGATTTCGAGTATTTACCTCGTTCTAGAGGTGACTCGAATATTAAACTAATAGGTAAAAAGGTGACTTGTATTCTGTAATATTTGTATTGGGGACATAACCATAAGTTTTTAAAACATCCCAGTTATGAGTTATGTCTTGTTTGAATTACCTGTAGGTAGACTGTTCATAACAGGACACTTTTAGATCATTGGCATGACATATATATAGCTTTAATTAAATGTTTTTAATTGATATAATCAATTGTTTACCAAACTTATTTCAACTGTCGTTATTGGTTAAACTATGTGTCTTTAAGTTAAATAAGGAATCTTGTAAAAACTATTTTGGTATAGGTGACGCAAACCATTGTACAATTAACATATCATGTTATTGAATAATAATTTTAATAAATTGTTATAATATTAATTGAGTAGGTATATGTAGAATACGACAATATTTTACTGTAAGTAATAAATCAAGTAGGTAACTAAACTAATGTATCTGTAAGAACTTATTGTTCTGTAAGAACTTATTGTTCTGTAAGAACTTATTGTTCTGTAAGAACTTATTGTTCTATCCTGTCCAAATAATAAAAACATGGGTTTACTGCGGAATCTGGTACTCACACCCGCCAGTTTTCGCAACTTTGAAAAATTAACAAAATTTAAACAAATCTAAATATTTGTTTTCACTTTATTTAAACATTTTAAAATTCTTAAATAAAAATTACAATTATTTGTAGTACCTACTGGTTTTAATAAAATGGATAAAAAAAAACTAGATAACTTTCGATAGCATTGAAACACAGGTGTCTACTTAGATCTAAAATATCACTGGTGATGTTGGCTAAGCCATAATTGTGTAATAAAATTCCAGCCTCGACTGTGAGCATCGTTTAAAGTTAATTGTCTCAAAATCACAGGTGCAATTCAGAGATTTCGCAAAAAATCATAACTAAACTCATAAAATAAAAATATGTGCTCTGTGCTCTAAGGTGATAGATATAAAAGCTGAAAGGTTTCAGGAGAGCAGATATTGATATGTTGTGCTTAAACAGAAATATTATTAAAATAAAAGAGCCTTCAGTTAGGTGTCATCTATGCAGATTTTACCTATCCTGATAGCTTTCTTTGAAAAAGATCATCAATGCACTAAGAATTGTTTTAGCTTTAATATCTGAATCTGCTTAAATTATGAACATTAGGTATAAATATCTCTGAGAATCAACAATCTACAATTGAGTAACGTCTCGACAAACTGAATGATCTCAAGGAGCTGTTGTATGACAAGGCTTGTTTCACACGAAAGTACAAATCTCTTCCTGTATCTCTCTTGACAGCTAAAGTGTAAGGTCTAACCTGAGGTAATGGGTTGTATGCTAGGCTGGTAACCTGATACATACGTATAAAGTGATGGTCGGAGATCGACGACAGACATGACGATCCTCGACCATATTGTAGTATTAGTAGAGAGTATGATCGGCGGTCACAACGAAGGATGCGCCTTAAGATAGTACTCGTAAGACAATTAACAATAAAGTTACAATTTTAATTTACTCAAGACTGTGTGGTTTTATTGAAGTACCTTCATCCATGACGACATTAATATTTTGACAGTTGTTCAGATTAAGATAAAGATTTACTTGACACAGATTCATTTACATCTGTTTATGGCTGCAATTTACTCACAGTTAATATATAAGCTACAGTTTAGTTTAAAAAATCTTAAAAAAGATAAAATCTCAGCGGTGATTGCTTTGAGCCCGACAATCACGGTCGACACTATTTAATTAAGATTAGGACACTTCATATCGAGTTCTACTTGATCACATTCTGTTATTGTTGTACTAAATAGTTAATTATCTTGTGCATAACATGGAAGGTCGTTCGTGATAGTAGCCATGACGTCAGGGTCGCAACTACGAGGGAAGTGACAGTGGCCCCAATGTAGCGCCTTGTGGGACGCACGCTGTGCCGGAGGTGGGAGGAGATGACACACATTATCTATGTCATCTAACGATCTGGATGAGAAAAAAATTAACAAATATTCCTCTGGGATACTTTACGACGATAACAACACAAAATTGCGTAACTAAGTAGTTTAGAATGTTTGAGGAAAACATCACAGCTCACAGTACCTTATGCGGGTATCATGGCGTCCGCGAGCAATGTGCAAGCCTTCAGTATGTACCTACACCGGGCGGCCAATGAACTGCAACACGATAGGTTAATTCCATTAGATATATGCACTGCAATTTACGACGATTATGAAACTGGCTACAAATTAACAAAAAAACTTGTTAGCATCGTATTATCTAAAATTGCTAACCACTGCGAATTATATATTGCCCAATAGTAAATGGAATATAAAAAAATCAAAATTCAGTCATTTTCGTTTAGTCTAGACTTAGATAAATATACTTACGAAACTGCTGACGTAAGGATTACCTGGTCCTCTGACAGTAAAGAGTCCCCAGAATCATCAACATCATAAATATCAGCCAATTGCCATCCAGTCTACTTCAGATCAATTAAAATTAATTTATACATAAACACTTTTACAAAGAGATGTGTACATATAGCCACAGAAGAAAATGAATATATTAAATTATAGTAAACTGGTGAACGTAAGCCTTCCCCAAAGAGCGCCAACCTCCCAGACTTGAGCATTCCGCATCCATGTTCTGCCAGCCACCTTCTTCAAAACAGCCCAAAGTTTGCCCAGACGCGTTTTCCACTCTAACACATGTCTGCTCCTACAGACATGGCCGGCCCACTTCCACTTTTGCAAGCTGATTCTACGCACAGTGTCCACGTTTCGGCTCCGTAAGTCATTACGGATATGACAAACTGGTTATAGAACCTAGTCTCAATGGATGGTGGAATCGGCGATTCAAAGATATCACGCAGCTTCCGGTCGCCCAGCCCAAGGGTACTCTTCTGGTCGCCTTCTTCTCAAAGTTGAGCCGCCCCAGTTGTATAAGTAGCTCCTTTAACGATAACAGGTCTCGGGGTGACATTTATTTATTTGGGACAAACAAACAGTAACACATTATATCTGCGCAAATAATATAAACAAAGATATTACAAATGTGAAACTCACACCGTTATCCACAGCATATTCAAAGACATGACCATTGGTACATGACTTTGGTTTTACCCAGATTCATCCCGAGACCCACCCGCCTTGAAGAATTCCTCAGGTCGTTCGGCATCACCTCCAGCTCCTACAGAGATTACGCCATGATGACAATACCATCAGCAAATCGGAGGTGCGAGATGTACGGACCGTTGATATTTATGCCCCGTGCTTTCCAATCAAGCGTTTTGAACGCGTCTTCCAACGCGTTCGTAAACAGTTTCGGAGAGATGATGTCTTTAATTAAGTCTTTAATTAATATCTAATCAAAGGATCTACACAAAGGGTCTTTTTTTATAATAAACTTCCTAGCCACATCCAAGAACTTAGCATTAATAAATTCAAATCATTTGTAAAACGCAAGCTATGCCAGAAAGCTTTTTACACAGTTAAAAACTATCTTGAGGACAAAAGGGCTAGGGATTGAGCTGCTTCAATGATGTACATGGCCCAATGATTACATTTAGTTTATTCAAAATCAAAATTCAAAATTCAAGCATTTATTTCAATTAAACCATTTACAGGCACTTTTGAATTGTCAAGGTCGGTCGGTCCAAAAAGTTGAAGCTATTCGCACGTTCCAAAGCGTAGATCTCTATGGAGAAGAACGTGCAAGAAACTCCACGGACACTCTTTTAAAAATAATATTTTTTTACAAAGATTTATTTACATCGGGTTGAAATTATACATACATGTGAGAACGATGTAAAAGACGAGCAGCATAAAAGCGTCCGGGATAAAAGAGGAACAATTCAAAGAAATAATTAAAATTAACCATGGCAGCTAAGAATAGACCAGTCCCGACGGACGGAGCCCGTTCACGAACATGACGCATGCGCCAGCACCATTCGGCTCAACCATTTTGAAGGGAGCCAAATGATCAAACGCATACGCCACCATCAGCTAGACTTTTGAGTGAGCATGACACTCCTAACCGCCAGGGTACATTCAAGTCAAAAACATACCTAAAACTGATAATTAAAGTTAAAGTTAAAGGTACACAGTACTTACACATGTGCTGTTAATGGCTGAAATTATACAATTCTAAGTAAGTTGATTCTAAACAATGCTTCTTACAATCTTCAGCCGGTCCAACAATGTTTCCGAAATATTTACAGATTAGTTTGTGCTCCCTAGTGGCTGTGGAGCAGGACCAGCATTCAGCCAAGCATTTTTATTTTCAATATAATCCCCCAACTTATAATATGCTTGCCTGCATAGTGTGCGTTTAATACAAGACTTGAATTTCGTCTCATTTAGTTCTAATATATGTGGAGGTATCTTATTATAACAATTTAAACAGTACCCCATGAAAGATGAGGCTACTTTAGCCAGTCTGAAGCCTGGTTGAACTAACTGGTCCCTATTTCTAGTACCATAATTATGTCTCTCGCCTCTTTTACTAAAAAGATGTAAATTCTATCTGACATACATGATGTTTTCGTAAATGTATTGACAAGGTACCGTCATGATGTTAATAATCTTAAACAGTTCCCTAAGAGAATAAGGTGGAGATTATATATCGCTTTGATAGCTCTTTTCTGCAGAATAAAAATAGACTCGATGTCTGCAGCCCGTCCCCATAGTAAAATACCGTAAGACATGATACTGTGAAAGTAACTAAAATATACATACCAGTCTCGCGGTATCGACATCCGTTAGTTGGCGGATTTTTCTAACAGCATATGCTGCTGAACTTAGCCGTCCGGAAAGAGATGTTATATGAGGGCCCCATTGAAGCCTGGGGTCAAGCGTAATTCCCAGGAAAACCGTTATCGACGAATTCTAGTTTTTCCTTGTTCAATAATATGTCACAATCACTGCTTTTGACATTAGGTAAGGCAAATCCAATGCACTTTTTTTTTGTCCTATATAATTTTAATATTTTTACACATTGACACTTTTATAGTCTCGTTTATTGTTTGCTTTGACATGAATGTTTACTTTATAAAGTAATCTAAGTATATATTATTTTTATTTTATTTTTATTCATTTTTTTTCTTTGACATGAATACTTTGTAAAGTATCATCATTATTATTTATTTAATTCACTATTGTGAATATGGGGAATATGTGGGTTTTTATTTTCTTTTGTTCTCTAAGTATTTTGAACGTTGTCTAAGTTTGAGTACTTTTGTGGCCTACCCAAATGTCCTTTCATTGGCATTGTTCGTCGAGTCGTTGAGCTCCTTTTGGTTATAAGTTGAGCTTATCGACTACTGACCAAGGCTTGCATTGACTGGACAGGCCCACTCAAATCTGTGTGGTTCTTTCCTCAAAAGACCATCTCAGACACTGATCTGTATGGTCCTCATATAACGTATTGTGAATATGAGGACCATGTAGATTGATGTAGATTGCTGTCAGGGGTTCATTTCATCTACCTAATGTTAGTCTGGCGGTTTGAGTTCTTTATGCGGCCTATTCAAATGTCCTTACTTTGGTATTGTTCGTCGGGTCGTTGAGCTCCTTAAAGTTCTAAGTTTGAGCTACACGATAACTGGCAAATGCATGCACTGTCTGGACAGGTCCACTCAAATCTGTGTGGTACTTTCTTCAAAATACCACTTCAGACATTAACCTACATGGTTCTCATATGATTTGACCAGTACGATTGTATGGACTTTAAAAGAGACTTTGACCTCTGAGTTTGTTTCGGCGTTTCTTCTCAGAGCAGTCAGCTAGGAAACGCCGGCCTCATCTAGTATAAAATGACCAAAAAAGATTGACGTGTAAAAGTGTTATTTACAACCTACTTACAGAATAAATATCATTTATCATTATCATTTATCACTTGCTTGATGTCTTTAATTGTCTTATTATTAGCAAAAACAGTTAAATATTGATAGTTCTCATACCGGGAGTAGTCAATCGTCATCCATACAAGTGAGTGACATGATGTGCACACGCTGAGCCTCCTGGACTACGCTGTTCACAATGAGCTCACTCGCACTCGATTAAGGAACGCTCAGCATAGCGTGCCTGCTGATATACACAGATGATTTGTCAGCTCTGGGGAATATTCAGTGGCATACAAGAATAGCCGACAGTGCAGCTAACCGCCTCCTTTAAAAACCGGTACGGTCCCGTAGTTACCGGTCCGGCGCGGATTACAAAGTTACAAATGCATTTAGTCTTATGTCATTTTTATGAAATTATAACAATATTTTTGCTTATCCAGCAACATTCTATAAGTTGGTCGACAATTACTTATTAACTATATTATAGTAGCACGATTTGCACATAAGTGAGTCATTTTTATGATCCGATCATCGATTAGAAAGAACTGAGGGCCTAGCACGAATATTTTTGACGTATAGTAACGTGACGTAAAATTTTACCATAGCTACAATACTCGTTTCGCACATTATATTTATTTGAATTAGAAACTATATTCATATTATTAAATGATATAAATTGTGTGTGTCCCATAAAATTAAACCAATATACTATGGGGTAGTAGTTTTTCTCATTCAAAATTCACTTACGTTAACGTTTCTATACGTCAAAATATTCGTGCTAGCCCCTCTGGTGGATACTCAATTTAGTCGATGTAGGGTAGGTAGCTAGGTACCACAATGGTACCGCAATGGTACCGCAGGGCGTCCCACACTACGTTTACCACGTAGTGTGGGACGCCCTGCGGCGATGTGATGAATCGATTATTTAAAGAAGGAGGCCGGCAGCGGATGGATGCGGACTGCTCAGGACCGGGATGGTAGGCGCTCTTTGGGGATGGCAATTGGTTGAATTATGTTTTTTTTTATATAGATATGCTACTATTGGGCATACTACCAAAAACTACGGTTTAGTTTTTAGAGGATATATGTGGATTTTGGAAACATTACCTACTCTTACAAAAAAAACATTTTAAAATTTTTAGGTTTTCATTTATCCGTATATTTTTTTAAAGACCTAAGTATTCGATCCAAGGATACCCCATACCGATACGATGGAATAGACGACTTAAGAAATGTACATTGTCCTACCTATTATATACTAGTAAGGTACCTGATTTTATTTTACAACTCTGTCGGCGTGATTAATTCTCTAACCATGACAAAGCATGCAGCTTGGGAGCATCAACAAGTAGTCTCTTGGTAAAACCACGGGCGACATGGTCAAAATATTAGGGTTCATTGGAGGTACTACGGAACCCTGAAAACAGAGTTATCGCACACACGTTGACATCCCCGAGAGTTGCTCTAAGTACACTGGCAAGTTGCACCCTTATGCTTCATAACAGAATTCCTGAATGGAATACGTGGTAGTAATTGTCCGGAAGCATCATGAAAATACCTCTATTAAAATACTAGTACTTAGGTACAACTATAATGACGTCATGGAGCCTGAAGCCTAGTCGTGATCGCACGGGCTCACGTGTTTTTGGAATAAAATCATCCCATTACGATGTAGTGTTACTTGCTAGTATTATCATCTGGCCATCAACCATAAATGTTTTTTTTATAGAACACAAAAATCGCTGGCTGTTGAACTGGTTCGATAGCCTCGGAATTGTGTAGCACGTGAGGAATATTAGGTATCACGTGCGTCGGCATGATCGTATGCAGTGGCGCAGCGAAGCATGACCGTGTGTGGCAGCCCTTATGTTACCATTCAGTGCCTAGTCGTGTTAGGTGAAGACAAGTACCGCTTTTTTATGGGAAATCAGCGGGAGGGAGTGTCACACTCTTACTGACTAAATCACCCATGTTCCTTCAAATGCCCTGCGCTTCAGGGCCGCGGTAACTCTTTGAAACAATTCCGCAACCCTGGTACGAACACTAGCTACCTACAACAGTATTCTTAGATATCGTTGTCACCTGTACGTGATTCTTGTAGAAATGGAGCGATAGTGTATTTGTTCAGATGTTCAGAAAGTTACAGCAACTGTTTTATCTGCTACCTAAATACCTATGCGAGGTATTTAACCGTAGTTCATATCTATCGGAGTTTCGTGAAAAATCTCTCTGTGGGATTTCCAGAGTTGCATAACTTGCATAACACCATAAATAAGGAGGGCTGCGGCGGCGGTAAGGACTCGCTCGCCGAGTGCTGGCGGCGCCGCACTAACAGATCGCCGCGTATTTGCGATTGCATCTCGAGTGAGATTTGATTGACAGTGGGCCTTGGCCTAGTATCGGCTTTCTAATTGATCGGTTGTCATTGTTGGTGCAGCGCGGGTGCGGAGCGGCGTCACGGGACAGCTCGCAAGTCGCACGGCTGCGCTCAGTGTTGGACGCGGCGCGGACATGAGCGGCGACTGTGAGGCGGAGCAGAAGGCGGCGGCGCGCCGGGCGCCGGGCGAGGTGGACGCGGAGAGCGTGCTGCGCCAGCTGGGGCAGGCGGGCCGCTTCCACGCGCAAGCGTACGCGCTGCTGGCGCTGGTGGCCGTGCAGGTGGGGCTGCTGCACACCACCTACATCTTCCTCGCGGCCAGCGTGCCCTACAGGTACGTACACTCATGTTACAGCTATGTTTGCATTTTCAAGCAGGTGTTTGGTAGGAGTCAACAATATTTTGAATACCTTTTTCTTGCGGTTTCGCTTGCATAAACGTTTCCGGGGTCCCACTATCTCTGTACCAAAATTCATCAATATTGATCATATGTCACATAAGTCTGTGCAAGGAACACGCGATAAATTCATCAGATGTAATCACAGCGCGTTAAATTCAGCTACATGCCTTCGCTGATAGATAATATAGTACGGTTCCACTCTCTAAGCCAGAAGACCGTAGTTACGGGTGTATTCTACTCCGTATCACCTACGCCCGCAACTAAGCCCGAAACTACGGACTTCGGGCTTAGAGAGTAGCCTCCCAGTACCTACCGTTACAATTATCTACGAAAACCAATTTAATTAAAACACACGACACAAAGAGACTAGGTACTTTGTTAAGCTTCAGGTTGGCGACATTTGATGGCACATCGGACGCAGTGTCGAAACGGTGTAGAAAAAACATTAGTCCGGTCACGGCAGAGTGGTGCTCCTAACACGAGTGTGGCGACAACTGGCTCGAGGGCCTCTGTGAGTGTGCGCTGTGGCACAACGCAGAAGGCCGCTCTTCACTACGATGACCGTTCAATAGGATTGATCAATGCACTTGTGTTATAGATCATAGCAAAACCCGTCAGTCTCTCACTGATGTAAGGGTTTCTTAACCCTGACAGGAGTACCAGACAGACTGGCAAAGTTTTCCAAAGAGTCACCGCGGCCCTGGAACACAAAGGCATTAGGAGGAACAGGGATGAGTTTTAGTCAGTAGGAGTCTGGGCTTACAACGCAAGGAGTCATTTTGATGAGGCGAGCCCTTGACATCAACCGAGCAGAAATCTAGGCTCGAGGCTGCTACTGAGAAATTTCAGATAGAAGAACCCAATATCACATTACCCGCCCAGAGAATCGAACCGAAAATCGACCGAACGCTCGACAGTAGCTGGAGTTGTTAGGTATATTTTATGTGTTGGTCAGAGTCTGTATATTGCAACTTGTGGTTCTTCCAATATTTACGTTTTGAAAATGTAGTGCTAAAAACTTCTTAAAGTAAGTAGTTTTTTAATATTCATTTTTAACTATCTTCTGCTAGAGGCTTTGTCCGTGATAAAACAACTATGTGCTATTGCAGTATCGCCGTTTAAATACTAATTTAGTTTCGTATTTATTGTAATAGTTGTATTTATTGTATAATTATTGGGTAAGCGCCCCACTCCATCGTCGATTTTGGCTCTGTCACCTCAGACCTAGACTAGAGTCAAAATCAAAAGCAGATCCTTCTAAATAAAATATTTAAACAAAATTGTGAGAAACTGAATCACAACTTATTTCAATCAATTGGTTTTCAATGAGGAACTTTGATACACAATGACAGTTCAATCTATCGGGCTCTGGAAAATAATCTTTGTGAACTATTACTTCAAGGTACCTACAACATCTGACACTTCCATTTGCAAAATACTTCCGTCAGATGAATGCAAACATATTGAAAGGGTGGGAAATGATTTATCTTATTGCGACCGATTTATGAAAAAATCAAGTTTTACACGACGACGAAGTCCGAAGTCATGTTTTCCTCTAGGTTCCTCCAGGCTGTCACGAAGAGATCAACGTCAAGCGCATGCCACGCCATACCTACTACTAAATTTTATTCAACTCTTGTTTGTAGACTGTCTTTTCAAAACTTTTATTTTGTAGTCGTTATCTGTTCCACTAGTGGGTTAACGCCTCCCCCAAGTCTATATGAACAGCCCTCGTGATACGCGTCTAAATCGATGTAAAGAATACGTGATTCAAATTAAAACTCTTTATTTCAGACAATTGTCCATAGTGTTAGTAACAACAAAATAACTTAATGATGCAATAACTTCTACTCTTAAAATATACGTCACTGTTACGAATAGTCGTTGAACTATGGGCACTATGTATTTTATTCGTTTCGTAGTGACAATTCTTGTCGCAAGCGCAAGCGCATGCGCCGCCGCTCGACCTGCCATTGTGTCGCCGTCGCCGGTGCAGACTGATGCCCGACGACCGAGCCCACATTGTGCACTCATCCAGATGAATATGGCATATCCGCGCAATTAATTATGCGTACAATAATCTGGAAATGCGATGCTTCCTTTCCACTTAATTAAATTAGGTATGTTATAGATATGTTTCATTTCGGCCAACGTAAAAGTTGGGAACTATCCCAAGAGAACATACTCCAAAGATAAAGTATCCTAATCCAAGACATGTTTCATACGGGGCCAGCTGGAGCAAGTGCCTGTCAGGGTTGTGGATTTTTTTGGAAAGAATCACCGTAGCCCTGGAACTCACGAGGAACGCGGATGGGATTTAGTCAGTCTGACACTTCCTTCTGCTTCGCCCAAAGCGGAGGTACCAGATAGACAGTCAAACGACGGACAGATAGAGTTACTTTTGCCTAAAATATTAGTAAAGTCGTTTGTCGATACGTTGAATCATTTTACCGTGTTAGATCTTCAGGGACCATACCTACCGAGTTTTACTGCAACATGTGGCTAAGTAAGTGGTCTATTTTTATGGCATACTTAAGGTTTGTGCGACCTTACGAGTAAAGCATCTCATCCTCATTTCACCTAGTTGACTTACTTACTTACTGACTACAAGGATATAAACATGATGAAAAAGCAGCTAGCAGAATCTGTGTCCATATAGTTTGAACCAGCTTCGTTCAGATCATTTCAACGATAGCTTTGGGTAGGGCGGCTATCTTCACTTAAAACTGCTTTGAATAAAATTTTTACAATGCCTGACCTGGCCGGTGTCGATTATTGATAACTTTAGTATACCTACTTTTAAAGGTTATTTTTATGATGAAATCTTGATCTAATTTTGAGAGAGACGTGCCAGAAAATATCCCGAACCAGTCCAAAACCGAATCGAACGTGTTAGTTACCGTCGAGCGACCTGCTGGTCGTGTGAGTCGTGTCTAATGCTGTTCCACAGTTGCTATTGATGTTATAGAATGTGCTGGCCTAGCATTGTGTTTTAATGTATCCCAACAATAGGTACAGTTCAGGTGTGACCGCCAGGTCCACTTTTCAATTGAAACTCAAACTAAAGGTCACGATGATCTGTGGGTCACACAATCGAAAAGCACCCAACACTAAATTGAACAGCATTCGACGGATTGACTACTTTGCTACGTACTAACTGAAAGGCGCGAGTTAAATCTATGACACGAAAACAAAAACAACTTTATGTTTTTACAAAGTCCATCCTTTGGTTGAAGTAATGAGTGCTGAAGCTTGAGTAAGTAGGTAGACAATAGACAGCTTGGAAGGTGTGACTGACGAGCCCATCACAGCGCTAATAGCAGCAATCGCATTAGAGAATCGTGCTGCTCGAAGATAAGTATCGACCATTTGTGAGGTGAAAACTACTTCCCTACATACACTTTTTAGTTAGTGTTAGTAAGTATAAATTCTCCTGCCGGCCTTGGTTGCATGCCAATGCGTGTGTACCAAGAGTTTCCCTCGGTAACCGACGTTTTCTATGGGGCCTATGTCCTGGAGTTAGATAGTGAGAGTTAGTTTCGATTTATGCACAAAAGTTTGAGAACTAAAAGAAGATAGATGTAGAAGGTAGGCGCTACATAAAACTTTGGCACCCCGTCCTACACGCACCTCTAAAATTACGTGACGAATTTTAGGTATTTTAGTTAAAGCCCCCTGGGGGAAACAAGCCATCTGGACCGCTCTCCCGGCGCCCGTGCAGTATTTCATCCATCACACATTCCACAATTCATCCCTCAACAGTTACAATTTTTAGTTCGCTAGCCTGTAAATCGCATGTGTTTCGTCTCTTCTCATCGCAAGCATTTACCCAAACAATCTAACTGTGCTACGTGCAAACTTCCTCTAAGGCAGACAGTTCATTTGTATTCTGTTGTGACTTCTCACATGTATCATACCATTCATTATAAGCATTCATATCTTCACTAAATGCAGTTCAAGTTTAACTTACTTAATCAAGCTGGTCACTAGATATCAAATGTTTGTATGTCCCAAATACTAGAGATAGACGAAAGTAACTTTTCTAGCACCTCTGCTTGCCTACTGTAGGTACCTACTGGACGAAATGTAGGTAAACAAACGGAATATTTGAATGGACTCGGCGTTGAGAGCACAACTGTGTACATCTGTACACTGTCTCCATAACTGGCAAATAGAAAAGTATTTATTAAAATACTAGGTTTTATTTTATTTATTTATTTATTTATTTATCTATTTGCTTACATATACACAATACAAATTAGTAGGCATGCATTAAAATTTCATGTCAAAGTATTTGTACATGCACCCTGTAAGGGCACTGCAAATGTTTTGTCAAATAATGATAAGTTGGTAAGAATATGTAGGTTATACTCATTCTCGATACAATTCAATTCAATTCAATTTTAAACTCAATTCTACATTACATTTCCAATTCAATTTTACAATTTACAATACATTAAAACATGTCATTAAAAATATTTTGATTATTAATGTCATACAATTGTCATATATTTTAGTCAAAGTACTTAATTTAAAAATATTATTAATACAGTACAGTTATTCTTTGTTTCATAATTACCTACGTCAGCATATTACAATGTCAAATAATTCATAGTTTGTCAGTTTTAAATTCGTCAACGGTATAGTAGGCCTTCTTTATTAACAGAGATTTCAACTGCTTATAAAATATTGAGTCCTTTGTTAGGGATTTTAAATTTTCCGGTAACTTGTTATAAATATTTACTAATCTTGAATATGGACTTTTTCCGATGAATTTTAACGTCGTCATTGGTAATATTAGTCTATTCTTATTTCGTCGGTTATAGTTTGCGTAGACTTCGTCATTTGATTTAAAAAGGTGCCGATTTTTCCGAACAAATATGCAACCCTGGAGAATATAAATAGCTGGCAATGAATGGCCCGTGACTTCGCTCGCATTAATATCGTGTTTCAAAAAAGTAGTTTATCACCGTCTCTAAATTACCATGTTTCTTTCTCTGTACCTACTTATTTGAAATTTTCAAAATCGGTCCATCGTTTTTCCAAATTTCCAAACTAGGTATACATTTGTTATTAAATCATAAAAGACGTAGACTTTATTAAAGTAATATGTAGCAACGAAGGGAACCCAAGTTGGGCGAGTCCGACTCGCACTTGTCCGGTTTTTTACGCTTTGTCGGTTAAAATAATGACATATTACTTTTATAAAGACTACGTTTTTATGATTTAACTAGCTGTTGCCCGCGACTTCGTTCGCGTGTATGTCGGAAAGTAAAATGTTGTCGTTAGGTTGGATCTCTAAGATATACGAACAGTTAATATCTAGCATTGCTTGACTCTTCTTAGCATTAAGAACTTGAAAGAGGGTTATGCAAGACACTGGCTGTTTTACCTCTTCTGTTCCACCAGCCCTAATAATTTTTCGTAATGAGAAACGTTTTGATGATAACACTTCTCTGTACATGATGTTAAAAAAGGCGCTTGGAATGACCATGGGAAGATACCAACCGGAACAGCAATCTACCCCTGCAACAGATACTACACCGACACTACTATATAGACTACGGTATCCGCACCATGTTAGACTCCTATTCTGTCCGTTGTGCGCAATGATATATAAAACTATAGATAAGTTGTCCGCACTCTAAAATGACAACATGAAATGAAGCTAATTGGCCACATCGCGCTTAGTTACGCACCAACCTGTCGCGCGACACTACGTTTGTTTTGATGTCAGTTTGACTATTACTTTTATCCTGTGACGTAACTGAAGATGTATATTTATCTCCCTCTAGCAACAGGCATCCCGCCGTACGGTGACATATTTTCTTTCCGTTTCTTCATGCGTATTAGTAGCTATCTAGTATTTTTGCCGTTTTTAAGCGCCGCGATGTTGGTTTATGACGTGTCTATATATAATACGTCATTGGTTGTGCGCAGGTGTCCTGGCTGAGTTAGCCAGCCTTTTTTATGGATGGGAAATCATCAATGTCAGTAGTTTTTGCGCCAATTGGAAACATGTACCTCAAGATTTACTATTTTATTATTTACCAGCGGCTTCGCCCGCGTGATCCCTAGGGAACATATTCCCGGGATGAAAAGTAGCTTATGTGCTATTCCAGACTATAATTTATCTTTGTTCTAAATTTCATTAAGATCCGTTAAGCCGTTCTGGCGTGATTGAGTAACAAACAACCAAACTTTCACATTTATAATATTACTCGTTTGGTGTAAAGCGAAATTATAACCATCTTCCCCTCGACATTATAATTATTAAAGGATATTGCAAACTGTCGTAAGCCGTTTTCCGAAGCTACTCGCTAACCTCTAGGCGCCAAGCTAGCCGCCTGCCTGTGCGTTCGCGACCACAAAAATAATCCTTATAGCATGATTCAGTATTCACGCGCGATGGCTTATTATTAGCGTTTTTCATGTAGGTATAACTTTGGTGTTTCTATACCGATTTCTATGATTCTTTTTTTATGGAATAGTTAATAATGTTAACTTTTATGAATTGACGACTAATGGACTGCAGTGCTATTCTGTAACAACATTTTCGTGTCTCGACAGCGGAATCCGAGGTGAGTTTCAAATTCGTATAAATATAAGACCTTATGATGTGTGAAATAAAGTTCACTTTGTAAGCTTAGTCACTCAGGTGAAGTCGATATCGAAATGGTTATTTACAGAATAGACTAGCTGGAACTGAATGGACGACTGAGAGTTTTATAAACGTAAGAGTAGACAAATACAATCAGAAAGCTTCGAACTGCTAAGCTATCGGGAGTTACACGTGTTATTGTGAGTCAATCATAAAAGATAGACATATGCTGTCGTGGGATATTTTTTATATAATTTTAAGGAGAACATTTCCGTCATACATGATTTCTGTGTAGCTTTCACCATTAAGGTTGCACACGCGACGGAAGCTTAAAAAATGGAGTAACTTCTCCCGTTTACCCAACATTTCCCTTCACTGCTCTGCTCCTATTGATTGTAGCGTGATGAAAAGTATACTATAACCTGCTCAGGAGTATGAATAATAATTGTACTAAGTTTCATTAAAATCCGTCGAGTAGTTTTTGTTTCTATAACGGTTATACAGACAGACAGACAGACAGACAGACAGACAGACCGACTGACAGACAGACAAAAATTGTACTGATTGCAATTTTGGCATCAGTATCGATCCCTAATCACCCCCTGATAGTTATTTTGGAAATATATTTCATGTACAGAATTGACCTCTCTACAGATTTATTATAAGTATAGATAACAAATGTACCTATAACTAGTTTTCAGATTGTTCCCTACACTTGTACAATAACACGATATTACTTGCCAAATTTCACAGAATACTTGTTAATTACTAACCCTATGGACTCCGGTCTGAAATAATAGTTATTTATGATATTAGTGCGGTAATTTGGTTTTTGCTATGGTAACGCATTGTTACCATAGTCACGAGTTTGTAAATACCAATATACGCACGAGTATCATACAACGTTTTACAATACATTTGCGAGAAAAATGAGACAATTTTTTTGTGTTTTGATATTAGTTGAAAAGTCGCAACAATCTTTGCAATATAAAAATGGCTCAGAGCGCTTCCAAGGAGGTTCTACCATTCAGATTATTTATCTGTTTTCTTTTATTATTTTGGTGATATTCTACTTTTAAAACGGAACTTCAATATAGGCACTTACAATGATTAAGCATTAGTTTTCGGACTTTCCATTTTTAATTTAGTTGAATTTACAGTACTTAAAATGAATGAGCTTTAGTTTTACGTGGCGGTCATTTTTAATCAGACTATGGTATTCACGATTCTCCCACCATGGAAAGTTGAATACAGTTTTGTTAATAATTAATTGAGTAATATTGAAATATATAAGGAAGCATGAAAAAAGTATAATGCCCTTTATTTCACCTCCTAGCTTTAATTTTTTTCTTATTCTCGTATTGTGCATCTCCTTGGTTTCCTGTATACTTTTTTAGAAAATAAAAATAAAACACTTTAAAGGCTATGCACGACACGTAAGTACCTACTTTACCGCACGCACACACTGCATTTTGGTAAATTAGGTACTTAGGTGAGAGTACCTACTTTACCTCACTTTCCATTGTATGTTACGTAATGTTTAACTATCGAACAATGTATACAGGCTTCGTAAATGCATTTTCTGAGGAAGGATATTGTAAAACATTTTATTCTTTTGTATAGTTCTAGGTCAACGAAAAGTACCCTATACATTTTGATTCCCTTTTGTGTATATACGTTTTTTGGAGCATAAACGGCCGTACCTTTATAAGTTAACTTAAAAGTTTGATTTTTTCACAGCTTTAAGGGACTGTAGAGCTGAGTTTAATTTCAACTCGATACTTCCACGCGCTCCCGAGACAAAGGTCTAGACAGACATTCGGAGGGACAACAAAGTGATCTTATGAAGGTTCCGTTTTTTCCTTTTGAGGTACGGAACCCTAAAAACGCTTTTGCACGTGGATTTAATGTCGGATCCAGCCCCCCAATAAAACATGATATAAAGATATCTGGTATAAAGATATAAAGATGTAGACGACCAAAGGGTCGTCTACAATCTAACGAAGTCATTTTACGAAAATTGATCCGAGACGGCTTGTTATGCGTTAAGCAAAATAAAAATTAAGGTGGTTTTTAGGGTTCCGTAGCCAAATGGCAAAAACGGAACCCTTACAGATTCGTCATGTCTGTCTGTCTGTCCGTCCGTATGTCACAGCCACTTTTCTCCGAAACTATAAGAACTATGCTGTTGAAACTTGGTAAGTAGATGTATTATATTTATAATAGAAAAAAAAACACTAAATTTTGGGGGTCCCCCCATACTTAGAACTGAAACTCAAAAAAAAAAAATCATCAAACCCATACGGGGTAGTTGTATAGATAGGTCTTCGAAAATGGAATTGAGGTTTATTACATATTTTTTTTCTAAACTGAACAGTTTGCGAGAGAGACACTTCCAAAGTGGTGAAATGTGTCCCCCTCCCCCTTAACTTCTAAAATAAGAAAATGATAAAACTAAAAAAAAATATATGATGTACATTACCATGTAAACTAGCAGCGAAAATTGGTTTGAACGAGATCTAGCAAGTAGTTTTTTTTTAATACTTAGGTCATAAATCGTAAATCGCAACTTCTGATCTCTACAGCTTTGTACGGAACCCTCGGTGCGCGAGTCCGACTCGCACTTGGCCGGTTTTTTAGTTTACCTAGCTAAAATCCACCTTCAGCCGGGTCAAGCCGCGTGAAAGTCAAAAATTACCTAAAGGGATCATACTCCTGTGTGCAAGTTTCATCCAAAAACAGCCAGAGAGCCAGATGGGAGACAGACAGAGCTACTTTCGCTTTTATAATATTACTATGGACAGTTACAATTCCACGTTTATAGTCGTAACAAATTAGTTAGCAGTGCGTTTCTATTTCGTCAGTAGATTCCTCCGCGTCCACTCGCAGCTCTACTAAGTATTACATCGGGTGCAGGAATCGATTAAGTCTCCATTAAACATAGTTATTAAGTCAGTTTCGCGCTCTGTGTGCAGCAATGTCGCGGCTGTGTCTGATTGTAACAGCACATAATTACATGTTTAGTTATTTAATGAGGTGGCCAAAATGTGTACAACTCAAGGTCCCTCTCTCTCGGTGACTGGCCAATGTTGCTGTGTATGGGACAAGGATGGCTAAGAAAACCGGCATACAATAGATATAACTTGAGGTCTTTAAGTCAAGAGTGAATAGGTTTCATCTAGGCAAGCGTGATTCAACTTCGACCACATCTTTGCTTTTTATCAGGTGAGATAGTGATCAAATTTGAGCCTAGCTAAATGGGTCAAATGCAAGCCTACCAACAGTAAAAATAATCTTCAAGTTAGCCTGAATAAATTATAAGAGAATTAAAAAACTTAATCCTTGCGATCCTTGGTGTGAGCAACCATGGGCATCGAAAGCCATGCATGAGCATTAAAAAGCCTGTTGCATTTGCGATTCTGCTTTGTCTCAAATTTATCATCGTCCTTGTTTCCAAGAAATGAGAGACGGCCCGGCCTACCGCTTCTTTGGCGTCCAGTTCAAAAGAGGCTGCCAAACAACTCTCCCGATCGATAGAGACGACATATTTATTGATGTCAACAGAATAGACAAGAGCAATTATGATTACGTAATTTAAGTGGTGAGTGATTAGATCATATT
Source organism: Ceramica pisi (assembly GCA_963859965.1). Taxonomy (NCBI): domain Eukaryota; kingdom Metazoa; phylum Arthropoda; class Insecta; order Lepidoptera; family Noctuidae; genus Ceramica; species Ceramica pisi. The sequence continues at coordinate 415,550 of OY982542.1, forward strand.
TTTAATTCTAATTTGAGTAATAAAACTTTGATTTGCAGATATTGCCTAGCGTTCTCTACCAATCAACTTACGTGTTCTTAATTCAAATCTATGGAGAATTTTAAATTAATCTATGGTTACAATTATTTTATAAATAAGGCTGAAAATAGCTAATGGTGTAGGTACAAGCGTTGATCTGTGATTGGGTCATCTTCTGGACGTCTAGACAGATACCCACAAGTGTCAACGCACTGCTTATCATTTAACTCATAGAAAACATAATTGACTGCGTGCTTAAGTTAATATATTCTAGTGCAACATTAACCTATGCTTATCATCGTACATACACTGGTACGATTCTAGAACAATGCGATAAATCGTATGTAAGTGTTCCATGAACGATTTGGACTTAGAAACGCCTGGCAAGCACTGACTTTTAAGCACAAGGGGAACAACTGTGATTTTTCTCCATCTTTGAGCGCCTATGGCACTCATGTGCGTTTAAAAAATTCAAAATACAACAGTCAAAATAGGCTGAGAGCCAGCACTTTTTGTACGTCAAGTTTTACAAAAGACAGTCCCCCAAAACGCCCGCCCGTTACCACTTCTTAGTGTTTTAGCTGTGCAGAAGAAGTGGCCAACAAACTCCCCAGCAACACATCTGTCTTTTACGTTTTAGAAACTAGAATTTTACAATAATTAGTATGCAAAGTAATTAATACATGACACAAAAAAATATAATTTATCACTTGTCAGCTAGCACACTATGACAATAAAACAAAATACACACTTAAGCAAGTGTTGACGTATGTGGATTAAATAACTATTTTTTTTTTATTCCAATAAGGTTTAAACCAGTTATATTACCCATAGTAGTGGGTTAAAGCCCCGCAATTGGGTTTTAAGTAGCTTGAACCCGGTTGATTTTCCATGTTCACTCAGAATATAGCGGCTTTTTATTCAAAGAATGTTCGGATACCCGTATCATACAGTAGACCTCCTGCAAACAAATATTTTTCCGCTTAACATTAATGTGCAGAATATAGCGTTGTTATCAAACGATGTTGACCTCCCTCACGTTGGTGGACAATTGATGGCCTAAGCAGGTTCATTCATTTTATCCATTTTTTTTCCTTCGGAAAATCCGTCGCTAAGCGGAACCCCAAGAAGGCGCATCTGCGGAAACTGCAGCGCTCCATATGTAAATACACGTCCGAGGGCATCGCCGGCGCAGGTTATACGCGCGCACGCGACCACCGCGGACACTGTCGCACTACCAGCGGCGCGCGCGCACGCACCGTAGCCGACGAAATATTTCGCGCGAAAACTTTTAGTGATCGTAATTTAAAAGTTCGAAGTAGTGATGTCGAAAGCTGAGGCAGCGATGGAGGAGAAGGACTCGTTCAAGGGCAGCGCGGGCGTGGACATGGAGGTGCTGATGAAGGAGCTGGGCCAGGCGCGGCGCTTCCACCTCTGCAACTATGTGCTGCTGGCGCTGAGCGTGTACGTGGCCGCGCTGTACGCCACCAACTACGTGTTCCTGGCCGCAGACGTGCCCTACAGGTACACATTCTTATCACGCGTGATATCTAGTCACGGATGTCCATGCACTCGGCGTGCGGCTTAGACGTGCCGTTCAGGGTAACTCAGCCAGTTAGTTAGACGATAGATCCTATCGATTTGCAGATAAAGCGATTTGATACGAGGTGGAAGCATGAAAAATATATGTCAGGATATTTCCAAAACATATCCGGGTCGAATATTTTCATTGAGATGTGATATATTATATTAGACGGATATATCAGGTATGCAGTTTAGCTGGGCTGGCTACCCCAGACAGGGATTTGTCATGTTTGCGTTGTTTTCTGCTCAAATTAACGCATAGAAATAGTTCACAAAATCAAAACTAATATTTTTTGAAGAAATCCGGAGTATATTTGCCTCCTTGTAAATACAAGTTGCTATATTTTTTATTGGATTATTAATTTATGCTTCAAAGCCATTTTCTCAATGTCATAGTAACTCTTAACTTTTCCCATGAGGTTAGGTTAGACTTCTGTATTTGGAACCAAACATAAAAAAGTATTTAAATTAGAATGTATGTCCTTTGAGCTCGATACCATTTAAATACCTTGATCTTTCATAACGATTACTTCTATGATTTTCGATTATGTAAAAGTTAAGAATAAATTAGAATAATAGTTCCAATATTATGAAATTACATTACATTTTTGCCATTTTCGATATCCGCGAGGCCAGCTACTTCAAAAAATCATTGGAATCATACTCCGGGTTGCCTGGAAGATATCGCGAAATGCGATAAGGCCGCCCATTGTATGTGTTTTAGTTTTACGTTTCCTTTTATATTTAACTTTTGGTGTACAGTAAAGTATATAATAAATAAATAAATACATCGTATTATACCCTTACTATACGTAGTATAGACAAAGGACCTATTAAAAGGAGGAGGTCTCTCACATGTCGTCTTACTTTTAAATATCGTTGAGTATTGTTTTATAACAGATAGAGTATAATATAAGTAACATGTTCGATGGCAGTTTTTAATACAATCATCCTTTTGTTAAAATATCTATATTTCTACGACCTAATGTATAACAAGTCGTAGTGTCTCGATGTGGTAGTGCGAGCAAACTTGACTTCCGTCAGACAGCCTCACAGACGCATCCGCCGGTAGCCCGGGGACTGGGGAGAGGGGAGAGGGGTGACGGGCTGCGCTACGAGCTACCGCTACGCTTTACAGGCTACGGCTCGCTTGCGGCCTACGAGACTACGAGACTACGACACGTCAGATTCGATTTTTCGATTTGCTTTTTTTTAAGTCCCGAAAAAATCAATATTTTGATGTCCAATAAATGTGCATTAAAAGATAGAGTTGTCTCTACTAGAAAGTTTACGGCAGTTAAATAATTTTAAAAGTTAATAAGTTAAACAATCTTGGTGAGTCTTTTAATCGTCGATTAGTTTAAGCAGTAGTTTATTTGTTTAATATGTGTACAAGTCATATCAAGATTGTTTATCCTTATTTAACTATCTAATTAAACCTTTCTAGTAGAGATTCAATACTAAGCGTAAGCATTAATTGATGCCAATAATAAATGAATAAAATTAATTTAAATACTACACACAGGCCATAAAATCTTTAAATCTTCATTTAATTTATTAATGGTTAATTCATATGTTATCAATCATAAATAAATGCAGAAATGAACTTAATTATACATAGTTGGTTGTATCTTTATAACACAAGTGTTGGCCGTGTTATTGCTGCTGAGATTTAACGGGAAAATATTCATAACTTATTAAAAGTGTTATCTTTCCTCATCGTGTCTGCGTGTTTGATACTTTCGAAAAGAGATTTCCAAAGCCATGACGTCGGCGCACACGCACGCAGACCGGTACGCGGCACCACACACGTGTGGTAAAGGTAATACCCTACCCCGTGCAAATACCGGTACCCGTGCACATGTTCCAACTTCTCATAAGCTTGTAATTGACGTGTTTTTTTTTTTTGGCGTTTTGGTGACTCACCTTGGTTGAAACCAATCAATAGCTGAATTTAAATTTGTGTTTTATAATGAATTTTCTTATTTTGATCAATTTCTGTCATAAATAGGCACTTCTCCAGTAACGAAGAAATCCCCGAAGTTTTTTAATCATAGTTTTTATTATAGTCAACATTCAAAACATTTATGTTTTGATGATGATATGATTGTGTCAGAGATTCACAAAAACATTGACCGAAACACAATATTTGTAGTTACTAACTACAAATACAAGTATTTATAACTATATAAACATGGATGAATGTTGTGTTTACATAGCGCACTGGTGAGATCTCATTTACAATGTTTTGTGAGCAATAACTTAGTGCTAACTCATTTCAGTACGTATCTCAACATTATTAATTTGTTCTGATTATGTATGTGAAGTAAAGGGTAATGTGTGATTTATGACAGCTTACCGTACTCAAGTTAGCTGTCCTAGTTGCTAGCCGACCTAAGGACTCTCCGGAAGTATTTTAAAGTTCTGTCACACTTCTCCCCAATAAATGCGACCGGTTTTTAGACAAAAGAATTCGATAATCGTAAACCGATATAAAGTGGCCGGTCACTTCCGTCCTACAGTTTGAATGAAGAGTGCACTTCCTTCCTGGTACGAAGTGTCGCGGAACTGCGCGCGCACACTGCGACCGCGGTCATCTTTCATGCGTAAATGAGAAGATGGCTGACCGCGTACCTTAATAGTTATGAGAAAAACAAAACTCATTGAAAATTGTAGGTAAATGTTTAGAGCTAGATATGTTAGGTAGATCTACTCTTTGGAACGTGCAACTGCCGCGCTGGAGATAGGGTCGGTGAGTGTTTTGTTGCGGAACAACTTGCTGCTCTTGTGGCTAGCAAGGCAGAATTAGTTCAGTTAATTGACTGACAGACCTTGGTTAATTATTTAAAAGTACTGTACAGTAACTGGTCTATTTGAGTTTTGAGATAAAGGATTTTGTTATCCAGTATATTTCATAGATTCTTGGAAAATTCTTGGATTGTTGGAGGTACGTAAATTCAGAGGGCCAATTCTACAAATTTTTAACAACTTTCGCATTCGCATGACAATCTCAATCTGTCAAAAAAGCCTTAATTTTCATACATTTTTGACAGTTTGCGATTGAGATGTGAATGTGAAAATTAGTAGAATTGGCTCACAGATCATATTTCGAGATTTCTTACAAAAAATATTATTTACTAGTTAGCTTTCTCGAGAAAATACATGGTTCCTGCTGTGGGACAGACCACAGCTGCAGTAGTAGCAATATAAAAATTAATAGACTATGACGTATATTAAATGAAAAGATTTTGCGCACACATCACCAACAGTTTGAGAAATAAAGTTCTAGGAAAATATTAAGTACAAAAACATTGCGGTCAAAACAACTTTTGTTCATATACAGCTGCGACCGCAGGGTGCCGAGTGTTTGAAGAAGATATTAGTTATTCAATGAACTGTATAGGAGGCGCTGCTTCAATAATATTTGTTGATTTAGGTTCGGTTAGAGGACAGATAGCGGCCATTTAAGGCAGTCATCTGATTTTACCCAATTACCCGCATATTTATTTGTTCTAAAGTTGCGAACCAGGGAAGTTTGAAGGGCATCCGAATATAGAATCTATAGATATTTAGTGTTTGTAAAGGTCGAATACCTGAAAGAACTTGTATGTAATAAAAATAATAATAATAATAAAATAATGCTCCATTACATTTGAAATTTTTAACGGGGCCTCTTCGAGTTGGTTTCGGCCCCTCGTACGCCTACCAAAGGACCGGGTCTCCAGGGACCCGAGAAAGTAAAAAAGAAAAATAAAAAAATAAAAAAAGGGTACAGGAAAAGTTTTTTTTACTGTTCATAGGTAAACGTTTGACCATTATCTCACCTGATGGTAAGCGCTGATGGGGTCTAAGACGGAGCACGTTTGCCGAGAAGTAACCTATTCACTGTTGACTTAAAGACTCCCAGGTTGTAGCTGTCCGCACTATGAATGTGTGAAAGTTCATCGGTTCAGGTCAAATTCATCAGGAAAATGCAAAGTTGTTAACTGAATCGTTGTCAGTGTAAAGAGTTAGGTTGTAGAGGGTTTGCTATCATTTAGTGGTCTTTAAAAGGCTGAAACATTTTTCATAAATCAAAGCTAAGAATTTTCTCCATTAAATTATCTTTATATCATAAAAATAAATCAAAATCGGTTAATTCGTTTATCCGGTTTTTCCGATGCTACAGACAGACAGGCACACGAAGCCTGGAGGCTCACTTAGCTTAGGATATTTGTTAATGATCGAATGTGTATTTTTAACCGACTTCAAAAAAAGGAGGAGGTTCTCAAATAGTTTGCATTTTTTTAGGTGTTTGTTTGTTACCTCATTACTCCGTCATATATGAACCGATTTGAACATTTTGGTCCAATAGAAATTTTATCACTATCTATTAGGAACTTCGGCTTTTAAGTCAAAATAGCTGGAATTCGTTTATTTGGATTACGATTTTTTGTCGCCCGAGTAAAAAAATTGCGTCTCTCTCAGCCCAATTTGAATAAATGACTTTGGAATTTTGAATTTTTATGAGACACAGGCCAAACCACGTCAAACTTTTAACACTCCTTTGTTGGCCGGGCGTCAAAAAGATCACGTGTAAAAGAGTTATTTGTAACCTATTGACAAAATTAATAACATTTATTTATCATTTACCAACACAACATAACATACTGTAGGTACTTTTACCTATTTGATACATGAAAACAGCTTTATAAAAAGTGCCAGGTTTCAGTTGCACCTCTAAATTAATTAACATTTTAATTAGAACTATGAGTTATTAGAGGCTTGATGTAATAACTTGAGCGAGTCATTAGGTAAAACCAGACTTCATTTATGCGCTTCTTTAATCACAAAACAAAACGGTCCGCGGTATCATGACGCTCATCAGAGCTGAACTGAGACGTTATCTGTTTAATTGTATGATTGTGGGCACTGTGCCCGACATCCGGTCCAGTCTAATTTAGCACGTGATACGCTGGACCTGGCTTAGTTATCTGCATTTGTACCACTCTAGACACGTCTCTGACGACGGTGAAAAGCTTATCCCCAAGACTTCGGTCCCCTGGTCTATCTTACAAGATCTGCGCTTTTTTCAGGGTAAAAGTATGAATAACTTTATTCATACTTTTACTATGAACACTCATCATCATCATCATAACAGCCGAAAGACGGCTACTGCTGGACAAAGACCTCGCGTGTCACTACAAAAACCGTCCTGTCTCGCATCCATCGGCTAACCGCGAACCTCACCAGGCCATCGGACCAGGCGGTCGCCACCCCAGAATTCTTCGACCCCATCGATCATCTGTCCTGCGAGCAATGTGCTCTGTACACTGCTACTTCAGTTGGTCGATCCATCAGGATATGTCTAATGGACATTCAGTGATAGTGTAATCTATCTATTAATCTGAGAATAAAGAATTTATAAATCAGTATTTAAACTAAATAAATGGTTGTTTTTTTTTAGAAATAAGCCGGTAGGCCTGTAGTCCTTACAATCATATAAACAAACAAACGTTTTATCCCTTTAATATTAGTTCGACTTCGTTAAACATCATGAACTTGAACATGGTATGGTGGTGGAACATGGTATCTGTGATGCTCCAGATAATATCGTATCGTACGGCATTATCTATAATTTAATTTTCCAGAAATCAAACAACGATTGGATTTATGTGATCATTATTGGGGCACTAGCTCAGAGGGCCTAGCATGAATATTTTGACGTATAGTAACGTTAAAATAAGTGAATATTGAATGTGAAAAACTTAAACCCCATAGTATTTCGGTTTAATTTTATGGGACATGCATAATTTATACCATTTAAAAATTTTAATGTAGTACATATCTGATTCAATTAAATATTATGTGCAAAACGAGTATTGTAGCTATGTTAAAATTTTACGTAACGTACTATACGTCAAAATTATTCGTGGTAGCCCCCCAGATCCAAGCTATTACATGACTCTCTATAAAACAATCTAATTACTTTTACCTTCTAATTTATTTGAATCCTGTTCTAAAGTTTTTCATTAATCCTTACAAAGGTTTATCAACTGGCCAGTACGACCAAGAAGGTCTGCGGTTCCTACAGACAGATTTAAAGACACAAGACGCATTGTTTGTAAGTCGCTTATAATACTGTACCTATCTCTGGGATAAGTTAGAGATATAGTAAACGGAGATATAAACTAGTAAATAATTTCATTCACACGCAAAGAAATGCGTCTCGGTCCCAGTCGAGGCTGTCACAGCTGTCAGGCGAAACGAATTGAATTGATTCAGCTGTTAGACTCACATTGCATTGCAAACGACATTAATTGAATAATTAACTAAATGGAAAGAAACCGACGCGTGATTCAAGTAAGTACCTACGTCGTTTGCTGAGAAAGTCAATACTTATGTTTCAGGAACATTTAGGAACACAGATAAATAAATATTGTAAATTAGTTTATCTTTACTGCACATGCATATTAATTCTTAGCACAATTTTTATGACTTACGGCGAGTCAATGTTCTTCTGCAAATGATTTATATTTATATAGTGATTTATTAGTATATCCATCATGTCCATGTTCATGTTATGTTACTTGATTATAACATTATTGTATAAGTTCAAGTTTTTCCAACTTAACAGACGGATGTGTTTCCTGGGAGAATTTTGCGCCTTGCGCTGCTACAATTTTTTCTAAGTTTAAACTAGGAATTGCTGACGGGGGCCCGGCGTTTTAGGGAACTGTCTTTACGTAATTGTCGTTCAAAGTGGGTTGGCTCTCAGCCTAATTTAATTAAACGAATTTGAACGATTTACCATTGGCAGGCGCGAGAACACCACGCGTAAAGTAACAAAAAATATGTTTAATTTATTTGTATGAAATAAATTAACCACAACACTAATGTACCATTTAATTTTATGTTGGTTTCAGCGTCGTCCGTCGTCTCTCTCATGAAATATTTGCTATTGTCCCGATGTACGGAATTATCGCAATTATTCACATCCGCTGATTGTATGAGACGCAGGCGCATGACGTGCACGCTGAATCGTAAGAAAACCGCCACTTTGAAAAGAAGATGCCAAATCATCTTTATCGTAATACTAGCTGTCCCCCGCGGCTTCGCTCCCGACATCTAGCAAATTTCGTATTTTTTTCTTTCATGCAAACCTCGCCCTTACAATTACGAATCCAATTTGGATCAGTCTTTACGAAGTTATGCGCGTATATACAATTCGGAGATTCATTTTTATTTACATAGATTAAACACTTATATTTTGAGGAATTTTCGTGGTCTACGTCGCGTTGGGAACTTTTTTGAGGACTATTTATCTATTTATAAGTGAAATCCTTTACCTTACACTAATACATCCTCAGTAGAGTACACGCATCTTCCCAACGTAGATATTTTTCTGTATCGACCCGAAGTCATACTCAAAAATTAATAACGTACCTGTATCATTATATTCATTTTGAGATTGTCTGTCTATTTAAGAAAAATACATCATCATCTGCCTAGCCTTTTCCCAACTATATTGGGGTCGGCTTCCAGTCCTACGGTACTCCTTGGCAAGACCGGTGTCAGATTTTCTGGCTTCTGACTATCCGTAACGACTGCCAAAAATCTCCAAATGACAGCCGGGACCAACAGCTTGACGTGCTTTCCGAGGCACGGAGGAAACTCGGTATGTTAAGATGGTCACCCATCCACAGACCAACCTCGGCGTTGCTTAATCTTGAAGATTGACCTGTGCGGCTGTTATAATTTAGCCACGAGCACCTCTAAGAAAAATACATGTATTTAAGGAAAATACATGTCAGATTAAAAAAATATACCTGTCTCGAATTAAAAACCCTTAATTTAGGTACTGACTTTTGAAATAACATAATAAATTAACAAGTAACAAGCTGCAGCATAATGGTAACTCTTTGAATGGCGTGTTGTGAGGACATACAATTTCTGCTTATCATCTGAAGTTGGCGTCATTTGCGATCATTAGCGTGTTTGCAGGTAACCACATTACAGCACACAATGTGCAAACCTTTTTCACAAGCTATGATCACTTTGTGTTTGTGTTTCTAAATTAATTTGTGTCATCAATCAAATCAATTAATCAAATCTACCTTTTCTTTTGTAAGTAGGTACATAACTTTATTCTTATTTTGCCCTAGCTTCGCGTTCGCCAGCGGCTTCGCGTTCATGTCGGAAAATACCCCAAGGGAAAATAATTCCAGGATCAAAAGCCGCGGTGCTATTCCGGGCTATAAATCTATATGTGTCGAATATCATCCAAATCCGTTCAGCCCTTCTGGGGTGGTCTAAACTTTTGCATTTATAATAGTCGTAAGGTTGTTGACAAATACCTATTGATTTATCAGTTTGTAACACAAAGGACAAGGAGCTCTTTTCGTTTCACTGCGTTGTTTCCATTTTCTCCCTCTTGATTGATTTGAATGTTTAAATGACTGCACCTAATTAGTATAAACAATCAATTAACTCTGCGGTTAATAAGGAAAACGATTAGTGGTCAGTTCTCGTACCAAAATGAAAGATTTGTCAATCTATTAAATAATTTTATAGGTATAACGTACAACCAAAGCTTACGAACGATTCACAGATAGAAATGTTAAGGATATTATATTCCATAATTATGTTAAGCGAGTATCATTCTGCAACAATGATGCAGAAAGGAGCGTCCGGTTGTCTGTGGAAAGGTTACAACCATGTCACAACATGCCTCCTCATGGACAAGTTCAGTCAGAATTCTTGAATGAAGCTGTCGTAAGACGCCGCGCCGCGGATGCGCTTCGTTAGCGCGCGTGTACGTTGACCCGCTTCGCGTAATCGCTCATCATCGTATAAATGCCCACGCGCATGTCCGATGTCCGCTCATTAAGATAAGATAAGATAAGATTTATTATTTTCTCCCACAAAGTACATCTTACAATATTTAGGATTACAAAATACATTCATGGTACAAAGGTTTGTGGGAGTCAGGAATCCAAACTAGGATACCCTGTGCTATGGACTCCTGGCCCCCCTCTCCAAGATTGGGTTTAACATAACAAATTTAGCATGTTCTATTTATTGTATAAAATAATATCACGAAAGGACAACAATAAAAAAATAAAAAATATAACAAAATAAAATTGCCTGAGTGTTTTTAAGTGTGTGAAGTGTGAGTGTGAGGTGGAAGGTGTTGTGTGTATGGTATTGTGTTGTGTGTGTGGTATTGTGTTGTGAGTGAGTTATTGTGTTGTGTGTGTGTGTGTGTATTTAAAAAAGGATTATGATGGTGTATTGTGTCTGTACGTATAATGCTGGATGTGTATACGAAAGTGGGCGGGATGTGGTGGCGGTATGGCTTTAGGGAAAACGCTAGTCTAGGCTATGATATTAAGCAATTTTTCCGTTTCTTCATAATCCAGTCCTTGGAGCCACTGGGTAACCTTCTTTTTACACTCTATCCTAGACAGATTAACAATTTCCAGCACTTTGTTAATTTTATTATATAATCTACTTGCTCTGAATTTATAGAAATTCCTAGCAAAAGATGTTTTTGCCGTAGTTGTTTCACAGACCTCATAAAAACGTCTATTATTAACTTTATGTTTTGCAGTAGAAGTGTCTATGGAGGAATGCTTTTTTATAACAGTTATTAGCACATACAGCTGCCTGATCGTCAATACATTTGCGTCTTTATATAGGCTAGTTGTAGTGTATAACCGTGGTTTGAAGAGAGCAACTTTTAGGAGAAGTCGCTGCGCTCTTTCGACGTTTAGGATATTCGTTTTATACGAGCCGCCCCAGATGGAAATACCCTACGACAGGATTGATTGGCAAAGTGCTTCGTACACAGTTTTAACCAGTTTCCAACTCGCTACATGCCTAATATATCATTTACTAACTAGCACTTCGGCCGCGACTTCGTTCGCGCGGGTTTAGTTGGTACCTACTCCACGAACTTAATCTCACCACTTATCTTCTAATCGTGTGGTCACTGTGGGCAGTAGGTCTAACGACCCCACACACCCTCCCTAGTGTTAGACTTCCCCACTCATCACTATCACTACATAGTATAAAACAAAGTCGCTTTCTCTGTCCCTATATCCCTATGTATGCTTAAATCTTTAAAACTACGCAACGGATTTTGATGCGGTTTTTTTAATAGATAGAGTGATTGAAGAGGAAGGTTTATATGTATGATAACATCACAGTATTTCTGTAGTGTATTTAGTATCAGCATTGCACCCGTGCGAAGCCGGGGCGGGTCTATACTAGCGATAGACTAAACGTAGGGCAGTTCGCTCAAACCGCAAAATTTTTCGTTCTTTGAGTATGTTTATACCCGTCGTAACTTTTAAACGGAAGGTCCGATTTGAATAATTTAAGTTTAGTTTAATTTACATTTATATAACCAACCTTTTTTCAAACTAATTTAAATGGATAAAGATTAATATCATAATACTAAAATTAGCAATATTCCATTCCACCGGGTTTTGATTTTCCGCAGCGTACGCTACCTATATAAGTTTTTTTTTTTGAAATTGTTTCACAACTTGGCGCTTGGGTTACATATTAAAGTTTCATAGGGATTCCTAACTTATTGAAAATATTATATAGCTTGTGTTCATCGAATAATGTAGGATTCTAATGGTGAAAGAATTTATCAAATTGGCCTAGTAGTTGCGGAGCCTATTAAATTCAAACAAACAAATAGAATAGAATAGAAGTGTACATTATTACTTTAGTCCTTATTTTCATAGATCATTTGCTATGTCAGTGGATAGGGATGGCTGATCGTTATTGTAGTTGTCTAGTTGCTTATCAGTGATAGGTACTCGTAGAAAGCTACACTGTCTTTCGACTACTATCTACTTTTTTGATTTAGTTTGTCTATATTGTCTGACTGCTAGAGTGCTAGATACTTCACCTTCTCATAATCTACTTTATTCCGGAAAATGCTGCTGTCGAGGGATCGGGCACGGTAGCTGCGGTGCAATGACAGAGCTATTTGAGTCACGTATCAGGTCAAGATCTTAATTTGGCAGTAAGTCTTCCTTAGGTCATAGACGATGCCATAGCATCGTGTGCAAAATTTTAATTATGGATTAGTTGTCGTTTTGGTAACAATTGAAGACAGGTCTCAGGTCAAGCTCAAGCGCAGCGCTCATCAGCGAACATAATGGTTGGCGGAAGACAAATTCAGTTTTTGTTGTTAACAGCATTATTCAATTAAGATGCGAAAAACAATTGCTAGCGTTGACATGTTATTTACTTGGCATCGTTCACAGTATGTGTGTGTATATTACAAAAAGTAACGAACAGGCAGTCACGGTATCATATACAAACGACGGCGAACGTCATGAAAACGTTGAACAATGATCGTGATTGTTCGCTCGTTCATGACATCTATTACTGTATATCAATAGTTTTTATCAGCACATCTTTTGAACATTTTAATGACAGTTGGTCACACGTGTATAGTGATATAGACAATTTGGTATAACAAACGCAGTAAGTTGACGTTAGTTTTGATTTTTTACTAACAATAAACACAAAAAATCGAGTTTTAAATAGATAAGTTTTCCTTTCTTTTCTAGTTTTAATTGAAATATACTTTGAGTTGGAGCACTCTACCAAGTGGAACATGGTTTGAATAAGCTAATGCTATACATTAATTCTATTCAAAGACTTGATATTTTACCACTTTGTCGGTAAAATATAATAATAATAATTGATAAACACAGACACACCCCTACAAAATTACAGCTGTCTATTACTAACGGTCTCTAAGCTATACCTCGGACATGACGAAACTATAAGGGTTCCTTGTCAAGTCTACGGAACCCTAAACACGATATGCTGTAAGTCGCGGGCGAATTTCGGACTACCAGCAGTAGTTTCGGCTGCGCGTTGTCTGTCAGTCCCTCAGAGTTTTATATACTCTTACGTATTGATTAAACATCGTCCTCATTTGATTCCGGACCTCTAGTGAGCCTTCTGGGTTAATTACGTTAAAGTGAATGTTGACGCCAGAGAGGAACTGTATGCGTGTTTCGCGGTCACATTAGATTCAAGTTTTCCTCAATTCGTCCGTGGTCCGCTTACGACCGGCGTCAGCTGACCAATCATGGGTATAATCAAACGATAGATTTCCTTCGGTTTTCCTGCTCGTGGTAATCTATGTAAAAGTCTTGAGTGACTGACAGACAACGCACAGCGAAACTCGTAGAAAGCTGTGCATGTCGCTTCCTTGAGGAGTGTAGGGGGCCGTTCAAGTATTACGTTAGCAGAATTTTAGACATTTTTAACTCCCCCCTCCCCTTATCAGCAATAGTAATCAAAGCTCTTACCCCTCACTCCTCTGCTTACGTAAGCATTTGCATAGTTTTTACTCGCGACCTATTTTCCCCACATTTGTTATTTTTTTACTGAACTGTGAAAAATCGCATGAAAGTAAAATTTACTAACTAGCCATAATTATGCCAAATCGAATCTACTAAGGCCCGATTTTTTAATAGTCAGATAACTTTTATTCGAAGAATAAATAAGTCATATTGACATATTTTCCATACAAAAGCTGTCAAACGGCCATTTTTATCCCTCGGGTAAGAGTTATCGGACTATTGAAAAATCAGCTCTAAGACTTGCAAACTAATAAAGTAATTAAATATTGCTGTCGTAATCACCATTAAAACCCCTCCGTCCCTCGACATGTCATCAAAAATAAGCATATTGAAGACACCCCAAAACCGTAATAATTGAACGGCCTCAGGGGAGCACTAAGGCAGAATTTCCCGAAATTCCCGCGGTATCGGGAAAAAATGGGGTATGCGCGAACGAAGTCGCGGTCAACAGCTAGCTAACCTAATCCTATTATACATATAAAAGTCTTCCGTTACGTAGTGACTGACAGACAACTCACAATTGAAACTAATCAACGTAGAAAGCTGAATTAAGTATGGCAAGCAGGGTCCTTGGGCAGAGTAAGGGAGCAATAAGAGAGGATTTTTGGAACGGGTAAAACAGAATCTGCGCGCACGAAGTCGCGGGCAAAAGCTAGTGGTGTATATATAGAAGTTTGCTGGTGTTATAGAGACAATTTCTTATCGCCAAGGTAGGCAAACTATATTTACTCCAAACTACAGAAGATTCATTCATTAAAATTTAAAGTCAAACAATAACGACAAACAATGATCATGGAAGACCAAGTAAAATGCTGTAATGGTGTAATTATGCGCAGTAACAATAGATCGTTACATTACATTAACCCATCAACTCGGCACTCGCGGATCATTTCCAAACGATTATAATTGAAATGATTCGTTCATTGACTCTAAAGAAATCACAAGTGTTCTGAGATCGGAACCAGGATTATCGTTTGGGGGGCTTGAACCCGTTAAGGTTAGGTTTTAGCAAAGTAAACAATTAAAACGCATAAAAAAGTTATAGTTTAACAGGCCGCCTTGGATTACTTGTCGTAAACTCCACAACGACTTCGAAGTTGCTGACTACAAAAGATATCTCGGTCTTTTAGCTAGCATCCTTGGTGAGGACAATTTATGCAACATTTAGAACGCCTGCAAATCTTTTTCTTTTCGCTTTTCCTGCTATTTCAAACTTAGTAAGCTGTTGTGCTGCTGCGATCTTTTGTAGGCTTTTGAAATCAAAGTCTCAGATAATTTTTACTCTAATCAATTTATTACAGAATTAAGCCCTTTCCGCGGCTTTGCTCGGGGTCTCATCTTTCAGTAACCGTGCATTTTTCGACATAAGGTAGCCTATGTTCATGCGTCATGATAATGAATTATAATTTAAATTTTTTAGTCATCCTAACGCTTACAAATATTTTAAATTAATGTGTAGTATTATTTGAACGGATGAAGTGCGCTGCTGTAGTAAGACGTCTTGTGTTGTTCTCGTTATATTCAAACATGAGTGTCGGAGGTGGCTGACGGCAACTATTTAGCAACCTGTTACTACTGAGGCAGAATCGTAGAATTCAATGTTAGCTTTGACACGTGCTGGGTTAAAACACGTGTTCGTGATGACAGATTGTGTGCTGTGCATATTTGTCACCATGTTGACATTGTGTCATTGGTGTCAAAAGCTCATGGTTATGAAATTCTGCAAAAGCTTGTTTGTAAGTAGGTAGGTACATTATTTTGATTGTCCGACAACCTTGACTATAATTTTTGTTTTGAGATCCCTTATCAATGGTATCGTAGTCTGTGTTTAGATGTTTGTTAATAAATCTCGAATCAATAATGGCTCACGTACACCGTAGACTGTGCCCCGGATTTGGGCATGTACAATACTCTTCATTCCGGGAAAATGTTCACTCAAAGAATGTTGCCGGCTGAGGCTAATTTATTATTAGGAACCAGAAGAATAACAGTATAATTACATATATATATGAATGAGTCGTTTCTATTATCTACCCATTAATAATTATAGGTCCAAAGTGAATACTATCGCGTACTGCAAATAGCTCGGGGGCAGTGGAGGGCAATCGTTTGCACTCGAAGGCATTAAGGGGCTGGTTCATCGACTGCACTCTTATAATTATCAGCAACTTGGTTGGGACAAACGATAGTGACGCGACGAGCGATGTGACGGAGGACTGAGGAGACATGTTTGGTGTGGGTCAGCTACTTCCGTGGAAAGTAGTTAAAGGTCACTCCTGGGGACCAACACCTTATGTCTGACTAAAGAGAATCAGCCTAGCACTCCCCAACTATGTTCAGGTCGGCATCCAGGTCAGCCGGATACAGCCTAGTACCACTATTTAAGATTTTCGAGCTGTCTATCTCACTTCTACAACTTTGTGGCAGCTGATCTGTGACTCTCTTTCTAAAGATCTTTTAATAGTAAGCGCCTCCCTGTGTCTGATGAATAAAATAATGTAAAAATTAAGGCTGGGTCACACCGCAGTTTATGAATATTTATATAAACTCATGGAAGCCGGTGACGACGAATTTCGAGCCCAAAATATGTTGCTAAATGTTTTGTGAAGCAATAAAGCTGTTTTGTTTGACAATAAGGAAAACTGTGTCAAACTATTGTCACATCGCATTGTTGAGATTTAGAGATTGAGACGATAGCCGAGGAAGATGGCGCACACTTCCTGGTCACCTGTCCGCAGGGGACCACTGTGAGGAATACCAAGAGACGTACTTTTTTTTTTTTTTTTTTTTGACGTACTGCGAGGTCATTGTATATTATTTTTTCTAATGTGTTTAGTGTTTACCTCATTTTGAACAGCTTCCCGTAGTAAATACAGGTACACACTTAACAGCAGAGTAGTTATAGTAGAGGGTCATTAGTATCAAGGACAATGGCACACGGCACGATGGATTTAACTAACAACTGAATTATCTTCATAAATAATAAAACAAAGTCGCCGTCTGGTTCTCTCTGTTTCTGAGCTGACTTCTTCCTACTAATATTATAAATGCGAAAGTTTGTTTGGATGGATGTATGTGTATGTGTATGTATGTTTGTTACCCTTTTACGAAAAAACTACTGGACGGATTTGGATGAAACTTTACAGTAATATAGGTTATTCATCAGAATAACACATAGGCTACAATTTATAATGATTTTATGTAATTTTGGTCATAATATAACGATACGTCTCAATTAAGTCGGGAAAAAATCTTCCATCTGAGAGCTATCTTGGCGTGCGCTGCCTAAACCAATGGAATTTCATAAAGATGATGTCCCGCAGGATTGTTTGTCTTAAGTAGATCAAAATAAAAGTCCGCGACAGCATATATCTATCTTTTATGTGCAAGCCAGTACGACCAAAATTGTGAACCATAAATTTAATTAAATTTGGTACCTACTATTTTACAATGCACATATTAGTAGACAATTATCTTATCAAAATGAATACATTTCTCGCATTAAGTATTTAATGTAGATAAACTTTGTCTTTCACACTAAGTAATTTGGCCGAATAGTTTAAAAGTTATCACGATATGATTGACTTGAACGGAGCGCCTAACGGCGGCGGCAGCACGGGCGGAGCGCGATGCAAATCAATAAAATTATCTTGGACCAAGTTACCAGCGATGCAACAACCTACAACTCCATCGACACAGTCATGTCATCTGAAGACTGTACAAGCTACCCCGTGGAGTTTCTTAACTCTTTGAAGCTATCCGGGGTGCCATCACATAAGCTCGAATTGAAAGTCGGTATACCCGTTTTGTTAATGCGCAACTTGGACGCCCCGAGACTATATTGTTATAGCACCGATAATACCCAATAACTTACCCTTCAATTTCAAACGTTTACAGTTCCCACTTAAAGTTGCATTTTCTATGACTATTAATAAATCGCAAGGGCAAACTTTGAAGGTAGCGGGGATAAATTTAGGCACGCCCTGTTTTTCCCATGGGCAGCTATACGTAGCTTACTCACGTGTATCTAAATCCCAAAATCTACATATTTACGATGAACAAAAAAAAATCAAATAATACAGGAGTATATTGCAGTAAAAACACAGATAAATTAACACAGATGTTCACTTATTCCAATTACATACCACATAATTCTTTACTTATTACAAAATCTATTAAAAAAACCGCATCAAAATCCGTTGCGTAGTTTTAAAAAATTAAGCATACATAGGGACAAAGAAAGCTACTTTGTTTTAGTAGTGATTAAATGCAAGTAACATTGGTCCGACCTGGGGCCCGAGTCTGCTATTTTTATATATTTGTCATTCCGACACGATCCCATTGTCATGCCATTGTCATTTTGCTAAAAGTTCGTAATCTGCTAAATTCATAATCGCACGGTCACTGGCACGTCAGTGGCCTGTCACTGGAACGTCAATGGTCTCGTAATAGAATTGCGTTAGGAATGCCGTATTGCTATTATTATAAAACCAAGCTAAATTTGAGCATTTATTCATGCCAGATTTTATTTATATTTAGTTTTACATATTATTTATTAGTGTTATAAGCAATCTGAAGTAGTGAGAAGTTCGTAAATACTAAATCTGTCATTATGTACGAGATTACCATTCATAAGGCTTTCTTTCAGTGGCGTGTCAGTGATTGATCATTGGAATGTCATAATGACGCCATTATGACGCCATTATGTTAGTAGATTACCAAACTTGTCAAAATCAACCATTTTGAAATCAGTGATCGACCATTCTGACACTATTGTAATAGCAGACTCGGGCCCCTGTTTATTAGTCAATGTTTAGTAATCCGTTTGTGCTGGATAGGATAATCTCAAGCCCGGGGAAGGACATAGGGCTACTTTTAATAAACACACCATACAGGTAAAGATTGATGAAGAAACCACTGGACTTAGCATTTTGTTTGCAGAGTCCTATAGCTTAAAATAATGAGCACTTAGAAAGGAATTCAAATAATTCCACTCTCAAGAGGTTCCCTCTAAATATTAGGTGTAGGAGTTCAAAGATTGTATGGAAACTAATTTTGAAGTTAGAAATCTGGGATGTACGATGTGAAGTTACATTAAAAAAATAACTTATTTAAAAAAAATGTCACGTAACTCAATGTGGCAGACCAAATTCTACGCGAGCGAAGCCGCGGGCAAAAGCTAGTTTTTCAATAACATAAAGAGTGATAAACAAGGAAGGGTGAGGTTGACTATGATTTCATTTCCAAACGTCACTATTTAAGTCTGGCCGCCAGGTCTCTAACAAAATGTTTTAATTTGTCGATGATAAATAAAAGTAAATAAAATCTAATGTGATTCCAACAATCGTGCCCACAATATATCCACGATTACTTTATCAGTTCTACTTAGTTGGATATAATAATTGATACACTTTGAATTGACATAGGAACACGGCTGTCTGACACTAAGGTCATTCAGATCTGACCCCAAAAGTGACAAAAAACAAGTTGTCCAAATAGCGTGATGTGTATTGACAGTGGCCACACAGGTCAACATCATCTACAGGTTGTTATGATATGTTATGACATAAACAAAGTGTCATTACTGCTGATTTGTTTGCCGAGCACACTCGCGCGCAGTCGCGTGTGCTTGCGAATGACACGCATTACGTGTCGGAGTCCATCTGTGACAAGTGTGGCTCTGTGTGGCTGCCATAAGGATCTATTGTTTTAGAGATATAGAGGCGACGAAAACTGTAACTGATCAGTGACCACGATATATTATTATTATTATTATCTCTATTTCGATGATTACGGGCCGGGACAGTCACTCTAGCTGCCATGTATGTAACTGATATCAAGCAATTCTTATTGAGATGTGTGCTGATTAGGTATACAGTATACTAGAAAAGATGACCATTGACCTTCCCAGCGTCTGTAAAAAACCGGACATGACCGCTGAAAGCTAGGTAATTCCCTGAATTTTGAGTTGAACTCGACTGGCGGGAGTGTTTGGCGCCGGTTCTTGTAAAATCATTTAAGAAAGAAACCATGTTATGTTTCTGCTATAGGCATACATAAAAACAAAATCAATCGCATTAACATGTTACTGTGTGCCAATTTTACTATTTTTCACATTGGTATCGCATTTGCATCTCAATCGCAAACTGTCAGAAATGTATGAAAATAAAGGCTTTTTTGACAGTTTGAGATTGACATGCGAACCACTGTTGGCCCACTGATGATTGATTGAGTCTCACGGACTTTTTAATAGCCTTTCGAGCAAAAAGATTTGCGTTTTGCAGTATCGCCGTGCTTATGTATTCACCGAGTTGTAGATGTTTTCTTGCCTCATCTAGGCTAGCTTGCTGTATTTATTTATATTCTGTGTATGGATCTATGCTAAACGACCTGTTGCCTGCGGCTTCTATAAGTTTTAAGTTCGCATAAAATGACTGTAAATGTCTCCAAAGTCCCTTAGATCTGTGTATCAAAATTCGTGAAAATTGTTTCAGCGATTAAGGCTTGTAGAATTACAAACAAGCTCACTTTCGACTTCACAATATTATTTGGGATTGATGTCGGTACAATAACCTGTGTCTGTCATACTAATTGTGCTATCAAGTCACAGTTGGTATCACTCGCAGTGCGTACGTATTCTGTGGGGTATCACCGCCGCGACTCTGCGCGGACGCAGTCGTCTGTGACTGCTACACAACCTGCTCATTACAGTAATTAGCTTTCAGCATTATAACGTTTTTGCGACGGAATAGTTCTGTCACTGCGTCATGCTGAGGTATTTATCCTTGCGTCGTGTTCAGCAGGGTCGCAGCAAGTGGTATGAGATAGTGATACGGAGACGATCTTTGAATATTTTTATGAAATCGTTGAAATTGATCCAGCTAGATTTGCTCTAGCTCATATGAACGGAGATATAATTTTGATTCCTACGTAATGATCCGATTGTTGAACCTACTTTATGTGACTCATAAAGCTTGCATATTTTGCTGAATTACATTAAGACCTAAGATTTATTTTGACTAAATTACGGATTAGTATTTTGTATGTTGTGATGCGCAAACAACACTTCACGGAAATTTTGATTCGCATTCTATTGTCAGTTCGCATCCATTACTTATGATGTCCATTGATATTGATAAAGATTCAATATTGCACCGGTGAGTGGCACCAGCTTACATTCCAGCATTTATTGTAGTTTTGCACTACTCATCTCATGACAGTATCTTCTACTTCTCCCCTTTCCGCATCGTTGCTTCGGGTCATATCAGCCGGTCCATTCTGTCAGCATGGTGGAGTGAGAGCGAGCATGAAGTGAGTTATCATTCCACCTCGTTTGCATGGATCGACAGCTCACGTATCGTATATTATCACATCTAACCACCCCCCCTCCTCCTCAGATGCGTGGTCCCAGAATGTGAAGCGTCGAACAGCTCGGTGTACCGCCCCCCCTGGCTGGAGGGCGCGCTGCCGGCGGGCGGCATCGAGTCGCGCTGCTCCCGCCGCGCTCCCCTCGACCCGCAGCTGCCTTGCCAGGAGGGCACCACCTTCGGGGAGGAACTCACCACCTGCGACCAGTGGCTGTACGAATCTAACAACACCATTGTTACAGAGGTATGTTACTGCAGCTTTCTCATTATAAACCTAACTACTTGTAATCTACCAGCGACTTCGCCACCATACTCTCTGGATGAAAAGTGTCACTTATCATACGGACATGGCCTATCCGTGTGAAAAGTTTCATTCAAATTCGCTATTCCGTTAACGTGTGGAAGCTATACAAAACAGATTTTCGCAATCATAATATTACTATGGATATTGGAAGTGAACAGGGAATATGCATTGAAAAAATATTTATTATCTACACAGTTTTTCTAAAAATATACAAAATTATAATATTAAGGTGGAAGCGCCAGGGTAGCCCGCGAAATTCAAATATTTTTATGTTTTTTGCAATTTGCCGGTCAGTGCGAAGCTGTATGTTGAACAAAATACAATTCGCGGCCGCAACGCATATTTATCTAAAGAATTATACCCATTTTAATTATCAATAATTATAACCCTTTAAGTCCATACAACTCGATTGAATGACTTTTTCACGAAATAACATTCAATCGAGTTATATGAACTTAGAGGGTTATATTGATGATTAAAATCGTTATAAACCTTTAGGTAAATGTTCTTTACGATCGCGAACCGTATTCTACACTACACATACAGCTTCACACTGACCGGCAAATTGCAAAAAACATGAAAATATTTGAATATCGCGGGCTACCCTGGAGCTTCCACCTTAACAGTGAAAATAGAATCAAAATTACTCGAAAAACAAACGAATTATCATTATTTTAAACAATCTATCTGTCGCTCTCGCGAAAACGCTGTAATGTATGACAGCTGTATAGGCGTCATGGAATCTGACGTCAAAGTTCATATCAGACTTCTCTTTCTGATTGTAATCTTTGAAGCTTCAAACTTCGTCACTGATGAAGATATAAAGATAATTTTATGATTGTTTTTTAGAGCTAAAAAGTATTTCATTTTGTAAATAAAAAAATTGCATGCAAATTCCCTAATACGTACCGTGACCTCTTTTTATATTACCTAGGTTTTTTTTATTTTTGAACCAACTCGCTATAATTTTTTCTACAACATGTAATTTTGTCTTCCGTGCCCTTCGTTTTGACGGTGGTCATGCTATCGTGCTGAGATGGATAAGTACAAAATCAAAATCATTGAAATTGGCATCGAAACGCGTCTTCTCAAAGGCGGCCTTGCTTTACTTTTACATTATATATAGCTTCTAGTGACCGATATGGCGCAACCTATTCAGGAGTTGAATCTGCAACCGCTTAGCGTATCATCATCGTACTCCACCTGTTTATTATTGTAAGGTTCATTATTATTATCAAGTTCCTCGCCGCCGAACTATTAGCAACACGTGACGTTACCGATCGCCATCACTACCTCGCCGGAAGTCAGACATTAGACACACTCGTGCGCAAAATATCATCACCATTTACACTATAATATACCGGAGACAATAATGGAGGTTTTTTACCCTAAGCTCATTTCAATGCGGCACTCGTCTGAATTCAATGAGATTCACTTACCTACATGCATAAATACTAAACAATTTTGCAACATTGACCTCTACAAGCGAATATATTCAAACTGCTGATGATTCTACAGGAATTTATTTAAAGTCAATAGTCTGGAGTCGTAGTACCGTCTCATCATCATCCCAGCACAGTGGCTGGTTGTGTGAGCGTCGCCAATGCATACTTGTGTAGATAAGGGCCGGTGGGCGTGAGGCCCGACATGTCCACGTGACACGATAACAGCACAAAGCGAAAGGAACGCAGCTCTCTTGATATTGAACTACCAGACGTCGGCGGCCTTAACTTGAAACTCACGTAATTTGCATGCACGGTGCAAGATCAGGCAGAAGGATCACATCAAAATGAAGTTATATGACTTCATTTTCATGTCGTCCTTCTAACAAATAGTAGTAAGTCACTATAATACGCGCATATTAGCATCGCTACGCTTTTTTAGTACTAATTACTTTCGGCTCGTCGCGATATTTAACTACTGCCACTGCGTTGTAGGTTTATTGGTTGCGATCTGATGAACACGTAATCCTGAGTTCGACTCTCAGGTCGGCCAAAACGTTACTGAGTAACAGCAGATCCCAAATAGTCGGTACTTTTGATGTTTTCATCGGCCTAGATTACATAGGACATAAATGTAACTGGTGAAATATGGAAGCCCTGGAATGCTTAGGTAACATTCTGTACTGTATCAATTAGCTTGTGGGTCTACTGCGTCTGTTGTACAGTGGCGTCAGTGCGTCGATGTTTATGCTTCGGACATTGACATAATTTGCATAACATTACCATACTCATTTGTTTTTTTTAACTGTTGTTGTAAATACTGTCAATTGGTTTTACGGTACTGAGAAAGCCGTTGGAAAAAATTCGACAACATGGTGGCGCAGAGGTTGAGCGATTGGCTGCAGCGCTGCGTGTTGTTGGTTCGATTCCCTAAACGGAATAACAATTTATGGCCTACAGATAGTTGTTCTGGGTCTGGCTGTTTGTTATGTGAGTGAACGCACCCCCAAAATACAGGAGAAATTGCAGTGGGCAAGGTTTATAAACAATATAAATTGAATTTGACTTTGCATGGTACGGAACAGCAAAAATCTGCTACGAATGAAAAAAAGCTAATTTGTTCATTGTTTCACAATAGTTACAGAGTTATCTTAAATCTATTACATAATTATATTAACAGTACTTGTTGCTGTACGGTTTGCTGTAAGGCTTGGACGGTGGTCTCCAAACTCGCTAGAACCTGTATCTTGGGGCCCTGAGTTGATATAAATTCGCAAAGTTGTGTGGATATTAATTTATTGGCAATAAATCTGTTGTAACTTTTTTGTATGGAATTTTTAGCTAGGCCTGTTTGTATTCTGAGCAAAAAAAGCCAGTTGAAACGGACCTATTCAGCGGCATCGGCAGTAAAATATTTGTCTCATTACGTAGCCGCGTAGTGCACTCAAGCAGTGACATTGTACATAAAGTAGGCCAGCAGTGATATCCTCCCGAGGTCGCCACACTCGCCACTCCAGCGCTGCGAAAACTATTACTTTGAGAACACACTCCCCGTACAGTCTCGACGTACTGTATACTCGAGATGACCTTCGGGTACCTACTTGAGATTTAAGGAGCCTAGAGTATGTGTTTCTGTTTTGATGCTCGGCTATTTACTTACTTACATTCGTTTTTTGAAGATGGTTAGTAGTAGGTTAGGAAAGGAAAAGTGAGTATTCAAATTCAAAATACATGGGAATCTTTCAATCCGCAAACAATCCACGTAGCTTTGTTTGCAGAATCAATGGTGTTGTTGATTCGTGACAGAAACCGAAACGAAAATAACATTTACGAACAACAAGCAATTACAGTTACCGATAATATTACCGAATTCAATTTAATTAAATTTCTCACTTTCTTGTTAGAAGCTTTTTTATGGACAGGAAATTATCAAATGATTTCTTCCAACAGACTAAAACCCAGTCCGTGTTCCCTCAAATGCCTTTGCGATCTACACAACAATTCCGCAACGTTGGCATTATAAGAAGCCAGACTTCAAATATTGTATTTTTTTTTATATTGATGCCTATCAATCGTTTGACCACTATCTCACCTGATGTTAAGCGATGATGCGGTCTAAGGTGGAGCACGCTTGCCTAGAAGTAACCTATTCACTCTTGACTTAAAGAATTTTGTCTTGAAGGTTGTAGCTATCAGGAAACACAGACTCAGGCAGGGAATTCCACTCCTTGCTGCAGCTGTACGCACAATGAATGTATTCCCAAAACGTTTTGTGCGTATAGGTGGGGTGTACCGGTGGCACATCGCCGTACGTCTTGTGGTCCGGTGGATTCCATAAAAGACCAAGTATTCAGAAGCATCAAGCAACTGCGATGTCACTGTTATTTGATTAAAAATACATATAGTACTAAATTCTAATTAGTCACACTAAACATCGTAGATATCCATGGCTGCGAGAGCATTGGTCACGGGTATTGAGCTGTCCGCTACAGCAGCTCTGACCGCGCTCTGATAATGCACCAAATTGGGGCAGTCGCGCATCACTGCGCGTGCGCGGCCTTCACGGCGCCGCGCCTCCACGCACCAGCTGTGGTAGCTGAATCTGTATGCGATTCTCATCTCAATCTGTCTCATCTATTATAGTTAAACAGTTAGTCTGAGGCTTTATAATGTGTAAACATGTCATTTTTACTATTCGGTAGCATAGACGATGAAGAATATCCTTAAGTAATAAAAAAACCGGCCAAGTGCGAGTCGGACTCGCGCACCGAGGGTTCCGTACAAAATTGTGGGTATTTAAAAGCAAAAGTTGCGATTTACGATTTATGACGTATTAAAAAAAACTACTTACTAGATCTCGTTCAAACCAATTTTCGCTGGTAGTTTACATGGTAATATACACATATATATTTTTTTACTTTTATCATTCTCTTATTTTAGAAGTTAAGGGGGGGGGGGGACACATTTTACTACTTTGGAAGTGCCTCTCGCGCAAACTATTCAGTTTAGAAAAAAATTATGATACAAACCTCATTATCATTTTCGAATACCTATCCATAGATACCCCACACGTATGGGTTTGATGAAAAAAAAATGTTTTGAGTTTAAGTTCTAAGTATGGGCCCCCCAAAATTTATTGTTTTTTTTTCTGTTTGTGTGAAAATCTTAATGCGGTTCACAGAATACATCTACTTACCAAGTTTCAACAGCATAGCTCTAGATTATAGTTTCGGAGAAAAGTGGCTGTGACATACTGACGGACAGACAGACAGACAGACATAACGAACCCTAAAAAGGTAGGTAATCGGGGCATCGTTTGAGCAATTTTACGATTATTGTAAAAAATTAAGAAAAGAAAATTCTTGCTAAAAACATGTTAATTTTCAATTGAGGGTAGTTTATGAACATTTTAATTTTCAATTGAGGGTAGTTTATGAACATTTTATAAGGACTGCTAATTACTTCCGATTCCGATTTGTTTCATTGCAATAGATCATTTGGTTGAAAAGTTACACAGTTTTTTTTGGGTCACAGCTGTTGTGAACACACTTTATAAAAAACCGGCCAAGTGCGAGTCGGACTTGCGCACTGAGGGTTCCGTAAGCAGAAGTTGCGATTTACGATTTATGACGTATTAAAAAAAACAACTTACTAGATCTCGTTCAAACCAATTTTCGCTGGTAGTTTACATGGTAATGTACATCATTTATATTTTTTTTAGTTTTATCATTCTCTTATTTTAGAAGTTAAGGGGGGGGGACACCACTTTGGAAGTGTCTGTCGCGAAAACTATTCAGTTTAGAAAAAAATGATCTTAGAAACCTCAATATCATTTTTGAAGACCTATTCATAGATACTCCACACGTATGGGTCAGATGATTTTTTTTTTTTTGAGATTCAATTCTAAGTATGGGGGCCCCCAAAAACTATTGTTTTTTTTTTCTATTTTCATGTGATAATCTTTATGCGGTTCACAAAATACATCTACTTACCAAAATTTCAACAGCGTAGTTCTTATAGTTTCGGAGAAAAATGGCTGTGACATACGGACGGACAGACAGACAGACAGACAGACAGACATGACGAATCTATAAGGGTTCCATTTTTGCCATTTGGCTACAGAACCCTAAACCGATAAAAATTAAAAAAGACAGATTTTTATAATGTGTGTGCACATTAGACTCCCACTGTATTATAAAAACTGAAAATTTAGGATGGGAGGAAGAGTGGCCCATTTTTCATGGCGTTGCAAGCCTATGTCCCACAGTAGACCTAATCCATAATGATTGGTATGGATTATGATTTAGATTGTTGAACGGTCGTAGGTCATTGATACCTTTATGAACTGTTACTAGACCAGCTTCCTCTAGTTTTCAGAACCACTATTTTCTACATGTGAAACAGTGTCTGGGATCCCGGACTAATTTAACGTGGTTGCTTTTTATTTCCAGTTCAACCTGGCGTGTCAGGAGTGGAAGCGCACGCTGGTGGGCACCATACACAACATAGGCATGCTGGTCTCTCTGCCCATACTCGGATATATTTCCGACCGGTAAGCAACAGCTTCCGTATTAAACTGGCACCATAAAACCTGAGGTTTAGCAAAATAATTACTTCCTATTGCTCCTGCTACCATACAAAAGTTTCCTGCAGTAATAATATGTAAACATAATCATTAATAACTTAGTCATTCAAGAAAAACTGCTGGTTAATATATACAAATTTGTAAATTTATTATGAACAACCATTTACTCGCACATTTTCAGTTGGGGCCGAAAGCGAGCGTTGATTCTGAGTTGCACCTTGGTTGGTGCCATCGGTTCTCTGAAGGCGTTCTCCATCTCGTACGAGATGTACGTCGCGGTCGAGTTCCTGGAGACGGTCGCCGGAGCCAGCGCCTTCCCTGCAGCCTACATCCTAAGTAAGTAACACAAGATTCAGAACAAAAGCCAGCCCAATACTTGCATGCCATCTGATGTTAACTATTCCTTTTGTTCTTTCCAGCGATCGAATTGCTAGGCCAGGATAAAAGAGTCATTACCACAGCCTTCCTAGGCATTATGCTGGTGATAGGAGGGCTCAGCTTCGCCCTCCTCGCGAAGACCTTCCAGTACTGGCGGACCTTCATCCTCGTCGTGTACCCTCCCTCTCTCCTGTTCATTCTATACATATACCTGCTGCCTGAGAGCATCCGGTGGTTATTGTCGAAGGGACGAAAAGAAGAAGCGGTTGAAATTATAATGAGAGCAGCAAAAATGAACAAAGTGACGCTATCAGACGAGACGATGAAGCAGTTGTCAGAAGAGAAAGTAAAACCAGTGGAGAAGAAAGACGAGGAACCAGAGGAAGGGTTGTGGATGCAAGTGTTCCACTCTCCGATCATTATGACGCGGCTGGCGATCTGCTCGTGGTGGTGGATCACGTGCACGTTCGTGTTCTACGGGCTGGCCATCAACTCGGTGTCGCTGGCGGGCGACAAGTACACCAACTACATGCTGGTGGTGAGCGTGGAGGTGGTGGCGGTGGTCACCAACGCGCTCGTGCTCGACCGCTTCGGCAGGAAGAGGACGCTGCTGTGCGCCTACACCGTGTGCGGCCTGGCGTGTGTCGCTATACCGTTTGTTCCTAAAAGTGAGTATTAATTTGCGGCATGAAGAACTTAATTTGAATAAAAAACTGGCATATAACATGATATTGTGATAAAGTCTTTTTTTATTCTTGAACAATGAGCTTTTAATCAAGATTGTGTAAAGAAAAAATTAAAGAAGACTAAAAAATCACTTAACATAATTTTATTATCATCTTTTGTAATGAAAATAATGTAATTTTGAGTTTTTCAGATACTATTGTTTTTATTTGCAGCCAAATGTCGTGAATGTTACAAGCTACTATCATCTTGGTAATAATTCCTTGAGTTTTAATCATCTCTCCTTTATCCCAGCTCTGCCGTGGCTCGCCACGCTTCTGTACCTCCTCGGCAAGATAGCCATCACGCAGGCGTTCAGCGGCATCTACATGTACACCTCGGAGCTGTTCCCCACGCACGCGCGCCACTCGCTGCTCGGCTTCTGCTCCATGGTGGGCAGGATCGGCTCCATCGTGGCGCCGCAGATGCCACTGCTGGTCAGTTGATAATTACATGTCCTGTCATGTCACTAAATTCTTGTTACTTACACTATGGACAAAGATATTATGTTTGCGAGTACAGTAGCTTTTTCATCTACCTGTCCTTTTTCGAAAGTAATTTGGGCCGTTATTTGACTTCTTATCACAATTGTCCATCTACATTTGCCGTCATTTCGTTTTTCATTTCTTGTCTAGTTATACCATCTTCTGAAATTTCATCCATTGTTTCTTTAGTCTTCTTCTACTCTTTATAACCATCCGGAATTTATGCTTATACTTCCTTCTACACATATTTCTTTAAGTTTACCAATATTACATTGGCGAGTTCACATGGCATGCCATCCTCTGCTGTATTCGATTCTGTTGCATTGTACTCATTGCGTAACAATAGTTGAAGGTCGCACGGTGACATGAGAACAGGGATGACTGCGTTATGATCCGACAATACAATACAATTACACGTTCTCAACATTTTCATGTAAATATGTGACATAAAGTTTACAAACCTGCTCTTAATTAATTAGGCGTGTTTGGTATTTTGGTATTATAAATCGTCAAAGTTGTGTTATAAAGATTCAGCTAAAATCTTTTTATAAGCTATGTCTAATAAATAAATAGACATAGCAAATTGAGTGAAAGATGATATAGGTAGATTCTATTAATAGTCGTCTTCGTTGAGGTAACCCACCGTGTCTGGAAGATTATGGAAGAAATGAACGTGCTGCACCAAACGGGCGATAAGGGTAGATATGACGATGATGTCACTTATTTTAACCCGACTACGGTGAAGCAAAAGGTGGATCACAAAACAATACATTTAACAGTATTAACCACGGCGATCCTCTGAACATCACTATGAATATTTTTTTTGTTTCAGTTTCTCGAGGGTGATTTTACAGATGTCGGATTTTTGTTTTTGAAATTTTTCTGTTTGAATGCTAACAATAGGTTTTCTTGCACGATTCTAGGCGATCTACGTGGAGTGGCTCCCGTCAGTGCTGTTCGGGGCGACGGCGCTGATGGCGGGCGCGCTGATGCTGACCACGCCGGAGACGCTGCACACGCGCCTGCCCGACACCATCCGCGAGGCGGAGCAGATCGCGCGCCGCCCCGCGCACCCCGCGCACCCCGCGCACCCCGCACACCCCGCACCCGCCGCTACCAAGGACGACCTGCAGATGACCACCAGGGCGTGACCAACGACTTAGTTACTAAGACAATAAGGCTTCATATGGGTGTTAGTTAAGAGACTATCGTTAGTCTTAAGTTGATAGAGTAATTTGATAATTTATTGATCATCAAAATAAACAAAACAATGCAACTCGTCTATACTGAATCCCGTCATTTTATAAATATCATTGAACCCACTGTAGTTACCATGTCTTGTTTTTCAAGAATAATCTATATCAGAATTAGATAAAGCAAAGTGAAAACAAGGCATTGCTGCGCCCGCGCCGGAAGCGGCGGCGACCGAGCCTTCTCGTGCCTTATGATGTTAAAGCATTTGGCAGGTTCTCTTATCGTAAGAATACAAAAGAGAATGCTGATGTGTTTTATTTTTTTATGTGTTCATAGTTTTCTGAAGATTTACTCTCGTGGTGTAGTGTAACCGCTGCGTAGGTACAAACTATATGAATCTTAATGTTTTCTTAATTCTAAGTTTTAATGTAAGTTAAAGACAATAATTTAAGCTTTTAATGTGATAATTGTAGTTCATCCTTTACTGTTGAAAACAATCTTAGTAGCCGTTTTACTTCGCCATTAGTATATATACTCGACTACCGCTAGATGTCACCGTGCATTTAATTACAATGAACCTAAACAAAGTTGTGCTTAATATAAGTTCCTCAGATGTTAGTTGTAACGTTATTGTTATTTACCGTTGCCATGGCAACCCAGTTTTCTCATAACAACAGTATCATAAAGTTAGAACAGTGCGAATTCCGGGCAGTTTCCTAATTGGCAATGGCACAGAAGCCGTAATTTCGTGAGTTACGACGTATTGGGCCCGTGTTTACAAGAGGCAGCTAGCTCATTAAATTGAAATATGGTTTGTAGCCTTCGCAGGTATATTATTAATTATTATTTATTGCACATAAGTATACTAGTTTAGTATTTCTAGATTGAGACTTACTGCATAGTACCGACCGGCCGGAGGGCAAGATACAAACATAGGGTCCCTCCAGATACAAGATCTTTGTGATAACATAATGCAACTAATGTGCCTTCTTGACAAAAAAAATATTCTTGCGTTGCCATCAATGTCCTTATCCTACGATGAACAATCGTGCATGGTATCGGTATAAGTTACAACAATTATGTGTTGACTCCCTCATGATAGATGTTAGTAAGCCCTATTTATTGAATTATATACTTTAGTAAACAAATAGCTCCACGGAACGTGTGATACATTTATTGTTATATTGATCTTTTTTAAATAAAATTTTAATAAATTATTGTATAAATTGTGTTTCTTTACGCTCGCGCTGGTATCATAGGAGAAAAGTTCCAGAGTGTCACACACAGACAACATAATTCAAAGTGATCGTTCAAGGAACATCCTAGACCGTTAATTAAACGACTGATTAAACCAATTGGCTGCAACATTTCTATTACATATCTTAGTGTGTGCCTATTTAACAATCTTATCAGTCCTGAAACCTGAAGCGAGCCATAAAAAGTGTAGATAGTGTAGTGTGATATATCTCAAAACGTCATCAGCATCTTAAGCCACTCTCCGTATGATGAATCCTCCAAACCAGCTGCTTTAAAGTTTAGTAAACAGGCAAAAGCTGTCAATTACTCGCCTCTAGCGATTTATTGCAATGACTCAGGCGTCCCGTCGCTCCCGTCGCCGACGGTGGACACAGCGAACACAGTGGACAGGCTGTCACTACATCATTTGTTAACGTCGCCTACTATATAAAAATATGAGAGAGATGGCGGGTTTACGTCAAATTTATAAAAAAAAAACCGGTCAAGTGCGAGTCGGACTCGCTCACGAAGGGTTTTGGCGCCATTATCTAA
This sequence comes from Ceramica pisi, assembly GCA_963859965.1. NCBI lineage: Eukaryota > Metazoa > Arthropoda > Insecta > Lepidoptera > Noctuidae > Ceramica > Ceramica pisi. The sequence goes on from OY982542.1 coordinate 447,801, forward strand.
AACGGCAAAAAAACAAGTTGTAATTTTTGTAATAGCGGTAACAGAAATACATCATCTGTGAAAATTTCAACTGTGTAACTATCACGTTTCGAGAGATACAGCCTGGTGACAGACGGACAGACGGACGGACAGCGAAGCCTTTGTAATAGGGTTCCGTTGGTTATTCTATGGATACGGACCCCCAAAAAATGCTGTCTACAGAATCAATGTAGTATAAAACTACAATCGATAAACGGAAAATGAAAAGCAATGCAGGCCATAGGACAGTGCAGTACCTAATTGAAGAGGAACTTGAATACTCTTTGGAACATGCAACTGACGCGCTGGAGATAGGGTCGGTGAGTGTGTTTTGCTGCAGAGCAACTTGCTGCTCTTGTCGCTAGCGTGGCGGAACAGCTTCATCTTTTTGACTGACAGACCTTGACAATTCCAAAGTGCCTCTAACTGGTCTATTTGAAATTAAAGATTATGTATTTGTATTTGAAGAGCGAAGAGTTCTTGCGAGTAGCTCCAATCAAATCACAAATCTTATTTCTGTAAAATTATGGTTAATTGATAATATTAATACCACATATTATGATTGTTAAAATTAATGCAACAGAAGAAGACGCCCCGGGCGTCGGGAGTCGCAGGGCGATTCCCGGCCACCGTAGGCGTGGGCCTGCGGACGGTGAGCATTGGGTGGCTCGCCATCTGATCAGAATCAGGCCCGGGTCGACGGCGCGCTGTGTTCCACGCGCTCCTCAAAGAGTTATGTCAGCAAAGCAGATGGGGCCGGCTAGGGCCAGTGCCTGCCGGGGTTGCGGAATTTGTTCGAAAGAATCACCACTGCCCTGGAACGCAAAGGGCATTAGGAGGAACACGGATGGGTTGTAGTCAATAAGTCTGACACTACCTTCTGCTCCTCCCAGAGCGGGAGGAGTCATTTGATGATTTCCCATCCTTAAAAAAAAAATACCACTGATTAGATATTGATAAATTTAAATAAATAAATAAATAGTCGGTCCTGAATTCCTGATACTTTGCTTAGATATTGACCTACCATGACCACTGATTCGTAATCCTTTAGCATGTATTGGTTGCCATTTAGCTCCCTCTCGTCGATCCACAATCGCACGCCGTTTAACTGGTGAAGCTGGAACCCTGTTAAGTTTGTCGCAACACCTTAGCAGAGGCCGTCCAGCGGTTCGACTTTACGATAGCTTTCATGATCTTCGCCGTTGAAGTCAACCAACTATGCTCTTTCATATCTGCATATTTCGTTACACAATGATGTGAGAAGCCCACCTCACACGTGGGCCGTATAACGAGCCGGCTTGTGAATGGGTTTATGCATAACGACCCAAATAACCGGCGGTTTGATCGTAAACTGAGCGGTCGCGGATTCGGCTGCGCACGCGGCTCCGAATGCTCCCGATATATCCCGCGTGCTGGCGTGCAGTGCTCCAGCGACCGCCTCCGTCTCCACACACCAGCCGCTAACCCAATAAACATAACTTGTAAATATTAGCCGAACATATCATAACGTTGTCTATTCGAGATTTATTGCTCAAGTATAAATTAGACGCTACATTGTGGGATCAACGCCGTTTGATCTGGTATTCGCATCAGTGTCGACTGCGGGCGGAGCATAAACATTCTGATTTATGTGCTAGTGCTGCTGAACATCACGGAGTTCTCTGGTAGTCCATCACCATAAGAACAAGTGACGGTCGCGAGTGGTTCGGTTCTCATGTGTGAAGTGAAGTGCCGGCTGTGGGCCCTATGTGGTGTATATCAGTGTTGGTGACGAGTGACGTAGAGAGGTGACCACGGTGCCCAGTGAGCATGTCACGTCGGGAGGTGCGTGTGGAGCGGGGGGAGCACCCCCTGCCGCCGCCCAGCAAGTGTGCTAAAGTAAGTTGCGTCATGTAGGTACTGGAGCTTATGGCCAATTAACAGGGCACCAATGAGAAGTCAGTAGGAAGCTTCAAAGATATATTGATGGTTCTAATGCTCTGGTCCTTGTAGGTAATTATTGTGGAAAAGGAATTCTCTAGTTCTGAGAGAAACTGAAATAAAGTGCCTTAATTGCTAAGTGGTTGCCTCTTAGCTTTGCTTTGCTTTGGATTCGATATCTGAAATAAATGAGTTATTTATTTATTTATTTTCGCAACCATGTTATTCACTCCAAACACAATATGTGAAGCATCTGAATACATTTGTTAATTATAAAGAATCTGAAATCATTCTATAGAGCCAATCGATCGAACTCCATCTCCACCCACTGGAGGTGCTATGTAGGTTTATTAAGGCTCCTTGTAAAGTGTTCATAGCAACAGTTCGTGCCAACTCATAAACTCTACTAACTTCTTGTTCTGACACATAACAATATTACAATAACCGCGGCGCGTGCTCGAGGGCTAGTGTAAAGCTACTATACATATTTTTTTGGCCACGTGGTTTAATGCAGTGTCATAAGAACTCGATATTGAAGCAGTAGAGGTATGCAGATCTGTGTGCAAACCTCTACAGCTGCTTCCGCAACAGTTACATTACGGGATCCCACTGCTCAATCCTGCAGCTATCTGTTTGTTGGAATAAATTAATTTTAAAAGTTGAGGAACTATTCAATGGATTAGCGATTAGTAACAGTAATATTATACCTGTTTACACCTGGCAACCCTGGTGTTGCGGCAGACTGAGAGCTGGCAACCATTTTTTTATCTATTTTTTACATCATTTTCTTTGAAACTATTAAACGTAAAATTGATTAAAAAATCATAAAGCTGCAATTTATAATAACAAATGAATTATACAAAAAATATTTTTTTTTTTAGGCGACCTATCACCAATCCATTGAATACTTCCTTAACATTCATTTCAAATTAATTTCATCAAAAAAACAGATAGCTGCAGGATCGAGCAGTGGTATCTTAGGCTATTATATGGTCCCTGCGAATAAAACATGGCATATATGATATAAGGAATTTTGAAAGCGTTACATAACTCATTCATATCCGTGACTCATTCATGACGACACGGTTGGCGCAGTGGTTGAGCGATTGACTGCTGCGCAGCATGTCGCGGGTTCGATTCCCGCACGGGACAAATATTTGTACGACCTACAAGTATTTGTTCCGAGTCTGGGTGTTTTTCTATCTATAATATGTATGTATTTACAAAAAAAAAATGTATATAAGTAGTTTATCAGCCATCTCGTTACCATAACACAAGCATTAGGTTGCTTAGCTTGGGACTATATGGCGTTGTGTGAAATGTCCAAGGATATTATTATTATTATTATTCTGTAAACGTGCAGTTTTCTTAGCTCTAGGCTAGTATTAAGCTACATTAACGGGCCAAGCCAAGTCAATGCAGCGTGTGCACAATTAAATCTAAAGTGTAGGATTGATGTTATGAGGGGATGTTTGATTTTCTTCTATCTGCATGAACTTCCTAACAATTCTGCATGTGTTAAGAATTGCCGCTTTCTGAAGTGTAATGTAGGTTGAGTCTTTCAGGTCTATTTGTTTGAGGCTATGGTGGAGATGATTTGGTATGACACCTGTAGTGGAGACAACAATGGGTACTACGAACACCCTTTCTTGCCTCCAAATTCTAGCAAATTCTTCTTTAAGTTCAGTGTATTTACTTATTTTTTCACTTATAGTTTTTTGTAAGTTATGTGTGTTAGGGACGGCTATATCTATCAGATAAGTGACTTTATTGACTTTGTCTTGAAGAGTAATATCTGGCCTATTGTAGTGAACGGTCCTGTCGGTCAGTATGGCGCGGTCATAGTATAGTTTGTGGGTGGCATTTTCTAGAACTGTTTGTGGTACATATTTATAATAGGGAATGGTCGTATCTTGTATGAATTTATGTTTAAATGCTAGGAGCTGATGAATAATATTTGCTAGTTGATTATGTCGGTGAGTATAATCAGTTTGAGTCAGTGTTGTACATGCCCCTGTGATGTGTTGTATAGTCTCTGGCTGACTATGGCATTTACGGCATTTATCATTTGCCATAGTTGGGTCTTTTATTATGAATTTCCTGTAGTTCTTGGTATTATTATTATTATTATTATTATTATATCAAAGTTTTAAAATAATCATAGGTCATTGTAATCCAGACACTTTAAATATGTAGGTATTATGTTCAAAGAAAGTCTCAATGAGCTCCCACACCTACAGTACGAGTATGACTTAGCTTTTGTCAGTCAAGCAGTTCTTACTAGATTTGTATAAACGCATAAAAAATTAATTCGGTGTCCCACAACGTAGTGTTCTGTTTAATAGTTCATCTGAAATTGTTTATTATAGAAGTTAGTCCGTCGACCATTCGATCTCAAACTTTCAATAATAGAACTAGTGAACATACCTAATTAGCTAGAATTTCATTAAAAAAATGGCAATTTGGCAGAAGCTCCATACTGAACACAAACAAACTATCTCCCGCATTGTGGGTGTTACGTGCGCCTGCGCTCATCGCTGCGAGTGAAGAGAACTGACTGATCGATGGGTATTCATCACTAGGTTTATTGCTCTTCAATTATGTAAATTTAGCTTAGACAATCCTGCGGCTTTGGATGCATAGTATCTCCAAAGTTCAGTGTACAGCTGTTCTGGAATAGGTAGAGGTTATAGAGGAGTTCAAGGCTTCAATCCAAGTTATATACGATTTCAAGAAACGATAAGAACCCTAGTATGTACCATTGATGATCATGATGACATGTCAACGTACAAAGATAAATGCACAGAAAGTTGTTCATCCTACTAGAATTTTATTTTATAAGAGTATATATAGCATGCTATTGATTGTTGCAATTTCGTGGTAGGTAGGAACTTACGATCATTCACCACAAAGAGTAGAGTAGAGACTGCGATTTTCGCACTTAGAGTTTCATTCGGTCCGTTCTACATGTCCTACCTAAGACAGCCAACCTAGCTGTTTCCACGAACACAGAAATTTCCAGGGAGCTTTACAGGTATCGTGAAACGATCTCATCGTTCTAAGAATTTTGAAACGTTCAGAACCCCCGTCCTGGCATTCCAGGACGTCACATCGTCAGCCGCCCGCTTTGTGACGTGGGAGGCTCATTCCTCGGCACCAAAGCAGCTGCAGAGTAGGCTGTACGTATCGTCTATGTAAAAGAGATGTTAGACTACGCATAGGGGTATAATGTGTGTTAACTTGGCCAGGTGCTGTACTACACGTGGAAGTTGTGCTCGGTGGTGTTCTCGCACTTCGTGATGATCAGCCTGGTGGTGGCCTACTGCATCCTCGGCGCCGTCACCTTTGAGAAGCTGGAGGCGCAGCATGAGAGAGAGGTAACTAATTGGACGTCACACTTAGCGCAGAACAGATAGTTCATGGGGAAATCTGCGTACCGAAAGACGCAGCGCAGTGTACCGGTAGGCCGCTCACAAGGCGGAGTGATGACCTGGTGAAGGTTGCGGGAATCTGCTGCGTGCGAGCCGCCTAGGACCAGTCGACGAGACCTAAGTCTAGCAGTAATCTTCTTTCAGGTGAAATGATGATGATGATGATGAAAGGTCACTAGTTTTTGGTGATCAATATAATGCGATAGAATTTAAAGATGTGCCTGATTAATAAGATAGGTAGGTCATCGGGTTTTAGAAGCTTTCATTATATTTCTGCAAATTCTTGTATTTATATTATAGCTAATCGACGTTGAGCTGATAAAAGCTCTAATTTATTATGTGTAGGAAGAAATGCTCCCGTAAGATCTTATGCCTCCTCACAATCCAACGTTCCATTATACAATACAACTACAGAAGCCATTACATTTAGTTCAGATTTATCACGTGTAAACGGTGAGAACTCGACTGCTGCCAATATCAATTCTCAAACTGGAATCTGTTTCAAAATCATAGACACATATTGGATCAAAGTGCGCAGCCAGTCTATTCTGTAAATAACCATTTCGATATCGACTTCACCTGAGTGACTAAGCTTACAAAGTGAACTTTATTTCACACATCATAAGGTCTTACATTTATACGAATTTGAAACTCACCTCGGATTCCGCTGTCGAGACAAGAAAATGTTGTTACAGAATAGCACTGCAGTTGATATAAATTAGCTTACAGTAGAGGCTACAGATTCTTTTGGCTATTTAAAGTTTGGGTTTCTATCTGTCTGTTTTTAGTTTCAATTTATTGTTTAATTAATTTATAGTTCTTGGTTATATGTGTATTTTATTTTATGGGTCCTATGTGTCTGAACACAAGGATTCAATTAATTTAATTTAATCTAGTTTTTCAAAGCAACGGTATTCACGAACGTCTTCTTTCATACCTATGAATGTATTTCCGACTGACATAATTATATAGGAAAAAGAAATAGTAATTTTTGATCAAATCTATTTTCAATCGCATTAAATTGGACACAGTAAATTGTGTTTTATCAAAGAATGGCACGCTGCCACAGAGTACTCAAACTCAGTTGATTAACGATCCAGTCAAGAACTCTAGTAAACAACGCTGTACACGTCACAGAGTAAAAACATGAAAAGCACAGCGTTATAGATGACGACAATATGTTCGTTCATTCAGATATAAAAGTTGAGCTGCCTAATGATGACAATAGATTTCGACTTCAAAGGGATTTCAAGACTAAACTAATTTAATTTACCACGGTGGCTGTATGTACCATGTCTACATGATTAAAATTTTCATTTGAGTTGAAGGAATCGAAATACAAATTGATATTTTTGCCTGTGACATAGAGATTTTGATATATCTCTTCGTCGTCTTCTCTCTCTCCGGCAATAACAGATTCCGTAGATATAATATTACCATTATTACCTACATTAAAGTGAGTCTATCAATCCAAGCAGGTGGTCCGCCTAAACGTAGTAGGCGTGGGCGCACGTCAGGTGGTTGTAGAGGTTTCACGCTAGATAATTAAACAATCCTCATAAACTTGGCATAAGATTAGAGCATTCGTAGAATCGATGGTAGTAAAACCAAGTGGAGGGTACTTACTCCGAAATAAAGATTGGTTTTGGAATTGAGATAACATCAGCTGCTGGTATCCCCATAACTATTGATTTTAGGGAACTAACATTGTATTTTAAGGAATTTGAGATTCTTTATAGGTCGCTTACGTCTGCTTAATGATATTCAGCGCGGGAATCAGAATGTTTACAAAACATCTGTATGTCTAGCTGTCTTCGATAATGAAGTCCATTTCCATTGAACCACATAATTATATGTATCTATGCAAGTAGGTGTGAAGGGATATCGTCAGCTTTATTGATTGGATTTAGTGAGTAAAATTACTGTAGTAAATTAAGCACTAAGGGGATAAAGCAGTGTCTTATGTCGCAGGCGTCATATTGAATCCCGAACACAATGAAGGAGTCGAGAGTTTAAGAATCCTGAATGCAGCGAGGGATTTAATGCAAAGACACCTTTATCCCTGAGCAGCAAACTCTACTTTTAACACTTAATGTCAGAAAATTGTGCTCTAACCATGAAAACAGGTGACACGCGTCCGAAGCTGTGGCTCCAGCCCACCGTCGGGCAATAATACTGTACTAAATTTTATTATAATCTGCCGGGCAATAATATGATTTGAATTTGGAACGCATTTTGACAGAATAGGTTTGATCAAATAGGTTAGGTTTGCATGGGAACTAATTTTTAGCCTCGCTCGGGTGTATTTATATTGTCAGTTTTTAATCACTTAATATTGTTTCTTGTTTGTCTTGTGCGAGTCCCTTTTTTATCTTCCTTTCGTTTCGCCCGAGAAGTTGTTGAATGTGCGTTTTTCGTATGTGCAGGTGAAGCAGAACATATCGCAGATCCGCAGCAACACGACGCAGAGCATCTGGACGATGACGCGCACCGTGCCGCTCTTCAACCGGACCAACTGGACCTCCGAGGTCGTCGACATGCTCAAGGTGATCACTGGCTTTATCATTCATCAGCTCCTTTATTCCTTCATTAATTGAAGTTCATCAAGTGGTCTTTATTTCTTCATTAGGAAGTCTATATTCTAAAATGTTTTGCAGTGTATTGTTACAAGTTTACTAATGAGAGCGTGGAGGTGACTCTCGTTTTTCAGATCGAAAATGAAATGATTAATAATTAATTTTAAGAAGGTAGCGGTTTATCAAATGGATAGCCTTTATATTCTCTGGAACCAGTTGTCATTCGGCAGATGTTTTATCAGAAGAAAATAGTCGTTGAATGGCAGTAAAGACAGTAATTGCGTAGACGGTTTTTATTTCTTTAGTAATCAAAACAATAAAAGCTTTAGAAAATACTCCAATTATCTTTTACGACACCTTTAAAACGAAAAGGCCGTCAGAATCATAGACAGCCCACATATACAAGATTGAATAAAATAAAAATCCACTCTTACGCACCTGATTCTTATAGAGAATGGAAAACGATTGATCATCTGATCACAGTAGTTTATTTATAAGTCTGCTTCGGTGAAGCGCTCAGATAATATTAGGAACGTTTTTATGTGCGCGTGCTTTACGATTTGATGATTTTTACGTTGATTTATTTTTGTTTTCAAATTCTGTATTTTATTTATTTTTCCGCTGGGACCATTAGGCGTCGTCCACAAAGTGATCATCGCACGAATTCGCAAACGTCACATTCATTTTTACTAAATACAAACACGATCGCGTCGTCGCGTCTACAGACGACACTTACTGGTTTTGTCGAACGAGTATTGGAGCGATGATCGCATTAAGGCGACCCCTTAGACGTCTCCTCAGCTATATTGGTTACAATACAAGCTGCTTTACTTAACTCACTGAGAACACACTTCCGAGTGGAACTGTGGTCTCAGATCTTATTGATGAATTTTGGGAAAAAATCTGCACCCCTAATTTTAATTATCTTAATTTTAACATGATTTATTCGCAGGACTTCGAGAACGCGATCTTGCTGGAGATGAAGGTGCGCGGCTGGGACGGCAACGAGAGCACCGAGCACATCCAGTGGACCTTCACCGGCGCGCTCTTCTACTCCATCATCGTCATCACCACCATCGGTGAGTACAACGAGAGCACCGAGCACATCCAGTGGACCTTCACCGGCGCGCTCTTCTACTCCATCATCGTCATCACCACCATCGGTGAGTACAACGAGAGCACCGAGCACATCCAGTGGACCTTCACCGGCGCGCTCTTCTACTCCATCATCGTCATCACCACCATCGGTGAGTACAACGAGAGCACCGAGCACATCCAGTGGACCTTCACCGGCGCGCTCTTCTACTCCATCATCGTCATCACCACCATCGGTGAGTACAACGAGAGCACCGAGCACATCCAGTGGACCTTCACCGGCGCGCTCTTCTACTCCATCATCGTCATCACCACCATCGGTGAGTACAACGAGAGCACCGAGCACATCCAGTGGACCTTCACCGGCGCGCTCTTCTACTCCATCATCGTCATCACCACCATCGGTGAGTACAACGAGAGCACCGAGCACATCCAGTGGACCTTCACCGGCGCGCTCTTCTACTCCATCATCGTCATCACCACCATCGGTGAGTACAACGAGAGCACCGAGCACATCCAGTGGACCTTCACCGGCGCGCTCTTCTACTCCATCATCGTCATCACCACCATCGGTGAGTACAAAAGCTTCACTGCTTTGTAACTTCCTCAGAAAGTTTGAAGTTTAGCATAGCCTACGTGCGCACTAGCGGTCAGCCGCGGAGACGGTCAACCGCGCGGTTCCAGTTTTATACGCAACCGCTTTTCATTTAATGGCGGGTCAGTGGCGTACAATCACTAGCGGTTGTATATAAAATCTGGAAAAGCGGCCAGCCGCACGGTCAACCGCTGGGCAAGCGGTTGCATATAAAATTTGAACCACGCGGTTGACCGCCCCCGCGCCTGACAGCTAGTGCGTACGGAGGCACAGGACTGGCTTGTTCTTTGTCCAAAGAATAAGCATTGCCATCATTCACCCGGGCACTGTTCCGGGTGACAGTATGTATTTTGTTTTTCTGTACTTAGAATAAATATTTAGTTAAAAATGTAAAGTTTATGCATTGATTGAAATTCTGCTCAAAAGCACCAAAAGGCAATGTAGCTCCAGACCACAATACTCGAAAACTAGGTCTAAAATAACGATCATATGCTTTCGCAATAGAATTTCAGAATTAGGCGATTTCTAGCACAATGTGCGTAAGTTTTAGATTTATGTGCGCGCGCCCCGAAGAAGACAAGAAATTCAGTAGGTCTACTTTGAAAAGTGGAAGATTACACGGGGAAATATGAGAGTGTGTTTCTATTTCTTTAGTGGCGATAGGTCCCAAAAGTGGAGTTATTTTAAAGCTCGGTAATTGTCATCATCACTACCTTTTCAGCCGAAAGACTGCTGGTCATGGGCCTCCTCCAAGTGCTCCACTCCGGTCCGGTCTGCATCGGACAGCGGTCCACGTTGTGTTGGTCTTTCGGTGAGCGGTTGCCACTCCAGAACCTTTCGAACCTTACAAGTATCTATTCTGTGAGCAATGAGTTTCTTGCTTTGATATTGGCAATATCAAAGCAAAGACATTACTGGAAGATTTTCCATCAAGTTCTACAGGGACGACTATTTGAACTGAAAGCTGCTTCCAGCACGTCGCTGTGGACCTTCTCCCGTGCTCGCCCCGCGCACGGCGCACGGCGCGCGGCGGCGAGGTGCGCCGGCGCCGGCTGGCGCGCTGCCAGTCGCCATCCGTCACACTTTTTCCCGGGTTCTATCGCACGTTGCCTCATTTTCGTTATAAATTCGACACATCTGACTCGAGGAATGTCCGCTTGTTAATCTCGCCATTTTATTGGCACGTTATCTGCTGAGTTCAAATACCCGAACGTTGAAGTTGAAACTCATTTTGTTAAACAGATTGTCAACTATTTTTTGCCTTAGACTAAGTGATTAAGCTAGAATGTTTGTTCAGTGTGTTGAATTAATAGTACGAGGTATATCCTATCTGGATCGAGAAAAAGGAAATAGGTACAGAATTTTCTACGATTTTATTTTGCAATAACATGACTCCTTTTCCTTGGTGTTGTTACGCCTGTGCTTGAGTGTGTGTAGCGAGGTCGCGGTCGTCGCGGGCGCCAGCAGCTCGGCCGGCTTGCTCCGCCTCTGCTTGGCGCTCGCGCAGCCTGCAAGAGTCTCCTCCGTCACTGTTCGGTGCCACTCGGCAGTGCTCGGGTACTCGCCTCCACACGCGAGGGTGAACATCATTTACAAAGCTGATAGTTTATGGCAGTTAACACACATGGCGCGCATTCGTAACTAATTAATCAAAATATTTACACCCACGTAGGTACACTGTTTACGGTACACTTCTCAATCTTAAACGTAAATAACAAATACATGTAACTGGTTAGTCCTGCACTAGTATTAGTCACCACACGACACATGGCACACTTATTTACCGTAGAATCCCTGCGGGCCTATCTGGCCGGTGGGACCACCGGGGCCCACCAGCACCTGGCGGCCGGGCCCGATGGAGCCCGTGGGGCCGCCGGGGCCGACGAGCACTCCCGGCTGCCTGCCGTATGCGGGGCCAATGATGCCGGTGGGCCCGCCCGGACCGACCAGCACAGGTCGCCCGCCTCTGTTGGGCCCGATGATTCCCGTGGGTCCGCCGGGGCCCACTAGCACTGGTCGTCGGCCATATGAGCCGAACCCTGAAGGACCGAGGTAGACTCCCCTCTGTGCCGTAGGGCTTCGGATTGCGTCTCCGTGCTGCGCCGCCGGGCCGATGATGCCGGTGGGTCCTTCAGGGCCGACGAGCACAGCGGGCTGCTTCTGTTGGTTCTGCGGCCCGATGAGCCCGGTGGGCCCCTCGGGCCCCACGAGCACTCCGCGGTTGTCGAAGCCGCCGATGGAGCCGGCTCCGTAGTTCTCGCGCTGCGGCTGCAGCAGCGGGCGCTGGCCGTCTATTTCATTGAAGTACTCTGTTAATTAAAATATACGGATTAGTTATGCAAAGCTGTCCAACAAAAAATACAAATTAACTAATAGCCAAATCAAGAGTTATCACGACTTCATTTTATTATTAAATAACTCTCATAGACAAAGTGTTGCACTTAAGAAGAGTTCTGGTTCATTTGAGACATGCACTGAAGACCATGACGTACCGTTGTTGAATGACGTCCCTTCGCCCTGGTTGGGGCGCGGGTAGCAGCACAGGAACTTGCCGAGACCACACGCGCTCTGGAAACAACCAGCATAACAGGGATAAGTCAAAAACTGGAATATTTTGTAGGTGTTCTACTTTTTTAATAGTAATTCCATTTCTGCCTTCCCAACAGTATTGAAGACTGAAATTCCAATTTAACCTAATGCTCATGAATCCTTGCATATTATTTGGTGGAGCTACACGTATTGTACTAAAGTCCGGCCGCGAAGCAGAAAGAATTTCGTCCGTTGACCTGTTATTACCTGTCTCTGTCACTCCCGCGTAAATAGAATGAGTCTCGGTCGCACAGATGCAATGGCCGCCGCCGTCCTCAGGGATTGTAAACCTTTGCCTGAGAGTGTAAGGTTTCTTCTTGTTTGCAAGTGTATGTCACGTAAAAAAAGAAGGAATCGAAATTAGTTAAACTAGATGATAATGTAGATAAAACTGTTGATTCTTTGTAATAAATGTGATAGGCGAGACGTTTTCGGAAAGCAGTAACTCCGATACAGAGGAATCGGATTCTGATTTTTGAATTTTATTTTTTTATTTTTGTCGTATTAGTAATTGTAACTCGATTTTTATAACTTTTAATATAAAATCTAAATACATAATTTATATGATAATAATATTATTTTTATTTTCTAAGTTGGTACTTTCTCCTTCAAATATTTAATGTAAACCGCACTTAATACAAAAATGTTTGTGACCACTGTCAGTAGGTAAAAAGGTCATTGTACGAAATTCTTCCTGCTCCGCGACTGGACTTTAGATCAAAAATATCTGGGTGGCGTGTAGGTCGTATGGTGCGGGATAAAAATATTTGTTGAACTCTTTACCGCAGAGTCGGGTCGAGGGTTGCAGTCTGGCTTGGAGACACACTTGCAGAACTGCAGTGAGTCCAGCGTTCCGTCAGATACTGCATTCTGCTGCTGTTGGCTGAAATCATACAAAGATAATTTTAGTCACATGTTAAAACACCGGTGTGAAAATATTTATTACAGCCTAAAGTCAAAGCAGTAAGACAAGAAAGCCACAAATGCTGAGTACGGCTCAGATTATTTCAGAATTCTTTTAAGACACCACTTCAAAACTATGGACCAAAAATCTTGACACCAGAATCATAATGCAAAACCCAATTTCTGACATGTCGATCGACCTTAAATTCACGGTCAATCCAGCATTCAGTCAGTCACCTCCGTCAACTACTACAAGAAAGGTGGTGTTCGGCCGGTTCCATTCTGAATGTGAGTTGTCGCTTGACGTGCCTCCACCCGGACCGGGTAGCGTCCGGCGCCGGGCGGCCGGTAGTAGTGGCCGGCTCGTGATACATACTTGTTGACGTGGAAGATGACGTGTCCGTCGACGCGGTAGGGCGCGCGGTGCGCCTCCACCCGGACCGGGTAGCGTCCGGCGCCGGGCGGCCGGTAGTAGTGGCCGGCTCGTGATACATACTTGTTGACGTGGAAGATGCCGTGTCCGTCGACGCGGTAGGGCGCGCGGTGCGCCTCCACCCGGACCGGGTAGCGTCCGGCGCCGTGCGGCCGGTAGTAGTGGCCGGCTCGTGATACATACTTGTTGACGTGGAAGATGCCGTGTCCGTCGACGCGGTAGGGCGCGCGGTGCGCCTCCACCCGGACCGGGTAGCGTCCGGCGCCGTGCGGCCGGTTGTAGAAGCCGTCCGTCTGGTCCGGCTCTTGGAACGACACCTCGTCTGCTTGCACGCGGTGGCCTTTCGTTTGTGACTCTCTGTAAATAAGAAAATGAATAAAGCTTCAATTTAAAATGCTGCACATACTTCTCTTTTCTGACAGCGTTTTCATCAGAATCAGATGCATGTTACGTGTAATGGCAACTATTTTGAACCTGCTTCTTAGCAAATGAAGCCGTTTAAATGTGGATCCCCAGCAGTCACAAACCTTTATTCATGTAAGCTGTAGGGAACTCTTGAAAAACACAAAAACAGACCACGTTCCGTTTTCTCTCCTCCCCAGTCTTTTGCCAAACGAGCCAGTCCGCGTCGCTGAGCCAGTAGCTTTAAACTCCCAAAATAATGATATCATTCATGACCTAGCCAGTCCCTTGCTACCCCCCGTCCCGTCCGTACCTCACAGGGGGTGCCCTCAGTGAGCGGATTTTAAGTTTAAAGTAAATATAGCCTCGGCTAGGGGGGCCTTAGATTCACTAATTCCCACACAGGCATGTCCGGTTAAGTAGTTGCAATCTTGTAGAGTTTGTAACTGCGAGTGGCCATCGACAAAAAAAAAGTCACTAATAATGAAGATGGTGCGAAGTACATTTTCGCTGTAACAGCTGTTTATCTGAGTACCTACGTAACATAATCAACATGGCACTAAGGAGGTTCGAATACATTACTCATTGTAAATACATGTTTATGGCTCCTTAATTTTGTGGGCTCTAAACTTTCTCAAGACCTAACTTTCGCGGTATTTGCCCAATGAACGACTTTTGTGAGCCTTTGTACTTACTCATAGCGATGTGTTTGCATTGGTACAAATGCGTAGATATTAACGCAGATAATCACTTCAGCAGCTTCGTCCGCGGATTTGACGAAAATTATCGCAGTTCTGTAGCGACGAAAAGAATCCTACGACATGAGACATGGCCTACCGTGTGCCAAGTTTCTCCCAAATCCGTTCCAGTCAAAAATTTAATTGCACTAATTGCCCATCGTGGATGTAATAAAAATTGTGTATGTGTAACTAATGAATACTTCTCATTAGCAGATACTCTCCATTGTTCCAAAGAGTAACACGTAAAGACTTCATCACAGACGATCGGTAACAATTCTAAAAGTAGAGCAACATACCTGAGATCGATCCGTCATCGTTGCATAACGAACTAAATGTAACTATAATTACATCATACCAAACTAGTAACCACTCCACTCAAACGTACCTACTTTTTTTAAGTGTTTGGCAATCAAACATTCTTATTAGGTCACCTTTTTCTGCGATTGGTTTTTCGATTGGTTTTTCGCCCAAGTCCAAATTATCTCCTGCAGTGACTCATACTTGGTCATTGTTTAAAATCGATGAAATTATTATTGTAGCATGTCTAGATTTGGGTCTAGTATTATTACCTAAGTAGGTATAGTTAGATAAATAATTACCAGATCCAAATTAAGCAATTTCAGTGGTTGCGTGTGAAACCCGAATGTGTGTGTTATGTTTCCTGTCTTAAATTAAGAGTTAACATTGATTAATACGCAGGTTTCAGTTACCAACGTTTTAAGCTGATCTCAATTGTTCAAAACTGGCTGAACAAATCATGATTCAAAAGCTCAATTTAGTTAATTTCAAGACTTTGTTGAAATAAACATATCTACTGGAACATGAAGTTTTCAATCTAGTTCGCTCGTAGTTTCAAATAGACCCTTTTCAATATCAACAACATCAACCTTTGAAACATTCAGATCCGCGCGTTACGCGACGTACTCGCCGCGTCACATGCGCACGCCCAGTTGCATCGCCACCTCACGGCCATCACTGTACTAACAGTATTACCAATTACTGTGTCCTACAGCGAATTACTGTGAATTAGCGAAATAAACCCGTGCACGATGACGCAAGGCATTCTCAGCCGTGGGAGCCATTGTGTGGATACCCGCTCCGATGTCGGCCAAGGTGCGGACGACTGGACCCAGAAGGTACACTACTACTTACTTGTATTTTTCCTCAAAGCTTGGGCCAAGGGAAAGCTTTCCTTGAACGTGAACAACTGAACGCTAAAAAATGCGTCAAACTTGAGTTGCTCCAAGGTTAATAGCAATGCAACAAGCGTCAATTTTTTCAGTCGCAGTTCATAATTGCATAACAGTATGGAATGGTGAACTGCTACTGTATATATAAAACTCCAACACACTAATACTTCCTTGCAGGTTGTTATCATGTTAGACAGTGCCACGGCAGAGCTAGCGATGGTATCTTTTAAACCCATCCGTGTTTTTCCTTTGCACCTGGGACCGCGGTGACTCTTTCGAAGAAATGCAACCCTGTCAGATTATCCGCTGTATAGAGCCGATGAGAGAACTACAAAGCCATCCCCAGACTACTCTCTTCTACATTCTTCCTGTAGCCTACCACAATTCACTAACAAAAAAAATAGTTCAAACCAATAATGGTTAAGTCATTTGCCTCCTTTTTATGCTTGTATTCGGCTTGCATTCTAAGCGAATATTTTAGTTGAAATAAAACGTTACCCCACACAAGGAATTTCTCCTGTATCGTGGGTGCGTTTAAAAACACACAATTTCACATAACAAACAGCCAGACCCGGAACAACTATCTACAGACCATACATAGGTATATTATTGTTCCGTGCGTGAATCGAAGCCGCGACACGCAGCGTAGCAGTCAATCGCTCAACCACTGCGCCAACTGTGCTGTCAAACTGATATCTTATATTGAACTGTGTCCTTGTTTATTGGAAAACACCGCTAACAACTGGCCAAAGATGTCAGACCTTCGAACTAGGTACTTATTAAACACAGGTTTTCCCACCTTCAATCTAAATTTAAATAATATTTAAATATTAAAAGGACATACATAAAAATAAATCAAAACCTATTTAAGATAATTACCAAATGGCATTGATGTTTACGTTTTGAACGAGGATCTCCCATTTAAGGTGTATTTTATACGAAGTTTGATAAAATCAGAAACCCGTAGGCCAAGGCGACCTCTGTCAGCCCAATTAGTCATTTAGGTCACAATAACACAATAAAGTGTATAATTTTAATAACAAAAACAAAAGCCATGAAGATTATTATAATCCTAGCAAGGATAGAACTAGCACGAGAACTAGAGCAGCTAGTACGAACTGTCGATCCTTTTCGTCTAATATCGTCAGAGAAACACTACAGTCGTTCCAATGTCTGTAGGCCCAATTACTTCAGACACAACAGCAGCCTTCTCCTGCCTTTGACCCAACTATAGTGAACATATTGTGTTCCTCTTCCATAATTTTACTACAGGTACAATTAATTTAATAGAAAATCGTGGTCGTATGGTGCATTGCCAAAGTTCTGCTCTCTCTAAATCCTAGGCGTTGCAAGCGTTTCTGCACATTGTAAGCAGTTAACTGGTTTAGCAAACTATTGCACTAGAATGATTACTTCTGGCTAAATATTCAGACAACACAATCATAGTAGTGGCCATGTCATGCGTCAATGAGTTTAGTGCACACTTGCACAGCTATACCTGCCATTTGCTTTCTAGTTTCTTAGGTGTTGTAAGAAGGAACCAGTCTACTTTACTAACTGTAGTTATTGTAACTTAAATAAAATATATGACTGCCATTTCATAACAATAGTGCCTACATACACATCCACAATTGATAACTTACTTGTAACTTGTAGCTCTTACAAACATCCCCGCCTCGTGGCTCACCGTGGCCTCAGTTAGAACGCACTCGTTATATTTTAGGGTCCATGTCGCAACATGACATACAACACACACCCAAGCAGAACTATTAGATACTTGTAAGGCGCTACTTACAGAGATCAGCTAGTGTCACAATAAAAGGGAACGTTTTGAAAGCTTTTGAACAAACTGGCGTTAAACTTAGTCTTTCTATGATAATGATAAATTATCTACAGGTTCTAGCAGGGCTACGTATGGAAATCGTTCAAAACCCTATCTAATTTAACTAGGCCAGTATAGGGTACACCTTGTCTAAATTAGCCAGTACTAAGTTCACTTATTTCTTCATGCTTGCATTTCCGTATTATGAGTAGTCGCCCCAGGGTCACAAAGAGTTTCTCTCTACTCCCGAGTCGAAAAAAAACGAATGCTCAGTGTTAAACTAGGGGAAACCCCAAGTAAAATGTTGCAACGAACTGAATCAATGCTAGAACATTGTGTCAGAGTTGGTACAGAAACACGTGGTGGTTACATTCAGCCTCTTTTCACGTTCCAGCTGCTTAGTAGCTGGCACTGTAGAGGAGGTGAATATTGCGTCATCATCATTTGGCAGCCTTCTTCTAGGCTGAAGTACTACCCCGTGGTATAGACCTCCTCCCCTGCCGGTAGTACACTAACCATGTGATGATGTCGTCTAAGTGTCCTACATGGCTTTTCACAGCTACTACCCTTATCGGCTGTGATACGCTTGAATCTTCTATCCACGTCCCGGAACATACGGGTTACATACACGCTGAAGTGAAAGTTAGGGCGTATTCAAGTAAATCCAAAGAATAGCTGGTGAAGGGTTATCAAAGCGAACCGAAATTTGATTTTTGTCGAATCTTTTTTAGTCACTGTGCAAATGTTTTTTTCTTAAATTAAGAATGGGCTTGCTCTTGACCTCCATCACGCCTGATAGAAAACGATGGATCAGGTCTATGGTGGAGCGAGCGTGCCCAGACGAAGTGAAAAGAAGAAGAGTCTGTACCTCCTGATACCTAAAACCTGATACCTTTGTGCTCTTTTCTCTGTACAAAATTATCTTTTTTCTAAGTATATTGTGTGTACATAAATAAATAAATAAATAAATAAAACCTGGGAGTCTTTAACTCAAGAGTGAATAGTTAAGAATAGTCGTCGACGACATCATCGCTTCATCAGGTGAGGTTGTGGTCAAACGTGAGACGATAATAACAAAGAGAGTGACTCACTTGTGGTCGTCGTTGTCGATGAAGCGCACCTTGGTGTCGATGCGCACGGAGGCCGCCGCCGCCGCTTCGCCCTCCGGCCAGCGCCACTTGCCCGAGCACGACGACGCCAGCACCAGGAGGCACCACACCACTCCTGGAAAATACGTTGCAAAGAAGATGAGAAGAGGGAGATATGAATAGAATGAACATAATTATTCCTTTTGTGTCGATTGACTCATACTAAATGACTCTAAACAATAACAGATATTGAATAGGGTAAAGAGCGCTACTATAAAAATATTGTCCAAACATCAAAAACTTCTAAAAAAAATGCCGCTGGTTACTTTGAAGGAAAAATCAAACTACTTTTTGCACCCCAAAGAATAAGACGTAGGTAGTATCAATTATTTTTTAGCTCCAAAATTAAATCAACACAAAAAAGGGAGCATTAAGTTTTTTCAATCGTACAAAAAACGGAAACCGGCAATATTTAATTAGAAACTAATGGTCCGAGGAAACGATTCCATTTTTTAAGATTGTTAGATTTTTTTTCTTCTAAGAATGAGTCACCGTAACTTCAACATCTTGATCGCGTGATAATATAAACTAAATACATACAATTATGCTATTTATAATGTCCACAAATCACAATGGAGATGCAGTATGAATCAGTCAAGGATATATAATTGCTGAAGCAACGGATGAAGATGAAATGAAACAAAGAGCTACACATGAAGCGCTATCATAATGAATCTTAGAGCACATTCATGCAGTAATGGCTATATGTATAATGAGCAATCACCCAGCAGGAAGACACTTTACGCCAATGATAAAAATACTGAAAACTTTATTATAGAAGGTAATGAAATTAATTTTATCTAGCTAGGATGAACAGATGTCGTTATGAAAATCACTAACATTACATTTATTATAAAAACAAAGTCCTCCACCGTATCTAAACTCGCGATAAACTCAAAAACTACTGCACTGATTTTCATGCTGTATTCACCAATGGATAGAGTGGTTCTCATGGTAGGTTTTAGTAAATAATTTGTCAAGCAGGCGAAGCCACGGGCATCAGCTAGTAATTTAATATAATATCAACATAAAGGAACTCAATCATGAAGTAGTATAAAAATGTAAAATAATAGCTGACCCGTGCCCACTTCCTTGGGTTCATAAAATATAGCCTATGACACTGAAAAATAACATGGCTGTTAGTAAAAGAATTTTCAACACCGGTTCTGTAGATCCAGAGATTACCCCAAACAACCTCACAAACCCACAAACTTTACCTCTTAAAAAAAGTAGTATAGAATTTTTACACATTTAAGGCGCGTCCCCGAGCAAAACGCAGCGCTAGCCGTTTTTTGTGCAGTTTTTTGGAGCTATATACTATTTATCCAAAAGAAATATCAACTTATAAAAAATACATTAAATTTCTACATAATCTTGGCTTCAAAATGGTAGATTTTTATTTTTTATTACTAAGTATAATGTTTAAGTAATCTCCTTACAACGAAACCACCGAAATGAGAAAAAAACTGAAAACATGCATCTTCTCGAGAACTAATGATTATTTTGATTTTGTACTTACACTAATGGATAGGCAATTTAAGAACATTTTGGTCGATTTTATTTTTCAAACGACCAAAATTAGATTTTATAACGATTTTATTCGACATTTTGAGCGTATTCGCTATTGTATCTCTTGCGCTGTTATTGAAGGGAAAAAATGCTCAAGGATATTGGGTCAGGGTACGGCCTTAATAACATATGGCAGCATGTCTAGATGCTGGTTAACATTATCCTGTACCTATTTCATTGATGAGCGATGAGTCATCTAGACCAGTATACCAAGTACGAACTACGTACAAGTACGCAGGTACTCGCAGGTACTCTTAGTTATCCAACGACGAACAGTTTACAAATATCCGCGATCACTTGCCTTACACTAGATATTATTGTAATTACGTAATGGGCCAAAACAGGACATTATAGACTATGCATTTTGGAGATGCTCAAAAGAACAAAAACGTTGAATATTTCGTGAGAAGCATGCAAGAGTCACACAACAACTTACAAGAATAGAATTAAGAGTTTTAAATGTTACAACAAGAGTTGAGAATTGGAGCGTGCTTTATTATTGTACACGTAATTCTAGTAAATGTAATTACATTTTAAACTGTCAACTTACTCAGTGAATTAGCAAGAGCCAGCGAGGAAGACTAAATTTAAAAATAAATTATTTATTGAAATAGAAATGATTACAGAACTAAGCAAGAACAACATTTCGTAAAAATGGTTGCATCCTAAGGATTTAGTCATATTCGAAGACTTCATTTTAGAGAGGTTTAGCAAATAACAAGGAGAGACATCAACAATCAACATGAAATTGGTGTTATTGTTAATTTTGACGAAAATTTGCAGAAAATGGCAAGAAGTGCTTTTGAATATGATAAGAAATTATTTAGTTTGATGTAAGTTAAGTGTATTTGTAAATTTTTGTTTTTATTATTTTTTTACTACAGATTTAAAAAAAAATGACAGAAAAATATACACTGGTGAATACTTTTAAGCAGATTCATTGCTGCAGAATAATTTTACATTAAATTATCTAATTTTACGATTATCTGCATAGACTTTGTTTACAACCACAAAATGGTAACTATTGCAGCCGCAACTTTAATGCGAATACTTTTGTTGGTTGCGAAATAAGTAGTATTGACGTCCAATGCTTCTTTTGAGATAGAATACATTTGACACCATCGTATATGTGCCGCAATGTAAATAAAAGGCAACAGCATACTCAAACGAGTTTGATGCGTATGAATATCATGGTAGGTGCGTGGGCGGGCGGTTTAGAGGGTTGCGCAAACGCAAACATCAAGGATTCGGTGACAAACTTAGAACCTTTTGGGTATGGTATGGTATAATGATCTAATTAGTAGTAGAAGTAGAATAAAATAACATTCGATATCAATAAAACATTCTGTTTGATATTCTATGTTAATTTACGAGTAAGACAATGTTCATTAAACATATTTTACTAGCTGTATGGTAAATTATTAATAAATAAATAGATAGTTGATTTTATAATAAAATTATTGAAATTATTGGCTATTGCGACAAATTTCATGTAGATTTTACTTTAATTTTATTTAACAGTAAAAATTAGGACCAAGATGTAATAATTTACAACATTACATTTTGAAAACAAGAAAATAAAAGAAAGAAATACGAACCAAAATTAAATTTCGATGAATTCATATTTCACACTTGATTTGGTCGTTTCCGATTGAGAACATATAATTAGAATATATTATATGTCAGAACATCACTAACTGGTAACGGCTCTGTAGGCGACTGCTCTGCTCGCCCTGCGTTATGTAACTGCCGTGCTGGGGCTGCCCGCGGCTGATTTCAGCTGCACTTGCGCACGCGCAGCGCCGCTAAAATGGCGCACGCCGAATTACATAGAACAATTTCAAATACAATTGCTTCAGAATTCTGGAACTTTGAAACCAATTTCAGCCATTGCACATTTTTTGACAGTTTTGCCCAACAAGAGAAAGCTCATTGAAGACCACAATAATCGAAATGTACTGTCGCAAAAGGGTTAAAATGAATGTAGTAATATTTTTTTCTTGTAATTGCAATAATTCAAATGCTGACAGATGTCTGCTTGACAAAGACGGAATGAGTTTTAGCTAAAGGTATTAAGTTCAGAGCTCAAGTGACAGATAGTATCTACGTAGAGACATGATGCTGTTGCACCCCAAGTGCATTGTAATCAAGCGCCATCTTAGCGGCGCAGGCGGCGGCTGTGACGTCACGTGTCGTAAGTTGAAGGCCACGTGCGCCCGCGCATCCGCGGACACCATCTCTGACAGCGATGCTGGGACATTGTCGCTCCTTATGGAAAGCTGGCTGCCTTATGTGGACTTATTTATTTGGATGTTTTGGCACAGAAGTTTTAATCATAAATTAAGATTAATAGTTTCCTTGAGCCCGTGGCTACATAATAACAGCCACACGGGTCAAATTTAGAGGTTCAGCTAATCCTGCCAAGATCGGTCCGTGAATAGGTGAACATTTATAAGGTCCATACACAAATCCTCCGTGCCGCGGAAAGCACGTCAAACCGATAGCTCTGACTCGCATCTAAAATTCTTTGACAGTCATTACGGATAAATCAGAAACCTGAAAATCTGACACCAGTCTGGGTTGTGGAGGTCAGACAGGCAGTTGCTCTATGCAACATATTGGCACTCAGCTGAACCGGTCAGACTGGAAGCCGACCCCAGGATAGTTGGGAAAAGGCAGGCAGATGGACATGATGGGAGTGGCATACCTACTCACTCAAAAGTCTAGCTGATGGTGGCATATTATGCGTTGGATCATTTGGCTCCCTTCAAATGGTTGAGTCCAATGGTGGAACTGGTCATTTCTCAGCTGCCATGGTTTATTTAAATGATTTCTTTGAATTGTTCCTTTTTTATTCCGGATGCTTTTATTCTGCTCGTCTTTTACGTTATTCTCACATGTATGTATAAATTCAATACGATGTAAACAAAACATTGTAACAATTTATTGTTTTTAAAATAGTGCCCGTAGAGTTTCTTGCACATTCTGCTCCATAGAGAGCTTTGGAACTTGCAAAATAGCTTCATCTTTCTTTTGACCGACTGACCATGAAAATTCAAAAGAGCCTATAAATGCTTTCATTGAAATAAATGATTGGAGTTTGAGGTATTCTGATAAAAGTGAGAGTGTCCCGTTACGAGCACACGACGTGGTGCCAGCGCGTATCATCTCACCTGGTCATCAGCGGGGAAGCACGGAGGTCGCCGCTGCCGACGCCGCCGCCCTCCGCATTGTGCTGCTATCGATGATGACCCAATTACATCGGACGTCCATTGTTAGCATTGTTACTGATATTACACTTATTAGTATTGGAGCTATCTTATAATTAGCCGCGTGCTGAGATGAGCAGGCGAACGCGGTAGCGGGTACAGTGGATGCTGCAGTCCTGGCGTCAAGAGTATTTGCTGTAACTTTCATTAGATTGATCCATCATTTGCCTGCCCTTATCCCATATTACTTGGGGTCGGTGCAACACGTGGTTCATGTCGTCCATTCCGACCTGTCAGTCGTCACACTATAACAAACTCCTTTACTAGTATCTTGTCTTGCATTAGATTCATTCAGTCTGATAATATTTGCTTGTTAAGCAATTTTGCTAAAGCTCAATTGTTTAGTTAGTCGCCTGATGCGCTGGCGTTTGTCATGATTTTACCGCCTCAGTGTTCCGTAGTTCAAGCAGTCTTGAATCCAACACTTCTAATTTCTATATTAGAGACAGTGTCCAGAGTATTTCTTTGGGTGTTGTCTTGTATCAACCTATTGCAAAGTAACATTAAGACTAGTATTATTGAAAAACTTTCGCCTTTTTTTAATCCAAAGGTATCGATGTCTCAGTGTCGTCGTACTGCGTCTTTATAGAGTTGTGGGCAATACCTACACAAAGTTCTACCTAAATTTTATTTCCAAAATGTTTCCATGCCCTCAGCCTCATGTGGCGGTACAATCTGAGAGGAGGAGGTCGCAAGAAGGCGACCTCGGTGGTATCCGTTTCAAACAGCGACGGAAACAGTTCGATTTCACAAAAAACATTATTATCTTGCTTTATTGATCGTAGATAATCATATTATAATTTGGATTCTGCGATTTGTCGGTCACGATACATTAATTACATATGTGGTTTAGGATGTAGGTGCTTATGTAGGGTAAGTGCTCCAATGAATGAACACCCCCCAGTGAATGAACAAAATGCAGTTTTATCAAAAAAATAAGAAATCGCAACGATTCTACCATATGTAGTATTTTTTTTCATAAATGCTACTCTATTTCGCAATTAACTGGTCAAATTCACGTTTAATATCATATTTCATTTCGAAATGACGAGTGGTTAAAGTTTAAGTCGATACTGACATTTTTATTTGTTCGGGCTAGACTTTTGGACTGAGGTAAGAGGAATCATTTTTGATTTGACATTGTAATGTAACTTACAATATTTTGGATGGGTTATTTGTCTACTATCGTAGAATAATAGTTTAATATTGTGTTTCAAATCCATTTACTTGCGATTTTTGCCAGCTAGATAAAATAATTAAGTGTCCCAGCATTCGAACAAGAAATCATTAAAATTCTAGTGAATGAACGGGCGTTCATTCACTGGGTAATCGTAAATTTTATGTTTTGGTTGAAAAACATAACTTACGCTAATGTTATAAAGTTCATGTTTTGGGATCTATTTCATAAATAGATTTCCGATCTTTTGGCCAGTATTGGGACAGGTATGTTCATTTACTGGTTCTTGAAATCCAGTGAATGAACACTTCATATTTTAAGGCAGATTTCTCAAGAAATTTGTTATTCCTACTTACAGGTAGTAAAAAAATATTTAGATCTACTTAGACTTTGCTGATTGCAAAGTCTGAGTCAATCTAAATATTAAAGTTTAAAATTTTTCATTAATCTCTTATCAATTTAGATTACTATGGGTCACAAAAAGAAGTACCTACAATAGGTTTCAATACAGTTAACAAGCAGCTGAAGCAGCTCTTAAGTCAATTGCTAATGGAGAACTTTGTATCAATGAAGCAAGTAATGTGTATCAGATACCAAAATCGACTTTACACAATAAATTCACAAACAAAGTTCCTTTGGAAAAAAAAAAATGTCCGATCTTACTGTATATGAAGAAGCTAAGATTTCTGACTGGATTATAAATAAAGTCAAATTAGGTTTTCCAATACACCCAGTGGAGGTTTTGAATACTTACCTACTGTTGAAAATTTTATGACCAGTAACAATAGGCGTAATAAGTTTATCGGGAATAGACCAGAAAGAAAGTGGCTCACTTTATGCTTAAAAAGGCATTCTGAGATTACAAAAAGGAATGCAGAAATAATTTCTAAAGGCAGAGCCGCAGAAACTGAAGCAACTATCAGGGCTTGGTTGAGAGAACTCTAAGAGTTTTTAACTGAAGAACATGCATTAGATATAAAAGATGATCCCAATCGAATATTTAATGCGGCCGAAACAGACGTAATGACCTGCCCGAAAACCATAATTATATTAGTTCAGGCTTACTTGACCAATATGACGCATCAGTACGCATACTTTTCACTTTGGTTCAAATGCGCAAAGAACTCGATGGTGTTAGAGAAGTTTAGAGGAGCGTCAATGGAGGCATCAGATGCTATAACAATTTGTCTCAAAATGCTCCTCTTGATTTATCCAATACGTCGACTTCTATACTTCTATCATTAATCTAACACAGAATTATTGCAAGACATACAACCCATCAGTAATTCCGAAGCAGTCCCATGCTCCAGCACATTTCATGACCAAGATTTGACAAGATTTATCGTTCCTAGTCTGACGGATTTTAATAATATTTGTAATTGTTCAGAATATCTTATAGACTATACAGAAAATTAAAATGAAACCACCGAAATAGTAAAGTTTATAATTAATAGTGAATTGAATCCGTCAACCGTAATTCCTCTTCCATGGTATGATACTGCACAATCTGGTAAATCGTTGGACATAAGAGCGGAATTGTTTCTAAGCGATGGACCTTCTACTCCAATATTCTTTATTGAAAGCAATCCAGAAATTGAAAACAATGGTTCTATTAAAGTGTGTCCAATCACGAAGGACGAAATTCAGCCAGTTGTTAACACAAATAAAATCGACAGCTTTCTTGGGTACCCAAAAATCACTTCGGAAAAGGAGCAGCCATCGTAAAGAAACCTAATCCCATGCCGTTTGGATGAACAGGCCAACGATACAAAGCGTATGTAGAAAAGATACAAGAAGAAAAGAGATCAAAGCAGAAGACAAATTTTTAGAAGACAAAATCAATGAAAAAAAAGGAGAGTAGATGCAAAAGAAAGTAAAAAATGAAGAGAACTGGATGAAAAAAAAGCAAAAGAAGAAAAGAGAAGAAAAGCTTTCACAAAAACGCAAAGAACAGAACAAAACTGTACGCCATTCTGCAGAAAAAGTCTTTATAGTAAACGATCAAGAACAGAAATGTAAGACAGATTTTCTAGCTAACAATGCTGTTAGCTTTGTAAAACTAAGTGTACCTGTAGTGTCTGAAGTTAATTTTGAAGACATAGAACGTGTATTAAATGAGCCTGAATATTCCAAACGTGGATTGAGAAGAACGAAGAAGAAGAAGACGTGCATTTACTCCAATAATAAGACTTTAATCATGTAAATAATAAACGGAGAATTGTGTTCATTCACTGGTTTCATTTTGTTCATTTACTAGAAAACGCCGTTCATTCACTGGAGTTTTGGGGTATTTTCCGATTGACTGCTTACTATAATAAAACTGTCAATTTGAAGTAGTAAAACGTACCTAAAAATGATTTTTGAATATATTCTTAACATTATAAAATACATTTTGGGCGCATCCATCAGTGCAAACCTACAGTAAATATTTTTTGAAGTTCGCAAATTGCTTAAGTGTTCATTCACTGGACCCATTACCCTAGTACACGGAAGGGAGATAAATCAGTAGTAGGTGCTCGTAGGTTATCAATTGGGCTTGATTAAAAGGTGTCTAAAAAGTTAACTGGAACTCGGCTTGCTCTATAATTAAAGTTAAAAAAACTTACCAATAGTTTCAGTGCATTGCGTTCTTTTTTATTTTCAAGGATTTCCTTAGATTATTTTTCTTCGTTTTCTTCTACATTAGGTACGTTTTAGCGCAATACACCGATGGGTTACCTACATAGGTACCTATTTGTGTTTATACCTAAACATCGAATCGAACAAACCTCTAACATTATCGTTTCGCATTGGAAACAAAACAAGCAATTGCAGTTACTTGCATTAATACAGCTCGCCTCGTAGGTACAGACACTTGATAGGTATTAAAATATTCAGTATGAATGGCCAAATTTCTAAGAAAAAAAGTCACCAATCCTTAAAAGAAACATCAATTTGTTGTTTTATAGATGTCAAGGCGACAATAGTCATAAAAATAATCATAAGTAATGTAATTTTGTCTATTATGAACATCCGATATTCACCATTCGTGTTGTGATGACGTATTTCCGTTGTGTTCCACTAACTAGCCGGGCAAGCGACTGGTCGAGTACAAACGCTGGAATTCCCAAGTGGTTGCGATACTGT
The DNA here is from genome assembly GCA_963859965.1 of Ceramica pisi. Taxonomy (NCBI): domain Eukaryota; kingdom Metazoa; phylum Arthropoda; class Insecta; order Lepidoptera; family Noctuidae; genus Ceramica; species Ceramica pisi. The sequence continues at coordinate 475,804 of OY982542.1, forward strand.
GTTACTTTACTGCTAGTAAAAGGTATTGCTAAACACAGCTCGGTTGCCCACACCAACCTAGAAAGTAATAATATGTAATTTGCTTTCGAACGTAACGTGTTGAAAGAACTAATTAATTTATAGCGTTTGGTAATCGTATATTGTATAAAAAAACTATTATATTTATTGTGTAAAAATGACCAAAACATGCAAAAAGATGATGCATCGACCGGGAATCGAACCCGGGCCGCCCGCGTGGCAGGCGAGCATTCTACCACTGAACCATCGATGCTCACACAAACAGTGCTGAAATGGTCTCTTATTATTATTGCAGCATTTAAATCATGACATCATCGCACGTTCTCAACAAGTGAGAGTGATCATGCGTTCGTGTTTTTCATAACCAACAAACAGGTTTATTTCTATTTCGTTTACTTTTGATTTCATTTCGTTTTTAATGGTTTCAACAGTATTATCCAAAGCTATTAAATATATTGCAAATAACACAAGTGATTAGTAAAAATAATAATGATAACTTTTGTTTACCCAGGTTATGGGCACATAGCGCCAAAGACCCAGACAGGCAAAGTGGTGACCATCTTCTACGCGATCCTGGGCATTCCCCTCATGCTGCTGTGTCTGTCCAACATTGGTGACGTCATGGCGTCTTCATTCAGGTACATCATACACATCATTAATTATAATAAGCAACACAATTATAACCCTGTGAATACACTGGGACTAATTTTTAGGATAAGAAAAGGAAGCTCAAATATTTTGCTCGTATTATAACACAAGGCGCTTTTGAAAAATAAAGTGCCTTATAGGGTGTTTTACTGCTTTTATTATGTTTTGGTGCAAGTTTTTTCTTTATACGTATCTAGATTAAAATTAATTAGGTTATCCATTCTACGATAAATTAATCGATATGCTAATAATTTGGTTTGTTTGTTTTCTTTTTTGTACAGCTCGTGAAAGCGCCTGCTGTTTTATTTAAACATGTAATCGTTTCTTTGCTTAAATAAAATAGCAGGCGCTTTTGCTTTTAGTTTATAATACGCACTACATAAATAAAGCATACATAATAGATTTTATTGCATGAAGAACATAGTTATAAGATTAAAGTATTCATAATTATGTATTTATATACTTGTTTACTTGAAACATACAGGTTTCTGTACTGGCGGGTGTGCTGCTACGTGTGCACGCGGCCGCCCAAACGACGACATCGACACCATGCGTCTACCAGGCACGTTATTAACTTATTAACATGACTTTTCATAGAAGCTGTTGCACTGATTTTCGCTTACAGTAGACTTCACTTTTATATTATTTTACAAACATTTAAATCCTTTGAGCATAGTTGACAGTTCAGAGTGCCTAATTTAATTTTAATTCTACTAATTTTCACATTTTTTTTTTTTTTTTTTTTTATACAAAACGGGGAAACTCTTGGCCCAAATCTCACCTGATGGAAAGTGATGATTAGGCCGAAGATGGAAGCGAGTTTCACCCGGAATCCTCTTACACAGAGGAACTGGCTATCATACATTCGCATCGCATTCGCAAACTGTAAAAATGTATGAAACGAAAGTTGTTTAAGAATTAGTAGAATTAGCCCACTGATCTATGTCCACTTGCCCATGCGCAGACGTTCGGTGCGCGGCGGCAGCGTGCGCGGGTCGACGCGGAGACGCGCGCGGCCGCTCGAGCGCGCGCATTCTGACACTGACTGCAGGTAGCCAACGCACAATACCTTCGAATTTTACCTGATTATAAGGAACACAACTGAAAAAATCACAACCCTTTGTACCATTGAAATACTTCTCAACACGCATAACAGTTTTGCCATGGCGTTAAGAGTGTGTATTCCGTCCACTAGCGCCGCCAATCGTTTTTTATTAATTGTGGTAAATTTAAGACACGCAGATAAAAAACCGCTCTGTAGTGCACTGAAGAAATGTATCTATTATTTTTTGACAGCTATTTTTAATACTTAACTCATGGCTAAATAGCCAAAACGGCAATTATTGCTAAAAGTGGCCACTTTTAGCAAAAACATCGACTTTGGCAACTATTTATGTTCTAATGTACAAAACATAACTCTCAAAACATAATAAATACATTTCTTCAGTGCACTACAGAGCGGTTTTTATCTACGTGTCTTAAATTTACCACAAATAATAAAAAACGATTGGCGGCGCTAGTGGACGGAATACACGCTCTTAAGTTAATGACCAATAGGGGTACCTTATTTATTATGTCCATAGGGTTAATAAACACTTTTTAGCAGATAGAAACTGTTATAAGTTTCTTTATGAAATAGATAATTTTATATGATGAATCACCATCCTCTTTCATTTATCCCAATTCATTTGGGGTCGGCACAGTATGAATTCTTCTTCGAAACATCTCTATTTGTCGCCATCTTTATTTTACTTTATTCATATTGTATACTTATTTTCTACTTTTTAAAATATTAATAAAAAATACAAAAAAGAATAAGAAAAACATTTAAAAATATAAAAAAAACAGTAGTCCACCGGTATCGGGAACAGGGTCCAAGCTACAGGGTCAGGGCTCCAGAGAGAGGAACCTCCTAACAACGCGAGCCGTGTCAAGAAGTACCGCTTTCTGAATCAAACTCTTGATCCAGAGTCTAACGAGCGCCCCCTGAGGTGTTGGTCGAGGTAGCCACCTCATTATTACCATATTAAATAATTTGAATGAACGTCAATAACAGCGCAGTCTCTTATTGGTCACGTTGTCTTTGGTACAGGTACCGTGACAGTGGATATAGCAGTGGGCGCGTGCGCCGGCCTCGCCCCCCGCCGCCCGCGCACGCCGTTTCCCTGCCTCGCACCAGGTCGCAGCCACCGCTGCACGGAAGACCGCAGGGTAAGGCTTATGTAGTTCTTCAGTCAATGTTTTCATCAGCATAATCATTTGACTGTGTATCTGACAATACTGTGACGGTGATTGGCTGTCACCTCGAAATCCCCATCACGACTAAAGACTGAAAGGGCAATACTCGCATGAAGGGTTCAGCAGCAGTTTATTATAAGTAGTTACACCTACGTTACCCAAGTGAGCCAGTTACGTTTAAGTCCTATGAAGGGACCGCATTGGTTCAGTTCAAATTCAAATGAACTGTCTTTAACATTCATTGCTTTGGTTCCAGCCGTAAGAGATTATGATATTGAAGAGCCGTCACCGGTTCGTTTTGAAAAATATGGACGGGATGCTCGGGATAGGGATGCCTACGATGAAGATGGAGAAGGTAACAATATGAGCAAATTAGTAAAATAGTCATAATGTAAGTGTAGTGTTTTTAACTAACTAAGATGACATTTTTTTCTCAGAGGAGTTCCCAAAGATTTCGTTACCTCTACAAGATCTAGAAGCAGCATTACAAGATTTGGAGAGCCACCACATGAAGATATCAAAACCTGAGCTTCGCAGCAAATCTCTGCCGCGACCAGCTAAAGCGAAGCCTGACTATGGTCCTAGAAGAGACTTTGACGATCAGAGACATTTCGATGATGACCCTAAGGACATGTTCGAGATGCACGACCTACACGATGTTGATTATGAGAACTACAAGGAGAGGCAGGCTCTGGAGAGGCAAAGGCGAAGAGAACGAGAAGAACTGTATGCTCAAAGAGACCGGGGATATGATCCGGAAGATGAGGATTACGAGTTCGATTATCCAAGGGGTAGAAGGTCAAGACGCGATGTAAGGTAACACTTGATTGAATTATACTTTACTTTATTTAAGTCTATAAGTCTATAATGTTTATTCACAAAATAATGTACATTTTTTTAACAAGTAAAGTGCTTAATCTAAACTTAAAGTACACAAAAGTATTAGCATTTGAGGCCGAACTAGGCATAGCCTGTATTTCAGCCCTCAACGCCGAATCCCCCTGAGTTACAAATTAAATAATTATGTTTTTTTTTTTATGACATGCAAAGATCCCATGTATGAATGTACGTATCTTGTTAGGATATTATTATTTTATTTTCTTGGAAAAAAGAAGAGATTTTTTAACAATACTGTACATAAAAATATTAATATTATATCTACATAGGTGTGTATCCAGTCCTCTCTTTGTCTGTGATGGAGGTGTGCGTGAGTGAGTGTAAGAGGGTGTGTAAGATTGCGGAGCATAACCTTTTGTTATCTTTGTGATAGGTTACTTTGAGTAATTTTATCTAGGTGTCTCAAGCAGTTTTTCTGTCTCCTCATATGTGAGATTCTGTAAGTACTCAGTTACTGTAGTTTTGCAAGATTTCGTCGTCATCGGGTATATGTTAAGATTTTTATTGATGTTATTGTAGATGTAGGGGCCAATAAACGGAGCAAATCTAGTGTTAAATGTTGTTTTGGAAGCGGTGGGCTGTGAGCAAACCAAGTATTTTGTGCGCCTATTTAAAGAGAGTGGGTTGTAAAAGATCTTCTTATGTTGCATTAATATAATATTGAGAATGAAAAGTTGCCTTACTGTAAGAACTCCACAGAATTCGTAAAGCTGTGAGGTAGGAAACAATCTTGGTTTGAAGGTGCTAACCTTCAGAATGGCACGCTGGGCAACCTCAACAGGTTTCATGGTAGTTTTAGGGGATCCTCCCCATGATGTGATACAGTAAGTGATGAGGGACTGGCAGAGGGCAAAGTATATCCGCTTCAGCACAGAGGGTTCGGTGACGTGTCGGAGGGTCTTAAAGATGTAAATAAGTTTCCTGATCCTACCACAGAGGGCCTTTGTGTGTTCCTTAAAGTTGAGGTTCTTGTCAACAGTAACGCCTAGATACTTCATTACAGTAACTCGCTCTAGTTTAGGACATGAACAGTTTTCTGTAGAGGAACACTGGTGTGCTATGATGCTCTGGTGATTATGATTAATTTCTGAGTTTGACCGTATACTGAAGCAAACATATTTAGTTTTTTCCACATTTAAAGTTAATACATTGTCCTCTAGCCATTCCCTCACCGCATCGAAACCATCTTGGGCAGCTTTGAAAGCCCCTTCCCATGTATCGGCAGAGAAAGTGAGAGCAGTATCATCTGCAAAGGAGATTATTTTGCCATGGGTTAGTTTGAGACTCGTGAGGTCGTTTATATAGACAAGAAAAAGGGTTGGGCCTAGGATACTGCCTTGGGGAACCCCGTACGTGACTGGAAAGTCTTCACTAGTGAAGTTGCCAATCCTAACACTCTGAATCCGACCAGTCAAATAACTTTGGAAGAGTTTTAGTTGAGTTCCTCTGATTCCAAGCCGTTCCAGCTTGTTAAGTAAGATCGGGACAGAAATCGTATCAAAAGCTTTGGCTAAGTCAAGGAAAATAGTGAGAGTTTTTTGTTTTTTGTCAAGGTTATTGCTAACAAAGTTGATGAGGTCATTAACAGCTTGACCTGTTGACTTGCCTTCACGGAATCCATATTGGTTAGTTGAAAACATATGTTTGGATTCTAGATAACCAACCAACCTTTTGTTAATAAGTCTCTCTAGAAGCTTAGAGAGCGCTGGGAGTATGGATATCGGCCTGTAGTTAATGATACGATTCCTGTCACCGCTCTTGTGGATAGGACACACAACAGATTTTTTTAGGCTGTCAGGGAAAACACCATGCTGAATACATGAGTTAAATATGAATGTGAGTGGAGGGACCAAGAAGTTTTTATACGTTTTTAAGAAGGAGCTGCTTATTGAGTCATAGCCCGTAGCACAATCTGTTTTAAGGTTGGCGATTAAACGTTCTACCTCTTCTTCAGTGGAACCTTCCAAAACGAACGAATTTAGCTGTGTTTGAGTTTGAAAGCTGTTCCTTGTTACTTTGATACTTGCCCTCTTTTGTTCTACTTTATCAGCTAGCGTCTTACCCACGTTTACAAAATACCTATTGATTTCGTTTAGTGATGACTGAGGTGTTGTTGATAGAGACAGTAGTTCATCCGGGTTGTTTTTGTTTTTTGAAGTATTTGTGATTTCTTTAATAGCTTTCCATAATTTCCTGTTATCGCTCCGCGCCGCCTTCACCTTTTCTTTCTCATAGGCTCTTTTGATGTTTTTTAATAGGCTATTGCAAAAGTTTCTGTAGCGCATATACGTAATTTTTAGGGTTAAATTGTCTGGTGACTGTCTAAATTTTCGGTGCAACTTATCTCTATTTCTTATACAGCGTAAAAGGCCTTGCGTTATCCACGGCTTTAATATCTTCTTCCGTCTTGATAGAGTTATTACTTTGGTGTTATTATCTATGGCTTGTTGAAGACTTTTTGTCAAATATTGCATCAAGAAATTTGGATTAGGTGAATTATAAATAGGTTTTAAGTTAATATTTAGAATATCCTGCTTAAGGCTTTTCGTGTCAACATTTTTAATTGATGTAAGAAAGAATCGAGTAGTTTTCTTGAAGTTTAGGTTTAATAAGACGGGGTAGTGGTCTGCGGTGATTATAATACAATAGAAGACACGACACAATAGCAACAAAGACATAGCAACAGATAAGAATTACAAAACAACATTAAAGTAACATTGGTTGTTTCATTGTGTATCTGTCGAGAACATAGTTGATTTCCTATAATTTGTATCATTTCTATATCATGTCTTTTTTAATTTTTCATGTGTTTTCCCGAATAAATAAAATAAAAAGTACTAAACAGATAAGAATTACAGAACAACAATACAGTAAAATTGGTAGTTTGGGTCACCCATTCAGAATTGTACATTTAAAGGTCATAGTGAACGTCTTCATTAGGTCAGACCGTGGGAGATCAGAGTACGTGGAACGCGAGGACGAGCCGTGGGACAGGAGCGACAGGCGCCAGCGCCGAGCGCGCTCCGCCATCTACGACTACGAGCAGCGCTGGGACGACGAGCGCCCCGCGCCGCCCGAGCCGCTGCGCCGCCCGCTCAGGAGACTGCACACTGTGGATGACTCCCGATATCGAGCTCATGTTAGTCTTACCTGATGTTTATTTACAAAAACGTAAAATTGTTAGTTTGTAAGAGGTATAAACTTTGAAAGTGTCATTAATTATTATAGATAGTAGTATCGTTGTATGTTACAACTATGCTGCTTTTTATCCAAGACAAGCCTAATGCCTTCGTCGTTGCTAAAAATCAACAGATGGCACATGAAAGGAGCTTCCCCGAGCAACGTGGGTACCTCGGCTGGCTCCTTTCTGACTGCTGTTACATCCGATACACCCTGAGCAAACGACTTCCGAATTATTACACTATTATGGGAAATATGAGCCCCTTCCCCCTCCTTGCCCCTTCTTTATTCGCCATCTAATACGCTACCAAGAACGAGCTAACTTTTTTATGTGTTAGGTACCATCCTGTTGAATATATAGCTTAGACTGTATGCCATTCTGGAAACTCCGTAACGTACTAATATAATTTTAAAAATGATTTGATTTTCATCTTCCTAGACGCCATCAGTGGAGAGAGATGACTGGAGTGACGAGGTGGCGGTGGTGCCGCGTCGTGGGAAGGCGCCTGCAGGTAAACTGGCTGTTACATGACACAGCTAAACGTGTGATTATAATTATTTACGGCCATTTGTGTCTGACCTTTGGTTTTAATTACAGCATGGGGCTCTCGAGCATCTGAAATTTACCATCCGCCTTCCGATGTGGTTAAAGAAGAGGTCAGTCTGGAACTAAAATTAAACTTTCGTCTTCCTATTATGCGGAAGTAATATTTTGTAGGAATACCAAATTACATACCTACGTGTTCGGGTTTCTCAAAAGTCCTTCGTCCTATTTAATCTTCGTCTTCTATCTGTAGATAAAGCCGGTCCCGATCTGGTTGTGCGTGTTCCTGGTGGCGTCGTACATCGTGGCGGGCACGTTCCTGTTCAAGAGCTGGGAGAGCTGGGCCTACCTGGACGCCGCCTACTTCTGCTTCATCACGCTCACCACCATCGGCTTCGGGGACTTTGTGCCTGCGCAGGTGAGAGGCTATTTGTAGAGTTGTGGTTTAATTATCTTGTCTAAAACTTCATGTGACACTTTCCAATGGTGCTAGGCAGAGTTTAATAAAAGGGACACAACAATCATTATAGAACTGTTAACTTGGCCTACTCAACCATGTTAGAACCACTTCTAGATCTTTGTTTAAATGATGTCAATAATCGAATAGAATCCGAAACTAGCCGATCACAATTAAAGACAGGGCCAGAATATATCATTCGAAATAGAAAGTAACAAACATGTTCATCTCCAGGGTCAGAGCTTAGACGATCCAGCGGCTGCCGTGCACTCCATCGCGCTGTGTTCCCTGTACCTGCTGTTTGGCATCGCTCTGCTGGCAATGTCCTTCAACCTGGTGCAGGAAGAGGTGCGCGCTAACGTGGCCGCGCTCGCCACCAAGCTCGGCATCATCAAGCCGCGCGACACGCACCAGGACTCGGACACTGACTACTGACACATAGCTCCACCAGGCGCCCAGTCTGGAGCAGGAGGTGGCGTCAACGTGGCCGCGCTCGCCACCAAGCTCGGCATCATCAAGCCGCGCGACACGCACCAGGACTCGGACACTGACTACTGACACATAGCTCCACCAGGCGCCCAGTCTGGAGCAGGAGGTGGCGTCAACGTGGCCGCGCTCGCCACCAAGCTCGGCATCATCAAGCCGCGCGACACGCACCAGGACTCGGACACTGACTACTGACACATAGCTCCACCAGGCGCCCAGTCTGGAGCAGGAGGTGGCGTCAACGTGGCCGCGCTCGCCACCAAGCTCGGCATCATCAAACCGCGCGACACGCACCAGGACTCGGACACTGACTACTGACACATAGCTCCACCAGGCGCCCAGTCTGGAGCAGGAGGTGGCGTCAACGTGGCTGCGCTCGCCACCAAGCTCGGCATCATCAAGCCGCGCGACACGCACCACGACTCGGACACTGACTACTGACACATAGCTCCACCAGGCGCCCAGTCTGGAGCAGGAGGTGGCGTCAACGTGGCCGCGCTCGCCACCAAGCTCGGCATCATCAAACCGCGCGACACGCACCAGGACTCGGACACTGACTACTGACACATAGCTCCACCAGGCGCCCAGTCTGGAGCAGGAGGTGGCGTCAACGTGGCTGCGCTCGCCACCAAGCTCGGCATCATCAAGCCGCGCGACACGCACCAGGACTCGGACACTGACTACTGACACATAGCTCCACCAGGCGCCCAGTCTGGAGCAGGAGGTGGCGTCAACGTGGCTGCGCTCGCCACCAAGCTCGGCATCATCAAGCCGCGCGACACGCACCAGGACTCGGACACTGACTACTGACACATAGCTCCACCAGGCGCCCAGTCTGGTGCAGGAGGTGGCGCCAACGTGGCCGCGCTCGCCACCAAGCTCGGCATCATCAAGCCGCGCGACACGCACCAGGACTCGGACACTGACTACTGATATTCATGGACAACAATTCCTGTCCTCATTGCAATATTAATATTTGTCGGAAAAAAACTTGTCATCTCCTTTCATTATTCGTAGCCCTGATCATAGAGGCCATACTCTAAGAAAAAATCTAGTATGGTTATTTATGACGATGGAGCGAAGAGCACGTGGTACAGACTGCACTGCACCTCCCAGAACAAAAGAGGGCAAGGACGCCCACTGTTGTCCTGGTGGAACTCCTTTGAGAGAGACCTCAAATTACACGAAACGACAACCCAAAATCGTTTGACTTGGAACCGGAAAATGAAGCGACTCGACCCCAAATAATGTGCTTAGCAGAGGAAGAACACGGTGGTGATGGTAGAACGATTTTATTTTATTTTATTACTATGTAAAGAGCTTGCTCTTGACCACAATCTCACTAGGTATACATTGGATTGTGAGATATTCTATAATCGATGATGAAATTTTCTTTGAGATTAAAAAGCTGATTAATTTTAGAATTTTAGTCAAACAATTGTAAATACTTTACTAAACCTATAATAATGTTCGATAGTTTTTATCTACTTTTATGATTTTTCTTTCATTAAGTACTTACTATATATATAATTTTTGTACGTACTCTAGTCTTAAGTACCTATGTAGATGCAAAAGTGCTCTGCTTACACTGCCTAGTCTTAATTTTAATTAGGTTGTATTTTTAGTAGTATAAAATGTTAATAGTAATAAGTCGCATATTACAGTAATTCATTAATGTGTCTCATTTTTTAATGTTTGTTCCAGGAACTGGAATTCTTACCTAATTAATTATATTCCTATTCATCCAAACTTGTGCAAGTGTTACAAAAACATACCAACATCACGCTCGTTCCTCCAAAGGATCAGGCAGAAGTGTACCTACTACTTAGGTACCTATACTTAGTAACTACCAGACACTCGCTATTCGCCAAAGTTACTTCCATGCACGGACATGGACGACGGGAGGGGGGTGCAAGGGGGTGCACTAAGCACGCCCCTGACTTTCAATTTAATATCTAAACTGTTCAAAAATAAGTAAAACACAAAACTTGAAAACCTGTTTGGTTGCCTGGTAAATCCTGGCATATTCGAGGCTAACAGGTGCAGTAGTTTTAGGTTTTTTTCGGTACTATATCGATAAAGTTACTATCTCTATATTAATCACAGTGTTTTTATTGGATGGGAAATCAAGATGCACCCCCTGAAAATAATCCTACCGGTGCCCTTGTCCACTTACATAATAGAGGACGAGCCCATGACATCAACTGAGTTCAACAAATCGAGATCTCGGGCTGCTTGCTGCCTAATAAGATATTCACTGTCCGATCTGGGAATCGAACCCAGTAGCTCGCGGGGCCCATGGCAATGATATCAACATTGTGGTACCTATCTAAAAAAAAATATAAACATAGATCTCTGACAACCTTTTTAGTTACATATAGAATAAATTACTTTATTAACGTAAAAATTAACCTACGTAAAAAGTACCTACCTAGTCAAATTAAAAGTAATTTATACTAAAACTACTGCCTACTGAAAAACCTTCTTTCAAAACTGTCAGATTGTCATGACAGTATTTAGGTATTCACGAACGAAGGACAGGTACAAAACGGTTCGTTTGCATTGACATCCGGTAACAATATTAGCAATGAAATAAAAACGAAAATTGCCACTGAAATCAAACCGAAAAATCAAATAAATGTACTGGCAACAAACACCGTCATCTGTGTAAGTATATAGTACGAGTACGATACAGCGCGCAACGTTGCCGGCCTTCCACTCCGGTGCGCGGCGTTGCCGTCCCGCGGACCGGATAGCGGCCGTCCGGCGCACGGCTGCCGCTCCGCTCCGCCGCCGACAGTATTGTGTAAACTCGCTAGGGGAATATACGCATTTTTGCACAAAGTTTACCACTAAATATTCATCCATTATAATATTACCGTGACCTTTCCATGTCTAAAATGTATTCTGTGTAGTTTAACTGTGATTTTTGTGAGAAATTTCAAGGAAACCGCCATTTTGAAACCGGATAGGAGCAGTTTGAAGACATCGATAATGTCGGACTCGGATACAAATACAAGGTGGGTGACTGCCTGATGCTCGCTGATCGCTCTCACGAACAAGCGTACGATAAGTCGATAAGTAACGTTATTGTTATGTGTATTAAGCAATTACTCGTACGAACAAAATAGAGATTAGATATTTAGTCAAATGTGACACTTAAGTACGTGTAGTCGAAGTGAACTTTGCCTGCACTTATGAGCGCGGGCGTTCTATTTTGGTCTTTATGCCGGGGGCGTAAGGTCGCTCGGTGTGCATTTGGCGCGAAACTCGGTTCAATATTCGACAAACTGGTTCAAGGTCAGCGGTGTTTACCCACGTTTAATGCGCTTGGTCTTCGTCAACCTTTGTCACATAATCCGAGATTTATTAATCTATGTCTATAAATAGTCATATTGTGTTGTAGCAAAATCTATGCTAATCTATACTAATATTATAAAGAGGTAACATTTGTTTGTAAGTTTCTATGTAGGGGGTAGGTAATCTCAGGAACCACTGGTCCGATTTGAAAAATTCTTTCAGTGTTAGATAGCCCATTTATCGAGGAAGGTTATAGGCTATATATCATCACTCTAAGACAAATAGGAGCGGAGCATTAATGGAAAATGTGACGCAAACGAAGTTGCGCGGGTCAGCTAGTTTATTATAAGTAAATTGCTTTTCTTGAGTGGCACATAACTCTCTTCCTCTTGTTTATTTAATAATATTTTCTACAATCGAGTTAGTTCGACTGTGTGACATTAGTCGTGACTCGTGGTATTTTCTTGACGACTTGGGTATATTTACTTAGGTTTACATTATAATTATGATATACTAGCTGACCCGCGCAACTTCGTCTGCGCCTCATTTTCCAATATTGCTCCGCTCCTATTTGTCTTAGCGTGATGATATATAGCCTATAGCATTCCTCGAAAAATGCCAATTTTCAGGAATTTTCATTTGCAGTGTTAGATAGCCATATCTAACACTGAAAGAATTTTACAAATCGGACCAGTAGTTCCTGAGATTACCCCCTACATACAAACAAATTTACCTCTTTTTAATATTAGTATGATATATATATAGCGTAGGTACCTAGTAGGTACCTATTATTGAAATAACAATAGGAAATTAAATGGTTCATTTATTTATGACGTTACTTAACTAAGTACGTATTTTTTTGTCAATTTGGTGCTTTCTAAGTAAGCGCGAAGAATGACAAGCCACAAAGAAACAAATAATTTAGGCGCCACCAATACACCACGCCCTTCACTACACCCATCCTTACGGCCTTGCTCCGATACCTAGTTAGGTACAGTATTGAAACATTTAGATTTTTAATTGAGGTCCCATCATGTAGCCCGGAGTAGAACTGTTGCTCTAAGGTGGTGATTCAACTTTAGCCTTGAAAAGCCTTACGGACCGTGACGTACTTTGTGAAAGGTCAGTGATGGCACGAGTACGATTTCATTTGGTGGTTGTTATAAATTATATTGATTTCAAATATGAGATTCATGTTCTAAGATAAAAGCGAGTGAACCTGAACCACCTAACGAACACAAATCCAAGCTCCGCGTTGAAAATTTACAAATGAGCAGCACCAAGTATTCCTAATATTGTAATATTACTGATCGTCGTGAGACTCGAACCTGAGACCATAAGAGCAGCAGCTGCAATTAGGACTACCCGAAGTGCTAGCTAGACCAACTGGGTAATCTGACTGAAGGGCTCCAAAATAAAATCCACGTATTCATAATAAGAGCAGAGCAATTTTATACCATGACCACAGAAATATCAAAAAACAGTTGCTGTTGTATAAGTGTATTGTATGTTGTATGGGAAACTGTTGCCTGAAATAAAGGTTTAATAAATAAAAGTCTCCATACAATGGATGCCAAACGGCTCAGAAGGTATTGGCGAGAAGACCTGCAGTGCGATTCTGCAGTGCGATTCTGTAAACATGTCGAAGTGAACACTTGGGCGAAGTGACCGACGCGAAGTGAACGACAAGTGAGCTGTCAAACCATACAAACAAGATGGCATGACTACTCACTTGTCGTTCACTCCACCTAAGTGATCACGGTGATATGTCGACAGAATCGACCGGCTGTAAACATATGATGAAGTGAACACTTAAGCGAAGTGAACGACAAGTGAGCTGTCAAACCATACAAACAAGATTATGACAGCTCACTTGTCGTTAACTCCACCTAAGTATCACGGTGAGATGTCAACAAAATCGACCGACTTGTAAGGGCTGGCTCGAGGTGGCCCTGGAAACAAAAATACTTGGACGGATTTTGAAAAGGCCTTTGCCCAGCTATGGTACAGTATGAGTTTTAGGAATTTTACTACAAAGTTTGTTAAATGTCACCGGAAAGTGGCAAACACCGTAAGATTGTAAAACATCGCGTGAAATTGTAAACTAATTTTTCGACAAATACATTGGAAACTATTGAATTTGGGTGGGATATATTGTACACAAAAATATTTTTCATCATAAATAATTATATCGATAACTTATAATCTAATCAAGATTTCATCATTAAAGATGAGTGTCAGGACGGATTGGTTAAATAGTTAGTCGTTATTGTATGCAGCATGACAGTGCAGCACTTTTCGAAGAAGATGATAGCCACGCGCGAGCTGATCCGGCTCGTGCGCACGCAGCAGTGCCTGTGGGACCGCTGCCACCCCTCGTACCGCGACAAGGCGGGCAAGGACAAGGCCTGGCACGAGATCTACCTGGAGTTCGAGCCCGCCTACGACAACCTCGACGACCACAAGAAGAATCTTATCGGTGAGCTACTGACGATCTTGTTATACATCTATTCACCGTGTGACGTGTGACAGCCTGTCTAGCGACAATTGTGGAGGTAAGGTAGGCAGTCGCTTTATGAACCAGTAGTCATCTGCATTCGCAAACCCAAAATATGACCCACTTTATTTTCTTTGGGTAAATGAGGTGAGCCCTTAGTTTAGATTGAGGTATATCCTTAGAGATAGAGCGCTTGATGAGGATGACGTCAATTTCCAACATAATTTGGCGAGACTTATAAGGCACCTTAGATCTTGAGTTTGTTTCGGTATTTCCGTTCAAATGTAAGTTACATAACAAGGATTTTCAAAAACATTAAAAAAAAATAGTAAGTAGCCTGAAAATTTGAAATTAACCTTGAAAAAATCATAAAATGTTTGCATTTATTTAATGTTTGCATACGTGAAACATTTTCATTGGCAGACTGCACTATTGTTGTTTTGAGCTTAAAAAAGAAAATGAATGAGTTATTGCTAGTGATTACGGGATTATGTATTAGGTTGTAATTGTGTACTACTGTTAATTATAATTACAAAAACGTGTCCAGAGGGCTGCCCATTGTTTTTGGCCAAAGAATCAGCAATGTTATTAAACGCGGCAATGCATTTTAGTAGTTCAAAGTATTTTTCATTTCGCAATGCGATTATGCTCCTTATTAATATGAAGTCACGGTTTAATTTCCTATGAAAGTATGCCTAACTCGGGGGCTGTAGACTAGTAGACTGAAATGTAACGCATTTGGCTCAAAATACTTTCAAGTATTTTAATACCTGGTTTCCGACCCTAATATTTTTACAAACTCGTACTTGGAAGCCCTGCATGGTATTGATATTTGCAAGTATATCTCATCCCTACTACATAATGCCGTTGTTATTAGTCTAGTAATTGTTTGTAAAACGCCATTAGTAACATTCGTTATTTGTATTTCTCTAGTAAGAACAAACAGGACAACTAACATTCATCACATTAAAAAAAAAAAATAATTTGCAGGTAATATAATAACAAGAAAATGGTACAACGTCAGAGACTCATACGTGAAATCACGAAAACCTGGCGTTCGAAGACCGTACGTGTACGCAGACGAGCTGACGTTCCTGGACCCGATCTACCTGGCGGAGGGAGACAGGAAGAGCAAGAGCTACATGGAGGAGCGGCTGGACAATGACGACGATGCCGACAACGAGAGCTCGCATAACTGGCTGCAGGAGGTGTTCGTGGACATCGAGGAGTGCGCAGACCCGCAGGCGGCCAACACCCCAGCCAAACGACCCAAGCTCGAGTACGGCAGCGTCGCCAGCAGTAAGGAAGAGAGCGAAGAGAACATCATCACGGTCCTCGCCAACCTCATACAGAAAGAAGAAGACGAGGATAGATCTTTCTTCAAATCCATCACACCCTCAGTCAAGAAGCTCAGCGAATCGTCCAAGTTTGAGTTCAGGATACAAGTGATGAAGCTCATCAACAGCTTGAAGTTAAGAGACCGACAAGTGATGAAACTTAAAAGAGAACGGACTTCCACCGTGGACTCTGATAGCGAGTGACTCATTGTTATGCCTAGTTGTATCTTCTTATTAAATAATTTTAAGGATTACTTTGTTCTTATTTATTTCGATCCTCCTATTGTAGTTTTAGAAAGTATTAATTACAATTAAGTAATTAAATAAGCAGAAGGAGATCGGTGATTTCATAAGATTACTTTTTTATCAATAAATTGGTAAACAATTAAAAGATGATAACTAATCATATCTCAACTCACGTGTGTCTTATAAAGGATTATAAAAATACTTTTGTTACATTTTCAAGCGATACTACCCCTTATTGTAAAGCTACAGTTTTCCTGAATGGCGTGTAGTTTTCCAGGTAGATATCAATAGGATTATTAATTTCATTGTTGTTCTTAATAACTTTAGCGATAAAAAATATTTGCGTGATTGGGTTAATCTAAGTGATAACCTGTGATGACGCGGTGTTGATTAATCTTGGCCTAGATGGTTTGAGTACTCTCATTATTGAGGCGGTCGCGTAGGGCCGCGTACCACTTGACCAGTTAGAAGCGAAGGATCCGGCCCGAAGGACCAGTCGCCATGACAACCGAGGAGAAAGGGCAAACGAAGCCGTCCAAGGGCGTGGACCTGGACACCATCCTGGTGGAGGAGGTGGGGCAGTTCGGGAAGTATCAGATCGTGACGCTGCTGCTCGCCGCCTTCCCCGTTATATTCTCTGCGTTTGCCTCCGGAGAATACATCTTCACAACTGCTAGGATTAACACCAGGTAAAAAATAAATTTCATTAAAAAATCCACCTTTTGTTACCTGCTTGATAAGATAGAACCTAATACCTGTATGTTACTGGGTTAATAGTGTCTGAAGATGGATGCTTTTGCTGAATGATTATGTTACGATATTATGTAGGTGTTCGGTACTGACGGCTTCATTGCCTTTTTTGTCTTTTAATTCGTGCTGACTGATACCCAGACCTAGGTACAATTAAATGTGTGTAGGTAAATGTGTCTAAAGTCCATATACAAAACAATACCAGAGATACTAAGTAGAATGGTCGTAGGTATAATGTAGAGCCTACAGGCTACCTACACCACATGTATAACGTAATAAGTTAGTCACAAACGGCCGCTCTCCCGGCGCTTCCGGTTTCCGGCGTGCTCGTCTTCCGGCCGCCGATTTCGGAGGTTCCGCTCTGGCTATTTGTAGCGTAGCGGCGCGGGGCCATGTGTCCGATAATATTATTCTATCCAAGTAATCACGGCCAGAATGCACATAATATAATATCTATCTATTAAATTGTATGTATCGCAAATAAAGGTCAAACTCAAAGGTAGGTAAAACGTTGAACTTGGTATTCTGACATTAACTACAGGCACCAAGGTTTTATTTATGCAGATATTACTATTCAAATTCAAAAAGCTCGGTGGAATCCGTATGCAAAGAGAACATTTATAATCGTAAACGCTTCTGTATAGGCAAGGGATTTCAGGGCTCTTCATTGATAACCAATTTAACTAATTTTAATAACTTTGACAGTCCGTAAATTCAAACCACAACGATTGCAATTATTGTGTGTCTTGCCTGTCGTACACTGCGTGGAGTGTTAGCCGAACTCACTTTACGTAGTGTGTCAACCTGCTGAACAATGAAGTGCTTAAACCGTAATTTCTTAAATACCGACTCAGGCTGTCGACTTGGCTGAATAGTTGTAGAAAATAATATAAAACTAGCTTCTTACCGCGGCTTGACTATACATAGATTTTCGGAAAAATGAGACAAGCGTTTATAAAATAATTTAGGTTAGGCAAATGACATTATCGAAACGCAGAACCAGGCAACCATCTAATATCAATTAAAGTATATATAAATATAAATAAATAAATATAAATAAATAATATCCTCATTGTACCCTCCAGATGCGTGATCCCCGAGTGCGACGGGCCGGAGCCCGAGTTCTCCCCGTCATGGGTGCTGAACGCCATCCCCGCCAGCGGCAGCTCTTTCGACGGCTGCTCGCGCTTCGTGAACGTCACCAGCCAGGTGGGGCAGGACGCCACCTGCCCCGCCGCGCTCTTCGACTCCTCCAGGACGCAGGAGTGCCACGAGCATATCTATGAGAACCAACTTAGTGTTGTTTATGATGTAAGTTACGTTCTTTTAGTTTGATTGCCCTAGGTATAATATTTGATTCAGTTTAATAATAGCATGGAGAGGAGTTTGGAGAGAGCGATGCTTGGGGTCCTTGCGGGATCAAATGAGGAATGATGATATACGCAAGAGAACCAAGGTTACCGACATAGCCCGAAGAATCGCAACTGAAGTGGCAGAGGGCAGGGAACATTGCTTGCAGAACAGATGATCGAAGGGGCTGAAAAGTTTTACCGAGGCGACAGCGTACCGGAAGACGCAAAGTTGTAAGACCTCCTACAAGGTGGACCAATGACCTGGTCAAGGTCGCAGGTAGCCGTTGGATTGGAGACGCACAGGACCGGTCGTTGGGGCGACCTTTGTCCAGCAGTGGACGTCTTTCGGCTGATATGATGATGAATATAGTAAAATGTCTTACCAAGTGACTGAAACCAGTGGTGGGCGAAATAGGCAGTAGGCTAGTATGCCGCTGTATCCGGTAACTTACTTGGGAAAGGGTTGGAAGATGATGATGAATATGTAATGATGATAATATAATAGTATCTCGAAACCCGTAGCTCGAATACTCGATGTTTCGAGATAGTGAACATTTGCTTTTCGATCATTCGAGCTAACTTTCTCGAGATTTTATTATTCAAGCAAGCGAAATTCTATTTCATGTGGGTAACCCAGTGTGATGTTGTTAGGTGGGCTGTCTGTTGTTAATACGTAGGTACTTACGTGAATTTGAGGGACAATAATTGTGTAGCCAAAACAGTTGGTGTAAATAGGTACTCGTAATTGTGTAGATCATTATTTTGACGACACGCTTGGCGCAGTGGTTGGGCGATTGACTGCTGCGCAGCATGTCGCGGGTTCGATTCCCGCACGGAACAAATATTTGTACGACATACAAGTATTTGTTCCGAGTCTGGGTGTTTTTCTATCTATAATATGTATGTATTTACAAAAAAAATGTATATAAGTAGTTTATCAGCCATCTCGTTACCATAACACAAGCATTAATAGGTTGCTTAGCTTGGGACTATA
Source organism: Ceramica pisi (assembly GCA_963859965.1). Lineage (NCBI taxonomy): Eukaryota > Metazoa > Arthropoda > Insecta > Lepidoptera > Noctuidae > Ceramica > Ceramica pisi. The sequence continues at coordinate 494,748 of OY982542.1, forward strand.
TGGCGTTGGTGAAATGTCCAAGGATATTTATTTATTTATTATTATTATACAAAGATAATAGTGATATTGCCTTCCTGTAATATAATCTGTTGTCTAATCTACGTAACCTTTATTTAATCACAATCACTAATATGTGAATTATTTGATTATGTTTGTTCATGATAAGATAAATATCTAGCGGGAAGCAATATGTGAGCCATAAAGGGTTCAAGCACAATAGTACAGTTGTACCTGTCTGTGTACAGTCCAAACATGATTGAATTTGCTTCATGGCATACCTGATTTCCTTAACCTTTCGTTTTCAATACTGAACTCAAAATGATCGAAACGACCAAACTAAATTAGAGAAAAGCATAATAATTTGGACCAATTTTCTTTTAAAAAATCGATCTTTATCAGAAATATCTTTGTTAAAATTTATGTACTTACCATTGTTACTAACACCAAAATACTAACTAAATTATGGACTGTAGTCTGAAATATATTTTTTTTAAATTATTTATCAGCCTACTTACTTATTCATTTTTGGAAATATTTTATAGCAAATCAATCAAGTTGTAAAAAGCTTTTTTTTGGGAATGCTGATGTGCGTTATTTATTATTCAAATGAGCTAATTACCGACTTAGTGTCGATACGGACTAGTTATCGTAATCCGACCGTCAACGTACATAATCGCTAAATAATCAGTCATTGTTTATTATTTCCAAGCTGCTATCGTTGTTACTCTCGCAGGTTATACCTAGCCGCCATGCGTATACTAATAGGTTAAGGGACTATGGTGTTACGCACCTTCAACTAGCAATAATCGCACCTCGGATAAACCTCAGTCGTTACGATATTGCCTCTGCAAATGAAGGGGGAAGTAGATCTGCCAGGATTGCGGAATTTGTTCTAAATACTCACCGCGGCCCTGGAACTCAATGGGCACTAAGAGGAACACGGATGGGTTTTAGTCAGTAGGAGTCTGACACTCCCTCCTGCTTTACCCAGAGCTGGAGGAGTCATTTGATAATTTCCCATAAAAAAACTCATCTTACCAGTAACGTACCCTTGCACCAAGAGGGCCATGGCTCGGGACGTAAGACGCAAGTAGCCGCCGTATTCTCTCTAGACACAAGCTCTACTATAGATTGCACCTTTCCGCAGCTCTGTAAAATGAAAATCAAACTGATCTGAAACGGGGCGCTGAATTTTCTTGCTCGCATCGCTCGCTCTTGCATACTTCGTGGTGCTCCCACACAGCTACGCTGAAGTCCCTGATAATAGGCGCAATTCTATTGCCATCAATTCAAACCATAACAAATGTTTTTATTATTATTATTATTCCTTTATTTCAGGCAACAGTAGCCCATACAAAATAAAATACACCTTTACAACAAAATATAAAAATACTAATACATATAAAAAAAAAACACTAAGATACACGAAGTGACGGCGTCGTGTTATGCTGCGCGGTGTCACAAAGCCTGCCACGAAAACGTCGGTAGAATACACCCTTCGGCCAAAACTCTTCCTTAAGGAACTTGTCGAGATGTTGTGTCGGAACCCGCACCACAAACGACTTGAAGTTGATGTTGTGACGCGGTTCCAACTTCTCGACCCTCAAGGTCCAGTTGGTCTTCACCTTTATGTACTCCACGATCTCCTCAACCTTCGTGGAGTGATGTAGTCGGGACACATACAGCAACGTTGTAGGTACCGCTGCCCGTAACAGCATATTTGGTCCTGTCAGTCCGGTACCTGTGTTCGGACTGCTTACTAACCTGGGAACCGTTCCCCAATATGCAATAGGCACTGTAGTAATGACGTAATTCTGTAGTGTTGCTACATGACGAGTCTCCCGTTCCAGTTCGACATGGCGTGCGACGAGTGGAAGCGCTCGCAGATCGGCTCCATCCGCACCATCGGCACGCTGCTGGTGCTGCCCATCACGGGCTACATCTCGGACCGCTGGGGGCGGCGCGTGGCGCTCACCATCAACGCGTTCAACACCGGCTGGATCGGCCTCGTGCGCTCCTTCGTCAACTCCTACGAGTGGTTCCTCACTCTCGAGGTGCTCGAGTCCTCCGTGGGCGCGGGGGCTTACTCCTCTTGCTATATTTTAGGTGAGGATTTTACGGGTTTGAAAGTTGCAACACCGTGAAAACTCAGGTGAAGTGAGCGTGAGTGAACACACCGTGAAAACTTAGGTGAAGTGAGCGTGAGTAAACTGTCATTCTATTTTGTATGTTTGGATTGACAGCTCACTTCATGTTGAATTCACCTTAGCTTACAGGGTGAGAGGCACAGCCGGTCGATTCTGTAAATCTCTAACCGTGACAATTCAGGTGGAGTGAGCGGGAAGTGAACTAGTCATTCCATCTTGATTACACGGATTGACAGCTTTCTTCGTGATCACTTCACCCAAGCCTTCACTTCGACATATTTACAGAATCACACCGCTGAACTTGATCAAGCAGAACTCAATTCAGAGATTTTTCAAATTTCACAGGGAACAATTTTAACAAGCGTTTACACGAATCCATAATTTCAATTACAGTTACGGAGCTGGTAGGCCCCAAGTACCGCGTGATAGCAGGCGCCACCATCTCCACGTTGTTCGCTCTGGGGCAGGTGATCCTGGGCTTCATCGCGTGGGGCGTGCCGGCGTGGCGCCCCCTCACGCAGGTCCTGTACGCGCCGCAGATCCTCGTCGTCAGCTACTTCTGGATCCTGTCCGAGTCCGTCCGTTGGCTCATGAGTAAGGGCCGCTATGAGGAGTCCGAACAGATCCTGAAGAAGGTCGCTAAATCTAACAAGACGGTGCTTTCGGATAAGAGCTTGGAAGCGTTGCGTGCGACAGCTGAAGCAGAGAGGAACACTCCGAAGCCAAAGGAGCCGTGGCTAGTTGTCCTGGTGTTGAGGTCTCGCGTGATCCTGTCGCGGTGCCTGGTGTCCCCCATCTGGTGGATCACGAACACGCTGGTGTACTACGGCATGAACATCAACTCGGTGAACATGTCGGGTAACGGCTACCTGAACTACGTGGCGGTGGCGGCCATCGAGATCCCGGGCTACTGGACGGCCATCCTGCTGCTGGACCGCATCGGGCGCAAGCCCGTGCTCATCTGCGCCTACTGGCTGTGCGCCGCCTGCCAGTTCGCGTTCGCGTTCATGCCTGACGGTAATAATAATTTGCATATCTTGTACGATATTTACTTATCCTTGTGTTGCAAAAACTATTCTAACTCATTGTCTCGTTAGTCTCGGTCACACGCGCTATTTGTTCTGGTTTCGATTCCCAAGTTGGACAAACGATTCTTTCAACTGTCATTTCTTAAAACCATCTTGGAGGTTACATTTGTGACAGGTTGAGGGCTATCCCCATGTGACTCCCCCCATCACATAAATCTTAAACATAACTGGAAAAACGTAGATATAATAGAAGTACACCTTTGCCATATTCTTTGGAGAAAACATGTTATCTCTAAGTTATTTTCACTCATAGAACAACTGTCCCTGTTCCAGGTAACGACGGAGTGCGCTTAGCACTGTACTTGTTCGGCAAGTACTGCATCGCCATCGTGATGACGTCAGTGTACGTGTATACTGCGGAGCTGTACCCCACCAAGTACCGACACAACCTGTTCGCGTTCTCGTCTATGGTGGGCCGGCTCGGCTCCATCACGGCGCCGCTCACTCCCGCACTGGTAAGTGTACACAACACAAGTACCGACACTACCTGTTCGCGTTCTCGTCTATGGTTGGCCGGCTCGGCTCCATTACTTCTTCTTAATCTGGTTTGCTCATCGTCAAGAAAGGAATCGAAAGTCGAAACGGTCTCCCTCTGTTGCGGTTCCCATCCCTTGGATACCACTCTGCTACTCCACCACCAAACCACATTTTGTCCCACATATGTAATTCGGCCTGCTCATCTCTATTTCAGTGTTTTTCATTTTTAATTCCATCTATAGTTTGGGCCCAGTAGGCCATGTTGCTTGACTTACTGACGATGATGATGTTCCAGGCTCAGGAAGTATGGGAGCCGTTCCCGTCGGTGCTATTCGGCAGCTTCGCGTGCCTGTCAGGGCTGCTGATCTTCACCACGCCGGAGACGCTCGGCACCACGCTGCCCGACACCTTCGAGGATGCGGAGCAGCTCGGCAAGACCAAACCCTCGTGATCTCGATAGCTTGTACCTACTCATTAAACTACTTAGTTAATAAGACGTCCTGCTAAATTATATTTATTTTTAACAATATGTTTGTTTTTTTGACCTCGACAATTCCAAAAGTGCCTGCAAATGGTAGAATTAAAATAAATACCTATGTTGAGTTTCATTTCCAATTTGTATACGAGGCTGAATGCAACACTGTCCCTATTTCTATCCTGGTATAATAAAGTTGTGGAATGTTTATATGTTTGTTAGGCAATCACGGCCTCTGGGTTTGAAGTTAGCACTTATACAATTTAGAATTCCTTTCACCAGGCTGAATTACGAGCACGGAGGTCTTGACGAGCCTCTGAATTCTCGGTAACGATTGTAGTGGGCTGGGCTTCGGCAAAATGAAGAAGATGAAGAAGAAAACATTTGGCAAAACTGTCTCTTCGTTGACGAAACGCGAATTAGTACTCATCCAGATAACCTAAGTGTCTGGAGAAGACCAGGAGACCGTGAAAGGCAAAAAACTGCCACTGGAACAGTTCAGCAAGGCGGGAAATCGGTGTCCTTCTGGGGTGGTATTATGATTGGAGCTAAAAAGTTTTTGACCCCTTATAAACGCTTCATGAAAGCAGACATGTAGGTATGAAGCAGTTGCTACTAATGGAACTTTCAGACCATTTCGAGTAAACCTTGGGCACTAATTTGTACTGATCGATGATAATGCGCCCGCAAATCTAGCTCAATGAGTCAATGCTGCTCTCTAAGAATACGACACCACAAGATTGAACTGGCCTGCCGGCTCGCCTGACTTAAACCCAGTAGAGAACGCGTGAGATGCTCTTAAGCGAGCTATCTGGAACCGTCAGCCACGCCCCAGACAGTGCAAGAGCTCAGGGAAGCCGCTATTCAAGAAAGGCACAGGTAACTCCAAGAAACGCTGGATAACTTGATCCTCAGCATGCATTCGAGCCAGGGGAGGAGTTAATTATGTTGAATAAACCATTTATTAATAATTTGTTGTTTAAGTTTGGTCAAACCGTCTTTACTTTCCATCAAATTCCTGTTACAATTACATTCTGATTAATTACTCAATTTTTGTTAATGAAAAATAAAATATCGTTTTATTTTTTAAATTCAAACAGGTTTTTTTGTAGAAAACACACAAAGATTTTTCATGATAAAGTTAAAGGGAATAAATATAATGACCACCATAAAATGCTTTAATACCCTTAGTTCTTTTACCAAAAATAAATACTTAACACCAGAAAAATAAATTCTAGAATTACAATAGTACTAGCTATTTTAGTCACGACTGCACTTCAAATTGTATTCGAACACCAAATGTAGTAAATGATCACCAAATGTAGTAAATGATCACTAAATCTTAGCGAGCAAATTAATATTCAGTTAGTTTAATATTCAAATTCTATAGTAACGTGTCTGCGTCAGATCCCCTCTATGGCTGGTGAAACATGTGGGTTAGGTTAGGTTAGAACCATGACCATTAGCGCACGAAGGCGAGCGAGCGAAGCGAGCGTGCCGCGGTAGCGGCCGCCGAGCGCCAGATCCCTTCTATTGTTGGTGAATCATTTGGTTTAATCGGATAACGAGATGTTATTTTTTTGCGTATCATTTTAACTATTTTTGGGTTAGAATATTTTTTTTGGAGTTGGTTTGCTTTATATAGGATAGCAAGATGTTATAACTTTGGTTATAAGTTTAATAAAATTTTGCAAAACTTTTTTGTATTGTAGGTTATCTATGGTAGTCGTCAGGTGGATAAAATTTGACAAAACATGTCACAAATACACAGGTGGAACCATTGTGGAACATAATTCTCAATATGAGATGATTTTATGTAAAGATAAGTCACGCTTGGATAATATAGTTCTTTTAATATAAAAGACCGAGATTATTATTAAGGTTGTAGATAAGTATATGTGTCTAAGGACTATTATTATAATAGCAAAGACATCCACTACCTGATCGATAGACACTGTGTCCCCGGAACGTATATACTTGCCTGTCTGTCTCCTGGTATTGCTTTAAGAGATGACTAGGTTCACCGGGATGGAAGGTTACTCCGGTATACCCGTGATACAGGTACATTTTAACAGTGAGTGCTCACGAGGTTCATACAAAGCCGTTTCATATTTTAGTCCATAACAATGATGGCACGATATTGTGGTTGTTGCACCCGGCAGTGATCGACGCGCTGTTATACGGGTAGCAACAACATGTCAGAGCCAGAACAGGATCCGAAACGCGTACAGAATTCAAAACCCGAACAATCACAGCCCAAGTTACCCGAAACAGTAGAAGAGGTATCTGAGAAGAAAAAGGAATCAAAAGCAGTTCAAACGGACACCCCCAAAATAACTGAGCCCGATGTAGAACTGGATACTATTCTCATGAACGAGATTGGGGACTTTGGGAAGTACCAGTTGAAGTCTTTAATGATAAGCATCATACTGGTGATCTTCACCGGTTTGGCGAGCGTCAATTATGTTTTCACAACCGCGCTAATACCTACCAGGTAAAACAAAAAACTGAAGTCAACGTTTAGTATCATGGATCAGACAGGACTTTAAGTATATTAGGGTGTTATTTTCAGATGTCTGATCCGGGAGTGTGAGAGTCAGCCGACGGAGTTCGCGCAGGGGTGGGTGTCGAACGCGGTGCCTCCGGGCCGCAAGGGCTACTGCCACCGCTACGGGCGCGCGCCGCCGGCGCCCAGGCCAGCCGGCGCCTGTCCGGCCTCGCTGTTCGACCGCAGCAAGCGCCTGCCCTGCGACGACTACGTGCACGAGAATATTAACACCGTTGTCTACGATGTGAGTCGACACGCTCAATGACTTCCAGATGGTCGAAGATAATTTTTATGTATGCCATTTGGATCTAATTTATAAAATATTGTTGTTGTCTACATGTAAGTTCGGACTGGAGTGTCAAGAGTGGCGGCGGTCTCTGCTGGGCATGTTCCGAAAGCTGGGCACGCTGACGGCACTGCCGCTCACCAGCTACATGTCGGACCGGTTCGGGCGCCGCATCGCCATCACGTTCAACGCGTTCAATACGGCCTGGATCGGCCTTAATCGCTTCTGGATGTTCAATTACACCAGCTTTGCGCTTTTAGAGTTCATTGAGGCCACTTTCGGATCCGGCTTGTTCTCTTGTTGTTATATATTGAGTGAGTGAGTTAAGTGTTTTGAAATAAGTACAGACAAAGACAATGCTTATAACAGTCACTTACCTGGATATTGTAGAAATACAAGTAGTAGATATAACAAACTGATTACAATGTTAGAACTTCTTTGGTTTGTATTATCAGTTATCACAAGCTTGTATGTTTTGACTGCTGAGCTGTCAATTCCTTCTAATTTTTTATTTTGCTGTAGTGGTCGAGCTGTTTGGCCCCAAGTACCGCGTGGCCGCCGGAGTAGCGATGCACACATCGTTCGCGGTGGGACAGATGGTACTGGGGCTGATCGCGTGGTGCGTGCCCCATTGGAGGCGGCTGTCGCTCGCGCTCTACTTTCCACAACTCTCCACAATTCTCAGCTATTGGCTTATCAGCGAGTCTGTGCGATGGTACATGAGCAAGGGTCGTTTCGAAGATTCTGAAGCTTTACTTCAAAAAATGGCGATAATGAACGGTCGGTCGGTATCCCTCTCGTCTCTGGAAGCTTTGCGGCGCACTGCGCAGGAAAAGTTGAGGCGAGAGAAGCGCGAGGTGAACCGGCGCGGCGAGCAGCCCGGCCTGTTCCTGCAGGTGTGGCGCCACAAGCGCGTGCTGCTGCGAGTCGTCGTCTCCCCTTTCTGGTGGTTCACCACCACCTTCATCTACTATGGACTGGCTATCAACGCTGTCAACATGTCCGGTAACAAATACGTTAACTTCATAGCAGTGGCGGCTGTTGAAATCCCCGGCTTTTGGCTCGCGTATTTCCTGTTGAACAAGATTGGGCGAAAAATAGTGTTGGCGGGAGGATTTTGGGTATGTGGGGCATGCCAAGTAGCCTACATATATATGCCTCAGGGTTAGTATTGTCTTTTTTATGTGTAAGTGGTAGTAGTTACGATTAACACATACACGTCGATATTAAATTAATGTCAACATTTTTAGGCTGGTTCGCGTCGTCGCTGGCGGTGTACCTGGTAGCGAAGAGCGCCATTGCGATGGTGATGACGTCACTGTACGTGTACACGGCCGAGCTGTACCCCACTAACAACAGACACAAACTGCTAGCTATCGCGTCCATGTGCGGCAGGATCGGCTCCATGCTCGCACCCCTCACTCCTGCCTTTGTAAGTTTCACTTTAGCATGGCTATTGACGAGATCGACCGACGAATTGTGTTCATAAAATAAGAACTTTTAAGATTGTAAAAAATCAATTAAATAAAAACTTCAATCGTCTCAACTTAAGCACTTTTATCGTTCAACTCTGTAAAAAGTGAACCAAGACATAAATACACATGACGGGGTGCCACAGGGTTCACAGTTTGGACATCTGCTTCATACATTAAAAACTTTTACATAAATAAAAGACAAATTTCTAAAGTAGTTGACTATTTTAAAAACTTTTCTGTAGCAAATAAATAAGTCTCCCTAAACGGTTCCTTGGTTGCAGGCCGCGCAATGGTTTGCAAACCTACCGTTTGTTTTGTTCGGCGGCATGGCGCTGCTGGCCGGAGCGCTAATCTTCCTCACGCCGGAGACACGCGGCACCCTCCTCCCAGACACCTTCGAGCAGGCAGAACAACTGGGGCTTAAAAATAGACGATGAGCAGACATTGTACAGTGGCTGTTTACGCCTTTATATCATACAATTATGAGGAAAACTGACGTACAGCAATCGTGATTCGGTGACGCTTTTACGTTATTATGAGGAGTTATAATATGTGAAGACGATTGAATTTGCATTTCATGTTACTTAAGAGAACAACCTTGACATTCTAAAGGATGATTTATTCCAAACGGTCCATCAATCAACATCCTTTCCGATCCGATACGATGCCAGATCGTATCGGATCGGAAAGGATACGCACGGATGCGGGGACAGCCTATCGCGTCAAGCAGGATGTCGACGCATACGATCCGCTCCGTACCGTCGCTACTGAACGTATCCTTTTCTGCGCCTAGTCAAATAGTTTCATATTCGTCCGGAATTGACGTGTTATAATTTTTGAAAATGCGATCGCGCATCGCACCATATCTCGGTTACAATCGCGTAAGCGTCTTGGTAATATAGAGTTTGAATACTGGAATTGGTAGACGATTTAATATCGTTTGTAAATAATAAAATCGTTTCCGATCCGATGCGATGCGAGCCGATTGGTGGAAATAATCCTAAAAGCGCCTATAAATATTTTACTTTGTAACTGAAAAATAGGAGAAAAGAGTAGGTACCGTGTAGATATAGTTATTATCATTAAAAAGTTGTCAAGTCGGTTTGGCTGTCTTTTGATATTCTATAGCCGACAAGGCTGGTGATTTGTTAGTTCCATTACTTTTTACTTTTCATAATACACTTCAAATAGTCCAACAGTTTCTATAACTTAGTTTTTTGAATAAAGTCCTGTGGGCTAAGTATCCGGTACCCTTAAACAATTTTTATACATGATCGATATCCACGCACATGCATCATGAAAAATTAAAAATGTGATAAGCATGAGTAATTTTTAAACATCATTTTACAAATACTTTCCAAGTCCTTTAAGATACTTCAATTCAAAGATCAGTCATAAGTCAATACACTAGATAAGTGAATCTGATAAAAAAAATATTTTGAAATAAAATATGGGAAGAGTATTCAGAGACGTATGTAGGTGCGGTGTGGTGACTGGTGGACAATATGGCGGGTTTGGACAAGGACGCCGGACCTGAAGGGAGCAGGAGGCAGATGGAATTAGACACGCTCCTGGTGGAAGAGATTGGGCAGTTCGGGAGGTACCAGCTCCGCACCTTCCTGCTGGCTATGGTCCTGGTGGTGTTCGTGGCCTGGGCCAACCTGGAGTACGTGTTCAGCACAGCTCGGATTAGTACGAGGTAAATGAAGCAAAAATAAGAATTTCAAATAAATGCATGATGCAATCTGTAACTATTCATATTCAAACAGTGGTATGGACTCGAGGTTTTCTCTAAGTTAAACAATAGTTTTTTTTTTGTGTTAATTTGCATTCAGTTTACTAATGCAATGGTATTGAACCGTTTAGCATAGTTGAAAAACGATTTAACTAAAAGGAAAGGTTTACCAGGAAAAAGAAGTGAGCGTACGCACATTATATTGTATTGTGACTTTATTTGTGGTGAGTTCATTTCATGATCAACAGTTGTGGAGGAAATAATTATCTATTTCTGTTCTTCTTTTTTGTCTAGTCTTCTCTTTCTCTTTTGATTTAAGTATCGTATTTTTGTTTTTTTATTTATGTGCTCAATACTTTACGCACGCTAAAGTATAGACCACTAGGTACTGTAATTTAAAAAACAGATCATTATCAATGACAGCATGAATGGTGATAGTTTAATGCATTGATATATAAAAACCCTTTTTTTATATATATCAATGGTTTAATGTCAATTTGTTTCTGAAGTCACTAACACGTTTCGTTTTAGATGCCTGATCCCGGAGTGCGAAGGCGAGCCGGCGGAGTTCACCCCGGCGTGGCTGGAGAACGCGGTACCCACGGGCGCCAGCCAGGGCTCCTACGACAACTGCCAGCGCTTCGCCAACGCCAGCGCAGCCCCGCGGGTGGTCGACAGTGACACCTGTCCTGCCACACTCTTCGACCAGGACAGCCGCGTGCCCTGCGAGACCTATGTGTACGAGAATAATAACACCGTCGTCTATGATGTGAGTCCAACACAGCTAAAATTCGAAGATCTTTCATTGACTTCAACCTTATTTCAAAGCTCATTTGAAATAGAGATTTTCGCTTATATTATTCATGTGAAACCATAACCTTTATTTGGTTCACAGATAGATTATAGTCTGGAATAGCATCTACTTATCCCGTGATCCGGGAGCATGATCCCTTGGGATTATTACAGACATTAACGCGTTGAAGCCATTTGCAGAAACTTGTATTTATATTTAATGACACTTTTTAAAATACTTACAATAAAAAGAACGATCAGGGAGAATATGAAAATTTTCGTTAAACCGACTTTTGTCTCTTAGTACGACCTGGCCTGCGACGAATGGCGGCGCACGCTGATCGGCACGGTGACTACGTTCGGCACGCTCACCGCGCTGCCGATTACCGGCTTCATCTCCGACCGCTGGGGGCGGCGCGTGGCGCTCGTGCTCAACGCCGTCAACACCGCTTGGATCGGCCTGTCTCGCTACTGGGCCTCCAGCTACCTCTGGTTCACACTGGCGCAGTTCGCTGAGGCTAATTTTGGATGCGGCTTGTACTCTAGTATCTATATTTTGTGTGAGTATTTTCTATCGATTGGTTTGCCTTTGAAGATCTACTTTAGGCCTATTTGCCGTAGATTGAACAGTAAAGATCTGCGTTTCGTTTAGTTTACGCCACATATCAGAACTCAGCATTTTTATTACATAAGGGTACGACTGCTCCCGGAGACAGTCGACAGCTTGAAGGGTTGGCTTCGATCTAGGGAAGTCCAATTTGGGATCACGTCATTGGTACGAGCGGTTCACCCTGTCTTGGATGTGCAAGTTTCTGCCTAAAACATAATATTATTATTCTTTTACAGTGACAGAACTCGTGGGTCCAGAGTACCGCGTCGCAATTGGTGCAGCCCTAAAGACTTGCTTCGCGGTGGGTCAGGTGACGTTGGGGCTGATCGCGTGGTGCGTGCCCGACTGGCGGACCCTGACGCTCACGCTCTACATCCCACAGTTCCTCACCATCTTCTACTTCTGGATCATCAGCGAGTCCGTGCGCTGGTACATGAGTAAAGGACGCTTCAAGGAGTCGGAAGCTTTGCTTAAAAAAGTAGCAAGAGTTAATGGAAAGGAGTTATCTGACAAATCATTGGATGCGTTGCGTCACACTGCGGAGGAAAAGATTCGAGTGACTTTATTGGAGGCAGAGAAACGCGGCGGCGAGCCCTGGCTGGTCGTGCAAGTGTTCCGTCACAAGAAGATACTGATCCGATGTATCGTGTCCCCGGTGTGGTGGATCACCACCACGTTCATCTACTACGGACTGTCGCTCAACGCTGTCAACATGTCGGGCAACAAGTACCTGAACTTCATCGCTGTGGCCGCAGTCGAGATCCCGGGCTTTTGGACTGCATATTTCCTGATGGACAAGATAGGAAGGAAGCCAGTGTTGACAGGGGCTTTTTGGCTGTGTGCCGCGTGTCAGGTTGCATATATTTTTATGCCTCAAGGTATGTTTTAATGCACACTTCGCGTCGTGTAACTTTGCTGATCTGAACGAATGAATCTTTATGTTATTGATGATTACGAAATGGGCTGTCATTCTATCTTGATTTTTTAATTTTAACAGCTCACTTCGTAATCACTTCACCCAAGCCTTGACTTCGTCATGTTTACAGAATAGACTAGCTGATTTCGAACACTCTTTCAATGATAATTAACTACATAATCGCTGATTATCACGAGGTTTCTGTGAGTTCAAAACTAAAACGAAGTCGAGGAAAGGCTAGTCTCCATCACCGTTTCCGAGCCATATCCGTTCTACACTGTGGGGCACGATCGAACTATTGAAGTTATTATTCTTCGGTAGCCCGCAATGTAATGCAACTTGCATGCGAGCTGGTTGCATGTAAAAACGTGGTATCATAGTAAATCTATAGCTGGAGCGGTAAACTTGCTTGACGCGAACTATTTTCGTTCCTAATTCAAGGGGTTAATGTTAACCAGTGACGTCACCTCACCACAGGGCTGTACGTGGCGTCGCTGGCGGTGTACCTCGTCGCCAAGTTCTGCATCGCGATGGTGGCCACGTCGGTGTACGTGTACACGGCCGAGCTGTACCCCACGCGTCACCGCCACAGCCTGTTCGCCTTCTCCTCCATGATCGGCCGCATCGGATCCATGCTGGCGCCGCTGACGCCTGCTTTTGTGAGTCAATGATCTTTTTCTGATTCGTTGCAGAGCGTGAGCTACTCGTATTTTACCGATAGAAATGGTTCTTTTGAAAATAATTATTATTTTTAAAACAGCTCATAATGCACTTGTAATGTGCCAGTGCTCATAGTGCACTTGTAAAGTTGCCATCGTCAGAAAATACAAAGATAAGAGGAACGGATTAGAGATAAAGATTTACAAAAATCCTTACAAAGTATTCCCATTTGTTAAATACCTAACGTCCTCTATCTTGTGAATTTCATGCTTCTAGAGCCAGCGGTTTAGGTAGTTTAGTGTCTGTCTGGTTAACAAGGACACTTATTTTTATAATTATTTTTAAAGCATAATCAAACATGATAGACCGAGTACATAGAGTATTGTATAGTCTTTGACCGAGTACATTTCGGCAGTCTGTTATATAGCTATAACGTTTTTCTGTCTATTAGTCTTCAAAACAACAACAAGATAGGTAGTTCAATATGCTCGTCATCGACGGTGTTTTGTCTGCAGGGCGCGCAATTCTTCCCCGAGCTGCCGTTCGTGTTGTTCGGCTCGCTGGCGCTGCTGTCGGGAGCGCTCATCTTCCTGACTCCGGAGACCCTGGGCACCACGCTACCCGATACCCTGGAGCAGGCAGAGCATATCGGTGACAAAAGGTTCAATGTCAAGAAATGATCACGACTGTACCTTTACTGGATAATAAGATACTTGAGCTTCCACTTCTTTTTATTTTAGCCTTTAGTGTCCCATGGCTTCGCAAAGACCTCCCCCATATCCTTCCAGACAATCTCCTCCGGCGCCGCCTGGAACCAGCCCTCGTAGTGCGCGTCCAGGTCATCTCGCTACCGTTTTCTGCGTTGACATTTAGCTTCTAACTTATTTATTTATGCGTGAGTTGTACACATTGAAGAAATCAACAAAGCATAATTAAATGTTGGTTTTTTGGACTCTCGAGCCTTCGCAATGATTTGACGAACGATGAAAATTTATACAAGAGTTCTGGCGCAATTTCTCTTAGTGCATTCAGTCGCTCGTTTATGATGTGGAGCTTTTGACTAGTGTGTTGTCAGGGCAATTATTCGAAAGTTGCACTGCTTCAGCGCTGAAAGCGATTTTGTAGCAGGGAATCTTTGTAGCTGTTAGATCCGTACTCTTCATGTATCTATAAATAATCACTTTTTCGTTGATTGATCGCTACTAAAATAATGACGAAATCAATTTGGAGTGAACAATTTACGGTCGATTTAAACGTCTAAGCCACTTTAATGATCGGATAAGATTAGCAGTAAGCTCACGATAAAACTGGCTGAAAAGCCACCCAGACATACCTACCTGTTCCTAATTTGTTAATTGCTATCGGTCTAAACGCGGAACCTTTTTGTGTTAGGATATACATCATCAAATGACGACGCTCTGCGCTGGCCGCGGAGCGATAACTCTTTTGAAGAATTTCTCAACCTATGCCAGTGGCAGGGCCCCAGTGGATCCCTTCAACTAAGCTTTGAGGTGAACGTGGAACACCACGCGCTACCAACCTGAGCTGAACTTAGGTGGAGCGTAGCATGAAGTGAACTATCATTCTAGAAGAAGGGAAGAAGAAGAAGAAAGGAAGAAAAAGAGTTTATTAACGGCCAGTATCACGCATACATAAAATACACAAATTAAATTATTCTATCTAGTTATACATATTTAGTTAAAAGTTAAATATGTATAAATGCATTTATACATATTTAGTTATATATACAGGTCGCGCGGCGATTTAAGATCGCTCGGCAAAAGTGGAAGGGGTATGCGCAGTATTCAATTCTAAGGTCTATTTAGTGACGTGCGGGGTGAGGGGGGCGGGTATGCGCCGACGGCGACACGTGATTGGTAGATTCAATTCCCGCGTTGCGTTCACGCGCTTGGGTACTGTTGCGTACAGCTTGTGTTATCGTATTAGTAATACGTAGTGGTAAAAAAAATGGTTAAAAATAAAGTTTTAAAACGGCAAGCAAGAAAAATTGTTTACAACGTGAATTGTTACGTTAAGAAAGAAACTAATGAAATCGTGGGTAAGTTTATTTCCATCCTAGGTAAGTTTGTTTCCATCCTCGACCTTCTACTTCAACATCCCAAGATGAATTAATGGAAGGAATATCACCACTGTCGGATGAATAATTTTCCTACAATTTTATGTTTTAAATATAGTAATTAAAATTTACTTTTGTTTTTAATTTTTCTGAATTTACCTACTAACAAGATAAAGTACAAGCAAAAACTAGTGTTATTTAGTACCTATATGTATAAGTTACTAAGGTACATACAAAATAAAAAAATCCCTTAAAAACACACAAAGTCTATAAGGAGCACTATCTGTATAACCTGTGGATAGGCTATCAGAGAATTTATCAGGAAGTGGTGAAACAGGCCCTAAGAATTTCTGTACGCGATTGTTCACATGCGCCGATTGCCCCCACTACTTTCATCGAGCGATCTTAATTCGCCGCGCGACCTGTACTTTACTGTACACCAAATTAAAAACATACAATTGGCGGCCTTATCGCATTCCGCGATCTCTTCCAGGCAACCTGGAATGGAAAGTGATAGCCTAGACACGAAATGGGCTTGGTGAAAATATGAAGTTATATAAACAAAAACAAAACAATGAAAAATACAGCATTACAATATAACTACTATAATAGATACATAAATCATACATATTTATAATAAAAATATGAAAATGTTTAACAATATTGAAATTACAAATAGAAAGAATCACAGTGACAAGAAAGTGTTCCTTAAAATCAGGCAGCGATTGGGCGCGTTTTTCGATACAGGCAATGCATTCCATAGACGAGCGGCTTGGACTGTAAAAGAATTGTCTAGAAAAGTAGGTACTGGAATGCGTTGGCATTTTTAGCTTCAAATTATCTGATGACCTAATTAATTCTTAAATTATGAGAGTCGCTAAGAAATTAAAATCGTTTCTTTAGATAAAGAGCAGTGGAAGGGGAAAATAGCACATTATACAAGAGGGAAAGAATATGAGCAATCCGGCGAAGGCGAACTGGCAACCACTTGAGCTTAACACGGAATTCGGAAACGTGGTCATATTTGCACAAACAAAATATGAAACTTATGCAAAAATTATGAAGGCGCTCAAGTTTATCAAGTTGCACTTCAGTGAGGTATAGATAGATTGACAACTCACTTTATGTTTGCTTCACCTAGGTTAACAAGGTAAGAAGCCGAGAGAATAGCCCGAAAGGCTCAGTTCGGTGGCCTACACGGTGAGACGGTAACAGAAGCACACTGCAGGTCCATAACGTTCCTCTCACCGCGTAAGGGGAAGTGAACACAATCCATGCAAACTAGATGGAATGACAATTCACTTCACCTAAGTTTACATCGTGAGTTGTTGATAGAATGGACCGGCACTGCTACCGATAAGCTGTTGTGAATAAACTTTTATATTTCTCTAAAATATATGAAATAAATTGATGCGGTGATGTGAGGTTTGTTTAAGACAGACCTAAGTGTAGCTAGATTATGACACGTGCACCCACGCATGCTTTAGATAACAATGTTATACCTTGGAGTAAAAGATTATGATAATTTGCCACCAAAGATATGTCACCAATCAAGATAACAAGCTGTGCAGATTCCGATAAGTTTTTGGCACTTTGAAATGCATAAAACATTAGATTAGTTATTCTGTAAAATATTACATAATGTACGTGACGGGATAAGATAAGATAGTTGTTTGACGGGATCGAACATTAAGATTATTTTTCTTAGACGTTTTCAGTGGTGAACTAAGATTTGTGTAAGGTAGACAGTCAGCTTGTGTTACTTTGTATAGAGTACATACATATACTCATAGATAACAGAAAAGCCATTTTTAAGAGCACGTGCACAATATTTTTAAATCTTAGATGCACCTGATGCACGTGTGTTACAGATTGTAACTGATGCTGGGAAGCGCTTATAGAGATTTCGACAAACTCATATCATGGTTCCGTATCTGCTATGGGACATAAATATCTTATATTAGATTTGACTTAGAAACAATTTATATGATTACTAACCCTTATAAGGATTTGAGGAATTATAGGATTCGTGAGACGTAAGGTATTTTTGTAGTTCGTATCTAACCTATGTAGCGGTAAAGCTCTCAAAGATGTTTCCACATATTTTTTACTTTTCTCTCTTGTTACTGGTGTCATTTGATCCTTTTGAATTCTAGGTCCTATGGACCAATGTCACACAAACAATCTGTTACTGCTTCTAGCAAAAGAGGTTGTGGTTTAAAAAAAAAACATTTTTTTCCCGGAACGCTAAAAATGCATATCGCAAGTATAACAATAATTTTATAGCTTACAAAAATTATATATAATATAATAAACATTATCAACAGTAGGCCAGTGTTTGTGAGATAATTCGGGCGTGAGCTGCACGGCGTGATGGCGGCGCGCGCGCACAGAGAACACGTCGACTTGGACACGATCCTGGTGGAGGAGATCGGCCAGTTTGGCAGGTTCCAGCTGAGGACCTTACTCCTCACCATCATCGTGGTGATCTTCGCGGCGTTCCATGCTGAATATGTGTTCACTACGGCCAGGATCGAGTCTAGGTGAGTACTTGTGCATTTTATACACGGTTGCATTCGAGATTGGCTAAGTAAATAAATTGTATAAAGACGTTTTGCTTTCGTGTTCAGTTCTAGAAATACTGTGTCCATGTGACTTATGTTATTCAGATTGTTCTTTTATAGGTACTTATTTTTTTTTACATGTTAGATAGTAAGTATAATGCAATCTATTTTACATTCTACATGGTCTGTTCCGAACGTGCGGGTAAAAGTACCAGCTTATAAAATTTTTTGATTTATATTTTATTCTGTATCGCTGCAATTTAAATACGCAATCAGTCTATCACGTTCGGCAGACGGTTATCATTTAGACACAAAACAAACGCTACACATGTCACTTGCCAAATTTTAATGATGAAGCTGTCTGTCACTGATAACTTGACGCTGATCTCTATTATAGAGTCAAGGTCATAGTCTGGTATCGATTTTTAATGAAGCAGATAATATTAATTTTAAAATCGTCCTGAAAGCAACGAAGGGATAGACAGAGATGTACTTTTAGTTACCTGTCAACAAAGTCCTGTCAATCAGTGTTACTTTGAAAAAAATCTTTACCTAATAGTTCAAACACCGAATTCTCTAAGGCGCTTGTCTCACCGCCCGCGGCGAGGAAGCAATAATATGCACGTGATTTTTTTATTTATTAAATGAATTACTTATAAGCTCCAGTAAACACTCTAGAAAATATTTTTTAATATTCATCAGCGATGAAGTTATAACGCTTCAAAGATTACTTTTAGAACGAGAAGTCCGACATGGAATTTGACGTTACATTACGTGACGTCTATACATCTGCCATAGAAAACAGCGTTTCGCGAGAGGGACAGATATATTTGTTTAAAATAATTCTATCTCCTTTGTTTTTCGAGCAATTATGATTCTATTTCCACTGTTAGTAATATATTTTTGTATATTTTTAGATGACGTGTTTAGATAACAATTTTTTTTTTTGCATATTCCCTATTAGCTATCGACTATTTGCTCGCTGAAGAAATACTCGATATATCTCGCGTGAGTAAAAGAGACACATCTATACTATATAATATTAATATTATAAAGCAGAAGAGTTTGTTTGTTTGTTTGGTTGAACGTGCTAATCTCAGGAACTACTGGTCCGATTTGAAAAATTCTTTCAGTGTTAGATAGCCCATTTATCGAGGAAGGCTATAGGCTATATATCATCACGCTAAGACCAATAGGAGCGGATCAGTAATGGAAAATGTGCCGCAGACGAAGTTGCGCGGGTCAGCTAGTACATTTATAGTTGATTGCTGGCTGGTCACACTGCCGGCGAGCCGGCTCTTACCTGTAGTTGATCGCAGCGACAACAGCTATCAAAGATTGTACTCGCTCAGCAACACTCGCTCGGCGATGCTCGCTGGATGGTCAGAACTCACCAATCGGCGGTAATTTATACCTATAGTGCGGGCCGGAACGAGTATTAAGAGTAATTTCGCCCATCGCACAAAAGCATTCGCTTAAGCCGAGCGTCAAAACCATTGATATATATAAAAAAAACAGTTGTTTATTATAAAAAAAAAACAGTTGTTTATTATATGGTCAAAATTATCGAAACTTTTCACTTGCTACTCGTTGATCGCCGGCGGTGAGAAAAGTGCCTTAGTTATTGTTGTTTTCCCTTGTCCGAGATTTTGCCGAAAGGATACACCTTACTTAATTACTGTTTAGAGTGTTTTTTTTACTAGCTTTAAGCCCGCGATTTCGTACGCGCATCCCTAAAGAAATTTTCCAAATCTGTCTGGTAGTTCCAGAGATAAGAGCGTGCAAACAAACAAACTCAAGCGTCAGCTTCAGCATTATTATATTAGTGTAGATAGATAGTATAAGATTACGAGGGCGGTTTGATAAATTAGTGACTTTTACAATTTTTTTTTTTTACGTTTTATTCCTCAATCTTATCTTCTTTTAACTCGATACATTTAGTCTAGCGTATTAAAAAAAAAAAAGGTTTTTTCGAGGCTTTCAAAATAGGCGGAAACAAATTTCGGTGATAACCTCTTCGTTCGGCCCAAATCTCTTACCACCTAGCCATTTTTCAGGTTTGGAAAGAGGAAATAGTCGCTGGAGGCCAAACCTATACAATATGCTAGATGGGGTAGCAGTTCGTAGCCCAATTTATGAATTTTTGTCATAGTGACTAAACACGTGTGCACCCGTACATTTTTGTGATAGAACAACACTTTTTACTTCGCCAAATGGGGTCGTTTTTGTTTCAAATCACTATCAAATCTGTCCAAAAGCTCTAAATAATATTAGCCAGGGATCGTTTTACCCTTTTCAATGTAATTGATATGAATGAAACCGTTTGCATCCCAAAAAGTGTGTCTTAATTTCTCACTACGTTTGTGCGGTCCAGAAACTGGATACAATGATACGACGTGTTATATTCCAGATGTTTGATCCCCGAGTGCGACGGCGAGGATCCAGAGTTCTCCCCAGCCTGGCTGGGCAACGCCGTGCCGACCACACAGGACTCGGTCGACAACTGCCGGCGCTTCGGCAACGCGTCAGCCTTGCGGCGAGCTGACACCTGTCCCGCCGAGCTGTTCGACAGGGACACGCTGCTGCCCTGCCAGCAGTACGTGTACGAGAACCAGCTCACTGTGGTGTATGATGTGAGTAGAAACATTGATCCACTGCCAGAGCTTCGTCACCTGTCCCGCCGAGCAGACCCACAGGGACACGCTGCTGCTCTAGCATGAGTAGGCTATGTATGTGGTGACGGGCACGTGCTTTTGGGAACTGTCTCGCTCAGCGCTCAGCCTGATTTAAATAATGATTTAAGATTTGGTTCATTTCTACGTATAATATAATCTATTGTAATACTTAGGATGCATTGACAGTTTGTGACCAGTAGGATAGACTGAAGGTTAAACATATTTGTGCACGACTGCACGGTTCAAGGGATAATACCTGAACAATGTCAAAACAAATATAATAACATTTTGATTCATGTGGTTGAAGTCTTTGCTTCGTAATGGCGCGCGTAGCACGGATATGCGACTGGTTTCGCTACGGTGTGGCGGCGTAGCAAGGACTTCAGTGCCGAACTTGCTACGGTGCAGCAGGAACATTGCCTAACAATTGCCTAGCCGTTGGCACTCATCATGTTCAGATGATAATTATAATATACACTGACTTTCCATGTGTTCTATTGACAGTACGACCTGGCGTGCGACGAGTGGCGGCGCACGCTGATCGGCTTCGTGCGCACGTTCGGCACGCTGGGCGCGCTGCCCATCACGGGCTACGTGTCCGACCGCTGGGGGCGGCGCCTGGCGCTCACGCTCAACGCCTTCAACACCGCCTGGATCGGCCTCACGCGCTACTTCGCCGGCACCTACTACGGCTTCATGGTCTCGCAATTCGTTGAAGCCGTCTTCGGTGCTGGAGTCTTCTCGTGTATTTATATTTTAGGTGAGTCTTCAGTATATTTTTAGTCTTCCTGAATTATTCTACTCTTTGCCAAAGGGGTCTGTCTCCACGCCAATTCACTAATAAGCCTACTTGGCAACCAGCCTTCTTCTTGGTGCGACCGTGCGACCGCGTCTAGCTTGTAAACAAATAAATGAGCTTTGTTTTTTTTTTTTTTCTGAAGCTTTATTCAGAAGTTAATGTAATTTCGTTGAGGACTGGGTAGGTCAAATCAAATAGAACAGTTTCTGATACCTTATTGTAACATCATGATTATCTTAACTGTTTAAAAGTAGAATTCGTTGTTATTGATTAATCTTCAATTTAAGCTTTTCTTTAAAATCAACTTTGCTCGTCCATTGTATTTGTTTTGAACATTCCAGTTATGTCCTTTTTTAATTTTATACAGTTCTGGAATTAGTGGGCCCCAAATACCGTGTCATCGCCGGAGCCATGCTGAACTCGTCCTTCGCGCTGGGCCAAGTGATCATGGGTCTCATAGCCTGGGGGGTGCCAGCCTGGAGACCGCTCACTCTGGCGCTCTACATCCCACAGCTTTTCACTCTCGCATACTTCTGGATAGTGCCGGAGTCTGTGCGCTGGCTCATGAGCAAAGGAAGATACGAGGAGTCAGAGGCTCTGCTGAAGGATGTTGCAAGATTAAACAGAAAACAGTTGTCAGAGAAGTCATTAGACGCGTTGAGAAGGACTGCGGAGGCGGAGAAAGAGCTGAAAGCGTGGGAGAAGCAGCACAACGTGAACGAACCCTGGCTGATCGTGAAGGTGTTCCAGCACAAGCGGGTCCTGTTCCGCTGCGTCGTGTCCCCTCTATGGTGGATCAGCATGACGCTCATATACTACGGGCTGTCCATCAACGCGGTCAACATGTCCGGCAACGCCTACGTCAACTACATGGCTGTGTCGGCAGCAGAGATCCCAGGGTTCTGGATAGCAGTGCTGTTCCTGCCTATTATTGGAAGGAAGCCGGTGCTCATAGCTGGGTTCTGGATTTGTGCTGGCTGTCAAGTGGCTTATATTCTCATGCCTAGCGGTGAGTACCTACATGATTTACATTAAAAAGATATAGCAGCTTAAAATGACTGTGGGCTACTATGGTCGTGAAAAGATCGGTGGAACAAACGAGCCCTAGAGTGCCGCGTCTAGGCAAGCGTCGGATGGTTTGTCCCCATCAAGATGATCTGACGTCCTCAAAAAGTTGGCTAGATCTTTTGCATCCAGTTTGATGCAACAGGCTTAATATTTTGGTACAGCTTCGAACAGGCCATGTCCAGTTGAAGACTACGGTTGGTTGATATTTACTGATAGGTTTAGCATATGGAAGCTAATATTAATCTTAAACATCTCTCTCAATATCTGGTTTTATTTCCAGACATGTTCGGTCTGTCGCTGGCGGTGTACCTGATCGGCAAGAGCAGCATCTCGGCCGTGGTGACGTCACTGTACATGTACACGGCCGAGCTGTACCCCACGCAGTGCCGCCACAACCTGTTCGCCTTCTCCTCCATGGTCGGCAGGATAGGCTCCATCACCGCCCCCCTCACTCCGGCTATCGTGAGTATAGCATTCTATTTAAGAACTAGCTTTTGTGCAGAGTCTTGGTTGACATGTTACACGAAAATTAGCCCACGAAAACATGTTACCGGAATAAGAAATATTCTTCGTACAGGTCATGGACTGCACATACAAATTCGTTGAGGTTGATTGATTTAGAAACGTGTTTATTATTTTGTTTGTATCGGTCTATGAAGTTTTTATCTTAGCTCATAGATGTATATCAAATGGCCTATCCCTTGTGAGTAAATGCAAACCCAACTTAACTGGTACAAGAGGGAGGTTGGCGGGTTAGGACAACGGCCGCCGTGGATCACGCACAAAGGTCTAACATAACCATATATAAGGACTTAGTGCGGAAACCCCATATAGATCGATGGTATAAGAATATACAAAACATACTAAAGTTCTTTAACATCTCAGTGTGTTCGTTAAGACAGAATTATAAGCTGCAGTAAAATAATTTTATCAAGAATTATCAATTGTCATATTTTCTCCAGGGTGCTGCAACATTCGACGACCTGCCGTTCATCATGTTCGCGGCGCTGGCCTTCATGTCAGGTTTCCTGGTGCTGCTGACTCCGGAGACCCTCGGCACCAAGCTGCCCGACACGCTGGAGCAGGCCAATAACCTCGGCACCTCCAAACAAGAGAATTACAAGATCTAAAGAGCGCAATTGAGTTAGTTGTCATAGCATAAAGACCGCTTGCCCAGATCAGGGCCCAAAAATGGTACAAATATTGAAGACCTATGTGTATATGATAAAGTTTAAGTTTAGGTTTTTTTACTATTATATATAAAACAACTTACTTTACAGTTTCAGTTTAATTACATTCCTTAACAACACCTACAAAATAAAAAAGAGTAAAGTGAAGAATGAATAAGGTAGACCATGTGCACTTTTAAAGTTAGGTGTTTTCCTTCCTTCGATGTAAAAAATTTAGCAAGTTTCGTATGTTCCTATGTCGAACTCCTGTTTTAAAATTATGACTACTCTCTCGTATTTGACATTAGACAACTCGTTGCTACCAAACACTGAGAAATCTGAAAATAATCTCTATGTCTTAGGTACTTGATCTAAGCAAGCGCTCTAAGATTAGAATTGTTGGTCATATTTTTTATACACAAGTGGTACGTGTAGTTTATATTGCAGCCATTTTATTTTGTAAATCTAAGAATTATGAGTTTGTTTGAGTAGGTGCAGTAGCAGTCATTGTTTTGTTTCATATGACGGTGAATATAAAGCGCAGGTGCACCTAGGTTAGCAAACTTATCAAACAGATTCTATTGTTGCACTATACCTAAATAAAGTAATATCGAGGTATCTTTCATCAGAACATTTGTCAATCATGAGGACGAGAAGTAAAATGAGATATTAACAACATAGAAAGTAGTTGTTCGAATATAGGCATGATTGTAAATAATAAGAGAAGAGGAAGACTAAATATAGATAGAAGGATTGTGGTACAGATGATGTGGTGTGGTCAGAGAGCTGAGGAGTGAGGAGGTGACCAATGAGATAGCAGCAAATAGAGATAGAAGAAGAAGACACGTTACGACGACGACGAATAAATTCAGATAAGGGCAAATAAGATAATGTTGTTTCTTCGTGATAAACCACTTTTCACCGCGATATAACCTGTCGAACTCCAGGTTTCCGACGGAGTGCGCGAGCGCTCTTGTTTCGTCTGACGGTTCATAGGGATCCTTTACGTATATACATATTTATGGCAAAGAAAGCATGCACATAATGCATTAATATAATAGAATAAACATGCGAAAATCATAATAATGAGTTGCGTTCGGTGCGTAGCGCGCGCGCATGCCGCAGACGGGTCTATCAGCGGAGCGAGGCGCGCGCGCCGACCGCACACGCGACAAACACACACACACACACGTACGTACTATGTAAGAGTTTCGGTCATAAGAAGCCTGAATTTCCTACGAATATTGTTCAAAAATAGTGCAGTGATTGTGTAGTTCAGTTGACAATTTTTGGTGAGTAATGATTGAGTTCACTATGAGTTCATTTTTACTGTTTTGTGTGGTGTTGCACTTTATACTATATTATAAACTGATGCGTGTGTTTTATAAAAGGTCGAATATTTTCATTTTTTATGAGGTGGGAAATTATCACCCAAAACTGACCCTTTTTGTCAATGCATATTTAGCACAGCTGCAGTCGACCCAGTGTTTTGGCAACAAAGTGCATTTACGAGTATATCCGCTTCCGCAAACGATAACACAATATTTGTACGCGAAACCCTTACCTGTATCCCGACTGATATCATAACAGACTGAATACAACGATTTGTACCTCGCCCGTATATAGCGTCATTGTTTATAACTATTTAATCGTAGTTGGTATATATTCGATAAAGTTATGCAGCTGTAGGAACAAAGCGCGATGGTGGCAGTGAGTGATCACTATATCGGCTGTTCGTACAAAACATCAAAATTATTATTATGATTTTCTCTGATTTATTGTTACCAGTATGATACTGGCTTACCGGCTAAAGCTTCTTGTGTTAGACATGGCTCTCCCATAACCAGCAACAATAAACCCGCTAGCTAGGTATCTACCATCATTCTTGTCAGTGGGAGATCGCAGCAGACAGTCTAAGTAGCTGAGGTTACTGACAAGAATTTCGAAATCTACGAGGTATAATAATGTTAGTTAATCAACTCTGAATAATCGCACTCAGGTAACCTATCTTCAACTGTGTTATTAAGGCATACCTTCAATGAGTGTTTGTTTGTTTAGAACGTTCATGCTGGCTAGTTTGGGGCAGGCTCAAGCAGCCATTGGAAAAGATTGTCTGTCGTCACGCTGGTCGCAATTGGTAAACAATTGTTACATACACGCAAATGCACATTCATAATTAATAGTATTATAACAAGCATTGTCCAATATATTTATTGCACTGCATGCGGCATGTGTGTGCATATTGCAACGTCATTATGCCATGCATTATGAGTTTATACAGACTGATTCAGTAAAATTGTGCTAGCGTGTCCATGCCGAAGGGTGACCATCTTAGCGTTTGCTGGGCGTCAGAGACACAGCGCACTTTAATTTCTGGATAATTACTTTTTTTTAAGCATGGGAAATAATCAGACTTCTTCCGCTTTGGGCGAAGCTGAAGGTATTGTCAAATTCTTACTGACTAAAAGCCATCCGTTTTCCTCTTAGTGCCCTTTGCGTTCCAGGGCCGCGGTGACTATTTCGAACAAATTCCGGAACCTGGATCATTACTTAGAACTCGATTAATAAATAATAGGAATATTCTATTTCCAAGTAACATTATTATCACGAAACACGTAACATTAGTTTTGAGAGCGAGGGAATAGTATAACTTCTCTAACTACTTCTTCAAATTGCTTCGTTCGTATGCTGTGTGTCCGGAAACACAACGTACTTGAAACTTCTACATAAGTTATCCAATTCTCAATTACTTTTGGGAACCGATGAAGTTTGAAAATAGGGTTACATCTATAAATTTGGCAAAAATAAAAAGTATGGTTCTGGACTTGACCGGAAGGTGGAATTGGAAATCCTCAACTGAACAATGTACCACCATCGTGTCAGTGCGATTCTGTAAAGATGTCGAAGTGAACACTTAGGGGAAGTGAACGACAAGTGAGCTGTCAAACCATACAAACAAGATGGCATGACAACTCACTTGGTGTTCACTGCACCTAAATGATCACGGTGAGATGTCAACAGAATCAACCGGCTGCAGTGACAGTGTCAAGCTTGTCGGCTCGTGTAGCTGTGGGTTATGTTATGTACGAGTATCTATAAACAAATGGCGCGCATATTATGAATGTAAGTGAAGCGAAAGTACCAAGTTGTTACAAATTGTCACTCGTTGTAGCATTCCGTAGTAGGTATTTTGCTTGAAATACGAGAACATTCAGTAGAAAACTTCAGGCCGGTCAGCTGCTCGCATTCGTCACTGGTAGAAACTTTGAATTCTTCCTGGAACATACGGATCCCTTACAATTCATGGGTGTTTTCATCTTACCTAAATATTATGGACGTGTGTGACACAAGTGCTTGCTGACACCTGTTAGGTGACTCACCTACAAAGCAAGTAATGTTAACAAGTATTAAGTGCATTTACCCTGTAGAGTATTTCATACAAACTATCAACTCCTTATTCTTGGAATTGAAAAAAAAACGCAAGAAGGCGAGGTCTAAAAAGTGAGAGAACTTTATCAAAAATGAGTTTAGAGGGAAAGAGAGAATGATTTTTACCTTTCCATAGAAAAATTTGAAATGCTCACTTTCACTTTTAAAAGAAATGGCAGCAGTTTTCACTCAATGTTTCATGTAAATATCCACTACCGCATGTTCATGCGCACTATACTATTACACGCATTAGCATTTAGCATACGCTGTGACACTGCAGTTTGCCGCCAGTGCACTATCTACGCATATAGAGTGGTTGATACCTTCACATTGGCATGTCGTAGTGCTTGCAAAAGTTGTAGACTGATAGGTAAGCAATTATGCGTACTGAAGGTTGAACTTACAAGCAGGTATACGAACTGCCGGAGATAACTTATGTTGTTTGTGTTACAGATATGGGATAACTATCTCTCTGAAAACTTTGTGTAAACAAACAAATGATTTAACGACGGTCTTACTCAAAAGTACTTCCCCCATAAATCCTTAAGCAGCAGCTTTATTTTAGTCTTTCAGTTTTCGCCTGCGTCTGCGTTTTCGAAGCGTCTAACATCTACATATTTTAGTTTTTGTCACCTGAAATGTTATTTTCGTAATGCGGTCGCTATTCCCATCTATGATTCTTACTTTCGTTCAACACTTCCTCACTGCAAAAGCTGAAATTGTGAAAAGTAAGACTTTTGTAGCAGCCTGTCTTTCGGTACTTCTTGTACCTACTACTGGTGCTATCAGCTCACATTGACACGAGATCGCGACCCGCCGCTGATTCCCGACGCATGCGCACTTCACTGATACCACACCAGCGGTAACTCAATGAATAACCAATGACCTCATGAAAAATAAAAATAGGGGCGTCGACTGCTCTAAATAGATATCAGTGCTTTCTTAATCGCTGCGATTTCGTGACGCGAAATCTTTTGTGTATGACGTTGTGGTCTTAAGCCGCGTACGCACGAGACGCACGCACCAAATTGCATTGCCACGAACATTTTCCACGAACAGTGTTTGATTATAGGGGTGAGTTGGAACAGATAAAATTAGAAACCTGTTTCACCTGTTTCAGTTCCAAAAAAAAAAACAGTTCCAAAATCCTGTTCCAAAATAACAGCCTGTTCCACTGGAACTAAAGACTCATTGATTGCAACAGGAGGGCTACTCTCTAAGCCCGAAGTCCGTAGTTTCGGGATTAGTTGCGGGCGTATTCTGCTCCGTATTACCTAACCAATAAGAATTAATGTCAACACTATTGGAAGTCACTGTGAAATCGTGTTCTCATTCATTTTTAATTCGGGTTTGGAACTAATCGTAAGTCCGTAATTAATACGGAGTAGAATACGCCCGCAACTAAGCCTGAAACTCCGGGCATCGGGCTTAGAGAGTAGCCCCCCAGATTCAGAAACAGTACCTGCTACTGGAAAGGTCAGAAACAGTGACAGGCAGGGAACAGGTTCTATCTCTTTCTATTACAATGAACCAGAGGAGCAAAGAGCTGGTTCCAAAGAACAGATGTTGTCTCTTTCTATTTTAATAAGTCAGAAGAGAATGGAGCATGTTACATTTGAAACTGTTTCACATAGCGGTTCCAGGTCGTTTCGTTTTGTTTGTCGAGTTACGGCTACTACGGTTGTTTGAGGAACAGGCGAAATAGGTAGGAGCTGTTATTTCGGTTCTGAGATACCTGTTTCATGTTGTTACTTTGAAATACCTGTTTTTTTAACTGTTTCGATAAATACGCCTCACTCCTAGTTTGATATTCGTTAGTAGTACGCACGTGCGAACAAAATGTTCGATGTTCGTGACCGCTATGTTTTTGTTCGATCGTGCGTACGCGGGTTCCTTTTTGTTGTCAAAGGAGGAACCAGTGATACACATTATTGTCTATTAGAGGAGCTCTTGGCTACATGTTAATAGCCTTCTGGGTCGTTCATCAAGGTTAAGCAACGTTTGCCGGCCTGTAGATGGGTGATCATATCTAAACATACTGAGATTCCTTCGTTTCCGTGCCTTGGAAAGCACGTTAAGCCGTTGGTCACGGTTGTCATTCATATATCTTTGGAAGTCGTTACGGGTAGTTAGAAGGGTTTCGTATTACCCTGTACCTACTGAGATGTGTAAGTCAGACAGTTAAGGTACAATTCCGATCTAGGCAACCGTGACGCGCGACGGCAACGCACGACCGCGACCGGCAACTGCGACATGCGACCGCGCACCACTGCGACCGATATCGGTCGCGTGCACCCGTAAGTGTTCTATAGTAATTTATACAAAGCAGTGGGTCGCGGTCGCATGTCGCAGTTGCCGGTCGCGGTCGTGCGTTGCCGTCGCGCGTCACGGTTGCCAAGATCGGAATTGTACCTTTAATCGCTCCATGTAAACTATTTGTAGGTATTTCAGATGCATCCAGTTAGGCTGGGAGCTGACCGCAACATAGTTGGCTCAAAAAATCTCTGCAGATTGATTTCTTGCAATAGAAAGAACACACAGTAGGCACACACACGTGTTATTATTTTAGATAACCGAATTGAGAACCTCCTCCTTTTTTGGGAAGTCGGTTAAAAAGAGTTCCATACGTTGTGGTCTGCATGGTCGAATAGCTAATTATTTATCTTATCGCGAGTGATATTGTATTGGTGAGGTTAGAGTGGCGTGTTATCTGACGACGCAGTTCATCATAATTATGTGTGACCTAGAGGGCACATCTTATTACATGACAGGTCTGATCTTGATTACGAACGAACTAGTTACTTTCTACATTTGAAGGTCGAAACTTTTGTCTTATCTGGTTGTGGTAAAACTAGCACTTCAGCTGCGGTTTTGTCTGTGCAAAGGTACATACGATATTCTCCCTTTAAATTCTAAAACCCTTCTTGTTGCTTACCTAAATCATAAATTTATACCGCGTGTATCTGACATCGACGCACAAACGAATTCCATGGGTCCGGGGCATGATTCTGGACACCCTTTTTTTTTTAGGGATGGGAAATCATCCAATGACTCCTCCCGCTCTGGGTGTAGCGGGAGGGAGTGTCAGACTTCTACTGACTTCTACTGACCCATCCATGTTCCTTCATTGCCCTTTGTGTTCCAGAGCCACGGTGTCTCTTGCGAATAATCCCGCGACTCCGGCAGGCGTCGGCCCTTTCGGGCCCCTCTGTGTTGCTGACTCTCTTTGAGGCGCGCGTGGAACACTAACGCGCCGTCGACACGGCTGGTCGTCACTAGACGGACGGACGGCGAGCCACCCATAGCTCGCCGTCCACAGGCCCGCGCCTACGGTGGCCGGAGGTCACCAGGTGGCGGCCCCCGACGCCCGCGGCGTCTACCACGGCGGCCGGGACGAGAGGGTCTTCTCTCCCGCTCCGCCACCTCCTTCGCTAGCATGACTGCTTCGCAGAAGGAGGCAACGGCATCCCATTCCGTCTCGCTCCGGACCATGGCTTGGACCAGGGCCGGACGCGAGAGGTCGCCGCCGATCGCCGTTTCGAGGACACGGCGGTGCGTCGCCCAAGCGGGGCACACCTGCACAGTGTGCTCTACCGTGTCCTCCGGTCGATCCTCGCAGTGGTGACACCCGGGCGTTTCCTCCCGCCCGATTCGGTGCAGGAACCTCCCGAAACAACCATGTCCGGTGAGGACCTGCGTCAGGCGGAAGGTGAGGACGCCGTGGCACCTCTCGAGCCACTCCTCAAAGAGGGGACTTATCGCCACTATTGTGGCGTGCCCTGCGCTGGGTTGCGATAGTCGTCGTCTCCATGACGCCATGAGATCGCGCCGGAAGTCCGTCCGCTGCGCGACAATTTGCCGCGTCAGCGGAGTTTCCCCCCGGCTTAGTACCTCCGCGCGCCAATCATGCAGGCGCGCGAGGACCACCGCCTCCAGATCCCATGGCGGCAATCCGGCAAGGAGACCCGCCGCTTCGCGCGAGATCGTGCGGTACCCTCGGGTCATCCTCAGGGCCATTACCTTTTGGGGCGCGTTCGAAAGTGGTTCGCAGCACGCTGCCTCAATGAACGCGCCCACACCGGGGCTCCGTAAAGGGATTCTGGACACCCTAGACTTAGAATTTTTCGTCGGATTTTTTTTTCTCATTTTTTTAATTTTTTTCAAGGGTTTTTTTACTTTAGACTGCTCATAATCGATATTCTGACCTAACCCAATGAGATTTTTCATAAAAAAATTATTAATTAACTACTTTCACTAAAAAGAGCAATCTGAATAAAACCACAAATATATTATATCAGCTCAGCTGAGCTGATACCTATTTGTGGTACTCTTGAAAAAAATTAAAAAATGAGAAAAGAACCGACGAAAAATTCCAACACTGGGGTGTCCAGAATCATGCCCTGGACCCATGGAAATCGTTTGCGTTGATGTCAGATACACGCGGTATAGATTATATGTATATGAAGTGGAAATTATATTCATTTTTTCCTACTCCTCCGCTGTACTCTTCTGATTAAATTTCGTAGCGAGATAAAAGACAGTTGTATCGTTTCTCCGGAACTCGTCGGGCTTCATTAGCTTGGCGTTTCTCTGGTGGTCGCCACTGTTGATTCTGGCTTTCAGGAGTTGCAGTGTTTGAGAATGTGTGGCGGGCTTGTCCCAAAAAACAAAGTACCTAAATCATAAAAGGACGCCTTGTGCAAAAATATATATGTTTCTAGTCCCAGTAGTTTTGGCGGTACGTTGAATCTCAGACAGTTTCATTGGAGCTGCTGCTTTGCCCGCTACTTCGAACGCGCATATCCCGTATACTTATTTCCGTTCCCGTAAGAATAACCACTATAAAAATCTACGCTCATCTCATAATCGTCTACTTCACTGTCCATCTCACCGTACTGACTTCATTCACAATTCCTTTTTCATACAGTCAATTTCTCTGTGGAATGCGCTTCCCCAGGAAATTAGGATGGCAACCAACTGACTAACCTTCAAAGTTAAGGTTCGAGAGCACATTCGTAAGAAGTTGGCAGTAGTATCGTCACAGCGCTAATTTTTGTTTGCATAAACTATTCAAGTATAATCATGTATTAGTTTATTAATTTGAGTACCTATATTATGTTATAGTATTTTATTGTATGTATAGTTTATATGTATTTATTTATCTTTGTATTAATTTTACTAATAATCGTGTTTCTGGTTTCTCTTTATCTGTATATTGCACCTACCACTATTATTCTCTGCATTACCCAAAGGTTGACTGGTAGAGAATGCCTATGGCATTAAGTCCGCCTCTATACATTTGTGTGCGTAAAGTATTAAATAAATAATAAATAAATAAATATCAGGAAGTCCTTTTTTGGTGCTACCGTACACTCCCCAAGGAACCTACATACCAAATTTCAACTTTCTGCAACCAGTACTGTCGGTTGTGCGTAGTCTGTCAATAACGGAAAAGTTTTATAATACTGATCTACACCAGATTCATCAAATCTGTATTTAAATCCGGAGCTCAGAAGGGAAAAATCGACTGAGATGCAAATGCGAACGTTACATTACAAGTACCTACGAGTACTGCTCCTTAGGTTACGTCTAAAATTGCGTCACTTGACCACGTTACGCTCACGCATATTTTACGAGTTATTCTCCACGTGTACTCTCAAGGTGCTGCGATAAATCCGAGGGCGGCTGAAATTGCCGCGGTACTAACAGTTACGACCCTATAACATCTGGACAATTTAATTAGAAATTGCATACTACATGATTAAATTTCATTACATAAATAACGTGAAACCTAAACATACTATCCAGTTGAAGGGTGATTAGGTTCAGGCTTTCGCTCTTTAGAATATAATTCGGGTCGTAAGACGCCCCAATCGCCCCAAAGGGCTTGGAAGTCTGCTTTATGGACTAGCTGCTGCCGAAATCTCTTATAAATATCAATAAGGGCAGAAGAATGGAATTTTAAGGTGAATAAATAGTTAGGGAGAGAAGTTCCATTACTACTACTACTAATGAAAAGTTAGTCCTCGGTAACGAGACGTTCGATTTAGTCCAACCGTAACCGGAATTAGCGAAAAAAAGACAGAGGTTGAAGTCGCTTTTAAGGTCCATAAGAGTACAATTGATGTTAAGGTCAAAATATAAAAGAACCATGTAGGCTAATGCTTGACAAAAGACTTTTGAGGAACACCAAAATGATTGGAGATTGGCCTATCCAGACAGTGCAAGCATGTCAGTTATCGTGCAGCTCAATTAACAGCTTTAAGAAGTGATGATGACAATGCTGCTATGGGCAAGTGAACTGGCTCTTCTACTGGCGAACAAACCTCTAGTACTTATTTAAATTCAAAGTAATTTATTCAAATAAGGCTGTGAATCAGTACTTTTTAACCTACTTCTTCAAAAAGGAAGAGGTCCAATGTTGGCTTCACCGATTTCGCCGCCAATTGTGAACCGATTTAAAAAAAATCTTTTGTATTCGAAAGCCTCTACTCTTGAGGTGGTCCCATATTCACCAAGTCAGAATCTAATGATGAGATCCCATGAAAATTGAGAGAAAACCTCAAATTTTACAGGCACATACAATGTTTTACATAAACTTTCTCACGCAATTCAGATATTTGTGAATGAAAATGATCATCTCATGAAGGTTTCAGTGAGGTTCTGATGTTTGGAAGAGTAGTTTCCCGGACTGGTCCCATTTCAATTTGGTGAACTAATGATGAACTTCGGAGACTAGGCAACGGAACTGTTTAATAAATGATGGCAAATGGATCAGGATTGCTGAAAACGCATGTCTGTTTATTGTTTACACCAGAGAGCCAATTCTACTAATTTTTAAATAAATTTCACATTCGCATGTCAATCGCAATCTGTCAAAAAATCCTTAATTTTTGACAGTTTGCGATTGAGATGCGAATGCGATGTGAATGTGAAAATTAGTAGAATTGGCACTCAGTTCATAACATAACATCACGCCGGTACTCTGTGAAGGGTACGCAGGTACCACTAACAAGTGACAAATAAAAAAAATACAAAAAAATACAACCGACTTCCACTACCTACAAAGCATTAAAAAACTTTAATTTCGGAAGTCGGTGTCAAAAAACGAATATAAGTTAACCTGAGTTATTTTATACTTTGTAGTGTTTTTTTTTTTGGAAGTCGGTTGTATTTTTTTTTGTGAAAATATATTTTGTACGTCATAGAGACAACGCCCGCCGTCGTCACGTACTGCCGGTCGATTCTGCAGTGCGATTCTCTAATCATGTCGAAGTGAAAACTAAGGCGAAGTTAACGACAATTGAGCTGTCAAACCAAGTGGAATTACAGCTCACTTGTCGTTCACTCCACTTAACTTAAGTGGAGTGAACGACAAGTGAGATGTCAACAGCCGGTCGATTCTGTCGGTATCTCACCGTGATCACTTAGGTGGAGTGAACAAAGTGAGCTCTCATGGTTTGACAGCTCACTTGTAATTCACTTCACTTCGACATGTTTACATAATCGCACTGCTGTTCCATTTTTCTTCATGATTTCGGGATTGACCCCATACTAAATGTTGTTCATAATGATAAGTACAGTGACCCTTTACCAGATAATCTTTTATTCTGATACATGTTGTATAGGTCGTACTGAACTCAACGTGACGAGCACCTAGTGGAACTAGCAGGCGAGTCACTTCTATGAGCACAGCTGTTCGAAGCTAACGTGAATGACTATACAATGTTTGTTCGTAGGATCTCAGGTTTATCCTTTTCTTATGTATTTGTACATCATTTTGCAGTTCTTTGTAATTGCTTTCTCGGTTCTTGATATTTACACGAATTAATATCTAGGTACTTTAAAAGAATTAATCATCCATTTAAAAATGTATGTATTTCGATACGCTCCGCAGAGTATTAATAAATAAATTATTGTTCCTTAATTCACGACTTATGAATTAAATAAGAATAATTTTTCGAATTACATCGAATCGATTGAATTTTTTTTTGCAGTGTGGGTCAGACGCGAGCACAGGTTTCCAAATGAAGCCTTTTTTAAACTAGTGAGTACTTGCAAACCATCTTAGTCAATATTTTTGTCTCAGGTGTTACGTAGAAAAGAATGAGGGGAATACTTAAATTAAATCTGTTTTCCTGAATAACTACAAAATTATTTCTTTTCTGAGAGATTATGTTACCTACACGGCAAAGAATGAAAAACTTTATTTTTATTTTTCTAATTTGGGGTCAATTTTGCCTACTGAAAATTTATTAATTAACGTTTCACGTCCGAGTTTGGGTCACAGAAGCCTTCTCGGGCAGTCAGCGAAAAGTTGAGTTTGTAGCCGAGACAATATTTATTACATCCAATAACTCACAGTGACATGACATCACAGACAACAGTAACTTAGCTCTTTATCGTAATAATTACTGCTTTGCAGACATTATAGGCATTATCAAAGTTTTTATAGACCAGTGCGCATCGGACTATAAATCGTATGTAAATAAAGATGGTCAGAGTTCACCCAGTGACTACTGTACCTACTTGATATTATCCTGCTTATGTACATGTGTGCAGGCGGCGGGAACAAGCAATTTTACATCACGACCTAATTTGACGTAGTTACTACACTTTATAGTATGCCTACAATCCATAGATATATTTCTATGTTACAACCACTTGCATGTAGTTCTTCTGTACAAAAGAAGGGAGGGTCTGAAGTGGCCCTTCACCCCCACTATCATAAAAAATTGCTATGCGTAGCAACTCGCCTGTAGAATAGGCTTGTGTCCTGAAAAAATCTAAATAGTCCGTCAGTTAGATAATCAAAAAATATTTGACCCGTATTTTTTCTTTTGTTACGAGAACCAAAATTGACGAAGTTACGTTGCTTTTAAAATTCTCAATATGTCACGCCCTGGCATAATTTATAGCGGGTCGTGACGTCACGAGCCCCACTCCCGAGTTATGATGCGTTTTATCTTTGTCAATATTCATTGATTTACAAAAACAAAAAATATGTGTCCATTATTTTTCAATACTCTAACTAACGGACTAAATAGTTTTGCAATTTGTGGATGATGGAAACTAGCCTATTAAATGTATTCCACATTTAAAATTGGGATTCTGCCCCTTTGCTGGGCAAAGACATCCCCTAAGTCCTTCCAGATATTTTCTTTTATCTCAATCCTTGAAGCTGTTCGTGCCGTACGTGTCTACCTCACCCCGCCACCTCTTCCGAGGCGGGCCTCAGCAGCGCCGTCCATCTTCAGGCACCCATTTTGTGGAGATCACATTTTAGCTTAGCAGCCTTTTACCAACGTGCGATATGCATGATTCCCGTTTTTGAGAGCAGCATGGCATTTTTTATTCAGTCACCTCTTTTTACCTCTACGGTATTTTTTAATATTTGGTACGTAGCAATAAGCAGTTGTTCTCTTTCGGTTTGTGGGATTTTGTACCCAGGAAGAAAATATTAAGAAGTAGTATGTAGCTAAATTAAGTAAAGATACAGCCTCGAAATTTTCTTTTAAATTCAGCCTATATTGTAATCTGTCGGGTTAAAGTTTCTCCCAAATATTTCCAGGTCATCACGCCATCTCTTTCATCGAAACTATTTTCTAACTTGAACACATGAACTTCTATTGGCCGTAGGACGGGAATAAAAAGCTTTTGAAGGGTATCAATTGCTTTATGCTTAACATCTATCAGAAACATCAGTAGGTATATAATTGCAATTAATTAACTTCACAAGATAACATGCCACCTCTTACGTAAAATGTTATTTTATCTCGGTGTACACAGCACGACTTTCGGAGTCGTGTAGTTCATGCCTTGTTGTTTCGTACTGTTACAATAACATTGGAAAATTATAGTGACATCATTTTTATTAAATGTCGTCATTTTATACGACGGAAAATGATGAGATGAAAAGGATACGCAAACGAAAAGTTTTGACTCATCATCTGCCTGCATCTTACAACAGGCAGCTTCTGGTGTGATGCTGGGACGGAAGCAGCTGAATAGGTACCAATACCTATTGTTTGTGAAGCAACTGGACAAAAGGAAATCACATAACCCTGCCAAGGCAGTCGGGTAAAAAGACTAGACAGATAATGAACTGTTTAACCCCACAACCCGGTTGGGTTTAAGTATATGAAATTTCGTGGTATGACTGATTGTCACAGTTTAAGCGCTTATACGGTATTCAGGGCCCTAAGTCCCGATTTAAGGTGGTGTAATAAGAGTTAAAGACCCTGATTGATGTGAAGAGAGCGGCCTGGTCTAGTTAGCTCCCTCACTCCCTTACTAGTGGGCAGTGTAATAGCGTTTAGGGCGTTACGGAACAGTGTTGCCAACACCAATTGAAGAAAATCCCCGAAAATGCAAGTCAACTTCCCCAATTTGGGGACAAAAATCTACTTATTTCCCACAAATCGATATTTAGAATAATATCAGAAGGACAAAATCGATATTTAGAATCCCCGCAATTTCTCCATATCTTGCCAATCCCAAATCAACTTGAGAATCCCGCAGTTTAGGGAATTCCCCACATGTTGGCAACGCTGGTCACTTCACAGCGAAGTTAGGGCCAAATCGACCGGGTAGTGTATTAAGCGGCTCCCTAGTTAGGGGCCACGCCCACCCTTGCCACCGGGCCCTGAATACCGTGTAGTGTAATAAACGCTTGACTTGTTGACTATAACCGCCAAATCTTGTGTTAGATTTCATGAAGATCTAGCGGTTTGAGTACTTTATGTGGCCTGTCCTTACTTTAGTATTATTCGTCGGATCGTTGAGCTCCACGATAACTTACAAATAAATAAATAAATAAATAATGCAATAAATAAATAAAAGCACTGTGCTGACACTGTCCGGTCAGCACAGTGCTTTTCTCAAAATACCGCCTTGATCTCTCTGTTTGTTTCGGTGTTTCTTCTCAGAGTAGTCAGCTAGAACACTGCGGCCTCATCAAGTTAAAGACAAAACAATTGACGAAAAAGAGTGTCCATGTGCAAAATAAATTGCATTAACAGTAGGTATTACGGAATACTAAGCACAACCTTTACGTGCTGATTCATAAGAGAGAACTGCATTTCAGCGAGTCAAGTAATTATACAAACGTCTGCATGTATTGTAACAAAGCGATACTAATGTGTGTCTACAGGAAGCACCTGCCAAAGACCTTTGTTCCATCGTGAACCACTCAGTTCGTGACCCGCTTGGCGTATTCCTTTATCTCCATACCTACTTACCTAGGCAGCTTTATTATTTGTGAATCATTTGTGGTACCTAGTACACTCATGCAAGTAGGTCTGACGTGTTATCTATGATTAAAGTAAATTGGCAAATTACTTGGGTATTCCTTAAGGATAATACATTAAAGAATCAGGATTTTGTGACGTTTGCAATGGTTTAATTTACATAAAACCTATTGACAACAATTGCATTGCCCGGTAATTGTTCTGTTTGATCGAATACTAAAACGAGGTTTTGCCATACATTCTTCGTGAAAGCACGGTTTTTACTGGAAAACGAAGAAGGTACCTGTACCTACTTCAGGTAATAAAGCCAAAGGCATTCACGTAAATATTTTTGTATACCTAGTTCTTCCCGAATAAGTCAGTTACGGGTTGTGGAGGTCAGATAAGCAGTCGCTTCATGTAAAATGCTGGTAGGAACTCGGCTGCATCCGGTCAGACTGGAAGTCGATCTCAACATAGTTTGGAGCAGGCAAATTGAATAGGTTCGGACTCGGGGGCCCAATCTAAATCAATTTATAGTTAAACAATATCGAGGAAATGTACTCGTTCTGTACATATCGGTCCACGTGCGACCGTCGCACTTGCAGTGTTATTGTAAACATCAGGATTATGTAAATATAGATTACGTCGCCGACCGGCGCGCGCGCAGGCGATGCAGTTCATGCAGTGACCCGCCGCCCTCGCCGCCCTCTCACACATATTGACATATTTGACACACTTATTTCGTTCCAACCTGCGATAAGTAAGGAAACAAGAAATAAAATGAAACTGGAAGTTAAAAACGAAAATACGAGAACCGGAATAAA
Organism: Ceramica pisi; assembly: GCA_963859965.1. Classification (NCBI taxonomy): domain Eukaryota; kingdom Metazoa; phylum Arthropoda; class Insecta; order Lepidoptera; family Noctuidae; genus Ceramica; species Ceramica pisi. The sequence goes on from OY982542.1 coordinate 533,793, forward strand.
AGAAAAAACCAGAATGCCAAGGTCTCGTTGAAAATGAACGGGGAAAAGCCACGTGGCAGGAGTGGGTTTTAGCCGGTAAGAGTCCGGCACTGTCTCGGTCGTCTCACAGTGTGGGCGGCCGATTCGTCCATGAGGATTTCCCACTCCTGCCAAAAACAAAAAAAAAAAAAAAAAAAAAAAAAAAAACCTGCGATAAGTTCCTTTTGTTTCAATGTTTTATACAATTTCAGGAAGGTGCTATCTTCAAAAAAATGTTAAGGCAAAACGCTACTAAATCGTTGCGAATATTAATAATCGCCAATCTGTGAACGAGAACTCTACCAATAATAGGTAGGTATCTATACCAAAGTCCGCTCACTGCGGAAACAAATCGTTTCATATTTTACATTTAAAAATCGCAACGATCAGGAACAAAAGTTAAGATCATTATAGAAATCTATAGCCGTAAGTCTATATATTTAGAGCAGACAGCTTGAAATTGTTCATACATATATTATCTTTACACCCACTTCTTACTTTAGAGATCTGGCTTTGTGGGTACCTACACGAGTGCCCAAAGAGGAGAGTTATGTTTTCAGGGTTCCTATATGTTTTTATTATTGACAGACTAGCGTTTAACCACATTCTCACCTGATGCAAAGTGATGGTGTGTTGGGGTGAAGCTATCAGGGAACACGGACTCCGGTAGGGAATAGGCTAGATTCCATCATCCACAAATTACAAAACTATTTAGTCCGTCAGTTAGAGTATTGAAAAATAATGGACACGTATTTTTTGTTTTTGTAAATCAATGAATATTGACAAAGATAAAACGCATCAAAACTCGGGAGTTGGGGCTCGTGACGTCACGACTCAGTAAAAATTATGCGAAGGTCTGACGTATTGAGAATTTTAAAAGCGTCGTAACTTCGTCTATTTTGGTTCCCGTAACAAAAGAAAAAACACGGGTCAAATATTTTTTAATAATCTAACTGACGGACTAATTAGATTTTTTTAGGACACAAGCCCATTCCACATCTTAGATGTACGCTGAAAGAAAGTAATCCTGCCGGTCTATTCTGTCGACATCCCACCGTGGTCACTTAGGTGGAGTGAACGACAAGTGAACTGCCATTCCATCTTGTTTGTATAGTTTGACAGCTTATCGTTCACTTCGTCTAAGTGTTCACACTGCCAAGTTTACAGAATCGCACTGCCTAAATGCTTCGTGAGTATGGGTGGGATAAAGAATCGTCAGCATAGTAGACGGGACCCGCTAGGGCCAGTGCCTGCCGGGGTTGCAGAATTTGTTCGAAAGAGTCACCGCGGCCCTGGGGGGCTACTCTCTAAGCCCGTAGTCCGTAGTTTCGGGCTTAGTGGCGGGCGTATTCTACTCCGCGTTGCCTAACCACTAAGAATTAATGTCAACACTCTTTGAAAGTTACTGTGTAATCTTGTTGTCATTCATTTTTAGTTCCGGTTTGGAACTAATCGTAAGCCCGTAGGTAATGCGGAGTTGAATACGCCCGCAACTAAGCTCTAAACTACGGACATCGGGCGTAAAGAGTAACCCCCCTGAACGGCAAAGAACATTAGGAGGACAATGGATGGCTTTTAGTCAGTATGCATCTGACTCTCCCTTCTACTCCACCCAGAGCGGGAGGAGTCATTTGATGATTTTCCATTCTTTAAAATAACTGTGTGATGTTATTTAGAAGTAAGAGTCCATTAAAACTAGGAAAGTTATGCTACGAATTAACATTTTCATGACTGCTACGCACAATCTCGTTGTTGTTTCCTCGACCCTAGATATCGAATCGCTACGACATTCGGGCCATATAACGTACAACGAGAATTGAGATTATACATGAGATAGGTTTAATAATATAGTTCACACTACACAGGCAATAGGTTCGGAATGCTCGGGCGACATGTTCCCACTGCTGTTACCTCCCCTCTCGCTATCGATCAAATTATAAATAGGAGCGCAACGCCGTACAATTTTAAAGACAATTTTTATTTTATAGATTAAAAGACTTACTTATCTATCTACTTACCCATATTATCTACCATGTTAGTCATTTGCACATTTGACCAAGTAATACAATGATATAACTCTCTCTAGGTAATAACAATAAGGCTTTTCCTAACACTCTTGCGCACTTGTCAGTATTTTCCGCTTTCTTTTGACGTAAATAGGTCCATGTGCAGTTGAAACATACGACCTTTCTTAACCACATTCGGATGTTAGGTTTGCTGCCGTCATGGCCTAGAGGCAACAACCCTTGTCGGGTTAAGGCTAGGTAGACCGAGTGAAGGAGGTACACGGTTCGTTGCGCGTAAAGTTAGATACGTTTCCATACTTAACGCGCAACGAACCGTGTGCTCACGTCGACGGCATGAAGCTGCTGTGTTATAAATATTATATTATAATTTATTATTAAAAAAATAGGCTAGATTCCATCATCCGCAAATTGCAAAACTATTTAATCCGTCAGTTAGAGTATTGAAAAATAATGGACACGTATTTTTTGTTTTTGTAAATCAATGAATATTGCTAAAGATAAAACGCATCAAAACTAGAGGAGGGGGGCTCGTGACGTCACGACTCACTAAAAATTATGCAAAGGTGTGACGTATTGAAAATTTTAAAAGCGTCGTAACTTCGTCAATTTTGGTTCCCGTAACCAAAGAAAAAACACGGGTCAAATATTTTTTGATAATGTAAGTGACGGACTAATTAGATTTTTCAGGACACAAGCCTATTGAACTATTATGCAAAATATAACCAGAAATTATTCTTCTTTAAGTTATAAACCTCTATTAGATATGGTTTTTGGAAGTATAAACTCAAACTCAAAGTCACTTCAGTCTCTTCGGTTTTTTTTTTTGACCAATTGAAGTTTTCGATAGTAAGTATAATGTGAATCAGAAATTGTCAAAGTAAAATAAAGTAAACTTCAATGTTTTTTTTTGGCTTTAATGAATTACTATTTGTTTGTTTATTATTGATTCAAAGTGATGGAATGGGAATACCTGGCCTTAAGCTGAACTTGCATCGGACTGGTGTTGGATGGGGAGGATTTTCGTTTCGAATCACTATCACTACAAATTATAAAACAAAGTCCTCCACTGCGTCTGTCTGTCTGTACGCAATAAACTCAAAATCTATTACACCAATGGATCAAGTGGTTCTCGAGGATTTAGTATATAATTTGTCAAGCGACCGAGGCCACGGGCATCACCTAGTATCTAATAAATACGTTAACGTTTCAAATAGCTTGGTTGGTTTCTCAATTGCGATTTTGGAGAGGTGAACGTCAAACCCTTTACTTTCAAAGATTAATAGGTTTGCAGGACAAAGTAGAATTTTTCAAAAATAAATACCTTCTCCACTTCTGGAATCTGAAGCCTGACTCCAAAAATGTTGGTAAAATAAGCCGTTGAAGATAATCATAATGTATGTGAGTAGGTACAGATTGTAAGGATGACATTACTACAAATATTATGGGTTTTCAAAATGCGTACATTATTCACGTTTGAATGCTGGTCACGTGTAGATGTTGAGAGCCTCCCTCGAATGTTTCCTCCTCAGTTGCGTCATGTTCACATGTGTCGTGAGCTGCATTCTTCCTCTTTCCTTCATCATGTTCAATCTACCTTTCATGTGTCACTGTTTTCTCTTTGTCACCTTTTGCATCGGGTTATATCCAACTTTATCAACTACCTACCAAATTGTCACCAAGAAATAAAAACCAAGTAGGTACCTAAATTCCTGATGCGAGACTAAAAGCTACGATTGGACCAGGGCCGGACGTGAGAGGTCACCACCGATCCCCGCTTCGAGGACACGGCGGTGCTCCGCCTAAGCGGGGCACACCTGCACAGTGTGCTCCACCGTGTCCTCCGGTCGATCCTCGCAGTGGTGACACCGGGCGTTTCCTCCCACCCGATTCGGTGCAGAACCTCCCGAAACATCCGTGTCCGGTGAGGACCTACATCAGGCGGAAGCTAGGTGAGGACGCCCGCCGTGGCGCCTCTCAAGCTACTCCTCAAAGAGGGACTTATCGCCACTGTCGTGGCGTCGTGCCCTGCACGGGGTTGCGACAGTCGCTGTCTCAATGTCGCCATGAGATCGCGCCGGAAGTCTGTCCGCTGCGCGAAAATTGGCCGCGGCAGCGGGGTTTCCCCCCGGCGTAGCACCTCCACTCACCACTCATGCAGGCGCGTGAGGACTATCGCCTCCAGATCTCATGGCGGCAATCCGGGAAGGAGATTCGTCGCTTCGCGGGAGATCGTGCGGTAACCGCGGGTCAGCTACCACCTTTTGGAGCGCGTTCAGATAATGTGCGGCACGCAGCCTCAAGGAACGCGCCCACACCGGGCCCCGTAAAGGGCCATGGACCGCACGATCCTCAAGAGGCTTTCGAATCCAAAAATAGTTTTTAAAATCGGTCCACAATTGGAGGTAAAATCGATGAACATACATAAAAAAAATACATATAGCCAAACATAGAACCTCCTCCTTTTTGAAGAAGTCGGTTAAAAAAAAGTAGCATATAACCGTTTGCAGGGTCCTATCTGTAGGAAAATCCATCAAAATCGGTTCAGAGATGTAGGCGTGAGAACAAACAAATATACCTAATCACTTCCGCATCTATACTGTGAGTTAGGATTTGTTTGAAGCATAGGTACCTACAAGCATAGGTACCTACAAGCATAGGTACCTACAAGCATAGGTACCTACAAGCATAGGTACCTACAAGCATAGGTACCTACAAGCATAGGTACCTACAAGCATAGGTACCTACAAGCATAGGTACCTACAAGCATAGGTACCTACAAGCATAGGTACCTACAAGCATAGGTACCTACAAGCATAGGTACCTACAAGCATAGGTACCTACAAGCATAGGTACCTACAAGCATAGGTACCTACAATCCACGCCCCATTTTTCAAATATTCATTTGTAGGTAAGGACGGATAAATAATATTGTCCTTAGAAAAAAATCTTGATTTAATAATTTTGTCCGAATGTAATTCTTCAGTTTTCCTGTATAATTTTATTTTTTAAGTTTTTACGTTAACTTCAAGTAATAGCATTTTTATATTTTTTATATATCAAACAATAGTTTAGCTGTGTCCTGACAGGGACTAAGCCTTTTGTTAACAATTTTTGTTGCTAGTGGAACCCAAATGATCAAATATGAATATGAAAAACATAGCGTACCAGACAATTTACCAACGTTATAATGTATGCGTTGATCTCAGCTCTTCCAACTTCCCTGTGACGTAGGCTACGTCACAACTACCAAACTCCCACGCGGTTTACATGTCAAATCACAGACCGCGTCACTGAACACGGCTTACAGGATAACAGTGGGATGGGCTGACTGTCTGAACTTGTGACGTCACATTGTCAGTGTCATGGCCAGCGAGGTACCAATTTACCTTCTAGGTAAACTTCAGTTAGCAACTCATTGTCGAGTCATTGTGAAATTTAACTATTGTTTTACTGTTGTCGGGTATACACTCACGTCTTTGCCTTAAACGGCTAGGTAGCGATCTTATCAATCATAAAACTAATGATTGTCTTATGCCCAGATGGCCAAACTACTAATTAGGGTTCCGTACCCAAAGGGTAATAACGGGTCCCTATTACTAAGACTTCGCTGTCTGTCTGTCTGTCACCAGGCTGTATCTCAAGAACCGTGATAGCTAGATAGCTGAAATTTTCACAGGTGATGTATTTCTGTTGCTGCTATAGTAACAAATACTAAAAAACCGGCCAAATGCGAGTCGGACTTGCGCACCGAGGGTTCCGTAAAAAACTGTAGGTACCTAATCTTAAAAATAAAAATTAATCGTTGAATGTGTTGCTAAGCGCAAATCTCGAGAACAGCTGAACCGATTTCGCTAATTATTTTTTTGTTGTATTTTAGTTGTTATTATCAGGAGAAGGTTTTTGTGTAAAAAAATAATGTTGCCAGTTGACGGGAGCGAAGCCACGGGGGACAGCTAGTTATATTATAAGCAAAAGTTGCGGTTTACGATTTATGACGTATTAAAAAAAACACTACTTACTAGATCTCGTTCAAACCAAGTTTCGGTGGAAGTTTACATGGTAATGTACATCATATATTTTTTAGTTTTATCATTCTCTTACTTTAGAAGTTACAGGGGGGGGACACATTTTACCACTTTGGAAGTGTCTCTCGCCCAAACTATTCAGTTTGGGAAAAAAAAAATATATTAGAAACCTCAATATAATTTTTTAAGACCTATCCATAGATACCCCACACGTATGGGTTTGATGATAAAAAAAAAACTGAGTTTCAGTTCTAAGTAGCGGGGAACCCCCAATTTTTTGTTGTTTTTTTTTCTATTTTTGTGTGAAAATCTTAATGCGGTTCACAGAATACATCTACTTACCAAGTTTCAACAGCATAGTTCTTTTAGTTTCGGAAAAACAGTGGCTGTGACATACGGACAGACAGACAGACAGACATGACGAATCCATAAGGGTTCCGTTTTCTGCCATTTGGCTACGGAACCCTAAAAACAGAATAAAATAAATATTTTAGGGGGCTCCCATACAACAAACAAAAATAAATGGTACGGAACCCTTCGTGTGCGAGTCCGACTCGCACTTGGCCGCTGGTTTTTAAACCATTTTCGCATTCACATGTCAATCGCAAGCTGTTAAAAAAACCTTAATTTTCATAATTTTTTGTCAGATTGCGATTGAGATGCGAATGCGATACGAAAATGAAAATTAGTAGAATTGGCGCTCAGTCTGCAAACTGTACTTTATCGAACGTTTATCTGTTTGTGAACGATATTTTTTTGGTTTTTAGTGGTTAACGGACCGACAAAGACCTCAGAAACCGGCCATAAGTAAAAATTACATCCAGTTCGAATGGACGGAGTGTTTTTACTGTCACGCTCTCGTTCGACTACTATCTCACCTGATGGAGCACGCTTGCATAGAAGTAACCTATTCAATCTTGACTTCAGACCCCCAGGTCGAAGCTATCAGGAAATACGAGGAGAGAATTCCACTCCTTAGCTATACGCACAATGAAAGAATTCCCAAAACGTTTTGCGCGTAAGGATGGAATGTCGTCGCCACTCCGTCTATCGAGCGTATTGATTACGCTAATTTTCTCAAATCATGACAGTTATCATTGGGCGGCCATATGCCGTGAATAGGTACCTACGTAAGTACCTATAACAGTTTAGTAGGATTTGAATGGAAAACTGTTGCTGTGAGATATTTCAGTATTTTCAAGTTGCTCACAAACCAAAAACTAAGCAGTATTTGGAGATCTTTGGCAGTCGTCACGGATTGTTAGAAGCCAGAAAATCTGACACCAGTCTTGCTAAGGAGTACCGTGTTAACCAGTTAATGGGTTGTGGAGGTCTGGTAGGCAGCCGCTTCACGTAAAATACTGGTAGTCGGCTGAATCTGTTTTGACTGGTAGCCGACCCCAACATAGTTGGGAAAAGGCTAGGAAGATGACAGAGTAAAATTTTAATAGTATAATAGTAATTTAGTAAAATATGTCATTAGTAGATATATATATTAGCATAATTAAAATTAATAAATTAATATAAACAATCAAACACAGACTATAAAATGAAATCTTTAAAAAAAATAAAACAATAAAGATTATTTAAACTTACAGACCAATAAGTATGAATCTAACAACAAAAATCTATCAAAATTTAGTCAGGATCAATACGAAGTAGATTGATATATCGTCTCGTATTTAGCAACATGTCAGCTTGTGTTCTACCAGAGAAAATCCTATGTCGGGCTATAGAGCAGAATGATCAACAAGGATCATGTCGTTTTCAAGGTTATTGTATTTCATAGAACAATCGTATTTATGTTGTCGTAAAATATAACCTAGCGATAGCACTGCGATATCGTATAACAAACCACAAATTATTGATAAGCATACTTAACTCACTTTACACCTGTTTGTAAGTTTGCAGAAAAACTATGTATGTTGTAGAAATCTGTAATTATCATCAATCGTACTAAGAGTTAATTTTTTATTTGGCAGTCGGTTGTCCTTTTTTCGCTTTTTTGCACTACTGGAAAATCGCAGGAAAACTTTCATTGTTCAAAGTGGCCCAAAATATCCGGTTATTTCATAAAAAAATGTGAAATTTTTATATGTAAAGAATTTGTACTCTCCTAAGCAACCAAACCAAAAATTTCGTAGGCCATTCATTCTGCTACGGCTACGCGCGGTGCTACGCTTTCTAGACGTGCGTAGAGGCTCGATGTTGAAAATAAGATTCACAGCTAAGGAGCGGAATACATTGCTGGAGTCTGTGTTTCCTGATAGCAACATGGGGGTCTTTAAGTCAAGAGTGAAAATGTTACTTCTGGGCAAGCGTACTATATCGTCGACCACAATATCGCTTACCATCAGGTGAGATTGTGGTGAAACGGGAGTATATTAAGAACATACCCTCTTCATCTGAGCAAATTTTGTACCACACAATGCTATATTTATAATATTAGGTAAAAGTAATAGTTTTTTTAAGGCATGTCAGGGAGAGCAATCAGTACCTAAGCGTCAACAATAAAAAAACGCTAGTCTCAAATAATAACATGGATATTGTTAGCGCAAGTAATATTTTCATAAGAATGTTAAGTGTGATGTTTTGCCAACGGAGGCGGAACAATTTGATGTTTGGTAAACGGAACTATTGCCACGTGGCCGTGGGACTGAGAGGCTCTCAGTATTGTGCTCTAGGTGTGTTGACAGAGTGGCGAGTGGCACAATGGGCGGGTTTCCTAAACCAAATGTTAATATAATTAATATTCTTCTGTATGTATTTTATAGGTTATAGGTAAGTACACTCTGTGTGCTAGGCGTTTAATGTTTATGAACATTATGCCAAAATTTTATAAGATTTAGTTTGAAGGTTTATAAAAACTAGATTTGTCAGTACCTGCAAATTAAGACATAGGTACACACATATAGTAAGACAGTACAACTTTGGACCAACAGGGCCTTACAGGTTGACAGTTGTATTTAAGTAAATTTTTGGTCGTTGACCTCAATAAGAACTTGGAGTTCTTGCCAGTGACCATTAGTTTGACATGATCCTGTACCTAGCTATAGCACTCGATATCGTATAACAAAACCACAAATTATTGAAAAGCATAACTCACTTTACACCTGTTTGTAAGTTTGCAGAAAAGCTTATCTAGCGATGTATAGGTACTTCAGATGCTTCTCTTCTAGTAACAACAACAACTTGGGTACGGAAGTTCAAAATGCTCTGTACCTTTTTTTACTTTTGTGGCACGCGTTTGACCACTATCTCACCTGATGGTAAGCGATGATGCGGTCTAAGATGGAGCACGCTTGCCTAGAAGTAACCTATTCACTCTTGACGGTAGACGTTGTAGCTATCAGGAAACAAACACTCTGGCAGGGATTTCGACAACGTTTCGTCGTTTCGTTTTTCCCAAAACGTTTTTTGCGTGTGGGTGGGATGTCCACCATGTACCGGTGGCGCATCGCCGTTTGTCTTGTGGTCCGGTGATGGAACGGACGTACCTGCAGGTAAACAACAGCTTTGTCCTTTCAATGGCTCAAACTATGAATGGCTAACGTAGTATCTGTAACCAGATTCAGTGCATTCGTGATTGCAAAGTATAGGTACGACACAATTATAAAGTAGATTAATATTTTCTATTTATGGAAGACTTGTATATGGTTCACGTATGTCTAAGACACTAGAGCTATAGCTCTAGTGTCTTAGACATACGTGAACATAACTTATGAATAGACCAAAGTATATTAGTAGTATTGTTGAATCTAATGTTCGTGATCATCAGTATTGTTTATGCCGAATCGTGATCTAAGACGATCTAGTAAACAGGTCCTCTGAACAACAAGAATTAACGTTGTTATGGCGTAACTCGTCAGCATTGTAGTAAATATCAACTGTTGACTTCGCAAGTCATGTCTTCGCTTATGAGGGCAGGTTTCTAAGTTACCTATTAGGTTCTAATAACGTGCCTGAGAAGATCACCCCTCAGCAAATTGACGAACGTATGTCATCAATCACCATCATCACATCAGCCGAAAGACATCCACTGAACCTAGGCCTCCCGAGGGTTGCCACAACGACCACTCCTGTGCATCTCGCATCCATCGGCTACCCGCGACCCTCACCAGGTCATCGGTCCGTCTTGTGGGAGGTCACCCAACTTTGCGTCTCAAGTTACGCGGTCGCCACTCCAGAACCTTTTGACAAACTTTTCTAGTTACATATAAACTTGCATCCCCTACATGTCCCCTACAGTCCCCTTCAAGGAATATTTTTTAGGGTTCCGTAGCCAATGGCAAAAAACGGAACCATTGTGTCTGTCTGTCTGTCCGTCCGTATGTCACAGCCACTTTTATCCGAAACTATAAGAACCATATACTGTTGAAACTTGGTACAGTGCCCGGCATTTAACTTGGCAAGGTTTTGGAGTAGTGGGGGAAGTTCGCAAATGTAAAAAAGTATGAAATTGTGCGTGCGCGAACTTCCCCCACTATGAAAATCTTTGCAAACTTACGTGCCGGGCACTGTAAGTAGATGTATTCTGTGAACTGCATTAAGATTTTCACACAAAAATAGGAAAAAAAACCAGCCAAGTGCGTGTCGGACTCGCGCACCGAGGGTTCCGTACAAACCTGTAGGTGTTATATTTTAAGCAAAAGTTTCGATTTACGATTTGTGAAGTATTAAAAAAAACTACTTACTAGATCTCGTTAGGTAAAATGTGTGTCCCCCCCCTGTAACTTCTAAAATAAGAGAATGATCAATCTAAAAAAATATAATTATGATGTATATTACCATGTAAAGGTGGGTAGGAGCGAGGTTTGGCAGGGTCATTAATAGCTGTAGTGATATAATCGATTTGCACTTTGACAAATTGGGAAAATTGAAAGCCAATTTTCATAAAAATCTCCAGTAATTACAATTATTATATATATTATTTTTTTAATTCTGAAGGAAATGTTTATACATAGATTATAGATTAAGATTTAGCCATAAGCCATTTTTATCTTAGATCTCTTGTTTTTATCTATTTAAGAAACTAGATTAGTTAAACATATTATGTATTTTTTTTTTGTACAACTTTCATAATTATGCATGCGGTGTTCACCTATAAGTGATTGTTGCACTAATGTACACTCGTTTATTGCATTTTATTTTTAATATAAAAGCAGTGTGAACAGTTGTTGGTGAACCAATAAATAAATAAATAAAAATAAATAAATGTAAACTACCAGCGAAAATTGGTTTGAACGAGATCTAATAAGTAGTTTTTTTTAATACGTCATAAATCCTAAATCGCAACGTTTGCTTATAATATAATACCTACAGGTTTTTACAGAACCCTCGTTGCGCGAATCCGACTCGCACTTGGCCAGTTTATTGAATATTGATCCACTAAGGAACTTATTGGGGATCATCTTTACTTAATTAAAATGGAACTTTTGTGTTTTTAGGGTTCCGTACCTCAAAAGGTAAAAACGGAACCCTTATAGGATCACTTTGTTGTCCGTCTGTCTGTCTGTCTGTCTGTCTGTCTGTCTGTCAAGACCTTTTTTCTCAGGAACGCGTGGAGGTATCAAGCTGAAATTCATATCAAATACTCAAGTCTATGGTCTCTTGGAGCTGTGAAAAAATCAAACTTCTAAGTCAACGCGATCAAAAGATACTCCCGTTTATGCCGCAAATTTTCGACACTCGCAAGGGAATCAAAACCTACAGGGTACTTCCCGTGAACTCAGAATCTTGAAATTTGGTACGAAGCAACGTCTTATAACACAGATAAAGGAAAAATTGCGAAAAGCATAAATTTTTAGTTACATCATATAATAAAAATATTTTTAATAATTTTAAACTTATTACCCCTTTACTCATGAACGCGTAGTGGTATTATATTGAAATTCTTAGCAAATACTCAAGTCTATAATATCTTTAAGCTGTAACAAAATCAAACTTCTACGTCAACGCAATCAAAAGATACAGCAATTAAAGCCGCATATTTTGAAACTCGCAACTACTCGCAAGGGAATCAAAACCTAAAGGATACTTCCAGACGACCTGGAATCTTGAAATTTGGCATGAAGCAACGTTATAAAGTACACATATAGGAAAAATTCCGAAAATCTTAAATTTTTAGTTACATCACATAGTATATTTTTTTTAATAATCATAAACTTACTAGCTGACCCAGCAAACGTTGTTCAGCGATTAAAAAAAAAAACAGATGTTGGCCGATTCTCAGACCTACCCGATATGCACACAAAATTTCATGCAAATCGGTTCAGCCGTTTCGGAGGAGTTTGGAAACAAACACCGCAACACGAGAATTTTATATATTAGACTTGCTGACCCAGCAAACGTTGTTATGCGATTAACAAATATCACTTCTCTTCTTAAAGAGATGAAGATTTTTCCGAACATACATAATGTTTTCATATATGTATTGACAAGGTACCGTCAGCTTTCCACATTGTTATGTTATGGATTTCATTTAGCAATAAAAATACCATAACTTTTACTTATATACCTACAGGTTTGTACGGAACCCTCGGTGCGCGAGTCTGACTCGCACTTGGCCGGTTTTTTTTTTTGTACCAAACAGTTTGTCATGAAATAACTCCCACTCTAGGCGGATCAGAAGGGAGGGCCAGACTCTTACTGACTATAACCGCCCCGTATTCCTTGAAATGCATTTTGCGTTTCTGAGCTGCGCTAACTTGGAGCAATTCCGCAAGCCTGTAACCCCTCCTAGGCTAATAACGAAGACAGCAGGTACGCGATAAGCGGCCACATCACCTGTTATTCCACCGAGTCCAGTTCACCGTGTCAGAGTTTACGTTGGCTTCTCCACGCATTCTCATAGCCCGCCTTATCAGATTGCACTGTAGTAGTAGTTTTTCACAGAGGTTTGTCCTAATTAGTTTCCAATATAATAATATAATAATAATTATATAATATTAATTTTTTTTTTTTCTTCGTTGAAAAGATTTTATGGCCCATAAATCCAAAACCTAGCTTGCGCTAGCATATTTGTCGCTTGTTATGGGAGTTGTGCAAAATTAACGAAGGTATCACCCTGTGCGCATTATGAGTGGCTAGATGAAAAATATGACTGCATGACCAATAAGACATTACAAAGAAATACTATAGAACCATGTCTCAAATCACAAGATGTTTATATTGGACTTGATTATCCAAGCTGTGCATAGAGGAGCCATGGTAACAACATAGTTAGTGTTAAGAGGTACTAGAAGTTTGTGGAGAATCGATAGGATGATGCAGTATCACCACTAGCAGGAGGACAGTTTAGCACAGAGGCCAATTGTTCATATGTTATGGATTTTGAGACACAAGAATGAAGCCTTTAAATTTTGAGGATATGAGAAAAGAAATAGTTTACAAAAATGTTTGAATGCTTTAAAAGGAAGATAATATAAGAAATACATATTAAGGTGACGAATTAAATAAAAGAAAAGGGATAGCAGTGATGGTTAGCAAGGGAATTTGAAAGAAGATGGGAAGGAGAATGGAGATGTTACGAATATCAGTGACATAATATTGTTTCAACTTATTACGGATAAAGGCAGAATAATGATGATGACTACAGAATCTCTACGATGAAAACCTGGATAAGAATCATTGAAAGATTTATATGAATCAGGAAGGTAAGGATTTGCGACTAATACAGCAAATTCACAACTTGGCTAACCCGAACGAATTTATATATCCTTATAGTGACCGATTTTATTATCTACATTTACTGATTCAACTACAACAATAGGGGTTGCATTACTAATACAACTTACGCACATTTTGTCTGTGACTCATGTGAAGTTGGGTTAAATATTTGAACCACTATTTGTGAACCATTGTTACGGACAGACTTTTGACAATTTTGTATGAGACATTTACAATTCTGTGAACACTGCAGGTTTTGTGGGACATTCTTGTTGGAACCACGTCGCGTGTTGCAAGTTTCAGGCAGATTTTCCAAGTTTCCTTTTGTTTCCGTGTTGATGTGTCATCGGGAAGGGTGTCCCACGTGCGTCGCTGCGGTCGTGTGATGCACCAACTACAATGCCTTGTTAGTAGGTAATTACGTGTGGCAGTAATGTTCGATTGTGTATATAAACGTAGAGAAATGCTCCGTGGCTTTCAGTTGCTCTCGTGTTGTAACAGCTTTGCGTAACAGTGAGCTTACATACAGTCCGCCAGTGTTGTGTAAGTAGAGTTTTCATTTTTCGCGAGTGTTTCGGAAATCCGATCTTAGCCGATGAGAGGTCGGGAATTATTCCTTGTGGTGTTTTACTATGTGGTTATCTGATCGATTGGGAATCGATTACTCGTTAGATTCTTGATAATTTGTGTTTTTATGTTTATTGAGTGAGTTATTATGAGTGATTTTAATATAAGAAAATAATTTTGGCTTTGGAAGTTCTATCAAAAAGTTCTAGATTTTCTTTGGAAGACGTTAGAATTTTATCACGAATTAAAATTTATATTTCATAGGGGTATGAGTGTCCTTTAAGGCGACGACGTTAGATAAATAAAACGAAAGAAAACTTTTTTTGAAATGATGTGTGAAGTCAATAAATAAAATAAATAGATATATGACAAAAATAATTAGCAGAACAACGTTTAAAAATAATTTGGATCAGTAAATAAGTATAATTTCAAAGGAATTTAAAAATAATAAAAAAATATTTCTTTTAAAATCTGGAACATCTAAGTTGCAATATTTTCTTGAAGTAAGAATCTTTACGCACTGTTAATTTTTCTGGAAATATTACTGTTCTCAAGAGTTAATAGTTATATCCTAAATAATACAGATACCAAAACAGTTTAAAACTAACAAAAATACTCGGACGAACACAAAGTGGAAGGTTTAGGGTTCCGTTGTCTATCTTTAGGGTGATATAACAGGGAAAACCTAATAAAATAAAATAAAAACAACAACCCTATTCACAAATGAAACATAACCAAAAATGAAGTACAACGAGTACGAGGTTCTTTTTCAGTTGCACCGAACAATAAGAAGTCGGTTACCGAACCAAAATAATGTAGTTCCGAATTTTCTGACGAAACGTTTCCAGTCTAGTGTGATTAATTTCAGTGTTTTTAATTACAAAATTATGAAGGGTTATGTGTGCAGGGTTTACTTGTTCAACAGTTTGTCTGGTGAGCACATTAACCATCTCGAAGAAGATATCAGAGACTTGAAAGTGTCAATGAAATGTCAGTGAAATTCGTTGTCAACTTTTTAATTTAGAGGTTATAATTATTTTACGTGAAAATATGGATTTATTTCATAGTTTTTCTTAGGACATGGGCACAGCACAGGTCTACATACAATTTTCACACCCTTTCTTTATATGCTTTTTTATGCTTTCACACCCTTTATTTAAAGTATCGCTTTCGCTCTACGGCTATGGACCATAGCCGTAGAGCGAAAGCGATACTTTCTTCCAGTGACAACTCGTAGCCGCTAAAGCTAGTTCAAACATTGAAGTTGAAGGTAGCAAGTAGCGGCGTAGAATTACCGATCGTAGCAATTCCTTTTCCACGGAATCTCGTAGCAACTGTCATGCTACGGATGCTGTCACCGTAGAGGACCAGCGGACCAATTTTTTTTTTTTTCATTTTCAGCGAAGTCCGCATTCGCATCTCAATCGCAATTTGTCAACAATGTAGGGAAGTGGAGGTTGCTTTGACAGATTGCGACTACTTGCGAATGCAAACATTGTTTGTAAAATAGTAGAATTGGCGCTCAGTTTTCAAATCAATTTAGAAATTATTAGTAGTTGTAGTTGTTATTCAAAACTATTTATTATATCGGTCAATTCGTTACACTTGTACTCATAAAATGATCATTTGTTCGTTTTGCAAACAAGATCATTAAGTATTTAAGTTTAGTTTTGGCAAAAATTCGTCGCATTAGTGTAAATACTCGTAGTTTGAACAAGTGTCCGATATTTGTGTAGCTCACAATTATGTGTGTTCTCGTTACAACGCGCTCCCACACGGAACAGCTTTGTTTGGACAAGAGTACATCTCACTGAAACGGAAATTCTCTGATTATTTTGTTTTAGTATTTAAGTATACTATTATAGTAGAGTATGCGGAACGGGTGTAAAGTCCCGCAAACCTGCATAGAACAGGGAAGATGCTTTGACCAGATGGTTGTTGTGTGCGGTGTGGACACGATAGATGGTATTCGGGCTGTTGTATAAGTACCTACAAATCGAACAGAAAACTGATACCGCGATTTCCGTTCAGTAGTTCGTCGCTGGCGGGCTATATGTTGTTGCGTTACATACATTTTGTTACGATGTAAATTTTGCTACGTTATTTCTTTTGTAGCGGCGTTGATGTTACCACACCTTAATTCAGCAAAGATTGTAGAACAAGCAAAAGGCCATTTCTCATACTTATATAGCGTTCAAATCAAAATGGATGAACAGGTTGCAACCGAGATGCGAATGTGAACACTCCTCACATTTCCTAAAACTGCATACCTAAATAGGGGCAGTTGAGATCCACTTCTCAGACTCAGCACAAATTGGAGGATGTCATATTATGTCTTCAAATTTTCTGTTGTATACATAATAAGACATGCTGGTAGCTTCACAATGTTTTCCTTCACAGTTTTGAAAGCAGTGGTGCTGACATAATTATAACTGCATTTACATAAAGTAAACAATTTGTTTTAACGAGGTAAAATCGCACTTTTATCAAGACTAAAGAAAATAATGTCATTATCGTAGACAAGCCACATGCGCAAATGAAATAGCTTAAGGAAATGAACGGTAATCATGAGTTTACGTGTACATATTAAATTATATGGTAGGTGACGTGATTACAGGGAGTGAAATGTTGGTCCGTGGAGAGTTAGAGAATTTAATCCACTCAGCAACGTACTGAGTGACTCCACTGTGTAAAGTTTGCCTGCTGACGGGAAACTTACTGCCTTCAGGTGGCAGGAAGAGAGGCCTGAGGCGCTGCAGTCGGTCATTTATTTAGCTGCAGAAAAATTATACTTCTAAGCCTAGGCGCGCACTGGTGAATTTTGTCCCCGTGACAGTACATTTCACTCTTTCGCAAATTGTGCAGTGCAATAGAGAGATATAATTATACTGTCACGGTGACAAAAGTCACCAGTGCGCGCCTAGGCTTAGGTACTGTGATTAGGTAAGTACCTACGATAAAAATATCGCCACACTCTGTTATGTTTGTTTACTACTGAAGTGATTAAAATGCATTGAAATAAATTTTGATACAAAATACTTAATATAACTGGCCATATGCGAGACTCTCATGCGAAGGGTTCCGATCTTAAACAAAAAAATATATATTTCTTGCCCCCTTTAAATTTAAATCATTATTTTATTGTTAAAAGAAAAACACACTGCGACTATCAACGAAAAATAACGAACGTCGAACATTTTAAATACCAATTGACACGTGATTTCGGTAGCGAATGTCAATTGACTTCCAAAAAATCGTTGTAAAATGTTATTTTGACAAAAAAAGCGTCTGCCTTGATTAGATCACTCATTCCAATTTAGAAGCATTTTGAATTTTTAAAACATGTCGATTGTTTTATGCGGGGATTTTTTTTTTTTTTTTTTTTTTTTATACAAAACGGGGAAACTCTTGGCCTAAATCTCACCTGATGGAAAGTGATGATTAGGCCGAAGATGGAAGCGAGTTTCACCCGGAATCCTCTTACACAGAGGAACTGGCTATCATACCTTTAACTGCCGGAACACAACAATGCTGTTAACATTGTTGTTATGGCGACAGACTTAGACATGATGGTGGTAGCTTGCCAGGCGGACTTAGAACAAGTCCTACCACTTACGCGTCCACATTATGTGATGGTGCCCACTGCAACACTACGAATACGCTACGCATCAATTGAAGTCATTGGTACACGCGTGGCTTGCTCGAATATGGCGCTCACGTAGCTCAACGAAGATAACACCTTGCACGCTGTGCATGCGGTACACACTATACACGTTAACCCCTGACTACCTATGTCAAAAAGTTATCGGAGCATAGTTTTGAGATACACCTGGTGGAATAAAGCCGTGTGCTCTTGCACAGCATGCACCGCGGTGGGTTTGTGCCTTTAGATAGACGAGCATAAAAAAGCACGACATTTTATTTCAGTCCAACGCTCAGCCGAAGCAACTTGGACTAGGAACATACAAATTCTTTGCACAAAGCTTGCTTTTATGATGTGGATGAGAACGAAGAAAGAATTTTTGATAACAAACCTTTGAGGAGATAGTAAATGCGGAAATATTCTGTACTAAATCAAAGCGGAGGAAGTTGCAGGCGAAATGCTAGTTCATCAAACAGTCATCCGTGCGGGTCTAAGTTACTAAAGAGGTGTCTCAGACATTACCAAAAGTATTCTCTGGAAAAATCATCAAATGATTCCTTCCACTCTGGGCGGAACGGAAGGGAGTGTCAGACTCTTCCTGACTAAACCCCATCCGTGTTTCTTCTAATGCCCTTTGCGTTCCAGGTCCGCGGTGACTCTTTCGAACAAATTCCAATAGTATGACATCGCCTAGGATACGCTTTTTGACACATCCTATTAGAAAAAAAGATGTTTACTTAAGTTAAAACCGTAACTTTAGCAACAAAATACCGGATGATATTAATCATGAACTAAATGACTCAAGCTATGCAACACTTTTGTTGTGAAAAATGCTGATTAGCATAACAATATTATGCGTGAACACTCATTTTCTTCGACAGCTGTACCTAAAGCTTGGCCTCAATAGTCAGAATTTTACAAAAATAAACAAAACCGTGCATTTTGATGCAAGAGGGGAAACTTTGTCATTGGTGTCGAGGCGGGACAGACAGCCGAAGTCGAGCCCGTTATGACGCCGAGAAATTGCAACGACAAATGTCCACGTGCATCAAATGCACGTGGACATTTTGTCGTTGCAATTTTGACGTTTTTAACTTAACACACTTTATATTTATAATATCTATTTTAAATATTTATTATTCACTCGGAAAAATAAATAAAAATCGTCATAAAACGAAAAAAAAAAACCCGGCTCCCAGTGAGGGCTGTCCGGCCTGGTGCCACCAGCCTGGGATGATAATAGTAGATTATTAACCAAGGGGATAAAGCAGTGTCCTCTGTCGCGGGTGACGATTTAAATCGCGAGCGTAACGAAGGACTCGAGGTTTACTCCCGAGCGTAGCGAGGGTTTTAAAAACTTAAATCACGAGCGAAGCGAGGGATTTAAGACGAGTCCTGAGTGTAGCGAGAGATTTAAGTTCACCCAAGACTAAGACAGCTTTATCACCGAGGAAAATACTTACTCTACTTTTCGTACCATTTGCGAAAAAATTAACACAATAATGATTTATGAGATAAGCATTTATTAAAAATAATGACAATTAAAATAAACTTAACGTTTATTAGTACAAATTTCTTTCCCAATTTTGTTAACAGATTAAAAATGACTATTGCTATGTTCGCTTTTTGTGGCATAGAATGTCACTTTTTCGAACAAGTGGTACGAAAACACAATTTCCTCCTTTTCCGCACTAGAGCTGAAGTTGAGACAAGCCTAAAAGCAGTGGAGCCATATTTTCATAACTCCTTTAAAGAAACATAATTTAAAAAGTCTCACATAAAATACTTCAAAGTTTTTGAATAATAGTAATAGGTACCTACGAATCTATTAATTTAATTTTGATAGTTTAGTTTTATTAATAGCGTAGGTATTTACTCCTGACCTCGACATTATGGTTTTTATTATTTTTTCAATAAATAATGCTAGAAAAGTACAGACCCAACCCAATGGCAATATTACCTAATTAATTCGGTTTCAAATTGCGCTTTTACATATTCAGTAAAATGATGTGATCGGTAAGTTATAAGTTATAACTTAATTGGACGATTAAGGTATAACTTACCTTCATAAACTTATCACATTTCTTTCAAGCAGACGTTATCAACGGCAAATATTGTTAATTTAATCTTAAACTGATTAAGTAGTTATATTATTTATTAATATTAGACCACTCTCAGAATCGTCTGGACAGTTTTGTTCACAACTTATTCGAGAAAAACGAAAGGTTACCACATAAACATCGCAGGTATTGTTTACAACTCGTTTTGGTGCTACTCAAATAATCCGATAGTTTAATGATTATTATAAATAAACTAGCTGACCCGCGCAATTTCGTCTGCGTCACATTTTCCATTATTACTCCGCCCCTATTTGTCTTAGCGTGATGATATATGCCTATAACCTTCCTCGATAAATGGGCTATCTAACACTGAAAGAATTTTTCAAATCGAACCAGCAGTTCCTGAGATTAGCGCGTTCAACCAAACAAACAAACAAACTCTTCTGCTTTATAATATTCCAAATCTATACCTACATATATTAGTAATCGATAGCTCCATAGTCCATACTAATACTATCAATGCCAATGTATAATAACTTTTTATCTGTTTGTCAATCGGTTAGTTTGGTGCTTCTACACGTATAACTGCTTTTCGAATTTAGACGAAACTTGGCACACGGGTAAACTTAGTCCTGGACATAGACATCCCTTAGTTTTTTTTTTATAAAATCAAGCTGCGTATCTATTTATGAACCAATTTTGGTGTTTTTTAAGTCACATAAATCCAAGCAGGGGCGGATCCCTAGTGTTAAATAAATAATAATATATATTTGAACGAATATTATTGAAAAGTGCTGGTACCAATTCGAAAAACAAACATTTAAAAGCTGAAGATCGACACACGTAGTCATTTGTCTTTCCAAATCTTCATGTAAGTAGTTTACTTGTGTGTTGTTTTATTTTTTGTTATTTGGTGAACGTAAAGTTAGTGTTTGGTTAACGTTAGTGTTTTAAAAGTAATGCGATAGATTTATGACTAATATTTTATTTTTGTTAAAAGTATACCCCAGGCAAAGTAAAGCACGCGAACACTTATAAAATAATGATTAATAGTTTTTTTTTAAGTTTGACCACTATCAACTGATGATGGTAAGCGATGATGCGGTCTAAGATGGAGCACGCTTGCCTAGGAGTTACCTATTCACTCTTGACTTAAAGATTCCCAGGTTGTAGCTATCAGGAAACACAGACTCCGGCAGGGATTTCCACTCCTTTGCTGTACACACAATGAATGTGTTCCCAAATGTTCATATTGTATAAGTTTTCTTTGCTCTAATGATAATTTTATTGAATGTACAATAAACTTCGGCTTAAATTACGGTCGTCAAGGAAACTCGACGAAGCCCCGATGCGCGGTTTTTCTATTTCAGTATGGTTTAAAGGAACCTTACATGGAATCACGAGAACTAAGTTCGCTCGCTTTGATCGCTCACTTTACCTCCCGTCGCCCAATTCGAACCTTGTCGAGCTGAACCCCTCCCTTTCTTTGTTCAACGATTAGATCAAATGATTTATACTAAATGATTATATATGTAAATAACGTTAGGTACACTTAATAAAAATATACTAAATGAACGTTACATAAGGTGTCGTATACATGTTGTACGTTATATTAAATGAAAATTATGTAAAATGTTGTTAGATGAAGTAAACGTTGTGTCATTCATTCAAGCGTTATAGCTTCTGAAATTAGAGCAAATATTCGTTTATCAAACTAACTGTTCCCTGTGACTTCGAACGCGGATTTTCCGGTTTTTTATGTTCTCGTAGGGATGTCGGGAAATCCTCTACAACAACTACAAATCTTAGTACTCCTCTACCTACCTGCTAAATTGCAGCTTTCTACGACCTGTGGTGTCAGCTGTGCGTTGTCTGTAACCGAAGATTTTTTACATAAGTACAAGGTTATTTGTAAAACACCGACAACCTCTCAGGACTATGTTACTAACATCATAATCAACAACTTTTGTTCTATGACTTTTAAAAATACATCATATTTCAACTTCAAATTCAGACCTATACAGAAGTTTAAATACTGTGCGTTTAATTTATTTCGTTAATCTACACTATAAACTTTACGTTAAATCTATAAAAGCTGTAATTGGAAGCATTTTCTTTTTATCCATCATATTTTAGTTCACCAGGTTTTCATACAAAAATAAAATTAAATAGAACGAAAACAACACGCTCTAAACGAGTTGTTACGAAGTCTATGCGAAGCATAAGAAAGCTCTTTCTTTTTATTTTTCTTTTGCTTCGCATATGCTTTGCATAGACTTCGTAACATTTAGAGCGTTCAATTTATTTATTTTTTGTTGATGTTTTACAAATAACCCTGTATATTGATGAGCAGCACCTGACATAGGTATAAGAGGAACATCAAAGTGCTAACGTATTGGGCTAGAGATGACATATACGAGTACCTATCGGGACGTCACTGTATTACCCGAGCGGCCGAGATAAGGAAAGCTTGCCAATAATGACAATAGGAATCGAGTAATATAAGTAGTGAGTATTCTTCTAGCAATGCCTCACACTAGTAAGGGAGCCGAAGTGAAGCGGACATAGGACCTAAGTTCATTCAATTGTAAGTAAAGGAACACAGATAAATCTGCTGTCACATCGCTGAATTTATCGAATGCGTTTTCGGCATTCAATGCGTTAATATGTTTTTTAACACATTAATTTATCGGAAATTGGCTCCTAACCTCACCAGGCATGAAATGAAAGGCAACCCGGATGAAAAGTGTATTTCACACTAGTGCAGAAAAGTCCCTGTCTGCCCCGTCTATTCAATTTATTGTATTTATCATTTTGAATCCGTGATAATTTTGTCACACTAAATATCTGTTTACATTAAATTCTATTATTATTATTATTTTCAAGTACTTATTTGTGTTGAAAAAATGAAAATTTGTGCATTTGTCGTTTTATTTATTCGGCATCGTAACGGTCTCGCCTTTCGGCGTCTCTTGCCCCACGGCTTTATTGAAAAACTTAACTTGTATCAAAATCTATCTGCTATTTCAACACACCTACTCAAAAAGTGTTTTTCCTGATAATTTTACACAAGTGGTTTTCTAGTTTTTTCTTCAGGTATTATTGTTCAAATTCCTATATAAAGCTGATCTCCCGTGGTGGACGCCGCGGGCGTCGGGGGCCACCTGGTGACCTCCGGCCACCGTAGGCGCGGGCCTGTGGATGGCGAGCTATGGGTGGCTCGCCGTCCGTCCGTCTAGTGATGACAGGCCGTGTCGACGGCGCGTTAGTGTTCCACGCGCGCCTCAAAGAGAGTCAGCAACACAGAGGGGCCCGAAAGGGCCGACGCCTGCCGGAGTCGCGGGATTATTCGCAAGAGACACCGTGGCTCCGGAACACAAAGGGCAATGAAGGAACATGGATGGGTTTTAGTCAGTAGAAGTCTGACACTCCCTCCCGCTACACCCAGAGCGGGAGGAGTCATTGGATGATATGATGACACACGAGCGTTTTTTAATCGCAGTAATAAGGTGCAACCCGTCGATCAATGGTCATCGATCGTCTTCTGCGATGACAATTTTATACCAAGATTTAACAGATGATAAGATCTTCCTAACACATATTTATATTTTTAATGATTTATTATAACAAGCTATTTATAATATTAGTTTAACAGCTAAACCCCCTGAACTTTAGTATTATCTTCATCAGTTGTTTAAGGATACCTAAATGCTTCTGAATTCTAGAAGAACAAGTAGCTAGTCCTAAATATTATTTATTTTAATAAGATATTTTGTTGTTGCAGGGATGATGCTCATCAGTGCGAGCTGCGCCAGTAGTGTCAAGTAACTCTTCGCCGCCACCATGGTGTCCAAGGAAACCAGCGTCAGGGTGAGTTTTATCAATTAATACAACGAATGACTCCACGACCCCATCCCACCGGCCCCCTTCTACCACCGGACATACAAACGCATTGCAAGTAACGAGTACCATCCCCACCTAGTTGCTATTCCACCACTTCGCACAGAGCGTTTCCTAATGACTTTTGTAATGAGTACAGCAAAGAAGTCAAACTCTCTGCCTGCGACTGTGTTTTATAACGCTTACAACCCTAATCTCTTCAAAGTTAGAGTGAACAGCCGGTCGATTCTGTCGACATCTCACGGTAATCACTTAGGTGGAGTGAACGACAAAGTGTTCACTTCGACATGTTAACAGAATCGACCGGCGCTTCTTTTGTGTAGGCTCACTCCATCGTCGAACCTATCTTTGTCATTTCTGACCAAGACTAGAGTCAAAAGGCAAACCCATTGTGACTGTTCCTGAGTTAGGTACCCTAGGCTGACAAAATCGTTTTTCCTGAATTAACCTTATTGATAAATTCGGTCCCATTTGTAACTTGGGAGGGCCCAAGTTGTCATTGAGAGCTCATCATCTTCGTGCCCTTATCCCATGTTACTTGGGGTCGGCGCAACACGTTTTTTTCTTCCAGTCTGCCCTATTAGCCGTCAAACTTTAACTAACTCACTTTTCTTTGATATCGCTTCTCACACAATCCATTCATCTTTTCTTTGGCCTTCCTCTCCCTCTCCATTAATCCACATTTTATGTTCACTATTCCTTTACTTAAATGCGTTTCCTCCCTCCCTTCCTCGAGAGCTAAAAACGCCATAAATGAATACGTTGTGTAAATGTGGTAACTAGCCGCTTCTTTCATCAATCAGTAAATTTATGATTCTTCTAAGCGTTTCGAAATAAATTAAATATTTTGAGCAACTTGTGTCAAAATAAACACAATTCCTGCTATGCGACAAACACTGAAATCGCGACACTACCTCTAAGCTGTGCCAATGTCATGGTCACTTTGTTGTAGGTAACTATTCACGTCTATTAAGTTTGGTTTTACTTTTTGTTTAGAAATCAAATTAGAAGAAACTGATATTGTTGTTTTTTGCTGAGCCATTATAATTAATATTTTAACAACATCGCAGTTCTCAAAATTACAGATTTTCGTTTTTCATAATTACAAACTACTGATTCGGTTTGGGTTTCATCTTTACATTTTCATCAGCAGTCATCGCATTATCTACTTTATAGTAATTTTAACGCAATCTTTGGTGCGTTTCATAATACTGATCTAGCTTTTCTTCTTGATCCTTAGTCTTTACCTCCTTGTCTCCCCAGAGCACAATTTCACAAATCGATTCCCCTTCCGTGTACTTTGTCCTTCTTAAGTAGCGGGTGTTTCCGTGAACACGTTCCAAGAGTAATTTTAACGCACTATTTAGTACGCTCATATCCGTTTTTCCCGTTTTCGTAAGAATTTTGGGAAATCCTTCCTTAGTGTTTCCCTACACTCCCAAAAGTTTTTGTTAGTCACTCAGTAACGGAAGAGTTTTTTATGTATATTTATGTGATCCAGGTGTCTCACGAAGACAACAAGGAGGGCCAGTTCAACCTGGACGGCATCCTGAGCGAGCTGGGCAGCTTTGGCAAGTACCAGCTGTTGTTGCTGCTGCTGCTGGCCTTCCGCGACTCCTTCCTCGCCATGTGCAACTTCAACTATGTCTTCACCGCCGCTGAGGTGGACTTCAGGTACCTGACGTGATTTATATTACTTTAGACGTACTTTTACGGAGCTGCTTTCATATGCCTAGCCTTTTCCCCACTATGTTTGGGATCGGCTTTGAGTCTTACTGGATGCAGATGAGTACCAGTGTTTTACTTAGAGATTCTGCCTATCTGAACACCAGAACCCAATAACACGATACCTGATGATCGGCAGGACTGGTGTCAGATTTCTTGGCTTCTGATCCGTTATGACCGTTTAAAATCTACAAAACGACAGCCGTTTTTTAAAACTGAATTCGTTTTGTGGGAATTCTCTTTCCTCTCCCGTCAGAACAAAAGAACACGCTGGCTTTCTTTGATTTGTATCTAACTGCTGTTAAGTGTTATTAGTGATAATGTTTGGGATGTTTGTATAAGGTTATCTCTGGAAATGGTCACTGGGTACAACGTTGTAATAAATATTCTATGAAATATGCTTCTAAAAATTAATTTATCTATTTACTTTGCAAAATAATACTTCAACAAAAAAGCCCTAAACGATTCCCACAAAAGATGTGACCACAGAGCAAATACAATCCGTGGATGTGACGTTCATAACGATCCCAGCCACAGTAGCTACATGCAGGTTGCTCGAGATGTTTTAGTTCGCGATTTGTCGCAAGTGATAAGCGGCGACTTGTTTTAAAATACGCTATCAGAATCGCAGCAATGGACGATGACTTGTAGACATTTCTCAAACTACTCATTTACTAGGTACCTACTTACAGTTACTGCACCTTATTCAATTAGTTTCAGACTTTGTGTTCATAGATTATAATATATTATATACTCTTTATTATGTACACTATGCAAGTTACAGAAAACATAGTTGAACAAAGCACTTCATAGGGTGACACAATGGGCGGCCTAATCGCAAATACACCTATTTCGTATTTGGTGTCTGAAGTTCTCCTAATAAGGCTAAGTACGCAAATCACCAACCAGTGGGTGTGTCATTAGCTTTCCTCCTGTCTGATGACAACTTCTCGTCACTCCCATACACGTAGGCATTTAACGTATTGGTCTCACATTCGCACCTCATACAAACGTCATCCACACAGTTCAGTTCTCAGCTTCCTGCTCACGAATCATCTGTCCCGTTTTCCTGTATGTAGTACCGAAAGATTAACTTTGTTTGGAATTACATTTTGGATTATGAAATACTTTTTCAGTTCTAGGTTTCTGAAATATCGTTTGCTAAAACTCGTAAAAACTAAAATTTAGTTTGAGTACGATCGTCCTATAAAAGGAAATGCGTTGTAACAACACCTAATAGGTAACTAGGTATATGCCTGTTTTGCTCGTCATAAAACAGTTTATGATTCAGATATTAAGAAAAAGATTGACATTATGGAAAATCTTAGAAAAGTTACCTCACGATGATCAAATATCAGGAAGGAAAAGTAATGGATTGAGCTGATGCCATAGTAGTCAATTGACATCATGATGAGTATCATGGAGAGTAGTTACCTAACCAATGAATCTACCTCACTTATCATTCATAGGTAGAATGAGGTCACCAAGACCACTTTCCCCCGCAAACATCTTGTTTTATGATCAACCGTATCAGCGCTCATAGAAACAGCTGTTCAACTAGCAATTTACGTAAGCAGTAAATAAAATGCACATTATTGTAAAATGGCCGCCCATCTGGATGCGCGACCTTGAGGAGCACACGCATCCCACTGTGCGGGAGTGTACAAAAAATTCACGCTCACATAAAGGTGGATGGTTCACATCTGCTAATTTTCTGTATACCTGTGCATCAGGCAAGCTACAAATGAGAAAGTATTTTGTATTTATTTTATCACAAAGACCTTACTTCACAGCCTGTAGGAACCCACAACTGGGCAAAAGCCTTCCTGCATTCCTTCCTACGTTGACGGTGTTCTTTCCAATTCTTAAGGAAAGCATCCAGGTGATCTCGCCGTCTACCACGGCTGCTTGTCGCTGATTCAGGGCACCATAGAGCTAAAATTTTCTCCATTTACATAGTTAAGCAGCATTTCAAACCACATCATCAGTTTACGATCCTGTTTGTTTCATTAACACGCAAAATTGTTCGTAAGAGTTACTGTGGAAGTATGCTCTCATTCAAAAGCGATCATTTTTCACTGTCAGATTAAAGATCTCGCTCCTCGGCCACGGCAGCGAAACTGTAGGAAAAATGATTACAAATAAAGTAAAAGCTGTACCTCTAATGTAATAATGAATCAATTCTTTGTCATTATTCAAAGGGCCTCCATGATCTGGTCCTCTGTAAATGGGTTTGACACTTTTACTTGCGAGATTTTATGTAACGTTTCACGTATTTGCGGCTCAGGTAGATTGATGCAATGACGCCCGATTTTTATAATTTGATTGAAGTACAATGAAAAATTCTCGCCTTTACAGCCAACACTCACTAGTATGAAGTTTCGAACAATAGAGTCGGGTATGGGGCAGCCCCTAGCTAATTTCAGTTTCAGTGGTTCTCATGATCATCATACTAATCACCACATCATGAGGTCCTAACGTCTCATATAACCCAAGAGTCACGTGAATGTGAACGTATTTTACTTACCAATGAAAGAAACATCAATAAAACGAATACAAAAGAATGCTACCATACAAAGCTTTTGCTATGACAGTGTAATTAACTTGCCATCCATCAATTTAATGAACAAAACACTAGTTTTTAGCATAAATTAAATGAGTATTTTCGAGCGATACCCATTACTTCAGTAAAGCTAGGTAACATAACAACAGCAACTGTAAGTGAAATGTTTACACTTGCAATGTGAACAATGAATGACGCACTCCTTATGAATGGCTTGTATGAAGTGTGTCCATGTATGAGTTGTATGAAGTGTGTCCACCCGGTCAGTGCCACCACAACACCTGACATATCAAACATAGACAGCTAATCTATCACTTGAAAGGTAATAAACAACATGATCTTTTGTTTTAACTTTGATAATAATATTTTCATATACAATAATCTACTTTGAACAGATTTGTAAAATTCTGGATTGTTAAAATTTATTAAAAGGGCATCTATTTCTGTGGAAAAAGAAGCAATTGCATTGACATCCAATCGCACCATCACCACTGGAAAGCCTTTTTTTATCACAGATTATTTTGGGTGTCTCTCTAAGGAACTAGCAGTAAACAAAGAAAATAATAATGGAGTGAGCAAAGAGAGAGTGCAACGGTATTCGCATAGACGCTCGTACACTGTATCTGTATCTTAGGCGTCGATGGATCATCTCCGCTGAAATTAACCGCCATGATCGAAATTCTCGCTCAAGTAATTAGCAAACCCTTGTTACCAAACAGTATGACATCACACACAATACGATCGGATTCCACCTAAGCCTAGTACACACTTCATGTTATTGTTTCGCTGGAGGACCGACCATCGTATACCGTACACAAACGAGTCGTGAGCAGGAAGCGACACTATGTCAACACACGACTCAGCTGGCCTAGTATTACATTCCGTTCTGCTGTTGTCGACATCATAAGGAAAATGTGTAATATATGTATATACAGTTGTAGTAGCACGTGTTAAACGTGTAGTTATTTTTGGGTAGGTTTCTCTTATCAATAGATGCTCCTTTGATACTACTTGGTACGACATCCGACGGATATGAAGAAATGTTCTTTACATAATTTAAATGATTGTTGTCATCTTCATCATCAATATTATCATCGTCATTCGTATAGTAGTTTTCTACTTTATTACACCTAATCGTTTTGCTGATTACAATCTAGGCAGATGGTATAATTTGACAACGCCTGTAAAAATCTTATTGCAAGAAATCTACTGATAATATTGCATTAAAAAGGTGACAATCATAATTTTCACCTGTGAAATATTTGTTGCCTCCTACTTATGTCAGGCACCTAAATCGATCATCAATATTCCTCTTACACACGGTTTCTACTTTTGTAGTATGAGTTTGCTGGAGGGGATTTCCTAAAGAAATCAGCATCATCTTTGTTCCTATTCTTCTGTTCTTTATTCTTGCCTGTAATACGTACACAGATATTATTACAGTTTTAAATTAAATTTACAACTAACAAATTCACCCTCATCTGTTTCTCCAGATGCCAAGTCCCGGAGTGCGAGTCCTCGGACTCCCGCTTCAACGCGTCGTGGATGTCTTACGCGCTCACGAACGAGTCCAGCACGTGCCAGCGCATGACCCCCTATGAGGAGGTGCACAACGGCTCGCTGCTGAGCCGCGAGTTCACCTACACCTGCGCGCCCGACAACTTCGCCTGGAACAAGACCATGCCCTGCGACAAGGTCGTTTATGAGGATTACAACAGTATTGTCGCTGAAGTGAGTATTTACAGGTCCTTTTACTTGTGGTTTTTTTAATCATATTCTGTCTTTACTTTAATCTCAAATAAAACGTCGTTATTAAAGGATAATGTTTTAAGATCTTCGATTATACGCACTCACATTTGTGGCATTCAATACACGTCGCCCTGTGTCTCGGAGTTAATAAATAAAAGTTAACCTGTCATATTTTCAGAGCAGCTTTCCGTGAAACTTTTAACCTCATCGTTATTTAGTTTTTGTCGATTTTCATTTAACTAATATGACTTTGAAATCTGCCAAATTTTTAGCCAACCTTTTGTCAACTCGTTATGAGTTATCAAAACATTGGTTCAATAGACTTGGTTACCAATTTGTTCATTGTCATCAGAACATTCTCAAAAAATAATGTTAGTTCCATAACCTAACCAGTGTGATCGACCAAATTATGGTCGTTGTCACTCGGTGCAAGTTCAGGGCCGCGTCACGCACGGGGGCGCGCGCCTGTCGACTGAGCACAAGTAAACACCACACATTATAGTGTTTAGCGGTCATGTGCTTGCAATGGTGACTCTATGCCTGCGTAAGTAGGTATATGGCCACGGTTACTGTCAACTCTATCTTATTTCAAAACACGTTATGGAAAATCGAAATACTTTCGTCCATCTGTTTAATATTTGTCTCAAAAGTAAGATTTGTAGTTGCAAACAGGTCCTTATGGGATGAAATACATTATTTCTCACTTTTATTTTTCTACTAGCAAACGTCACTTGAATAAACCACTTAGGTACTGAGATTTTACGGAACGTCGTTTTGTAGGTATCTGTAACATACAGCGCAACGATAAATATAAAAACATTTGCATCTCGTCAAACCGGTCACGATGGCTTGTTCTGTTTCTCTATATGTTTTTATTGTTATTAAAGTACTGCCCATCATAACATATTAATCTAGCAGTCTTCGTACAACTATTAATTTTGAGAACTCACATTTCCAATTGCATGCTAGTCTGGCGTCAAATGACACCATGGAAAACATACACAATCATAATAATCACAATGTTTAGAGTCTTAGGGTTTATGACGCTGGATTATCAATAGTCTAGGTACATGGCTAATTTTATACGTCATGCATTTTTTGTTTCCAGTTCGACTTAGGCTGTCAGCCGTGGAAGAGGACACTAATCGGTACTGTTCACAACCTGGGGCTGGTGTTCTCCTTCGTCATCTCTGGGCTGATTTCAGACAAGTAAGCATAGCAGAAAGCTAGTAAAGTCAAATCTCTGGTTTGATTAACTTTCGAATCTATTTATCCTAGAAAACTATGTATTTGGACCACTCAATCGGCATTAATCAGTTTCACTGCTAAACAATTGTACAATAACAATAATTGTTGTTAGCTAAAACATGTCACAAGATTGTCATGCACATTATGTCACAATTGGGGAAATGTCAAAATTTTATAAATTTCAAGAAAAAAATTAAAATACCAAAAAACTCTTAACTATCTAAGTAAGCCCCATAGCATAGCCTCATTGCTTTCGATTGGAAGTATGCCCAAACGACATGCGGCATTACCACGTTGTAAGGCAATGCTTAACGTGAAGTTCAAGGTTCTTAACGTGTGTAATATCATCAGATACGGTCGTAAAGTGATCATCGTTGGAACACCATTGGTGGTAGGCGTGGCCGGCCTCATCAAGTCCTTCTCCGTCAACTACTGGATGCTGCTGGTCTTAGAGTTCCTCGAGACCGCCCTCGGATACGGCAACGCTTCCATGGTACTTTGTAAGTATTACTGATAAACTGGTTTCTTTCATTATTAATACTATGCTATATGTGATACTTCCTTATTAGATATTGTATTTTGCAATGAATTGCATTCATTTGACTAATTTATTTTCTTTGTAAACTTTCCTCCTGTCCTTCACCTTGACCCAGTTCACTGCGTTAATGTAAAATCCACTGTTTATGTAAATAACATTCATTGTCGCGGGAGTTACATGTAAGTTGTGCAAATGTAATCCTGTACTAAGACTTATTGTTATGATTGGGGTACACCGGAAATAGACGTAGAGGTAAATTATTTACCACAAGCTTTTCTTTTGTTGTTAACACATTTGTCTCACCATATTAATTATCCTGTTTTTCTTTTAAAGGACTTTCTCCCATAGACGTAAGCATTAGTCATTAAATGTTGATGCTACAATGCTAAGTGAATAAATGCCTTCTAAACTATACTACTAACAGCTATTTGTAAATAATTAGTTGTCTCATGTAATTCACGTGCTCTCGACCCTTATAAACAATGGTCTTCCGCTGCATAGTCCCCTCATTCATAATGCCCAACTTAATCATCCAACACAGTTATTATCTGCACATTGTCGGCACGTGCCACTTGCATCCAGTGTGCATTGTCGTTACGGTTGTTTACTTAAAAGTAAATTGAAGAGTATGTTTGAAAGAAATGATTGTGCAGATAATAATGTCATCTTTTGATTTGCATCGTCTTCAGTACTGACTTGTAAATTGTCTTAAAGCAGTTTATTCCATTCATCATGTACCTATATAGGCATCAATCACTTTATAAAGTTCTTTACAGTAAACTTGTTTAACTCAAATCTCTCCTATTTCAGCCCTTGAATCAGTGAGTCAAAAGCAGCGAGTGATGTTCTCCTGTATGGCTGATATCCTCGCGAGCATAGGCAGCGCATTCTTCGGCCTCATAGCCTGGAAGGTACCCTACTGGCGACATCTGATGTGGGCCATATATGCGCCGCTTCTCATCGTGGTCTTCTACATCTTCCTGATAGACGAAGGAGTGAGATGGCTTCTTGCTCACAACAAAAACCACGAAGCTGTTAGAGTGTTGAACAAAGTAGCAAAAATCAACAATATCCAGTTGTCCAAGAAGGCACAGCAAATGCTGACGAAGATGGCTGGTGATAGTAAGTCTCAAGAGGTAAGTTTCGGTTACCAATTAGCTAGCTTAAGTTCTTAACATAATATCCATTGAACATTGTTATTCAAGTCAACTTAACCATGAGGGGAATCAAGTCTTTATTTCACTAGACCCGTGTCCAGATACTAATGTGTCAAATCAAATCGAATATGATTCTGTTTACATATAAACATAATCCTGGCATTGTGACCAACTTACGATGAACATTGTTATCAACACTAGACATATTATAGGTACACCAACTTCAAGGTATATTAACCCTTATATGGATAGAGTAAATATTTCCACACATTTATAAAGCTGATTGTTAGAAAATATTTGGATAAGCAATAAATAGAGCATTGTCAACTTCTGTAATCACAATATAACAACAAGTTTCCGACGGAACAAAAAGATTGTCTTTGTAACTTTGTGTACTTTGTATTCTTAATCAATAAATCGCTTGACCATCAGCGGGACTATATCCTCTGAGGATTATATAGTATCAATACTTGTAATTTACAATGGCGGTTCATTGAACTTAGCCTTTGGAGCATTCAACCGAAAAGTTTGCACTAAATCATGTAATTGAATTGGATATTCACAGATTTAATTTCCAACAAAGCTGTAAACCAATAGCTGATACTTGATCCAGGAAATATGTATACTTTATTTTTACAGGCAGGAGAGAAACCTCCAGTAGAGCGTCTCCATCTCCTTTCTGTCCTCCGTTCAAGAAAGATCCTGCTGCGTGTCCTCTTGATCGCGGCCTGCTTCATTTGCTGCACCTTTGTGTACAACGGGACCATCATCAACTCCACCAGCGTGTCTGGCAACAAGTACCTGAACTTCTCCGCCCTACTCCTCGTTCAAGTCCCCACGAGGATCATCACGGCGCTTACCCTCACGAGGTTCGGCAGGAAGGCCCCCATATGTGTCGCCTATACTCTGTGTTGTGTATTCTTCATTTCATCTGCTTTTATTCCTAAGTGTAAGTATGTTTTTTTGTTTGTTTTTATTTTCTTTGTTTGCGTTTGTATGTTCGAAATCGCGAGAATTATATTATTTTATAGTTTTGACTTTCTTTTGAATTCATAGTTGTAAAAGAAGTCTAGACAATAATCTTCCCATATCTGTTACACGCACGCTCTGTTTATTATCTAAAAGACGTAGAAAATGAATATGTCCTCGATCGTTATATTGAATTTTAATTCTAAATACGTCGTATATACTTAATAAATCAACGAAAGTGATAAAGATCTGCGTCGCTTTAGAAGGTCGCTTCAGGCGTGAGCTTTAAAAATATACGTTCAACAGATTTAGAAAACAATACACAAATGGTTCGTAGTGAAACGAAAAAATATTTTGACCACATTGAGCCGGAAGTTTTAAATATCAAGCTTTAACTATCAAGTCTGTAGGTAAGACGTTTTGCTAGGAAATAGGTAAAGCGTAAATACCAACATTTTTTTTTTACACACGTTTAATAAGAAGAAGGAAACTAAAAAATTGGTATGAAGTTCTTTTCTTCAATTGTTAAATCTTTATCTTCCTACATTTTTATGCTTCCTTGTCCTAAAATAATAATATCTGCTCCATTTTCCAGCAATCTGGTGGGCGTCCGTTCTCTTCTACCTGTTTGGCAAGATGTGCAGCAGCTACGGCGTGTTCTCTATGTACGTGGTGGCCATGGAGGTATTCCCCACCAAGTCCCGCAACTCGCTCACCAACATCGCCAACACGGTTGGCAGGCTCGGCTCTGTGCTGGCTCCACAGGCACCTCTACTGGTAAATAATATAATGTGCATCTTCTTTTGACTTACTCACAAGTAATACTAAATGTTATGTCATTTAGTATTACTTGTCTAGCTAGCATGCTTCTGCTACTGTGAGATGGTAGGAAACCTCAACAAACTAACGTGGCAGCGCCGTTTTTAAATCGGGTATTTCAATCGTTGGTTGATTACAAGGATTTGCCTAACAGAATTTTTATATAAAACCGTTATATTTTATTGCAGGAGAAATACATGGCCGGTCTACCAAGCGTAGTGTTTGGTCTAGTTGCTCTGGGCCCTGCAATGTTGGCACTACTGCTGCCTGACACCAGCCAATCAGCACTCCCTGATGACGTCATGGACGCTGAAAACTTAGACAAACCACACGAAGACGAACTGACTATAAATGACAATGTCGAAGTGCCGAGACTTTCTGTAAGTGTCACCGGAGAGAAATTAACTCAGTGATGAGTGGACCTTTTGAATAAAATGTGAGAAGGTCAAAGAATCAATAAGGTAAAAGTGCAGTGATGTAGTTTTAAGGATATTTTTGCGAATCCCGATCACTAGAAAGCAGGTGATGACGTCATGCCAGCTTCATTTATAGTATGCGGAATATTTGTAGTAGTTGAGGATTCTTTCGTGAAGTTTTTTTATAAACATTGTGATCTACTGACTGTTGCTCATGGTGACTTTGGTGTGATATTGCGTATACTAAATAGGTTATAGGTTTTGTGATATTTGGTTATTGGGAAAACATGTTGTAGAAGTCACAAGTCATTAGATGCTCGCAAATATAGTACTTATTTGAGAGTGCTTTTCACTCACTTATTTAGCGTTTGCGAGTGTTATACTAACTATTATCTTGAGAGACTTGATTTTATATAAAGTTATGGTGTTATTAAATAAATGCAAGTCCTTGATTACAAAATCCTTCAGACAGTTTCTATTATATAATAATTAAGGTAAAAAATAATTCATCATCAGCATTTTCATCATCTTTTTCATCTTATACTTCCGAACAAGTTTGCATTAATTTTCTAACACCGTCTAGTGGCTCAGTATGATAATTTAAATACAAATAGTAACGTAATTACTAGATAATGATTATTATTTATACAATAGTTTTGTTAAAGTGATTGATTTAATATAAGCTCTTCCAGATTCCATGCGATGATAAGATCTGTACTCAGTCTGTGTGAAACATATTCAGCGTACGTTCTGACAAGCACTTTACATCTAGCAATTATTTTTAAACCGGACATACCTGCTTGCTAACTCATGAAATACTTCATACTAACCTGTCAGTTACGGACGAATTTTCAAATGCAACTCATTCGCAAATCACAATACCGGGGTGACTTGCGAATGAGTTGTATTTGAAAATTCGTCCGTAATTGACAGCATACTGTTACATTTTGAAACACTGTAAAACCATGAGAAACATCTCGCAGGTGCATTTTTAGAAGTATTTTTTTTTAAACAGCGTTGCCCCACTCTAGTAATTTCTCCAGAATCGTGGGTGGGTTTACAAACATACAAAGTCACATACACAAGCAGCCAGACCTGGAACCCACGACACGCGGCGCAGCAGTCGATCATTATTTGTATGCTGTGGGCAAAACAGTGATAGTTGAGTCATCATCTTCATCATAATATACGCCGAAACACGTCCACTGCGGGAATAGGCCTCCCTTAAGATAGCTGCGTAAAACAGTGCATATTTGAGATACGGATCTGAGTTAAGATTATTGTCTAGACTAGTAAAGACGTAATGTCTAGACGCCAAAGAATCAAATATGCGTAAATATCATATCTGTCCGATACTTATTATTAATTGTTATCCAATCCTTTCTGTATAAATTATTTTGGGAAACCTAGTCACCCACGTAGGTACCTACGGATGTGATGTAAGAAGCAAACATTGTTTTCTATTTGGTATGAAGTCGGACCTAAAGTTTTCGACATAAATTTCTTGAAATTACTGAATGATTTATTAACAAGTTATCTCAAGTGAAACATTTGTTTCATTATCAAAGGTTTGATTCTTAATACTCGTTATTCACTCTGTAAATATTCCTCTTAATTGTACAAAACATATCATAGTCATCATTCTATTGCGAAGCCTTCACGTTGTTTGTCCGACCTGGCACTTTCAAAGTAATCACAATAATTCATTAAGATAGGATATAATTTTTAACCGACTTCCAAAAAAGGAGGAGGTTTTCAATTCTGTCGTATTTTGTTTATGTTTTTTACCTCATAACTCCGTCAATTATGAACCGATTTGAAAAAGTCTTGTTTTATCTGAAAGAATTTACTTGCAGATTGGTTCCATTAAAATTTTATCCAAATCGGTTACGAAGTTTGGATTTTAAATCGAAATACCTGGAATTCGCTTACTTAGATGATAGTTTTTTGTCATCCAAGTAATCTAAATTGCGTATTTTGCTTTTTCAGTAAGCTAGAGAGGTCATCCATACCGCGTGTATCTGACATCGACGCACAAACGATTTCCATGGGTCCAGGGCATGCTTCTGGACACCCTAGACTTAGAATTTTTCGTCGGCTTTTTTTATCATTTTTTCATTTTTTTCAAGGCTTTTTTTACTTTAGACTGCTCATAATCGTTATTCTGACCTAACCCAATGAGATTTTTAATAAAAAAATGATTAATTAACTACTTTCACTAAAAAGAGCAATCTGAATAAAACCACAAAATTAAATAGATATCAGCTCAGAGCTGATACCTATTTGTGGTACTCTTGAAAAAAATGAGAAAAAAACCGACGAGAAATTCCAACACTGGGGTGTCCAGAATCATGCCCTGGACCCATGGAAATCGTTTGTGCGTCGATGTCAGATACACGCGGTATATCCAGCGACTTCTTTATTCCTATATTTCTTGTGGACAGAGTCGCCGATTGTGGCATCGTTACCTGAATATGTTTTAATACAGGAATATAAATTGGAAGTAAATTATTGTTATGGATTTATTTACTTCTTATGTCTTTGGCAGACGCCTACATGGTATGGTATGGGAAAGTACAGAAAACTCGCTGCCACCTGTAATTTTATTTAGGTCCTTATGTAGATAGCCACCACTGTTGTGGCAATGTATCGTTGTTTTGCATTTTATTACATTTTAATTAAGTTTATTTTTGTATCGTCCATCATCATTAAGAGTTTGTGATCGCAGTGGGTCTCCTGTTCGTTTCTGTACTGTGTACTTGCGCGTGCGCATAGTTCGTCAGCGACACGTTACTGCGGGGTTCGTGGCGCGATTATGATAATGTTGTGAATCTCGCATAAAGAAGTATTTTCTAGATACCTAGTAACTTTATAAGTGTTCATAATAATTTATATACAAAAATGTGGTTGTTTCATTTTATTTTTTCTATCTAGTTTTAAGGAACTGTCATTTTGCGAACATACGTCAGTAGGGCGTGTAACTTCCGTCGGCCGCAAGCACGACGGCTGAGCGTGGGTTCCTGGGTTTGATGCAGCAGCAGCCCGAGTTTGGGAGTTGGTAGTGACCTTGGAGTCCAAGGCTTGGAATGCATATAAATTCGTTGGTCAAGTGCTTAACCGTTTTCCATAAAGACTAAATAAATATTTGCGCACACTCATGTTTCTGAGTTATTGACTTATCATAGTTGAAATTGGCC
Organism: Ceramica pisi; assembly: GCA_963859965.1. NCBI lineage: Eukaryota > Metazoa > Arthropoda > Insecta > Lepidoptera > Noctuidae > Ceramica > Ceramica pisi. The sequence goes on from OY982542.1 coordinate 572,082, forward strand.
ACCTTGGTCAAAAATCAGTCTGAAGGAAAGGTTAATTTGTGAATCTCAATAGTAGGTACCTACCTTTAATTTTGGATAATATCTATTAGGTATAACTGATCTCTGCTAAGCAAAGAGCTAGTCATGGCACTCAAGCTGGTAAGGTAGCATCACCGTTTCTAGGGCTCCTTACCTCAGAAGGAAGAAATCGTTATCTACGCAATCAATCGATCGTTTCAATCTTGTTTTCATGAATACATTTGCAGATTGTTGAATATTAAAAGTCAATGGTCTCTTGGAGTTTTCAAGTTTTTTTGTCAACGCAATAAAATAAAGATGTGAATCCATTTATGCATCATTTTTGCAACATGTTTTGATAATCGCATTTTATATTTTAAACCGATAATGTACTTCCCCGTTGACTTAGAGTCATGATATTTGGCAAAAGTAGGTAAAGTTTTTTGCAATAAATTACAAACTTATATTTGCAGTTTAAGAATTGCCCGTGATGTAGGTATAGGAGAATATTTTTTTCGATCACAAATAATTATACGATCAACATGGTAACAGTTCCCTCCATCTTCAGCTTGATTCCCATGTCACGACTTATGGCATCATGACCATCATTAATTTCACTATGACAGTGGAATGACTGAATTCGCGAACAAGATGACAATTACCGTTAACAGACAATTAACGTTTTGCCTAGCTCCAAACACATCTTAGTTCTGAGATTACGCTATTCGCATAAATGAGATAATTTATATCAGGACAGTAACTAGCACTCAGGTTATGGGCACTAAAATGACATTCAACAATAAGAACAAAATATAATTATTCAAAGTCTTTTAATATTAACTTATAAACAAATGACGGCGGCAGAGCCAAGTCGGCTCTTGTAAAATAAATATGAACTACACCTAAACGAGTACATTGTACATAACTAAGAGAGCAATATAATAATATTACAAGTAAGACAGATTAATAATAAGTTGCAAACTCGTAACAATGTTACCCACTGCTTACAATCTTTGCAAAGTCAGTTAAAAAAACTAAAATCTATTTATTGTCTACGACATTTTTTATCTCCTTTTCATAATTTTATACATAGGTTTGCCTAAATCAATTTCGTTGCATAAATTAATAAATACCCTGCCTATAGACAATTTTATAAGAATTTATAAAAACTTCCCTGAGTGTAGGTCTATTACAATCTATTGGTTACAATTTGTTATATTTTTATTGTTTCATCATCATCCTACCTTTTCTATGCCTAGCCTTTTCCCAACTGTATTGGGGTCGGCTTCCAGTCAAACCGGATTTAGCTGAATTCCAGTATTTTACGTGGAGCGGCTGCCTACCAGACCTCCTCAACCCTTTAACTGGGTAACACGGTACTTCTTGGCAAGACTGGAGTCAGATTTACTGGCTTCTGACAATCCGTAACGACTGCCAAAGATCTACAAATGATAGCCGAGACCAACGGCTTAACGTGCTTTCTGAGGCACGGAGGAAACTCGGTATGTTAAGATGGTCACCCATCCACAGACCAACCTTGGCAAGCGTTGCTTTACCTGGAAGATCGACCTGTGTGGCTGTTAATGTTTAACCACGAGCTCCTCTATATTTTACTGTATAAATCGCCACAAATCATTGTCAAGACCCAAACATTACATTCTCTTCAAGCTCATAAGCAATCTGAACAATGAGCTCAAGACGTAGTGTGTTTCTTAAAATCTACTATTTACAATGAGTTTGCTATCAATTTCTTTGTACTTTCGACTCTGGTTTGCCGAGGGCCTCTGCTTCCTCGAGGGTGTCAGGCATCTTGGTGCCAAGGGTTTCAGGCTGTGTGAGCACCAGGATCCCGGAGAGGATGCCCATGGCGCCGAACATAACTGACGGTATACCAGGCCAGTAGTCCATCTGTTGAAGAGAGATAATATGGTTGATGTAAGTTGATCTTAATTTTTTTTGTTCTATTATACCTACATGCTTAGTTATTTATGAAAACACATTTTTTGTTACATAAGCCTGATTGTGCTTAAACATTAAAATGAGAATGAAAGAGCACTGCTACACTGTTGTCGTTCTTACTATCTTTGATCTTTTCAAAGCATTGGATAGCGTGTACTATGCAAAACTCATTGAGAAATCTAGAGTGAAGAATTGTTGGAAAGAACAAAATCCTCTTCCATACTGTGATAAAGAATCATCAAATTAAGCCAAAACTAGACATAAGACTCAAAGTGGGTCTAACGCAAGGGTCAACTCTTGGCCCATTTTTGTTGCTAGCAACAGATGTAGACCAATTGCCAGAAACATTAACACCATAAATATTGTGATTTAGCGAAAAGAAGCTGGCTTTGTTAATGCTGGGTCAGTTGCCATTGATATAAACAATTATTTATAAACTTACCAGTACTGGCGTGAGTGGCGCAGTGATGGAGCCGATACGACCAACCATGGAGGAGAAGGCTAGCAGGCGGTGGCGGTACTGCGTCGGGTACAGTTCCGACGTGAACAGGTACAGCGACGTGAACACCACGGAGATACCGAACTTGCCTAACAGGTAGACAATCAAACGCAGCGTCGCAAGATCTGTAACAAACCATAAATATATATTTGTAAAAGCCAAAGTCCTTGCAATAGATACTGCCCCCCTGTAGACATTGTCCGAGACATATCTGTTTATTAAAATTATCATATTGAATGTATTATATGGATTTGAATCCATCGTTATTTAATTTTGAACGCTGTATCATAATTAGTTCTTTTATCGCAAACATTTTACAACCTCGATTGAATTTTTTTATATTTCAATTTAATCGGTTCAGCTTTCTTTTGAAGGTAAAATAATTAAATTGCAGCAAACCTCTGCGTAATTAAAACCAGTTTAATTGATTGTTTTGATTGATTAAAAATTAATGCTATGCAATAGGTGCTTAACCTTTAAATAAACATTTGTAAACGTATTTCGACTTTCCTTAAATTGATACCTACTTTGTTAATTGCAGTTATTAAAAAGGTATGCATAACGCTGTTCAAAAGATTAATCAATCTTTATTATTCATGAATGCACACGTGAGCATTAAGGAATTATAATATTTAGGTAGGTACCTACTATCTAATAATGTAAAGATTAGCGATTCAAATAATCGTGAATAATAAAATTATAGTAATATCAATCAACACAGATTATGATCATAGACGCATGATTATGAATTACTGACGCATTTACCTGGTTCTACAGCTTAGTATAAGTGATAGCATTAATTGTTTTGTAAACATTACTGCCACTGTAAATTAGATATTTAAATAGTTGACATATTATTTCGCAAATTTTATTTCGGCTTTATGTGAGAACCTAAAATTTCTATAACATTTTAATGTACAAAAACATTTCTAATTATATTAATTAGATAATTTTAGATAACCACAACCGGATGGACATCCAAAAACTTTTGACGTTATACAAATAAAATCAATTTTATAAAACGACCAAATAATTATTTTATTTCAAAAATGGCACCCTTCTATTTTAATTAAACCTAAAAAAATATTACGAAATGTAGTTACTCGTCGTCGTTATCTTACGTACGTTTTAACCCTTTTCCTTTTGCGGGATAGGCTAACTCAATAACAGCTTCAGGATGACTGACCATTCTTTCCCTGTGCTCTTCAAATAATACTACTCTTTATTTCGTCCCGGTTCTAATAATTCGTGCAATTGTAGATCATAATTTAAATCAACGTTTTTATTAACTGTACTTTACTAATTTTTTCTTGTGGTCCCGAAATTCCTTCGTCCCATGCAAAATAAGAAGAATACAGGAGATTAAAACAAAATGACATAAACATTTTAGAAATAGGCAATCACAAGACTCACCATCTGGAATAAAAGCGAAGGCGATGTTGCAAGCAGCACTGAACAGATACCCTCCAGAAAGAGTAGGCTTCCTGCCTATCCTGTCGAGGATGAGGACAGCAGTGTAGAAGCCGGGGATCTCGATAGCGCAAGTCAGGATGTAGTTCAAGTGCATGGTGTCAGACAGACTGGTGGCATTGATGGACAGCCCGTAGTACACGAAGGTGGTGGTGATCCACCAGATGGGAGTGGTGCACACGCGCTGCAGCAAAACGCGCGAGCGGAAGATGGCGGTAAAGAGGTTGGGCACATCGGCGTCATCCACCACCTGTAAATAAATAAAATTATTATGTAAATGACTATGTATAATTTACTGAAATTTTTTTCAAGACTCGCTTATTGAAAATAATATTATCGCTAAAAGTATCTAAGCTCTGACTCTCGATACTGACATTAACCGGCTGTGGCGGGTTACATAGCGCTTCCATTGACTTCTCACTGATCGTGGTCCTGTTGCGTTTTGCCACTCGCTGCAGCACAGTCTTTGCCCTATCGTATTTCTTCTGCGACAGTAGCCACCTCACGCTCTCCGATAGGATCCAGTAGTAGGAGATGATGAGGAAGCATGGGATGTGAATTGCTAAGATCATGTATCTCCAGGGTTCAATGAGCCAGGCCACTCCACCGAGGATGACCTGACCGACAGCGAACATGGACGAGCATGTGGCGCTGGTCAACACACGGTATTTCGGGCCGACAAACTCAGTAGCTGGAAGAAATAAAACATTCCATCAAACCTATATCAAATGAACCAGATATTATGACACTTTTCAATATGTAAATTATTTACATACATATAAATTAACTTCGACTACTATGCTCAAGAGGAAAATATTCTGTCAAAACTTAAATGCTCACCGAAGATATAAGAAGAGCTGAAAGTTCCAGCACCGAACGTGGTCTGCAGCAGCTGCAGAGTCAAGTACATGGGGTAGTTGACGGAGAAGGCTCTGATGATACCGAAGATGGCCAGGTTGGTGACACTGACGACGAGGGCAACTCGTCTTCCAAATGTGTCAGAAACATAACCGGCAATGGGCAATACCAGCAATGTCCCCACGCTGCTAAGAGTACCAGCTAAAGCACGTAGCCAATCTTGACAACCGAGATCGAACTGTAAAATAAACATATTTTAGATTTCTCGTTGAAGCACAGAAAAGAGGTAGTGATCAAATATGATACTAACATCAAAGACGACGGAGTTTTCTCTCGCGTAAACGAAGCCATCACAGTCCTGTTCCCTGTTGCTATTGAAGTATTCAGCGGGGCAGTAGTCCAGGGAGCCGTTTCCTTGCGCGTGCTCGTACCGGGAACACGACACGAACCCGTTGGCGTTGTCTGCGGCTGGGATCGCGTTGGTGATCCATTCGGGTCTGAAGACCTCGCTCTTGCCGGTTTCTCCACATTCGGGGATTTGACATCTGGGGATGGAAGAGTTAATACAGGATCATTTTATGTTCAATTATGGCTAGTCCAGTGGTGTAAGAAAAATAATGAGTCACAGTTGTACGAAAATATTCTAGGAATGGTACACTCACACTCAGTCATTTAAAATACGGCGTTGAATAGTTCGTTAACAAGTTATTCTAGTTTCAAAGAAGTGCTTTAAGCGGATTCATTTTTCCGAAAAAAAGTTCGTGTCGTGTCGGTAATCTCGCTCATACTACTGCAAAAAAACGAATCAGGTAAAATCGCTACTGTAAACAGTTTTTGTGTAAATGAGATACAAATATTGGTAAATGCGGTGTCATCAAAATAAACAACAGATTTTATGAAAAGACAAATAAGTGAGACACAGTTAGTGATAAATACGCACCTGTGCGGGATGGCGGCGGCAGAGAAGATGTACTCGCTCATGAAGGCAGACATGATGATGGGCACGGAGACCAGCAGCAAGTTGAGCATCTGGTAGCGGCCGAACTGGCCCAGCTCGTTGACCAGCACATCGTCCAGGTCCAGGGGTCTCTCGAGCACGCTGCCCTTGCGGTCTCCCGGACCCTCGGCCTTACTGTCCCTCTGATCATCCGCCATCACTAACTAACTACTGTGCTATTTTTTAGTTCCCACTTCTGACTTCTGTCTCTTCAGTTAGAGCACGCGGCGTCTCCAGCCATGTGCTCCGAAGAAGTGAACCACAGCACATCGCACTGAAACAAGAGGAAGTCTTATCAGATAAATGAGGATTATAATAATATATTAATTTAGCGATAAGCTGTTTAGATTTTAGCGATAATAGTGTTTATCGAGGATAGACGCGACCCTCGCGGCACGAGGGCATTGTGGAGCCGAAGCTGGCTAAGGATTAGTGCAGACTTGCTTGAGAGGAGTAGATCGACAAGTCTGCCATGTGTAGTTAAACTTTTGACCTGTGCAAAAAAAATGTTTTGTAGATACTCCAATCCCTGACAAGTGTTCACCGCTTTTTTTGTTGTAGAAACCGTAAGTTTTACTCACATTACAGTATCTTTTCAACTTGACGAACAGGCCGCTGGAGCGTACACATGATTTTAAGTTAAGTTTAACACACAACACCACACATATTTACATTGTTAAAATATAGCTACCTACCTAGTTCCTTGTTTATTTATATTTCTTAAGTATTCATATAAAAAAAATATAGTTACTAGTTTCTTATAACCTATTGCTTATTTTGGTTTTAATCAGGGCTTCATGTGTAGGTAAGTCCTCGGTAGTTAGTAAACAACAAAAATATAGTTATGTAGGTACCGACCAATTACAGGAAGACTGAAGAGAATATTATATCATGCAAAACAAACACTCTACAAAAGTACAATTTACATCACGAAAAATTATGCTTATGCTTTCTTACGATCTAAAGACCATAAATTCTTTGTTTATTATTCATTGGAATACGTAATTATAAAACACGTTGATATTTTTTTATTGTGTTCATATTTTATGTATCTACTGCATGCACGTGTGCTTGATAGTCGAAAGGAAATACCTACTTACACAAACATAATTAAGTATCGTACCTCTGTACATGTGTCATTGAAACGTCAATTTCATTAAAAAAAAAATATTTGTTTTTCCCGTGGAGTCTTCAAACTAGTCTAATCAACAAGTGCTTCAGCAATCTCGGAAAAATATGGATGAGGACTCGATTTGGAAGAGCATGCAGAAGATTTATGAAAAAATAAAGTACCGCTCGAAACAATCTGCAAAAGTTATTAACAATTTACTGAAAAAAGAAAAACGGATTTGTTTCTTTTCAAATACCTATTCCAAAAATCAATTATGCTTTTTGCAATCAAAAGATTCGAAAAGAGGCGGAAATATCATAAGAAAAGGTCCTGTAGGACCAATATATTTAACTTCCGCGGAGGGGTGAAAATACCACCGAAATTTCGAATTCGGAAGAGCATCCAACTGCATGCTCTTCCGAATCGAATGACACCTCATCCATATTTTTCCGAGACTTCTGAAAAAAGTTGAACAAAAAGCCACTTGTAGACTAAATGTTCCAGTGATTAATTAGTTGTTTTATCTGTGTACCTACAACTAGTGTTAATAATACGTAAGTGCGGGGCATTTGCCTCGCACGTGTTTCGAAGAATCTATCTTTATTATTATAACGCGTGCCTAAGATAAACCTGGGGTAGGTACGACTAATGAGGTTAGTCATCATGATAAGTGAGTATTTGTCGGCCTAGGTTTTAGGCAAATTACTGCAAACAGCTGTAAATTAGGTACATACTTAAGGTTTCAAGTACGAGTAGCAGTGACGATCGAGTAGCAGTGCCTATCTCTGATTGTTAATTATTAAACCCGAAAACGCGAAAGAAAAGTAGGTGTTCACTACATTGTGAAGTTATATACACCGAAAAATAAGAAGCTGTCGATATTTTTTTGCGATTTCTAGCGGTCACATAGTAAAAGTGATTCATAATGATGTACAGTACAATGATCCCTTAAGAGGTATTGTGTTTATTCTTTTACACGCTGTATACATTATGGTACCATGTGGCGACATCTATACCACTACTTATGAACTAATCAAATTTGACGAGACCTCATACGTCATATAAATTCTACGCCGCGCGAGCCTATGCAGAAGTCAGCCCACCAGACATAAAAACCATGTCCTCCGAGGTTTACCCCTTTCTGATGGGGGATGACGCGCTTCACACCCATTACTCCTGTCTCTATAACGCTCCCGTCTGCCAGGATTTGTGGTTGAACAATGAACAGTTATTATCACCCTCTCTCTCGTCATAACGTTTATGAACCAGAATGCACCTATTGGATATTATGATCGGTAAAATAGTTATTATATAATTTTGATTGATGATTTATTTTATTTGTATTTAATTAGTTGGTCTTTACCTAAATAATTATACATTAATATCAAGGCCAGAACACAGAACAGATCTGTGAAGCAGACAAATCACCAAACATTCGTTTGACATTGACAAGTTCGGGACGTGATATGACATTGTCGTTCGGATACACAGTCAAACTGGAGAAAGAGTCGTTTTCTATGGAGTGGTGGGGAACTAGGTTGTTGTGGGAAATGTACGTGGTGGGACGATGGCACTGTCTCTAGTTCGACTATTACGCTCTATCGCATCAGTTTCAAAGTTAAACTGGTTGGCAACCCTACTCGTAAATAAGGGATGTCATAAATGTAAATATAGTGCATCTAAGTATTTGATGTCAATTAAAGGATTAGACTTCATGGCTTTCGTGGAAAGTCAATAAAAATGTCAATTACGGAATCTTGAAGATAGTGGTAATCTTTGGTAGATAAATAACAACGTTTTGATGGTGGGTACTTAAGGTGGCTCTAGTCGATATTTTTTCCATAGAAACTTCGGGAGGGTATTACTCCGCTGTTTGACAGAGTACATCAAAAGTTAAACATAATATCGTTTTGTCATATTATTAGTTTTGTCTGTATGGAAACAGAATGGTAAAATAAAAAAAAGCCACCATTAAAAAGTTATGAGCCACCAAAGTTTCGTTTTTCTTGCCAATTTTAACGCATCTTTGGGCGTAAATAAGTAATAAACACAATGTAAAATCTTTAAAACTAAGTCGGTACCGACAAAGCTCAATTATCGAAGAATTCAATAACTTTTATTTTTAATCGATTTATGCAGTAGGTTTTTCATAAAACTCGATTTACGAAAGGCCTTCTCATATTTTTTTACGCGCGCGTTTTACTATGAATTATCGTGCCTCTCACTGAATAATGTTCCCCCCGGTACGGTGCGGGGGGACAATGCTCACGCACACGTGCGTATTCAAGTTACGACTGTGTCTGCTGCGGTGTGCTGTGGCCTGTGGCCTATGTCGTTCATACGTTACATACGTAGGTAGACTATACTTGCGCTCTAATTTATATTGACTCATTGGCTTGATTTTTGGATTTCAACATTATATTTTATATCTGTTTGACTTCGCACTGAAGTTTGGACTCCGTATTTGCGTTTGAAATTGTTATTGTTGCTTTGAGTGGACGCTGCATAAGTACGTGACATTGTTTTGAATCATTGAAAAAGTTTTAAAAACCACATATTATAAACAATGGGTAGAAAAGTCATAATTTGGCGTCGTGACCGAGTCTTCAACACCGCGTCGCTGCCCGCGCCCGCTGCCGGCTGCAGTGTAAAATCATCGCGGTGGGATGCTATCGCGCAATGAATTTTCAACTCTCGATGTTGAAACCAATGATACCATTGTACACTTGTTTTTATAAACGTTTTTCCTGTACTTGTTATGAGGTGTACAATAAAGTATATAATAAATATATAAATATAATTATAAGTTGAAACGGTGTCTTTTTTTGACGCGTTGTGATTAACTCTGCTGAGTGCTGGGTTCTCAACGCTCGGCTGAACGGAATATTTTTACGTCCGTGCGTACGGTGGCTAAGCGTTCTTACAATCGAGCGATATGACGCCGCCGTGCCACCGCCGCCGCACGCGTCTACGACAGGGACAACTGCACGCGTCGTTGGTGGTCGTTGAAGCGCCGTCAACAGCCAACGACAAAGGTTGCCCTTGCCGGCCGCCAGCGGCAACGTGTCGCTCGTTTAGTTGAGTACCTAGGTAGCAGGTAGCGAAATCCAAAGTTCAAGCCAGGGTCAATGTAATGTTTGTTACTGGGTTCATTCTATTTGCTTTCAAAATAGTTTCTTGCAATTGACAAACCTAATTTTGTGTTCGTAGGTACTTTTGCGGCGGACAAGACTTTTTTATGGATGGGAAACCAAATAACTGCTCCCGCTTTGGGCGAAGAGTCTGACACTCCCTGTCAGACTCTTCTTGACTAAAACCCATCCGTGTTCCTCCTAATGCCCTCTGCGTACCGTACTTACCAGGGCCGCGGTAACTCTTTCGAACAAATTCTGCAACATCATAGTTTACATAGCTCTCTGCCTAATAGGTGCCTACTGTTATATTAACGTAGGTAGGTACTTACCTACAAGCAAAGATGCCATAAAACCAAACCGTTGGCGTCGTAGACACTAAAATTTTAACGTTAGGTAGGTAGGTATTTAGGAGCTAAGTAAACAATCTATAAGTGTCACTTGTCTGATAATTTAAAGCAATCTAATAATGAATGCAAATCTAAACACGTCTGTGTCAACCAAGAGGGGTAACTAAAATAGAAAACCGACCAAGTGCAAGTCGGACTCACGCACCGAGGGTTCCGTACAAATATTATAATATAAGCAAAAGTTGTGGATTACGATTTATGACGTACCTATTAAAAAAAACTCCTTACTAGATCTCGTTCGAACCAATTTTCGCTGGTAGTTTACATGGTAATTACATCATATATTTTTTTAGTGTTATCATTCTCTTATTTTAGAAGTTACAGGGGACACACACATATTTTACCACTTTGGAAATGTCTCTCGCACAAACTATTCAGTTTAGAAAAAAATTATATTAGAAACCTCGATATCATTTTAGAACCCCTATCCATACTATACCGGCCTACAGGTTTAGGTAGGTAGTAAGTTCACAGAATACATCTACTTACCAAGTTTAGAGTTTTCGACAGCATAGTTCTTATAGTTTCGGAATAAAGTGGCTGTGACATACGGACGGACAGACAGACAGACAGACATGACGAATCTGTAAGGGTTCCGTTTTTTGCCATTTGGCTACGGAACCCTAAAAATTAAGAAGACAGGTAGGTAAGTAAGTAATTTTGATAACAATTTATAGGATGGTACTTAGGTAGAACTAATTTCATTATTAGGTACTAGCGACCCGCCCCGGCTTCGCACGGGTGCAATGCTGATACTAAATACACTACAGAAAAACCGTGAGAAAAACTGTTACCTACCTCGCGTCTGAGCCGCGCGGGTACCTTACATAGATCTAAACTCCCCTCCCGCACGCGCACCCCCGCCTTGGTGACCGCCGCAACGGGCCGTACAGCAGAAATCGTAATATTTTAATTTCGCCATAACTTCAAAACCAAACGTCCGATTTAAATCATTCACAGACCAAATATGATCTACATAAACTGTACTTAGTGATGAAATACTTTATTTTGATAAGGATTAATAGCATGAGTAAAATAAACGCGTTTAAATGTAGTCCAAAAAAAATCTAGATTTTTAAATAAAAAAATGGTTGTTGTGCCTCACTCGACATAGATAGGTATAGTGTGTCGCGGACTTTTTTGTAGATATTTATAAGATCTACAATTAATTAGAACAATTTATGGTTGTATCTTTTATAGTTTAGGCAGCGTACGCAAAATAAGTAACTTTTCTGGTTGATTTTTACACCTTGTGTCCGAAAAACCCAAATATCTTACGGAACCCTATTTTTTTGCAAAATAAAATATAGCCTATGTTACTCGTGGATAATGTAGCTTTCGAATGGTGAAAGAATTTTTAAAATCGGCCAAGTAGTTTTTGAGCCTATTCATTACAATCAAACAAACAAACAAAGTTTTCCTCTTTATAATATTAGTGTAGATGTATCTAGTACTACGGACATAAACTGCGATGACTATTCAAGTAAGCATCTGTCGGTGGCGGCGTGGCGGCTGCATTACCACCAAGGAAAAACTAAACATAATAACAATAGAATAAGCAATCCATATTAGGTACCTATAGGGCCGTAGAGGTATAAAACGATAACACAGCGCCTACTATTTTTAGTAAGAGTTTTTAGGTAGGTAGTTGCTGATTTCTCGGCGAGCGTCGAGCGACTATGCGCAGCGGCGCGCGGTGGCGGTATGTGTGCATCGTGTAACTTCGATTTAGTTCGGAACGGTTCGGAACGATGTTTGTGTGCGTGCGAACTAGACGTGCATGAAGGCTAGCGTCTAACTGCTCATCACTGGTACTATCTCTGTCGGGCATGATGCGAGTTGAGACAGCGTGCTTTTTGGCCATACCTACCACTGAGTTCGAGCCCGCGACTAGTGCCACCTTAAGTGCCCAGTAGGTTAGTAACAGCAGTCGGTAGTGTGCACTCACCATTACTCACGTACGCAGGTTTCGCACGAGCTAAATGAATTAGCATTTTTAAGATTATAAGACTTTAATTTAAAATTGAGTTTAATATGCATGCATTCATAAAATAAATGTATTTAAAAAAATATTTACTATACTACTTTAATATACTGCCCGTGACTTCGTGCGCTCATATCCCGTTTTTCTGTGTTACCCTACATTCCCCAAGGACCCTTTTTTTAAGGATGGTATGTCATCAAATGACTCCTCTCGCTCTGGGTAAAGCAGGTGGGTGTGTCAGACTCCTACTGACTAAATCCCATCCGTATTCCTCCTAATGCCCTTTGCGTTCCAGGGCCGCGGTGAGTCTTTCGAACAAATTCCGCAACCCCGGCAGGCACTAGGGCCAGTGCCCCATCTACTTTGCTGACAACTCTTTGAGGCGCGCGTGGAGCACAGCGCGCCGTCGACCCGGGCCTGGTTCTGATCAGATGGCGAGCCGTCCAATGCTCGCCGTCCGCAGGCTCACGCCTACGGTGGCCGAGCACCATCCTGCGACTCCCGACATGCCAAATTTCAGCTTTCTACGACCAGAAGTTTCAGCTGTGCGTTGCTAGCTGGTCGGTTTTTTTGTAGATAAAACTTGCTATTGTTTTTTTTTGGGGTTCTGAACATCCGTAAAAAAGAGAACCCTTACATTCCCTTTTTTTGAGCAAAATATTTCAAAGTTAAACCAAAAATAGATACTGACTTGCACACTAAATTTGCTCATCAAATAAATCAAATCTCTTAAACTGTTTGATCTATAAAGCTAAACTGTTTTACTGAATGACTATCTGTTAACTAAAAATTATCTAACTCCCCGTGACGTCGACCGTCTAGGGTTACGTTTCCGTCAGCAGGTCGACGGAGCCCCGCTGCGCGGGGCTCCTATTTCTGTCTGCAGGGTTTCAAGGAACCTAACTATAACCGAACCTTGGGATGCCCCTGACGTTGACCGTCATTATTTAGTGTCGTCGTAATTTAGTGTGCAAATCAGTATTTTTGTTTTACAGTGGGTAATTTAGTTGGGAGATTTAATTTGCTTGAATTTTAAATAGATGTGCAATTAAATATTCCCCTTATGGGATCGCTCGTGACTGTCTGTCTATCTGTCTGTGTGTCACAGCCAATTTTCTCCGAATCTACTGAACCGATCCAGTTGAACATAATATTGGTATTCCTACATAAGTATGCGGTACGCAAATAAATAAATAAATTTTGAGTACGGTGGCCACTATTGGTCAGCCCAATCGGAAATAAACAAAAAAGAAATTCAAACTGTGCCTAGAGACAAATCAAATGTAAGGTGTGTTTTATTTTTTTTATAATTCTAAAATGGTTTTAAAGTTATTTTACAAACTTGACAATTTCAAATCAAAAAATGAATAAAGGAAAATCTATAAGAAGGCTTTAAAGTTACAAAATAGGATTTGTTCGGAACCTATTGAACGTGAGTCCGACTCACACATGGTAAGTTTTTCTATTGATAAAACTGAAGAAAAATTAGATTTCTTTTAGACGCGGTCATATCAGATCAGATCATATTATTATTATTTGTATTGTATTATATAGGCCGCTCCGAGCGCGACGCCACAACAACCGCTCCTGTGCGTCTCACATAATATATCGGCTACCCGTTTATTTAGACGTAGTTTGTCGCAATAAAATACATGAAAACAAAATCATATTCAGTTAGAGGGGTGTTTCAATATATAATAGTACCTACTACTTTTTATAAATAGTTGATAAATATAAATGTACTTACCACTGCCTTAATCCAACACCAAAAGTTGTCTGAATAGTTCACTAAATATATACAGTCCGTAAATGCAGTCTTACATTAGCAAAACGTTGTGCCCAAAAACTAGAAAACCAGTTTGAATGATATAACTTGACATTGTTAGATAGGTGATGAAGTGGATCGGCTCGTTAGGAGAGGTCAAAGACTTAAAATAGATGACACATAACTGCTGGACGATTCTGTAAACGTGTCGAAGTGAAGGCTAGGGTGAAGTGATCACAAAGTGAGCTGACATTCCATCTTGATAACATGGATTGACAGCTCGTTTTGTGTTCACTTCACCCAATCCTTCACTTCGACATGTTTCAATTATACATACCTACATGTGAGAACGATGTAAAAGACGAGCAGGATAAAAGCGTCTGGAATAAAAAGGAACAATTCAAAGAAATAATTAAAATCAACCATGGCAGCTGAGAAATTACCAGTCCCAACTGACGGCGCCTGTTCACGAACATGACGCATACGCCAGCACCGTTCGGCTCAACCATTTTGAAGGGAGCCAAATGATCAAACGCATTATGCCACCCATCAGCTAGACTTTTGAGTGAGCCTGACAACCGCCAGGGTACATTCAAGTCAAAAACAAACCTAAAACTGACAGCTAAAGTTTAAGTTAAAGGTACAGAGTACTCACACGTGTGCCGTTAATGAATGAAATTATACAATGCTAAATAAATTGAGTCTATAAAATGCAAATATTGCTTACGCCACTTTGTGTGCCTAATATCTGGATCAGGACTTAAGTAACGAGGCATTTCTGCCAATTAATGATAGTTAGCTAATGCTATAATATCATTAGCTTACTATCATTATACTGGCAGTAATTCCGAAAATGTCTGAATAGTTTTAATTTTATAAACACCGTATTCCTCTAGCTGTCTTATCTTTAAAACCAGTTTGATTATATTTGTCATTTCTGATAGAGCTCCAATTCAACTGGTTTTGCTAGCTGAAGTCAAGGGGGCTGTAAAACTAGAAGAGATTAGCTTTATCGTCTTTAGTGTAAATATTGATAGCGCTTCCTTGCGATATCGATTCATGGATATTTGAAATTACCGAGATATTATGCGTGCAATCAATTAATTGAGCGATAATATTTGAATATCAAGAATGTAACGTGACATTGAGGCAAGCAATATATTCTGAAATGTGGGTAAACCAGTCATGATGAAAAAGGATAAAATGCAGAATTTGGTTTAACAATTTGTGATAGCGATCTGAATCAAGAACGTGATGTTGAAAAGAAGATCTTATTGGGTACCTAAGTACTTGAGATGGTTACCTATCAATTTTATGGACAATCCATATCCGGGCCTGGGGAAATGAGGATCAACACGGATCTCTGTGGGGCGTCGTATCTGATCTGAAATGAAACCGTAACTTTAAACTAAAATTTTCAAGCTCACGCACGTAAACTAGATGACTCGTTCAATCTGAGTATTACATGGGAATGGAACCTACATCTAGATGTTATTGGTCCAATATGCCGTCAATTCCTCGATATCGCTGGTGGCAGCGCATACCTCGCTCTGGCTGCGGGTTTTGTGTCACAGAGGGCAGCACAGTCTCGGTGGGAAATACACTGCAGTGTAGTTTAACATCAAATGATTACCTATACAAAATAAGGCCGTACCCTGACCAAATAACCTTGAGCATTTTTTCCCTCAATAACAGCGCAAGAGATACAATAGCGAATACGCTCAGAATGTTGAATTAAATCGTCATAAAATTTAATTTTGGTCGTTTGAAAAAAATATTTCTACCAAAATGATCATAATTAAATTGCCTATCCATTAGTGTAAGTACAAAATCAAAATCGTCGTCAGTTTTCGAGAAGATGCATGTTTTCAATAATTATTTCTCATTTCTGTAGTTTCGTTGTGAGGAAATTACTTAAACATTACACTTAGTAATAAAAAATAAAAATCTACCATTTCGAGATTATGTAGACATTTAATGTATTTTTTATAAGGTGATATTTCTTTTAGATAAAGAGTATATAGCTCCACAAAACTGCACAAAAAACGGCTAGCGCTGCGTTTTGCACGGGGACGCGCCTTAAGGCGAGGTTGCAGTACTGTTTTGACGAACAACAGCGACTGTCCGGCGAGCGAAATAATGCCTAAATTTTGATTGTTTTTTCTTCTTGGCGAAAACTGATAAAGAAATAATACAATCTGGTTTCAACATTTACTTCAAAATAAAAAGCTCTATCTATTGATATAACTTTTATATATATTCGTGATAAAATCTCTTAGCAGTACACGTTTAAACTTGTAATTTAGTGACATGTTTGATAAAAAAAAGTATCGAGCCAATCATTTTAAATCGCGTTTCTATCTTTACGATTTACTTGAGGGTATGTTCAATTTTTATGTAATGATTTTTATTTATTAAAAAACTCATAATTAATTAGATTTTCAGACGTTCAAAAATCTTAAAAAGTACTGCAACCCCGCCTTAAGAGGGTGTATTCCGTCCACTAGCGCCGCCAATCGTTTTTTATTAATTGTGGTAAATTTAAGACACGTAGATAAAAAACCGCTCTGTAGTGTTCTGAAGAAATGTATTTATTATTTTTTAAGAGTTATGTTTTGTACTTTAGAACATAAATAGTTGCCAAAGTCGATATTTTTGCTAAAAGGGGCCACTTTTAGCAATAATTGCCGTTTTGGCTATTTAGCCATGAGTTATGTATTAAAAATAGCTGTCAAAAAATAATCGATACATTTCTTCAGTACACTACAGAGCGGTTTTTTATCTACGTGTCTTAAATTTACCACAATTAATAAAAAACGATTGGCGGCGCTAGTGGACGGAATACACACTCTTAGCGAGTTCTCTTATTTTGATCCGGGCCGACAATCGGCACGCAGGGCATAGGCGCTAGTACTATGTTATCTGTGGCATACGTACGTAGCGTTCTAGAGGCAAGTAAGCAAGACGCTCGCTCGAAGAAAATTTTCTGAGCACCTTGCCTTGCCGACCACAGTTGGCAAGGCGCTTACAAATTAATTAATTGGTGGCCTTTAATCATAATGATTTAATCTACGGCTGTATATTAATCCCTTATAATCACTTGGCAGGTACGATTAAAGTGATAAATTAAGATAAGTATCGATATCTGTTCGATAATGTCCACATTTTAATGTTTACCGTCCTTGTAGGTAGCTACTGCTCAACTTCATAAATACTACGTACTTTCCAATCGGAATGCGTCACAGATAAAATTTATTGTAGTTTTAAATGATTGTTAGATATTAGATATTGAGCATGTGTAAGACGTAATAGGTACCTAAATTTGTTTAATTGAAAACAATAACAATTTCGGCAGGTCAGGTACATACCTACCTGTAATTACTATTTCATCATCCAGAGCCTGACTTTGCCCACTGTTGGGCATCTGCCTCTCTTTCTTGTATCATTCTCATCGAATATAAATATACCCAAGGAATACTCAGTCCTTAATACTGAATCAACCTCGCCTTAGTTTAGTAAGATTTAAGATCTATTTCTTAAAAAAAAATTTAGATATCTATACAGGTGTTCTATAAGTGCGTGGTCATATTTAAGGGTACTTTGTCGTATCGGATTAAAAGTAAAGAAACAATAGCAAAAAATAAAATAAAAACCTTTTTTTAAACTCGATCCTCAAAAGGTACTAAAAAGTTCCAAACAAAGCGCTTTTCAAGCAGATTCGTGCAGTTGGTGGCGTTCATTTTAGTTCAATCACAGATTTTATGCGACTTGCGATTTGCTTTTTAACCGACTTCCCAAAAAGGAGGAGGTTATCAATTCGGTTGTATGTTTTTTTTTTATGTTTGTTACCTCATAACTCCGACAATTATGAACCGATTTGAAAAATTCTTGTTTTATCTGAAAGGATATACTTGCAGATTGGTCTCATTTAAATCATATCAAAATCGGTTACGAACTTTGGATTTTAAATCGAAATAGCTGGAATTTGACTATTTAGATGATTCTTTGATAATCGAAATTGCGTATTTTGCTTTTCTGCGATTTTGCAGTGGTGTTGTTAGGTGTGGGGCACCACTAAAAAGTGAAAAATAAAAAAACTTTTTACAAAAAAATACAACCGACTTCCAAAAAAAAAAACACTACAAAGTAAAAAATAACTTTAATTTCGGAAGTCGGTGTCAAAATACGAAGAAAGTAACAAAAACACCGACTTCCGAAATTAAAGTTATTTTTTACTTTGTAGTGTTTTTTTTTTTGGAAGTCGGTTGTATTTTTTTGTAAAAAGTTTTTTATACGCGTTTGTTTTTACCGTTCTGCGTTTTTTGCGGTCGGTTTTTCTTCAAAAAGTCAATCATTTTTTCTTTTGTTATTATGTTTAAATTACGGTTGGTATAGCAAACACAGAAATATGACCACGCACTTTTTGAATACCTTGTATGTAAGACATAACATGTAAGACAGACGTAGGTATAAGCAGAAAACACTTGAGAAGGTGCATACATTTATTCAACAGTTCATGCTTTTCTGGAGTTCAAAGTCTGGGGGCCTGCGCGCATTGTAGTGTGCCCGCCAAGACGAACCACTCCTATATCTAAATACTCTTATATCTAGGTACTCGTATTTTAAATTAACATCATTTTGTACTTCGTTGGTTGATTTCCCTGAATATTATATTCCGTCTCGTGGGTAGTTTAAGAAACTGTAAGTCTGTTTTAGAGCTACGAAACCATCACAGCCTGAGTAATTTTGAATGTTTAATCCAGATACGTTTTCGGATCCAAAGGAAGATGGATTCCAGAAGGTAAGAAACGAACTTTCAAAGGTTGACCCTGAAGGGTAAGAAATAAATGATTACCTACGTGTTACCTACTTATCGATTACCTTTTAAGTATAATATTATATTCAACTAAAGTACACTAATTCGATAATTTACAACTATACAATTTTATTTACATGAAGTAACAGGATTCTAGATCTCGTACTTTTGTTGGCATCAAGTTTTGTACAAACTTTTTACAGATAAATACTCAGTCACACATAAATTGAATGACGCTTGAACAATGAAAACAGTGCTACGAAATGAAAGACACTGGTACACTGGCTACTATACATGTAGGTACGGTTGGCTGTACTAACTATTACAGTACATCCTAACGGTCATCACAATCATCACTAAAATTAATGCTTATGCTAATTATAAATTAAAATTATTTTCTAATACAAAACGTAAAAGTAAGTTTTAATTAAGACTGACTGACTATTAAACAAATCACGAGCTTCGCACCTACTAGTTCAAACATAAAAATATTTGTCCTGTCATGTCACTTATTTTGTCCTTTGACTTGATTTAACATTCAAAATGGCCATATACATCTTGTGTCTGCCTTCTGATCGGTGAATTAATAGCTTGAAGTTAAAAACTTGGCAAACATCACTTCAATGCTGAACTTTCAATAAAAATAGAGCTTAAGTTTTCTTCTTCTCAATTCAGACACCGGAGGTTAGTGGAAGTAATTCCTTATTTTACTAATTCAGAATCTACATAATCATAATTATATATTTTTAATGATAATATTAACTGAGGGTTAAGCAAAAGCTAACACAACGCAACGTCTGTTGGAAATTATGATGACAAGCTGCTTGGAAGGCAGAATAAGGAGAGTTGTATCGCAACTTCAGAAATCGAGTTATGTTCTATTGCTATCTCATAAATTCTGTTTAAGATCCATCTTTGTGATCCGAGCATGCTTCCCTTCTACTCGGCGGCGGCTTTCTTTTTGTCCATGTTCTCAGCCTGCTCGATGGTGTCGGGCAGGTGCGCCTTCAGCGTCTCCGGCGTCAGCAGCATCAGTAGTCCCGACGTGCCCGCCATCACGCCGAACACCAGGTACGGGAGCGCCTCCATATACGCCATCTACGGAAAGAGGAGGTTTATAATTATGCCACCGTATGCAGATTAAAAGCCTTGTAAGTTTCCGTGGCAGTTAATGATTTAAAATCATTCGCCCACTACAAGAGACGATCACCTCGCATACTAATATTACCCGCACATGTGCAAAAATAACTCTGTCTGCTTGTTTGCAACCTCTTCACGTCTTACGACCTACGGATTTGGATAAAACTTGGCACACGGGTAGACTATAGCGTAGTAGGACATAGTCTATGACTGTTCCAGGAGTGTCGACTGTCACGCTAGGGAGGCTGCTCTCAGAAGCTTGTAGTTTCATACGAGAATATGCTTAAGAGTGTGTATTCCGTCCACTAGCGCCGCCAATCGTTTTTTATTGATTGTGGTAAATTTAAGACACGTAGATACAAAACCGCTCTGTAGTGTTCTGAAGAAATGTTTCTATTATTTTTTGACAGCTATTTTTAATACATAACTCATGGCTAAATAGCCAAAACGGCAATTATTGCTAAAAGTAGCCACTTTTAGCAAAACTATCGATTTTGGCAACTATTTATGTTCTAAAGTACAAAACATAACTCTCAAAACATAATAAATACATTTATTCAGTGCACTACAGAGCGGTTTTTTATCTACGTGCCTTAAATTTACCACAAATAATAAAAAACGATTGGCGGCGCTAGTGGACGGAATACACGCTCTTAAGCACCTAGCCGATCATATCAGCCGAGCGTTGCCTCACAAAGGTGCCTAAAAATTGACCCTGAAAATGTGGCAATCTTAGATGATATGCATATTGACCAGGAGTGGTGTCTGCGGCGCCACCAGCGCGCCTATCCTGCCCGCCATGGAGCAGGCGCCGAGTAGACTGTGGCGCGCCTCTGTCGGGAACAGCTCCCCCGTGTAGATGTAGATGCTGCTGAACGCCATGCTGATGCACAGCTTGCCCAGCAGGTTGAGGGTCGTCTGCAGCCACGGTATTGCTGCAATCACGAAAAGTTGAAGTTAACCCAAACTTTCAATCTTCAGCAATCCATGAACGACCTTTTTTATTTACAATTAATTTTAGATTAAGCATTTGAGAAAGTGCTGGGGAAATAAGTCATATACACACAACATCTTATGTAAAGGAAGAGATTTCAAACTTACACATAGGCACAAATGGCATCGCCACAAGTGACAGTGCGCAGACGATGAACGCTGTCATGGTAGAACTCTTCCTGCCGAACCTGTCGAGCGTGAGCACGCTGAGGCAGTACCCGGGGATCTCCACCAGCGACGTCAGGATGTAGTTCACGTATCTGTTCCCCACCAGCGACACCGAGTTGATGGACAGCCCATAGTACACGAACGTCAACGTGATCCACCAGAACGAGCACACCAGCAGACGGAACATCAGCGTTCTTGACCTTACTACTTGCATTAAGATAGACCTCTTATCTTCCTCTACTGGTGCCTTATCATCTATTTGGGGAAGTTTTTCAGGTTCTTCAGTCAACAGCTTAATAGTGTCCGGGCACAGTTTCTTTCTATTCATCTTTGCTGCTTTAAATATAATCCTGGCAGCTTCCTTGTTTCTTCCTTTGCTGAGTAGCCAGCGGACACTCTCTTCTATAAGCCAGTAGTATGTGATGAAGATGACCGAGGGCGCGTAGAGGACGAGGGTGTAGGTCCTCCAGTAAGGGACGAGCCAGGCCACGCCAGCGGTGATCACCTGGCCCAGGGCGAAGGTGCTGGAGATCAAGTTGCCGCCCAGCACTCGCTTGTCTAGACCCACCATCTCGAGAGCTGTAATATGACATGAATAATATAAAATATGGTAAAAAGGATTGTTTTTTTTTTACAGAATGGACCGCGTTTTCATGACTACGTCGATCAACGCCTGGTAGAGATCACAGAGTCTCATGAGACGGAATAGAATTTGCTGCTTTTATGATGTTACTAAAACAAATATGTCGAACAACTAATATCAAGCTAAGAAGGGTTTACTGATAATTGATAAATCAAATGGAAAACATTATTTAGGTGCCACAGAAAAAAGCTCCTGAACCAAACTACTTACCCAGGATGAAGGCAGTGCTGTAGACGCCAGCGCCGACGAAGGCATCGAGGAATTCGAAGCACATGTACATGACGTAGGAGTTGGAGAAGGCGCGGATGACGCCCACCACTGCGGGGGACACCGCTGTGATCACCAGCGCTGTTCGACGGCCGTACCTGGGGAGCATGAAGAATGGCCTTATGGTTATTGCCATGTGGACTTAGCGCCAGAGGCAGTTGAGTTTGTCAAATATGGGGACTGCATTTTCCCAACGGGGTATTAAGAATGGGCCAAATATAGGGCATATTGATCTTGCCGGCCTAATTTTTGTACTAATGTAAAATTTACTGGGTAAACAGTAACCACTTCTATCTTTTTAGAACAGAAGAAGAAGAAGTAGACCTCACACGACAACAAGATGATGTCATAACGACATCAACACTGCACGTAAATAATGACACCCTCGCGAAGTTAGCTAGCCGAGGTCGGTCAGTGGCCATCAGACAAACCCAGTTTCCTTCGTGCCTCTGTCCCTGGCTGTCATTTAAACATCGACAGTCGTGAGGGGTTGTCAAACAGAACATCTGACACCAGTCTTGCCAAAGGGTATCGTATGACCCAGTCACTGGATGTTGGAGGTCAGATAGGTATATTGTTTTAAACTTTCATGGTCACGAACATTAGAATAGACACACACATGGAACATGGTACATGGAAGCAATCCCGATATGAACTATTCTGAGGTCAGATAGGTAGTCCCTGAAGTACTCAGCTGCTACCGGTTAGGCCGACTCCAATACAGTTTAAAGGGAGACAGTTACTGTTATAAACGTACGTGTCTGATATGTAGGCGGTGACCGGCAGCGCGCCGAACACGCCGGCGACGTGGATGGTGCCCACCAGCGTGCGCTTCCACTCCTCACACGCCAGGTCGAACTGAAACATGCAGACGTTACATACAAATATACGTTCATCGTACTTTAATGCCAGGGTTGTCTTTTTTCCTCCTGCGAAGCAATCATGCTAGCGAAAGAGGTGGCGGAGAGGGAGAGGGAGAGAACCTCTCGACCCGGCCGCCGTGGTAGACGCCGCGGGCGTCGGAGGCCACTTGGTGACCTCCGGCCACCGTAGGCGCGGGTCTATGGACGGCGAGCTATGGGTGGCTCGCCGTCCGTCCGTCTAGTGACGACAGGCCGTGTCGACGGCGCGTTAGTGTCCCACGCGCGCCTCAAAGAGAGTCAGCACACATAGGGGCCCGAAAGGGCCGACGTTTGCCGGAGTCGCGGGATTATTCGAAAGAGACACCGTGGCTCCGGAACACAAAGAGCAATGAAGGAACATGGATGGGTTTTAGTCAGTAGAAGTCTGACACTCCCTCCCGCTACACCCAGAGCGGGAGGAGTCATTGGATGATTTCCCATCCCTAAAAAAAAAGGGTTGCGGATTTTGTTCGAAAGAGTCACGGCGGCCCTGGAACGCAAAGGGCACTTGGAGGAACACGGATGGGTTATAATTTGTAAGAGTCTAACCACCCTTCCTCTCTGTCCACAGCAGTAGTCATTTAATTATTTCCCAGGTTCCCAACCATGCTAGGGTTGCGGAATTGGTTCGAAAGAGTCACCGTGGCCCAGGAACGCAAATGGAATTAGGTTTTAGTCAATAAGAGCATGAAGTGTGTAAACTCCTTTAGGTTAAACTATATGTATGCTTCTTTATAATAGGTGTCATATGATATATGCTTACCTAGCTTTTACCTTGATTTACTTGTTTTTATGATTATTATATTATTGGCAGCCAACCTGACTTGTCATTGACTACACCCTTACAACTCCAATCATCTCATGGCGACCCTGCCAGTCCTGCGACTACTTTACCAAAAAGCCAAGGACATGTAGCTCAGTATAATCCGCTTAATACATATCGCCGCGAAATTCAGTGTTCTCTACAATGTGTCGCTCAACGGTGGAGAAAGATGAGGTGTTCATCACTCAAAACGCAGCGGGTTCCAACCAGGCTACTTTGAAAGATGTTGGTCAGCATATGGAGCGGATGAATATTGTGATGTTCACGCTGCTGGCTATGTTCACCATTGTAATGGCCTACTTTGTGGTGCGTTTGTACAAACGATGTCATCGCCAGTGGATCCAGGAGGAGATCGGTCTCCGGGCTATGCAACGTATCCGAGCTTCTATCAGAGGGCAGAATAACGCCGAAACAGCGACCTAAAGAACCGTGAGTTACTACCAAAATTAATTTTAAAAGTGTTTGTGTTTTATTATGTGAGTGTTTTATTAACCATTGAGTGCGTTTAAACCCTTCGCGAGTGATAAAAGAAAAATAACTGTTAAAAATATGGACATTAAAACTAAGAAACAAGTAGTAATATTTGCATCTAAAAATAGAATGGGATCATATTTCATTACGATCCAAGTTAATTATTCTATAATCGAGTACTTTTGCCCACGTAACTCGATACTTCACAGCAAAGTGCAGCTTTCGACATTCTTTCGCCGCGCTGCAAGTAACTTTACACTATTGTTTTGTCATTTTTACTTAGAATAATAAAATACAGGAAGGACATAATGACTCGATTCTATTTTTAGACGATGATTGAAACATTAAAAGACAATTATGATTTATTAGAGCAAATAAGAAAATAAATGATTAAAAAAGGGAAAGCTAGATATTTAGGTAAAGTAGCAGAGACAAAATTAAATGAAGCAACTAATGTTTATGATAAATGCAGAGAATTATTTTTACTTTTAGAAACTAAGAAAAATCCGCAGACTATTTCTTCTGCAACCGATATTTTCAAAAATATCAAAAACCTTTACGAGAATATAAAGGCATTGTGTACTCCTCCTATTATAGAGTCTGTCAAAATGGAGTTCGACTTGAAAATTGCTTGTAGCTTATTACCCGTTATGGACGATTCAGAAAAGGAGACGAAACGATTGATTGATGGTATAGAGATGTATTCAGACATGATTGCCGAAACAGATAAGGATTTATTAATTAAGTTCATTTTGAAAAGTAGACTATCAGAGAACGCGAAATTGCGGATGGCTTCGAAATATTCATCTGTTAAAGAACTTGTCAAAGATATGCGTACACATCTGCTAACTAAAAAATCATTCACAGCAATCCAATCGCGTCTTCAAAATATTTCGCAAGGTCAACGTTCGATCGATGACTATGGATCTGAAATCGAAAAACTTTTCACAGACTTGACAATTGCACAAGCAGATCACAATAACAAATAACAATTGACAATAACAAATATGATGTTTTGAAGCCATTAAACGAAAAGTTGGCAATAAGAAAATTTTCTGAGGGTATAAAAGGGTCTAGACTTAGCACAATAATTGCAGCTCGAAACTATAGCTCACTAAAGGACGCAATCCAGGCAGCTAAGGATGAGGAGTGTTCGCTGTCACCAGGTGCGAGTACAAGCAACGGCAACGTCATGCATTACTCTGGTAAGTCTTATTCTCACCAAAGAGGGAAGCGAGGTATGTATGACAATAATTATAATGGACGCAGACATCAAGGATATCGAGGACGAGGTGCACAAGGACGAGGTCAGTCGTCGAATAGGTATGCACGTGGGAATAATTACGGTAATCGCGGTAACCGATCAAGATTTTACCATAATTCAGGTTATTTCAGGGGCTCAAACTTTAGAAATAATCAGTCAATACATAATCGTGGTAATACGCGTCAAATTTATTCGGCACAAGCAACTAATGCTAACGAAAATAGCGCCCAAACCCAGTCTGCTCAAGGAATAGACCAAGCAGATAAGTTTTTTCGAGACCCACCCAGAAATACTAGCTTTTAATGGGCAAACTAAATTAGTTACATTTAATTTAGATCATAACCAATTTTTTTGGCTACTTGATACGGGAGCTTCTTTGTCGATTGTACGAAAAGAATGCGTACCACCAGATATGTCAATTTTAGGAAATGACATTTTAGTTAATGGCATAGCAGGACAAATTCGTTCACTGGGTCAAGTTTGTCTTGCATTATCATCGCCGTCATCAGGTGACGTATTTACTCATACGTTTCATGTGTTTAATAATCTACCTATCAAGGCTGATGGAATAATTGGATTAGACTTTTTAAGTAAATACTCGGCTAATATTAATTTAGAGACTAATGTATTAACTTTGAATATAAACGGAAAGATCATTAGAACGAGAATTTTCGATACAACGGAATGCAAATCAGAATTTATCACTGTCCCGGCACGTAGTCAGTCCATTCACTATGAAGAATTAAGTATGAGTTTAAAAGAAGATTGCGTTGTTTGTGCATGTGAATTAGGGAAAGATTTGTTTTTAGCTGGTGCAATAGTGAGGGTAGATAAAAATAAAATACCAATAAATATTTTAAATGTAAGTGAAAAACATATCCGTATTCCTGTTTTTACACCGGTAATGCAGCCCTTAACTGAATATGAATGCTACTCATTTTATGAACAGAAAGCTGACGCAACTAGAGCACAGACTTTGGGTACGTTATTGAAATTACAACATCTTAAATCAGAAGAGAAAACATCAATTGAAGATATTTGTAAAAAATATTCTGATATTTTTCACTTACCAAATGATAAACTATCAACGACAAATATTTATGAACAAAAAATAATACTTAAGCCTAATACTAATCCTACATACGTAAAACCATATAGACTACCACAGCAAATGAAAACAGAATTGAATAAACAAATTAAAAGTATGTTACAAAATGATATCATAGAAGAAGCACAAAGTGAATGGTCTAGTTCAGTTCTACTAGTACCTAAGAAAGGTGACGATAATAATGAAAAGAAGTGGCGTTTAGTAGTCGATTATCGGAAACTAAATGAAAAAATTCAAGATGACAGATTTCCACTGCCAAATATTACTGAAATTCTGGATTCTCTTTCAGGAGCTATCTTATTCAGCCATCTAGATTTACATTCAGGTTATTAACAAGTTGCATTAAACCCTGAAAGTAGAAAATGTACAGCCTTTAGTACTAACACAGGTCAATTTCAAATGAAA
The DNA here is from genome assembly GCA_963859965.1 of Ceramica pisi. Classification (NCBI taxonomy): domain Eukaryota; kingdom Metazoa; phylum Arthropoda; class Insecta; order Lepidoptera; family Noctuidae; genus Ceramica; species Ceramica pisi. The sequence goes on from OY982542.1 coordinate 599,263, forward strand.
CGTATGCCGATGGGGTTAAAAATTTCCCCAAGTGCTTTTAGTAGGGCAATGACTATAGCAATGTCTGGTTTAACTTTCGACAAATGTTTCGTTTATTTAGATGATTTGATTGTTTTTGGACGTAATTTAGAGAGTCATAATCGTAATCTAATGGATGTTTTCGAAAGACTGAGAAAAGTAAACTTAAAATTAAATCCCGCTAAATGTCAGTTTTTAAAGAAAGAACTTTTATATCTTGGTCATGTTGTTTCTGCACAAGGTGTATTGCTAGACCCAGAAAAAATCATAACCTTGAAAAAATATCCCATGCCTAAAAATTCAGATGAGATTAAACGGTTTGTTGCCTTTTGCAATTATTATAGAAAGTTTATTCCTTGTTTTGCTGAAATTACAATACCACTAAATAAGTTGTGCAGAAGAAATGAACCCTTCATTTGGTCAGAAAGCTGTCAAAATTCTTTTGAAAAGTTAAAACAATCTATGACAAGTCCACCAATTTTACAATATCTAGATTTCTCAGATAACAGTAAATTCATATTGAAAACGGATGCTTCAGGAATAGCTATTGGCTCAGTTCTCTGTAATAAAAATATGAAACCGGTTGCTTATGCTAGTCGTCCATTAAACAAAGCAGAGAAAAATTACCCAACAATCCAAAAGGAATTGTTAGCTATTGTTTGGTCAGTCAAGTATTTCAGACCTTACTTGTACGGTAAACATTTCGTTATAGAAACTGACCATAAACCGTTAATATATTTATTTGGGATGAAAGATCCATCAAGTCGTTTGCTAAAATTTAGATTGACACTAGAAGAATATGACTACGAGATAGTGTATGTTAAAGGTAAAAATAATGTCGCTGCTGATGCATTGTCCAGAATTGTGATAACATCAGATGAATTGAAAAGTATGAATAATGATGTAGTAACTGTATTGACACGAGCACAAAAGAAAAGAATGAATGATATGAAGGATGAAAGTAACACAGATTTGAATGAGAGATCTGCAAACTCAAGGTCTGATCAGCCAAGAGTTGTGGAAATTATAAAGAAAACGACCGATTCCGTAGAAATTATTCTAAAAGAAGGTAAACATATAAGAAAATTAATTAAGAACAATAGGATATCTTTGATTGACAAATGTTTTGCATATGAAGAAAAGACAAAGAGTCTATTTATAAATCTTGATTTCCGTTCACATTTTACGCGAGTCGAATTTGTGACAGAATTGAGTAAAATATGTAATAAACTAAATATAAAAGAGTTATAGTATCATAAAAGATAAAAATAATGCTAGCTTTGTTAAAGACTTAAGTCAAGAAATTGAATCAATGAATACTTGGTCCGGACCACGAATTCATGTTTTAAGAGGAGTAAAGAGAATCAAGGAAGATGACGATATTAAGTTTATTTTACATGACTTTCATTTACTGCCCACTAGCGGTCATGCTGGTGTGCGCAGAATGATAAATAACATTAAAAGAAACTTTTGCTGGCCAGGAATAGAAAAGGACGTCCAAGATTTTGTCTCAAGGTGTGAAAAATGCCAAAAGATGAAACATGGTAAGCCTATTAAGGAACCCATGTGTATAACAACTACGGCATCTTATGCCTTTGAAAAAATATTTTTAGATATTATAGGTCCATTGCCTCAAGATTACGAAGGTAATGTATATATATTAAGTCTTCAGTGCGAGTTGAGTAAATTCGTGGAAGCATATCCACTTAAAACTAAGGACACTGTAACTGTAAGTAAAGCTCTAGTAGATAACTTTATCCTTAGGTTTGGACTACCAAAAACAATAGCAACTGACCGAGGTGCTGAATTTATGTCATAAACAATGGAACAGGTTTGTAAGCTTTTAAACATTGATAAAGTATCGTCAACCGCGTACCATCATCAATCTATCGGTTCGTTAGAAAATTCTCACAAAAACTTAGGGGCATTTCTGAGAATTCAATGTAATAATAATCCCCAAACTTGGTCACAGTGGTTAGCTTACTGGTGTTTCAGTTACAATACCACTGTTCATTCAGCAACAAAATATCAACCCTTTGAACTTGTATTTGGTAGACCTTGTAATGTTCCTTCCAGATTATGTAATGAAGTAGAACCATTATACAATCCAGACAATTATTGTAGTGCACTTAAGTATAAGCTACAACTAGCCAATAAAGATGCTAGAAATAATTTAATTTTAAGCAAATGTAACCGCAAATACAATTATTATGATAAATATATGAACCCAATTCAATATAAGAAAGATGATTTAATATTGATTAAAAATGAAACTGGTCATAAATTAGACCCATTATTTGTAGATGTAATGTTAAAATTATGAAAAAGAACAAAACAGACATTATTCACAAAAATCGAACCAAGCCATTTGTATCCTAAATTTCAAATTGTACTAAGATGTAAACAAAAAAAAAAAAAGTTAAGACTTTTTTTTATTTTTTTTAAATAGCCGGAGGTGAAGTGTATAAACTCCTTTAGGTTAAACTATATGTGTTGTGACGTATTACGTTCAATGCGTATACGTAATTAGTTATACCTATGTGTGAGTCAAGTATATTTATTTAATAGACAGTTCTTTAAACTAATTTAGTCGCTAAATACACTTGCAGTAGAACACACGTCTTTTCTTATTAAAATCCCATACAAACCAAAGTGAACCTTATAACAATCATCATATGGTCGTATTCGAGCCGAATGCAGCAACCACGGAGCGGTAAACACCTGGCCGCTTGAACAAAAGAACCGCATTCCACAGCGATAAGGATTCATAGAAAAAATCCTCGTTCTAATGGATTGCTATGAATATGTTTGAAACTAAGTAATTAGCACGACTACGGAAAGTTACCGAGTTTTACGAACATTTCGATTGAAAATTGGTTTATTGTGTAATATAACTAGTGAAACAAGATGAATATTACGAATGAGCAACAGCAATTTCTCGCTATCTTGGAAGATGGTGCTAATTTACTGCAAAAAACTCAAACTAACTTGAAAAAGTGTCCAAAGGGAAGACTGACAAAAGGTTACCTAGAAGCACGTGTGAAAATTATTGATGAGTATTGGATGTCATTCAAGAATGCACATGACGGGTTAGTAAAGATAACACCCAAAGAACAAAAAGGAATTTTGCCGTACTTTTTGAAAGAAGAATTCTATGTTTATGAAGAACTATACAGCTCATTACAAGGTGATTTGAAAGATATGCTCGCATCGTTTACCGAATCAACATCAATGAGTTCGAGAAATTCAAGTATGAACGTGCCATATACATCGCAAAATATAGTGCATTTACCAAAAATAGAATTACCTAAGTTTAATGGAAATTATGAAGGATGGCCGACCTTCAAAGATTTGTTTGCTTCTTTGGTGCATGAAAATAATAACCTCAGTGATGTACAGCGATTACATTATTTAAAAACTAGTGTGAGTGGAGAAGCTGAGGCTTTATTGACCCATATACAAGTGACATCCAGTAATTACGCAACTGCATGGAATGTTTTGAATAAGAGGTATGGTAACAGACGTATAATACTAAATTGCATCATGAAAAGATTATTTTACCAAAGAAAAATGACTTCGCAATCAGCCGTCCAATTAAAAGGCTTGTTAGATACAACTACAGAATGCCTTAATAACATGGAAAATTTAAAAATACCTACGGGCTCTTGGGATCAGGTAATAATATTTCTTCTCGTTCAGAAGTTTGACCCAGAGACACATAAGGGCTGGGAAGAGTATGCCTATAAGGAAGACAGCGAAGCATTACCTACTTGGACGGAATTAAGGACCTTCATGGAGTCCAAGTTCCGTACCTTGGAGTTAGTTTCAGGCGTTGCAACTAATACAAAAGAGAAACAAGTCAAAGAACGCTCTTACCATGTTGCCACACCAAATACAGAGAAAACATGCATCATGTGCAAAGAAAATCACACGTTGTGTCACTGCAAGAAATTTATTGATATGAAACTTGATGAGCGAACTGAATATGTCAAGAACAAACATTTATGTTTCAACTGTCTAGGACTTGGGCACTCTGTAAAGAGATGTAATCTTAAGGTGTCCTGTCAAAAATGTCACCGACGTCATCATTCTTTACTACATGAGACTAAGAACACAGAACCAGCGGCTACACCGAGCACCTCACAACCGCTGGCTTCACAGCATGTAGCAGAAGAGAAGGAAGCAGTTCAAGTGAACACAGTGATCGCGTCGCACCATACAACTAGACATGGAATAGCACTGTTAGCGACCGCTATAGTGAAAGCAACAAATGCAAATGGTCAAATCATTTCACTACGCGCGCTGATAGACCAGGGTTCTCAAGCTACATTCATAAACGAGAAAGCGACTCAACTATTGAAACTAAAGAGACAACATTTCAAAGGGAGTGTTGTAGGAGTGGGATCTTCGAGAACAGAGATCAAACATGTGGTACAGCTTAATATAAGATCACAGTGGGACCGTAACTACAGTTTACCGATTCAAGCCTACGTGATGTCGAAACAACTAACCACTAAGATACCCACCAAAACAATTGTCAATCAATCATGGCCTCACATCGACGGACTTAACTTAGCTGATCCGAGCTATTTAACACCTGGTTCTGTAGATCTGTTATTAGGAGTGAAGGAATATGCACAGATTATACAGCCAGAGCTGATAAAAGGTCCACCAGGGACTCCAACTGCACAAAAAACAAATCTGGGTTGGATTATTTTCGGAGATATCTATGAAAAACCACAAAACGATACCTACCTTGTGATGCATCACCAAGTCGACGTTGATGAAATTTTGAAATCGATATGGGAAATAGAGATTGACAAGGACAGACATTTAACAAAGGAAGATAAGATTTGCGAAGATATCTACCAGAAAACCACAACTAGAAATCACGAAGGAAGGTACATAGTCAAGTTACCGTTCAAAACTTACAGTCCACAACTTAATCAAACGAGCACAAGTACAAAGCCACAAACTTCTGAAGGAAACACAAAGGAGATAGCCAAACAAAGATTCTTGCAACTTGAGCGGAAGTTTAAGAAGTCATCAGACCTGAAAAAAGAATACACAAAAGTCATTAATGATTATATAGAACAAGGACATATGGAAAAGATACCTGAAAGAGAAAAGGAAACAATATCAGTTTACTTACCTCATCACGCTGTAGTTCGTACTGACAAGGAGACATCTCGAACACGCGTTGTCTTCGATGCTTCCTGCAAAGGCACAAACAACATTTCACTAAATGAAGAACTATTGGTAGGTCCACAGCTGCAAGATGACTTAAGAAATCTTCTAATGAAGTGGAGAATGAAGCGTGTCTGCTTCATGGCCGATATCAAACAAATGTATCGCCAAATATTGGTAACTCGTGAAGACGCAGACTTCCAACGCGTTATCTGGAGACCCGATGAGGATGATGAATTTCAAGAATACCGTTTGCTGAGGGTCACATTCGGCACAGCGTCTGCACCGTATTTAGCTGTAAGAACACTCCACCAAACAGCCGATGATGAAGGAATAGATGAACCACTCGCTGTGCAATCCATCAAGGGTAATTTTTATATGGATGACTGGCTTGATGGAGCTGATGAAACCGAAGCTGCTGTTTCTCTAGCTAAAACTGTCACAAACATACTACAAAAAGGCGGTTTTCAACTCACAAAATGGTCATCAAATGATATAAATTTCATGAAATCGATAGATGAAGAAAAAAGATCAACCAACGCACATATTGATATGAATCTTGACGGAACAATAAAGGCATTGGGCATCGTATGGAACCTGAAAACAGACACATTTCAATACAATCTAACTTTACCAACATCTGAAAGTACTAATGTAACAAAACGAAGTATTTTATCTGACTTACAAAGACTTTTCGATCCACTTGGTTGGATTGCACCGAGTACAGTAATGGCAAAAATACTGTTACAGAAACTATGGCTCGAAAAGGTGAATTGGGATCAGAACGTCAGTGAAGTATTACGTGAAGAATGGAATCAGATAAGAGCAGATTTTGCAAGTGTAAATAATGTACAAGTGAACAGATGGCTTGGTACCACGGAATCAAACAAAACAAATATACATATACATGGATTTTGTGATTCTTCGATACGAGCCTACGCTGCAGCGGTATACCTAAGAATTGAAAGAAATGGTAAGGTTCAAATAAACCTCATTGCTGCTAAAACAAGAGTAGCACCCCTGAAAACAATATCTTTACCAAGACTAGAGTTGTGTGGTGCATTACTTCTCTCTAAGCTCATGAAACAAATTGGGCTAGCTTTGAAAGTACCAACTACAGATATGTATGCATGGACAGATTCCTCTATAGTTATAGCATGGCTATGTGGAGATCCGAATCGATGGAAAACGTTTGTTGCCAACCGCGTCGTCGAAATTGTAGAAAACCTAAGTCACAATCGTTGGTATCATGTACAATCGAATGATAATCCCGCAGACTTAGCTTCTCGAGGAATGTTGCTGTCCAAACTAAAGAAATGTGACTTGTGGTGGAGAGGCCCAGGATGGTTATCTGAAAAAGAAATAAAAATTAGTAAACCAGAAGTAATGACAACAGAGATAGAAATTAAAACAAAGAAACTTATTACTCACCTCAGCACGGAAGAACAAGAAAAATCCATAACTACACAATTTGAGAATTTCAACAACTTATCAGAATTACTGAAGGTTGTTTGTTACTGCAAAAGGTTCTTGAACTGCAAGGTCAATGTGAACAAAAATAAAGAAATAACTACGCAAGAATTAGAAGTTGCACTGACCATTTGTATAAAAAAAGCTCAAGAAGAAGAATACCCGGATGAAATAGAAAGATTAAAGAAAAATAAACAAGTGAAAAGGAGAAGTCCGCTGCGATTCCTCAACCCTTATCTTGATAACAGACATGTCCTTAGGGTGGGCGGTCGCCTCAGACACGCAAACTTACCTGATGAAAGAAAACATCCAATTATTCTCGGAAATAAAAATACATTGACGCCTCTGATTATAGCTGACGCACACCTTAAGACACTCCACGGAGGAATTCAACTGATGTTATGTTATCTACGTTCAAAATACTGGATTTTAAAGGCAAAATCAATGGCTAAGAAATATGTTTACAAATGCCTCATTTGCGCTAGACTTAGTGCTACTACTAGAGCTCAAATTATGGGAGATTTACCCGATCAGAGAGTGACTCCCTCAAGGCCATTTTTGAATAGTGGTGTAGACTTTGCGGGACCCTTTCAGATTTTGCTATCTAAAGGCCGAGGAAACAGGACATCAAAGGCTTACGTTTCTATCTTCATCTGTATGTCCACGAAGGCAATTCATATTGAGCTTGTAAGTGATCTTAGCTCAGAAGCGTTTATCGGCGCTTTTAGACGCTTTGTTGCCAGGAGAGGCAAATGTAGTCACCTTTGGAGTGATCAAGGACGTAACTTCGTGGGAGCCAACAAAGAGCTGCGAGATGCCTGGAAAGAAGCAAGCTTAGAGTTTACTGGAGGAATTGCAGAAACACTAGCCACAGAAGGTACTCAATGGCATTTTATTCCCGCTTACAGCCCTTCTTTCGGTGGATTATGGGAGGCCGGGGTCAAATCTATAAAATTTCACCTGAAAAGAATTATCACAACTCACCTGACATATGAAGAGATGACGACGATACTCTGTCAAGTGGAAGCCTGCTTGAATTCCCGTCCGTTATGTCCCATGAACGACACTGATCCAGACAACACGAACCCACTCACACCAGGACATTTCTTAATTGGAGAGGTACCTATTGTTGTACCATCACCTGATATGAAGGACATAAGACTGTCCAGCTTAGCTCGCTGGCAACATACACAGAAAATTGTTCAAGACTTCTGGCGGCGATGGCAGGATGAATATTTATCCAGACTTCAACAGCGTCCCAAGTGGCATAAAATAGAAGACGAATTTAAGATCGGAGATGTCGTCTTGATAAAAACTGACAACTTGCCACCTGGAAAATGGTCATTTGGACGAATCGTCGATAAGCATCCTGGTCCAGACGGTCTAACGAGGGTGTATAGTGTCAAAAGTGGTAGTTCCGTAACAAAAAGAACTGTTACAAAGTTATGTCCATTGCCTATCAATGGAACCTAATATTTGTATTTATTATTTGTCGACTCACACTGATTTGTTTTTAAAATAGGCTTATTAGTTTGTTGATACTAAATTGTTTCATGCATGGTAGATATTAATATTATCCACCGCCACCTAAAGATTTATATAACGTTGTTTAGTTCATATATTTTGGTAATTGTTTCTTTAAAAGACCTATAGGCCTTTTGGTGGGCGGTATGTTGTGACGTATTACGTTCAATGCGTATACGTAATTAGTTATACCTATGTGTGAGTCAAGTATATTTATTTAATAGACAGTTCTTTAAACTAATTTAGTCGCTAAATACACTTGCAGTAGAACACACGTCTTTTCTTATTAAAATCCCATACAAACCAAAGTGAACCTTATAACAATCATCAATATGTATGCTTCTTTATAATAGGTGTCATATGATATATGCTTACCTAGCTTTTACCTTGATTTACTTGTTTTTATGATTATTATATTATTGGCAGCCAACCTGACTTGTCATTGACTACACCCTTACAACTCCAATCATCTCAAGCAGACTCTTACTGACTAAAACCCATCCGTGTTCCTCGCGCTACGTGAAGCTTAAGAGAGGGTCGGAACACTCCCTTAAGCTTCACCTAGGGCGGGAAGAGTCATATGAATTTTTCACATCCTTAGAAAAAAAGTTCCACACCAAAAAAAAAGTGCTCTCATACAGGTAAGAGCACGAACTCCTTGCGTAAACCTATATTTCTCAATGCGTGACTCGTGAAGTTTCATGTGAATTCAGGTCCCAGTACTATTGACGTACTGCCATGTACTGTCAGGGTATGATGGAGTTCCAACCCACGCACCCACTCGGTAACCGTGGTTAACGTTGAAACCACAGACATAGAGGTCTATCCATAGACATAATAATATTTCTGTGGGTCTATCTATAGCTGTGGTTGAAACACATTAGTCTTAACAGTGACAATCAACATCAAAACCAAGATACAAGCAGTATTTTTGACAGATTGCGACTATCATAAAGTTCCTTTAGGAACCGGGAAAGGCTCCTCTGTTCAAAAACAAACTAGTTATAACCGCTTTGATATAGTGTGAACCAACTGCGGCTAAATTGATAGCCATTCGTATCTGCTTTGGAGATACCTGGTGACGAAGTTATCAGGTCTATGTTGGTAATTTAGCATATTATTATTATCTTGGTACCTATCTCAAGAGTTGATGACCTTGCTGAATTGCGATTATTGAGCCGATAAGGTCGCGTTTCTTTATCTCTCAATATCTTACAGTCATTCATGTATGTAGGTAATTCATGGAGTTCGTTATTGAAGAGTTGGTAGCCGAGTGCCTATGGTTTCAGCGTTATTATTCAAACACTTAATTTTTCAAGCAATAGATATGTTCGAATTTGTCTCGATGTATAAAGGTTGAATCTTTTAAATCTTTAACTCTTTTGGTTGACTCTAACATTGTGGATGTCGGTCCCATATTCTCGCACCTCACATTTAGAAAATTAATTCTGTTAATATCTTAAAACCGTCTGTGACAGATAGACAGACTAACTTCCAGACAGACACTTCATTCGGACGTGAGTAAGTACATACTTTAGGTACTATACCGACTTTATATTACTTTTTACACATGTTTGGTACTTGTCACCTATCATCTGAGAGATGTTCAAGTGTCACACATAGCTATTAAATCTTCTGAAGAGACACGAGGAGAGATTATATTATAACGCTATATAATACCCAGTGTCCTTATTCAAAACGATTAATATTGATCCTGTTTATGGAAACGTTTATTGTACCGTTAGATTCCCAAAGCCGTCGCAGATCACTTGACTATTACAATAGGGAAGCTGTATTTTTTTTTCTAGGATGGGAAATAATCACATGACTCCATTCGCTCTGGGCGAAGCAGAAGGGAGTGACAAACTTTTACTGACTAAAAGCCATCCGTGTTCCTCGGAAATTTGGTGTAGTATATAGAGTATTAGTATATACTGGACAAAAAATTACGTTTAAAAGTGAAAATTACAAGTGATTTACAAAATAAAATAAAAATAATTTATTAGTCGATGAACCAGTCATGCATCCAGCCAGACCCTTTATTCCCGGTCGTCCCCACCGGGTACGAATGGGAAAAAAATTTTCGTTCCTCCCCAGTGGTGACGATTGGAACTTTTTATTTCCCACTCGTTCCGCTATAGACCGAGAGTTAAAATGCAGTAATGGAGATTTCAATAACAGATTGCACGGATTGTTAAAATGTTTTAATTACGACTTTCTGACCAAGAGTGAACAACGTTTTCGATTAAAAATAATTTAAAAAGACTGAATCACAGGTAATTAACGAATTTACAATAATTCCCTCAAAATTATGCATCACAGATAATCAACTTAATACACAAATGCTTACAGTTTTAAGGTGCGTATCACAGATAATCAACTTAATAAAAAGATCCAAACGTCACCACTGGGGAGGAACGAAACTTTCTTTTTCCCATTCGTACCCAGTGGGGACGACAAGGTGGGGACAACCGGGAATAAACGAGGTCAAGGTACATCTAATGGAAAAACCTAACACTTTGCCCGGTCTACTATGGATAACATCCAGGACCACGATTATTTTTCGCTGACTACGTAGCCAACCAGTACAGCAGCAGGTTCTTTGGCCTTGAAATCTTAGTAACTAGTTAGGAGTCACCCACCTCGCCCACAATAGTGTCGTGGCTCTCATACACCCAGGAGTTGCAGCGCTTGGTCTGGTTGGGGCTGAAGCTGGAGGGAGCGCACTCCTGGGCGGTGGGCACCAGGCGCTCGCAGCGGGCCCCCGTGTCCGGCAGGGCCCAGGGGCCCCAGCTGCCCGTGATGTACTCCGGGGGAGACGACTCGCATTCTGGTACCGCACATCTGGAAGACAGTTTTTTTGGAATAAGGTTTTTGTTGTTAATGACGGAGTGATAAATGTTAAACACCTGACAAATTTGACAACTGTTTACTCGCTTCAATACCAATTTAGCACCCTTTCGGGCTAGGTACATCTGCATACCTACATACTATGTCTGACAAATCCATTTCTTGTAAATGTCAGTACTATGGAGCCATTTACATGTGGGTAATTAATTTAACATTTTGTTAGTAAACTTGTTTGACATAATAGAGCGTGGTAGTTGAGAGCTTGTCATGCTCACACAAACGTTTCGCTGATGGTGGCGCGTGTGTTGGGTGATTTGGTTCCCTTCAAAATGGTTGAGCTAGATGGTGCTGATACACGCGTCATGTTCGTGAACGGGCGCCGTCAGTTGAGACTGGTCATCTCTTACCTGCCACTGGTTTATTTTTTAATCTGTACTTTTTGAATTGTTTTTTATACTTTTTTGTTCTTTGCATTGTCCTCACTTAAAGAAGCAATCAAAGATAATGTTACCATGATTTTTGTACTAACTACATCAATTGATTTAAAAGAGTGTCCGTGGAGTTTCTTGCACTTTCTTCTCCATAGAGATCCACGCTTTGGAACGTGCAAATAGCTTCATCATCTTTTTTTTTTGGACCGACCGACCTTGACATTTTGACAATACAAAAGTGCCTGTAAATGGTCTAATTGAAATAAATGATTGAGTAAAACTAATTTTTTTTCTCTACGAACAACAATATACTTAGTCCATTCTGTTAGTAAAACACCTTATAACTTGTTTTAGTACTTACACCAAAAAGGATAAAATAAAGTACTTATGACCCCAAACCCCGAAATGTTACCTGCGACGTGTCCTTGAAAACACGTTTAGGTAAATTAAGTGGAAGGAAAAGTTTGAATTTTACATTGTCTCCGCAATTTGCACAAGTGGTAGATACTACAATGTAAGTAAGTAGGTAAGTACGTCATACGTATCATCTGTACATAGACATAAAATATATTGATTAAACTTGTCTTAAAATGAAAACCTAAAAAAAAAACAGCAACGACATACCTACTGCATCCCTGAAATTGTGAAATAACTCGACGACTATTAATCTTATTTATATATATTCCAGTTTAAAAATATTACAAAAAAATTTCAGCCTCCTTGTTGTTATCTATGCCCGTTAGTTTATTTAATTTATAAATGTTAGATTTTGACAAAGTGATATGTAATAGACATGATACTGGCAACATATTAGCACAGTCTCAGACTATCAGCAAATACCGACCGTACATTGTAACTATCATTATTTGAACAGTAGGTATTCTTTCCTTTGTTTTCATTAAATACCTAGAATAAAATACACAGATAAAGTTTGTTTATTAATCAAATCCATCTAGGTGTATATTTATTACTGTCTCTATTCGTTGAAACATGCGATCTAGGTAACCATATCAATAAAGAAATATATTGAACGTACTCGACATATCCAGCCTGCAAGGCAGCAAGCGGGTTAACAATACGATAACAACATAAAATATCGTACGGGTCCATTTAGTTAAAACGAAAAGCAACAAGCATAATACATAGGTAATTAAGTGGCTAAAATCTGTTTTGTGACACAAAGAAAATTCAAATGAAATAGATATAAAACTATTAATTAGTTAATAGTTAAAAAACGGGGCATTTCTCCTTCATCAGTCATGGGCATTTTCGGAACATCGAAAGTGATAGCGAACAAGATGAATTACTTACTGGTCTTTGTATAGGAACAATTGTCCTGGCGAGGGATTATAAGGAAGCTCATGGACCAAGAGAAGGAAAAAACAAATTAGCGAACAATAGGCCATTAACTGATACTGCGACGTACATATTTAATACCTACTTGATTTTGAAATAAGGACGGTGTTGGTGACAAAGGACTATACTATGTTGTTGCAATTGAATGAATTCATGACCTATGAGTGAGAGCACCTGGATTAACGGGGGTCACCGTTCAAGATGACAATATGATAAGGGTCCAAATCAATGAAGAAGGAAGAGCAAAGAGGAAGAGACCGACAACCGAATGATCCTTCACCCAAATGTTCCGTTTTTCAGTACAGAAGTTCGGAGCCCTAAAAAACTGTTGATTTAATAAAAGGGTAAGGTATATGAAAAAAGGGAGTCAGTGATATCACGAGGGAATTGCAAAAGAAAACAAATTGCACCGTTAGGATCGGTGTCGTGGGACAAGGACTTAAAAATGATGAAGGAGATCTAAGCGCTAGACTTTTACTAATCATCATCATACACACAAAACACACCACTACACTACGCTACAAATAGTTAGCGTCTAACAAGGATAGGATAGGTCAAGGATATTAACATCATGACAGTACCTTGTCAATACATTTACGAAAACATTATGTATGTTCGGAAAAATCTTCATCTTTTTAACAAGATTAGTGACAGGCATAATTTTAATACGAGAAATAGGAACAAATTAGATCAACCCCGGTTCAGATTAGCTAAAGTACACACTTCTTTTATGGGGTACTGTGTTAAATTTTATAATAAAATACCAGTTGATATTCTCGAACTGAATGAGAGAAAATTTAAAGCATGCATAAAACGCACACTATGTAGTAAAGCATATTATAAACTGGAAGATTATATCCTCGATAAAAATGTTTGGCTAAATGCCGGTCCTGCTCCACAGTCACAGCCGCGGGGGTCCACTAGTTAGGTTTTAATGTCTGGAAGAGATGCTCACCCTCTTTTTTTGTTTTGTAGTTTATTTTATTTTTTTGTTTTGTACTCATAATACAATAATTTAATTTTTTTTTTCTTTATAATAATGCTGTTTTATAGTAATTGAATTGTTTGTTATACATCTTTCATTACTTGGTCATTGACAACCATAGTTTTATGTAAAGTAGAAGCATTTTTTCAAATTTTGTAAATGTGAGTACCATGGGGCCATTTACATAATATTTATGTGATTAGTTTACTTGTTTGACATGAACGAGCATGGTGATCGAGAGCATGTCATGCTCACTCAAATGTTTTGCTGATGGCGGCGTGTGTGTTGGATCATTCGGTTCCCTTCAAAATGGTTGAGCTGAATGGTGCCGATACATACGTCAGGTTCGTGAACGGACGCCGTCAGTGGAGACTGGTCATCTCTTAACCACCACTGGCTTATTTTCATCTTTATATTTAAGTTGTTGCTTTAAGTTTTTTTTATTTTGCATTGTCCTCACATGAAGAAGCAAGTACATGTAACTAAGATTTTTGTAAAACATCACATGATTTAAAAGAGTGTCCATGGAGTTTCTTGCACGTTCTTCTCCATAGAGATCTACGCTTTGGAACGTGCAAATAGCCTCATGTTTTTGACTGACCGACCTTGACATTTCAAAAGTGCCTGTAAATGGTTTATTTGAAATAAATGCTTTGAATTTGAATTTGAAATTTCTAGAACGAGTTCAAAAACGCTTTGTTTGGCATTTGGCTTTTTCTGTGGGTATTGCTAAAAAAGTGCGTTCTTACAGAGAAAGATTGAAATTGTTACATGCACACCTTGGAAGAACGAAGGTGTTTGAACGACGCGATGTTTGCTGGTAAACTCTTGAAGGGAAACATCGACTCACCGCCACTGCTTGCACTCATCAACTTTCGTGCTCCATCGAGGATTCCGCGCAAACCCATTTCTCCATTTCGTCCTCCAATGAGAGGAACGGTGTTGGGATCTAACTCCCCATGTGCTAGGTTTTGTAGGGTTTCGAATGGTTGTAGTGATCTGGTTCATTTTCACTTTGATCCTCTCAGCAAGCAAAAACGTATGTTTCTAAAATATATTTCAGACTTGAAGTAGATTTGTTGAGGCTGTGTTTACGGAACTTGTCAAATAAGTAAATCATGATCTTAATGTTTAGTAGGACTATATGTTACAATATAGAGTTTACTTGCACAATACGTAGCTAGCAACCAATGTTATGCTAATGACTTATCTTGGTTTTCTTCTTGTTCATGTGGTGTTTACCTTTAAGTAATTGTTGCACTGTGTCAAGTTTAAATGCATGTTGTTTTTTTTTAGATAAGTGTAAACAATTGTTGGTAGACCTAATAAATAAATAAAATAAAATATCAGGCGAAAGACGTTCACTGGCCGCCACAAGCGTCGTCACAACAACCGGTCCTGTCTCGCATCCATCGGCTACCCGCGACCCTCACCAGGTCATCGGTCCGTCTTGTCATCTAGCTCGAAGGATCGCTATACTGAAGTGGCAGTGGGCAGGGCTCATTGCTCACAGAACAAATGGTCGATGGGGCCGAAAAGTTCAAGAATGGCGACCGCGTACCAGAAGACGCAACGTTGGAAGGCCTCTCACAAGATTTTTAATAATCCTATGAAATAATGGTTCCTACGTAAATCAAGTATTATCGTGATATCAGTGGCTTGTCTGAATTCTAACATCCAGACCAACAAGTTGATCCTACCTATTTTCACAATTTCACAGAACAGGTTTCAATAAACGTTAAGGACGTTTACTGAAACCTGTTCTGTGAAATTTTGGCAAACCAAATACTTATTTTTACTTTATCATCTCTTTTAATTATTCAGTAACATCTCATAGATCTACTAGCAGAGGAACAATTACCGTGTCTTTTATGTCGATGAGGAAAAATGTGAAAAGAATCATTTCATTTGTTAGTCTAGGTCACGACAACAAGCGATTGAGTGGCCATTTTGCAAGTCGTACGGAAGTTAATACTTATGTTAAGTATTGAGGAAAAGTGATCCGTTTCTTTGCGCATATCCTCATTGTCCTTTTTTTTACTATTAATAGGCATACGTTTGACCACCATGTCACCTGATGGTAAGCGATGATGCGGTCTAAGATGGAGCACGCTTGCCTAGAAGTCACCTATTCACTCGTTGACTCACAAATCACTCTACACACTACTGTCTATTCACTCTTTAATTTCACTATTAAAAGTAGAAAATCTAGTGGAACTCTGTACAGTTCAGAAAATTGCAAAAGAGTTGTGTACAATTAAATACTATCTATATGTACGTACTATATGATATATGTATAGTTAAGAAAACGTAAAGTATTAATATGGTATAATATAAGCAAAAGTTGCGGTTTACGATTTATGACGTACTAGCTGTTGCCTGCGACTTCGTCCGCGTGTATTTCGAAAAGTATACACACATAGCGATGTAAGATTGATACGATATGATATGATATACAAACAGTCAATATCTGGCATTGCTTGAACCCTCTCAGAATTAGGAACTTGTTTATGACGTATTGTACATCATATATTTTTTTTAGTTTTATCATTCTCTTATTTTAGAAGTTTAGTTACGGGGGGGGGGCACATTTTACAACTTTGGAAATGTTTCTCGCGCAAACTATTCAGTTTAGAAAAAAAATATAGTGGAAACCTCAATATCATTTTTGAAGACCTATCCATAGATACCACACGCATGGGTTTGACGAAAAAAAAATCGAGTTACAGTTCTTAGTATGGGGAACCCCGAATTTTATTGTTTTTTTTTTTTCAATTTCGTGTGAAAATCTTATTGCGGTTCACAGAATACATCTACTTACCAAGTTTCCACAGCATAGTTCTTAAAGTTTCGGAAAAAAGTGGCTGTGACATACGGACGGATAGACAGACAGAAAGACATGGACACCCTAAAAAGGAACTTAACTCGTCATTTCATACGATGTGTAGTTTTACACAGCTAGTGCTTAACCGTAGTCATTTATAGTTAGGTACCTTCTTAGTTAAGATTTTTTGTTCTTTAGTGATTTCTACCGACCAAAAACAAAAAAAAACACGAATCGTAATCATTGTTTAATGTCGTAATCACAATTTTCGTTTACCTTGGCATAAGTAAGCAGCTTCTTAACAAATATCTCAGCAACCAGCCGTGATACTGTACTTGAATATCTTCTTAACCCAAATAAATAGTCTACTTCACAACTACTATTGTCAAACCTGTCACAGATGGCCTTGAAACATTGTTATCTACATATTTATCAGTAACAACTAAAATATCCAAAACAAATAAATAGTCCATTTCACAATTACTATTGTCAAACTTTTCCAGATGCTCTTGAAACATGTTATCGACATATTTATCAATAACAACTAAAGTATCCAAAACAATGTCAATAACAGATACCTCTTAACAAAAAAACTAGTCTGTATTAGTTTTAAGCTTCAGTGGTATCTATAGATAATGTGAAATATTTATCTTAAACTTTAAAACTGCGCCGTTCAGTAAAGCCGGACAGGCTTTCATCGCAGGTCATGGTTTGACGTAAGTAGTTCATTTCCAAAGTTCTCCCCTACGGTTGCTTCCAAGTTTGCAGAAGGGAGTCAACATAGTAGAAGGTTCATCAACATGAAAATACTAAACCTTACGTTTTTGTCCACCGTCCTACTAAATATCCCAGTAAAATTTAAAATGAAAAGGTTTAGTTTTAAGTTTATCGAAGTCTGTATTAGACTTACGGCCGAACCCAATAACCTAACTATCACCAGCAGTGCTATTCTGTAACAACATTTTCGTGTCTCGACAGCGGAATCCGAGGTGAGTTTCAAATTCGTATAAATATAAGACCTTATGATGTGTGAAATAAAGTTCACTTTGTAAGCTTAGTCACTCAGGTGAAGTCGATATCGAAATGGTTATTTACAGAATAGACTAGCAGATTTGGCATACTGGAGATAGCAATACAAATGAAACAATATGAAAATTATATAGGTTCTCTGTTGTTTCATTTGTTTTTCTATCTATAGTATGTGATAGATAGGATATTGGTTTCGGCCGTTAATATTTAAATGTCATGTTTTGTTTTTACCTACAATGTTTTCAGTGATTTTAATTTAATATAATGTATGGACCTTGTCTGAAGTAAATAAATGAATTGAATTTAATTAGACAAACATGGTCTTTAACGACTGAATGAATCTGGATTATTTTTGTCACACGTGCAAACTTTTTATTAAATTAGGACGTAACACACTGTTCAAATTATGTGGTTTGGTTGGTATTGAGTTCCGTCCTACTATAGGCATAGGAGGATCATCGGCTGACTGGTCGAATCGAAGCTCCAAAGTTGATCATCGACGCCGAGTTGCTAACCTGTCGGTTTTCTATCGGTTGCATTTTGGGGAGTGTGCGACGGAATTGCATTATTTATTTCCGTCAAGCCCGTTCGATCATCGGACCACAAGATGAACAGCGATACGCCACCGTTACATAGAGGATATCCCACCCACACGCATAATACGTTTTTGAACACATTCAATGTGCGTACAGCTAAGGAGTGGAATTCCCTGCCTGAGTCTGTGTTTCCTGATAGTTACAACCTGGGAGTCTTTAAGTCGAGAGTGAATAGGTAACTTCTAGGCAAGCGTGCTCCAGTTTAAACCGCATCATCGCTACTATCAGGTGAGATATTGATAAAACGTATGCCTATCAATAGTTAAAAGGTATATACGTGGGATACAGAAACTCAAGAACCCTCATGAAAAGTATTCATAATCCATAAGAAAGTTAGGCGTTCGAGGAAGTCATAACATAACAACTATGACCTTCAGCGAATGAGGAAGACGAAGAAACAAAGGGAGAAAAAGATACTTTACACATTACGTAGATTTCTCGGAACTAAAAATAGAACAAGGAACTGGTGACCTGGTTGTAACAGAACTCGGCCAGGACTACAATGCGCCAGCAGGACGAACAGGATGCACTCGTTTAACATACTCCTAACAAGAAAAGTGCTGTTTATTAGCAGGAAGACAAACTGATTCATAGTGCAATTAATAGCTTCACTTTCATAGCTAAGAAAACTACTGCTAGGTGAGTTTTTAAAGACAAGAAAGAAAAGGCTAAGGTTAATGAAAGACCCATTCTAAATCATAGGAATGCCATACGGGAGATGATGCTGTAGGTAATCACAGAATTCAGGACAATCAAAGCACAGTGAACTTAACTGGCAGGTTCATCTTTTTAAAGAAGTCGGTGTGATGTTGCATAAAACACTTAATTAAATGAGAAGAAAAATAACGAAGGAAAAACTATGGACACTGTTTTATGTAACCTTAAGTTCTTAACTAACTTCATGTCTGTACTTGCAATGAGCAATTACTACCTGCATAGCTCTACTCGGTTTCAGGGAATCAAATCACATCACGTGATCGGTACCAAGATTTCCTTGTAATTTCTATCCTTAACAACATAAATTTATTAATTACACAACTTAAATTACTGAAAGAAGAAGATCCATTGTGTGTATCTGATCACTCCAAGTCAAATGACATAACTTTTCATAAAATCTACGAGGATGAGATAAAACGACGGAATGTGTTATAAATAGAAGATCGGACCAAAAATTAATAGATATTGACAAGACAGCTGAAGGGTCTCCCTATCTATATAATAATCTTAGATAGACGAGCGATGATAACCTTAAACCTAACGCACAAACATACAATATATAGCGATTAGAAATATATGGACTATCTACCCATCGATGGTTTATGAAAAAGCCATAAATTGCCCAACGGCACCCGAAAACCAATATCCTAGAGTAATTATTAATAACAGGCAGACATCCAAATTGTTTGTATTATCTGCTGCTCACGCATGTTCATCATAGAAGTTATGAAGTGTCGGACATTATCGACTGCCGCCGGTAGACAGCGATGCGTGAATGATAGCGTATCAGCGAATCAGTGGCGTGCTACCAGCTTATTATACACGTGTTCGTATACTAATCCTGAATGATAGTCCTCACACGAACTTCCTATGTCATCTGTAACATCTGTGATATTATCAGGTTGTATTGTTCGTGATCGGGTGACGGCAGTTATGGCTAGTGTGCGGTCCTAGGACTGCTCATCTCTTAGCTGCTACGGCTTATTTAATGTTCTCGTTCTTCTTCTCAGAGATCCATGCTTTGGAATGTGCTAGCTTTATTTTTAGGGTTCTGAACATCCGTGAAAGACGGAACCCTTATAAGATCAAATGCAAGAGCTTACTGTGAAGGTTTTAACTAAATTTTTATTCTTATCTCCGAAACTACTAATCCTAGAAATCTATACTATATATATCTATACTAATATTATAAAGCAGAAGAGTTTGTTTGTTTGTCTGTTTGGTTGAACGCGCTAATCTCAGGAACTACTGGTCCGATTTGAAAAATTCTTTCAGTGTTAGATAGCCCATTTATTGAGGAAGGCTATAGGCTATATATCATCACGCTACCAGACCAATAGGAGCGGAGCAATAATGGAAAATGTGACGCAGACGAAGTTGCGCGGGTCAGCTAGTATTATTATATAATATTTTAAAACAGAAGAGTTTGTTTGTTTGTTTGGTTGGTTGAACGCGCTAATCTCAGGAACTACTGGTCCGATTTGAAAAAATATTTCAGTGTTAGATAGCCCATTTATCAAGGAAGGCTATAGGCTATATATCATCACGCTACCAGACCAATAGGAGCGGAGCAGTAATGAAAAATGTTACGCAGACGACGTTGCACGGGTCAGCTAGTTTGAAATAAAAGCAGATAACAGTTCTATACCTAAAGATTACAGGAGCACCTATAAGAAGTCTGTAGTGTTATAATGTCATGTTAAAACAAATAAATTGGTTCGGAACCCTTTGCACGCGAGTCCGACTCTCACTTGACCAGTTTTTCTATGTGACCCTTTCCTTGACAGTTCAAAGAGCAAACAAATGATTTTATTTAAAAAAAATAGTTTGACTTCCTATTGCTGCGAGATTCTGGAATAGCTTCCTTTATCGTTTTCAGAACAGTCGTAATCTTTCTGATGATGTTCCAGACTTTACCTACTTATTTTCTCACTAACAAAATATATAGGATCGATAGCGTAACCTACCTACGTATTTTGAACTGTACGAATATCTGCTAGCTTGGATCTTAGGACTTTTAGAGCTGTACCTACTTCAGTTTCATTAGTCCGAGTCAGATCATCGCCCTCAAAAGAAACAGGGACGTTGGAATAGGTCAGTTAGAATACCTAATAAACAGAAAGTGTTCCGTGTGGGGACACTTCTAGGTAATACACTAGTACTATAAATGGGCCACTTGGCATAGGTACAGGAAGGTCAATTTAATGTTATTAAGCCAGTTTGTCCTATTTCCACGCCTGCTGTATCAACGTCATACGTGCAAAGATTACGACGGTGCAGACCGATAGAAGCCTAGTGGACGATAAATGAAAGCAAATTCTTGCACAGATTTATTGATTAATTGATTGCTTGTTATTGGATCGATTATTCAAAATGCGTTAATGTCTTTAAGTCGTTTTAATATTAAGCTTATACTTCACGTGTTCCGAGATAAGAAACAACAGCCCCCAACTGTAGAGGCGGTCGCACAACCGATTGAAAAACCTGCGTTCGTTTCTCAAAGAAATGTCAAAGAGTTGTCATGAATAACAATGGATAAAGTGAGATGTGAGTACATTAGAGGTAGTTTAAAGTGGAGCCAGTGACTGAAATATTAAAAGGGAATCGCTAGTCTTGGTGTAGTAATGTTAAGAGGAGGGATGAAATACATGTCAATAAAAGATGGAGAGGGAGAGGTGTAAGACCAAAGAAAAAATGTATGTATTGCGTGAGTAGCGATATTAAAGAAAAAAAGCTGATAGGACAGAATGGATGACAAAAACGTGTTGCGCCGACCACAAGTAACATGGGATAAGGGCAGGATGATGATGAACCCGCGGTCTGGAGATACAAACACTTTCGGAAGGTTAACACTTGTTGCCCTTAACACCTCCATAAATAGGTATTTTTGTA
Source organism: Ceramica pisi (assembly GCA_963859965.1). Lineage (NCBI taxonomy): Eukaryota > Metazoa > Arthropoda > Insecta > Lepidoptera > Noctuidae > Ceramica > Ceramica pisi. Next base: position 621,142 of record OY982542.1, read on the forward strand.
GGAATTTGTATATATTATGCAAAACAACAGTTTTATGCAGTAGTTATCCTTTAGGCAGACACACTGCGCTGGATAATATTAAGAAGGTTAACGATCTGTTGAAGATCAACAGGATTGAATCAGCCGGGAGTCGCCTTGTAAGAGCTACTGTTATTTATTTTTCTCAAACATGCTTGGTTTGAGCATTATTTTGACAACCTTCTTCGAGATTTATCGAAATTGATGTACTGCCCAAATACATGCGAGCAGCGGCCGGCAAATTTATATGAAAATCCATATCTGTCGTGATTTAGCGGCCAAATAAATTACATAGTAAATTCATACCTGTCGTGTAGTTTAAAAATGGAACGATATTTTACTCCGTAACATGACAACCATGGAGGTAACTTATCAGGTTTTATTTAAATTTCGAACTGGCTTGCAAATAGTAAGCTGTTCATTGAAAAAAAAAATGATCTCTTTAACGCGGGAAAAATTATTAGTTGAACGTCATTGATTTTGAAAAGTAAAAAATAATAAAAAAAAAACAAAAAAAAAAATTATGCATTATTTAAGAAAAGTACAAGCCTTGGCCATAAATAGGCATTAATGGAACTTACGTATGTGTGCCTCCATCCATCAATGCTTCTTTTGCTGTGCGCTGCAGTAGGTAATCTATGCTATATCTATACTAATACTATAAAGCAGAAGAGTTTGTTTGTTTGTTTGTTTGGTTGAACGCGCTAATCTCAAGAACTACTGGTCCGATTTGAAAAATTCTTTCAGTGTTAGATAGCCCATTTATCGAGGAAGGCTATAGGCTATATATCATCACGCTAAGACAAATAGGAGCGGAGCAATAATGGAAAATGTGACGCATACGAAGTTGCACGGGTCAGCTAGTAATAATATTATAAAGCAGAAAAGTTTGTTCGTTTGTTTGTTTGTTTGGTTGAACGCGCTAATCTCAGGAACTACTGGCCCGATTTGAAAAATTATTTCAGTGTTAGATAGCACATTTATCGAGGAAGGCTATAGGCTTATATATATCATCACGCTAAGACTAATAGGAGCGGAGCAGTAATGAAAAATGTTACGTAGACGACGTTGCACGGGTCAGCTAGTGTACTATATTGCCATAAGCACATTTTATAATAAACTAGCTGACCCACGCAACTTCGTCTGCGTCACATTTTCCCTGAATTTCGTTTGCTACAAACCTCACGGAGCCCGAGACCTTTCCAACGAATGCAAAACCGTGGAAATCGGTTCGTGCGTTCTGGAGTTATAGCGTCAGGAAGGAAAACCCGACTTATTCTTATATTATAGACTAGCTTCTGCCAGCGGCTTCGCCCGCGTGATCCCTAGGGAAATGTTCCCTAAGGATCACGCGGGCGAAGCCGCTGGTCTTCCATCACTCACTTTTCATCCCGGGAATATGTATTCCCGGGATGAAAAGTAGCTTATGTGCTATTCCAGACGATAATCTATCTTTGCTTTAAATTTCATTAAGATCCGTTAGGCCGTTCTGGCGTGATTGAGTAACAAACAACCAAACTTTCACATTTATAATATTACTCGTTTGGTGTAAAGCGAAATTATAACCATCTTCCCCTCGACATTATAATTATTAAAGGATAAGTATTGCAAACTGTCGTAAGCCGTTTTCCGAAGCTACTCGCTAGCGTCTAGGCGCCAAGCTAGCCGCCTGCCTATGCGTTCGCGACCATAAACAAAAATAATCCTAATAGCATGATTCAGTATTCACGCGCGATGGCTTATTATTAGCGTATTTCATGTTTAGCTTTGGTGTTTCTATACCGATTGCTATGATTCTTTTTTTATGGAATAGTTAATAATGTTAACTTTTATTCATGATAATTAGGGACGACTGAGAGTTTTATAAACGTAAGAGTAGACAAATACAATCAGAAAGCTTCGAACTGCTAAGCTATCGGGAGTTACACGTGTGTTCGTCAATCATAAAAGATAGACATATGCTGTCGTAGGATATTTTTTATATAATTTTAAGGAGAACATTTCCGTCATACATGATTTCTGTGTAGCTTTCACCATTCAGGTTGCACACGCGACGCAAGCTTAAAAATGGAGTAACTTCTCCCGTTTTCCCAACATTTCCCTTCACTGCTCTGCTCCTATTGATTGTAGCGTGATGAAAAGTATACTATAACCTGCTCAGGGGTATGAATAATAATTGTACCAAGTTTCATTAAAATCCGTCGAGTAGTTTTTGTTTCTATAACGGTTATACAGACAGACAGACAGACAGACAGACAGACCGACAGACAGACAGACAAAAATTGTACTGATTGCATTTTTGGCATCAGTATCGATCCCTTATCACCCCCTGATAGTTATTTTGGAAATATATTTCATGTACAGAATTGACCTCTCTACAGATTTATTATAAGTATAGATATAGAAGATAGATAGATAGAAGATAGAAGATAGATAGATAAAACAATATTTATTTTATTTGCTGGGCGCTGCATAATGTACTATATTGCCAAAAGCACATTTTAGTCAGTGTTACGTTTATTTGGTGTGAGATTTAACAATGTTCTTGACAGACAAAATAGGCACAGTCTGTATCTTGGTGACCCAATTAATTTCATGTTGCGTTTTACCTTTGAGAATTATAAACATTGTACCTATTCTTAAAAACCTCTCTGTTCACTAAGTACTCGTATATATTATAAAACAAAGTCCCTTCGCCGCGTAAAAACATGTCGAAGTGAAGGCTTGTATGAAGTGATCACGAAATGAGCTGTCATTCCATCTTGAATTGACATTTCCACTTAGTGATCACTTCACCCGTTCACCGAAGCCTTCACTTCGACATGTTGACAGAATCGACCGGCAGAATACTACCGAACTGATTTTCATACCATTCATTGTCAATATCACCAATAGATAGAGTGATTCATACACCTTATGGTTTTGTGTAAATTGGCTACACATGACGACGATTGTTGAACATACCGCAAACATCATGTCGATTGGGAGCTTATTATGCTGTGCAACCCGTACAAAGCCGAGACAGGATACTATTAAATGATATTAGTCTAGGTACACTAATATTATAAAGAGAAAATATTTGTTTGTTTGTTTGAAATGAATAGGCTCCGAAACTACTGGACTGATTTGGATGAAATTTTGTACAAAGATAGTTTGAGACCCGAGGAAGGGCATAGGATAGCTTTTAAGTATCCCGGAAAATCTACGGGAACGGGAACTGTGCGGATAAAACGGGAGCGAAGCCGCGGGGGATAGCTATACATGAATAAGATTAAATAAAGAAAAACAATACGCTGAGCAGTATTAAAGCTATTTTCTAACCTTCTCCGAGCAACATCAATAAAAAAGTTATATAAGTAGGTACTGTTACGTAAAGCAACTAATTACAAAAAAGTTCCATAACCCACTCGAGTGATTAAACCTTTGAGATTGTTTCCTAATTTGATCGACTCTTATAATTTCAATGAACTTTACGCAATCATGTAAGTAGTAAACATGCCACAGGTACCTTGAACACGTGTTTAAAAACTTGAAAACAAAGAACCATTAACCAACCTATGGGAGGAGTACGTACCTAGTAGTTCGGTGAGTTACCACCTAAAGTCGCAGGTTCCGTTCCTCTAATAAGAAGGTATCTAGGTACCTATGTGGTAATGTGGATGAAGTTTATTCTAAATACATTAGATATTATAGTTTAATCCCAGGTCCAAAAGTTTTTTTAGATAGATTATTGTTTTCTGAAATAAATAAATTAAGAATTTGTTCGAAACAGTCACCGCAGCATAGGAACGCAAAGGGCATTTGGAGGAGGTCAGACACTCTCTTTCGCTCGGTCAAGAGAAGAAGGAGTCATTTGATGATTTCCCACCTTTAAAAAATCCTAAAGCAGACAGCAGGCATTAACATTTACCTATTTGAAAAATATCAATAAGAACCTACCTACTATAACTAACGACAAAAGGAAAAAACGACCCCATTCAATAATAGAAACTATTTACGATGTTTCGTTTCGCCGCAGATTCGCTAAGGACAAAATAATTACTAAACTGCTCAATTACGTTATCTTGATAACAAAACCGAGCAAAAAAGAACTTAACAAAAAACCGTTCCGATTAATTAGAGAAGCAATCTCTTGAGATCTCGTCAGTGCTGACAAATGTATAGTATTTATCTAGTCACCGAGATGTGCGCCGACGCAGAACAAGTCCTCGGCACTGGACCATGATGATAACAGTGCAGCGGCTCACTGACCCTCGACGGACGGAGGATCCTCTTCCTGGTAGAAGTAAGGCTTGCTTTCCTTCGATACAGTCAGGTCATCACCTCATTATAGCCTATGGTCCGGTAATGGCGTCACGAATGTGAATAAAAATGGCCGATTTTTTTTAATGATTTTGTTACTTCTACTTTCTGCAGTTGGTCCAGATGATACGTTTTTGGCACTGAACGATTTTTAGACTTAATGACACAGATCCGTGTTGTCCAAAAGTAGTCCAAGGTATCGTAAGGAAGGAATTATAATAATATTTAAAGTTTTATGGCTTTGTTATCGCAAGCACGAATACTAGGGTTCCAGATTCGAACCCCGGGCCGGTGTAAGTTTTGCTGGGTAATTCCATTAGAAAATACTTAATCGTAACTAGATAATTAAACTATATGTAAACCCTTTTAGCAATTAATTACAAAAGCCGCGGATTATAATCCTAATATCTTTTATATAAAATTCTCGTGTCACAATATGTTAGTTAGGTACCTTACTCCTCCGAAACGGCTTTACCGATTTTTACCAAATTTTATATGCATATTTAGTAGGTCTGAGAATCGGCTGCTATCTATTTTTCATAGCCCTAAGTAATAAGGGTTGTCCACCCCCTAACATTTTTTTTTTTAATTTTTAGACAAAAATTTTAATTTTAATTTTTCTATAATGTGGCATTAAAAAATACATAAAACCCTAAATTTTAACCCTTCTATCACCAACCCTTATTTTTTAATAGCGATATTATTAATGAATAATGTGACGCAGACGAAGACGAAAGGCCAGCCTGCTAGTAGGTACCTAATATATAAAATTCGTGCGTTACTGTGTGAGGGACTGACAGGCAACGTAGAGCCGAAAGTACCTACTGGTCGTAGAAAACTGTTTGGCTAAGAGACTATTTCTACTGGTCGTAGAAAACTGTTTGGCTAAGAGACTATTTCTACTGGTCGTAGAAAACTGTTTGGCTAAGAGACTATTTCTACTGGTCGTAGAAAACTGTTTGGCTAAGAGACTATTTCTACTGGTCGTAGAAAACTGTTTGGCTAAGAGACTATTTCTACTGGTCGTAGAAAACTGTTTGGCTAAGAGACTATTTCTACTGGTCGTAGAAAACTGTTTGGCTAAGAGACTATTTCTACTGGTCGTAGAAAACTGTTTGGCTAAGAGACTATTTCTACTGGTCGTAGAAAACTGTTTGGCTAAGAGACTATTTCTACTGGTCGTAGAAAACTGTTTGGCTAAGAGACTATTTCTCGGAATTCCTATGGGAACGGGAAAAATCGAGATATGCGCGTGCGAAGTTGCGGGTAAAAGCTAGTTTATAAGTAGATATGCCTAAAATACACGCATCAAGATTTAGGCGCATCTCTACCTAAATTATAATCACCATAAATATACATCTAAACCAACAAACGAAAAAAAAAAACAATACAGCCAATCGTCATTCTTCTGACCTTCAAGTCCCAAAATAATATGTTTTGGTAAAATTCATTATAATCTTATTTTCTTAGCAATGTATTCAAATTGATGACCTTTCCTCACCGATGCAGGCGGCGCCACCAGAAGTGATTAGTATTCCTCTCGACTGCGTCAAACGCTGCGACACTCATCTTAGCATCTTAATATATCATGACATAGGTAGGTTAATTAGCCTTGTTGTCAATGCTTCCGTTTTCATGGCGTCTTCCTTCCTTCCTTTTCAAACGACATCTTTAACTCTTTACTAATATTGTTCATCGATACAGGTGTACGATGACCAATATAATTATAGTAAAATCGTCGGATTTCTCTTCATCAGGACCCGCGTGAGATAGGTATATAATAATCTACATAAGTAAAGTAACTTTTACAAGTAGTAAATATGTATTTCTGTGCCGACATTTATAATTTTCTTAAATTAATTTTACCCAGGGTTTTCCGTCTCAAACTATAATGTTTCTTTTTTTCGTAGCGTAGTCAATCGCTAAATTACATTTTGTCCGACCAGTAAGCAACCATTTTGTAATGGTAACTGGGTGCTACCAGCTGTACCAGGTGGTACATAGAGCTGGTGTGGTACCCAGCTCGATCATTCGCCTCTTTTTAATCATGGAAGGTAGACTCTTCTTAATCATTAACGACACGGTTGGCGCATTTCGTTGAGCGATTGGCTGCTTTGCTGCGTGTCGCAGGTTCCCGCATCGAACAAATGTATATTTGGCCTACAACAAGTATTGTTGTACAAGTTCAAAAATTCATTACCACTACCTATTAAGGTGGAAGCGCCAGGGTAGCCCGCGAAATTCAAATATTTTTATGTTTTTGGGAATTGGCCGGTCAGTGTGAAGCTGTATGTTGAACAAAATACAATTCGCGGTCGCGGTTTTTTTCAACTGACAGCCGTGTAATCATAAAAAAACAGTGAACAAACAACCGACTTCCAAAAAAAAAAAAACACTACAAAGTAAAAAATAACTTTAATTTCGGAAGTCGGTGTTTTTGTTACTTTCTTCGTATTTTGACACCGACTTCCGGAATTAAAGTTATTTTTTACTTTGTAGTGTTTTTTTTTTTTGGAAGTCGGTTGAATTTTTTTGTAAAAAGTTTTTTATTTTTCACTTTTTAGTGGTGCCACCTCAACACCACTCCAAAATCGCAGAAAAGCAAAATACGCAATTTCGATTATCAAAGAATCATCTAAATACTCAAATTCCTGCTATTTCGATTTAAAATCCAAAGTTCGTAACCGATTTTAATATGATTTAAATGGGACCAATCTGCAAGTATATCCTTTCAGATAAAACAAAAAAAATTAAAATCGGTTCATAATTGTCGGAGTTACGAGGTAACAAACATAAAAAAAAAAACAAAAAAAAAAAAAACAAAAATACAACCGAATTGATAACCTCCTCCTTTTTGGGAAGTCGGTTAAATAGTCGGAAAAGCGAAAATACGATCTTTATTTGTTTTTTCGAGCTTTATTCATACTTTCGTATCAGAGATTTGTCTGACACGTCGATTTGATCAGATTCAGATTCGTGTTATTAATTTTACTTTCCTTGTATTTTGTAAGTTCGTAGTTCGAAAGACGTCTTTCCCTCGAACTATCGTTCACACTGTGCTTTTCATTGAATACTGAACACTGGACTAAATCAGTTACTTTCACCCCTGGATAACAATGTAGGTACTATTAAATCCATTATCTGAGTTACAACGACAGAATAAAATTAATGTAATTCAAGTATCTGGTGAATTTCCTGTGCATTCGTTCTAATCTGTCTGAGTGCACTGCATATTCCGGATTCCAAACTTGACTACCATATTCGAGATGACTGCAGACGTAAACATAACATAAAAATTGTTACGTTTCATTTTATTGAACGAATCTGCATTAGGGATGATGAAACCCATGGTTAAATAAATATAAATAGACAGACGGCCTTATATTTTTGTGTCTTTTGAGACTCCCAAATGAACATCTATATACAAATAGAAGTTGTTTTGACAGTTTTCATAAAAACAAACACAAAAAGTAAGTTTCATTAATGGTTATATGGCTTAGATTGTAATAATCCTAGTTGATCCGAGTCCGAGTAATCGCTAGCGGCTGATATCACGCGATGATTTATTTTATCATAACATAGTCTGAAATTTTACGTACAAGTGTAAGATAAACAATTAAAAATCAACGTATCTTGACGTTATCGCTATTAAGATCTCCAGATACTTAGTACGTAATTTCTAAGACATTGATAAAAATTAAATAATTATGCAACAATTTTAATGAAGTTCTTAAACAATAGGTGGAACACATACGAGGAAACCATAAAATAAGAATTGCGCTTATTTGTTTTCATTTTTCTGCGCCCTCATTACAACTATGTTTTCGATCTAGCTTATAAAAATTCATAGATTTAACTTTCTATGTATAAAATACATAATTATTAATTAATTGCGGTTTCTTTCTTTTTAATAATTCAGTTATTATTTACCTATTATAATTTTTTTGGTAATGTTCACAAAGACATTGATTCTACGCGCATTTTGTTTTAGTAGTCATTGATGATTTTATTTGTTTGTTTTTGGTTAGTATATTTCAGGTCATAATGAATATTTTAAATGTTAAAGTTAGTTTGTTCGTTTGCATAAACCGCTAAGCCCAATTTGATGAATTTTGGTAGGTAGGTAGGTACAGAAAGAGATGGGACCATGGAGATTATCTTTTTTTGCAAAAATCTATACCTATTAAGGCGAACGAACCTTAGGTAAACATGGTATCGTCATGGTCCACAGGTCCAGTGGTAGCAGTTTTGCCTACCCACAATATTGCAACCCTTGCTTGTTCGACAGGAGAGAGACCCTTATATTAAAGGGTTAAATAGATATAAGAAATGAGTCGTACCTGTAAGAAACTTCACCAGCTGCAAAGATGTACTGGCTGTTATACACAGCACTCATGAGGACCACCACCAGGATGAAGCAGTAGTTACGGATCTGGTAGCGTCCGAACTGGCCCAGTTCCATTAGGATGGCGTCCAGGTCCACGGTCACCGCCATGGCGGACACGCACGAAGGTAGCCGAGGGCTCACGAGGACTCGAGTCACGACACTCGTCCGTCACTGCCGCCGACTGTGTGGCACTTATCGCGCGCGCTGCCTCGCACAGGTATCGCTAAAGCCCTAAGTGTCGCTGCACTTGTTGCCGCAAGTCGCGACTGAGTGGATTATCGAGACATTGAATGTGCCGAAGCAACTAATCTCCAGCTGCAACGTCATGGTCAACCGTGAGATTAAAGAAACTATTGGTTGCTTGTTAGTCATTAATTTAATTGTGAGTTGGTGGTTGATTACAATAGCAGTGATATCTGTTAGTGATTACGAGCGGACCTCAAGCTGCGCACGTGCTACTCGCTGAGAGGAAAATAAAAACATGCCGAACATGCCTGCCACTTTGATTTCAACAGTGCTAATTCTTTCATCTATGCTTATATACTTATCTATACTAATATTATAAAGCAGAAGAGTTTGTTTGTTTGTTTGGTTGGTTGAACGCGCTAATCTCAGGAACTACTGGTACGATTTGAAAAATTCTTTCAGTGTTAGATAGCCCATTTATCGAGGAAGGCTATAGGCTATATATATCATCACGCTAATACCAATAGGAGCGGATCAGTAATGAAAAATGTTACGCAGATGACGTTGCACGGGTCAGCTTGTAATATACTAATATTATAAAGAGGTAACATTTGTTTGTAAGTTTGTATGTAGGGGGTAATCTCAGGAACTACTGGTATGATTTGAAAAATTCTTTCAGTGTTAGATAGCTCATTTTTTGAGGAAGGTGGCTTCTAGGCAAGCGTGCTCCACCTTAGACCGCATCATCGCTTAACATCAGGTGAGATAGCGGTCAAACGTACGCCTATAAATATTAAAAAAAAAAAAGGTTATAGGCTATATGTATATCATCACGCTAAGACAAATAGGAGCGGAGCAATTATGGAAAATGTGACGCAAACGAAGTTGCGCGGGTCAAATCGGGCTAGTATAATCTACACTTATATTTTAAGAGGGCTTTCATATTTTTTCTTGAATTTTAGCGTTTTATTCGAATTTTGATGTGTGATTTTGCTTTAGATATAGCCTTAAAAAAAAAAAAAAATATGCCTAAGATAGTTTGATCATTTATCTTGGGAGTGTTCTAAATAAATATTTCAATTTGTTCACGTACATCAGTAAAATCCTTGACTCCGCAAAGGATGTTTCACAAAACGTTGTTTTAGGGTATCTTTTGATACCTTGGTACACCGAAGATATTATAATTTAATCATTTATAAAAATGTCCACGGTACAACTGTATCTTCTACTTTGGAATGTTCAAATCAATTTATTTACTATTCATACAGTAGGTAATACACCAAAAATAATTCTGTAAAACTGAGAGTTATTGACAATTTTCCATACGAAACTATAATTTTTATCTATGAAATTATAATCAAAATTCAAGTAAAAAATATTTAATAATGAAGGTGGCATTGCTATATTGCTTGAAAAAAAAATTGGTCTAATTAAAAGTAAAGTAAGTAAGTATTTTTAAATAATTGTCGAAATTCAATATAATCTTGTGACGCGCGGTATTCAACTTTAGTCAACCTGAGCAATTCGATTTTGTAAGAGCGCTTTGACAAAACTGTCTTTGGCATATTTTTATTTTTTTAAGGCTATATCTAAAGCAAAATCACACATCAAAATTCGAATAAAACGCTAAAATTCAAGAAAAAATGTGAAAGCGCTCTTAAGGAGAAGAGTTTGTTTGTTTGTTTGGTTGAACGCGCTAATCTCAGGAACTAAGGGTCCGATTTGAAAAATTATTTCAGTGTTAGATAGCCCACTTATCGAGGAAGGCTATAGGCTATATATCATCACGCTAGGTCCAAAAGAAGCGGAGCAGTAATGAAAAATGTTACGCAGACGACGCTGCACGGGTCAGCTAGTTATTTATAAGAATATAATCCGCAATTAAGGCGGGGTTGCAGTACTTTTGAAGATTTTTGAACGTCTGAAAATTTTACTAATTATGAGTTTTTAATAAATAAAAATCATAAAGTACATAAAAATTGAACATACCCTCAAGTAAATCGTAAAGATAGAAACGCGATTTAGAATGATTGGCTCGATACTTTTTTTAATCAAACATGACACTAAATTACAATTTTAAACGTGTAGGTACTGCTAAGAGATTCCATCACGAATATGTATGAAAGTTATATCAATAGATAGAGCTTTTTATTTTGAAGTAAATGTTGAAACCATATTGTATAATTTCTTTATCAGTTTTCGCCAAGAAGAAAAAACAATCAAAATTTAGGCATTATGTATTTCGCTCGCCGGACAGTCGCTGTTGTTCGTCAAAACACACAGTACTGCAACCTCGCCATAAGCAACAATCCGCATTCGCATCTCAGTCGCATTGTTGTCGATTACTAAAAATTAAAAGAATTGTCACTCAGATGTTAACTTAAGTTGTACTTTGTTTGTTTTGTATGTTTTTTCTTGTTTATCAACATTGTGTACAAAGTTATGTTAATGCGACCCAGAAAGTGTTATTAACTACATATATCTACTTATTGAAATAATCAAGAAACTGATTACTGTTTAGATAAGGTATTGTTAGAAAGCATTCTTCGCGCTAGAAATTAGGTAGGTATAAGACGCGGAAAGTTTTCTTTTTACCAACAGATAAAAAAAAACCGGTCAAGAACGAATCAGACTCACGCACCGAGGGTTCCAAGGTAATCAAAATATATGAAGGTACTTCATATATTTTGATTAACGTTTTATAATGTTTTTACTAATTTTCATCGGCAACGCATAGGCAGAAAATTTAAAAACGGCGATGTATATTGCAGTCTTAGATCAGCGCCATCTCTTGACCGATAGTAGTACATACTAAAGTAATTTTTGTTGATGATTTCTGAAAAAGTGTGATATTTGGAGACCTCGTTTTATTTTTCTTGTAATCTTAACATAAACTTCTATAACATAGAATAATTTCAGTCACAAGTAATTTTTTAAATTTTTCATCAAAAGTTGAAAATCATGCGGCCTAAAAAAAATTAAGGCGATGTGCAAATAGCGTTCTTTCATATTATACCCCACTCACGCCAGTAGCCCACCACTTCGAATTTTTAAGAAACAGTTTTCAGCTTTCAGTTGCTGTAGCAAAAAAAAATTATATTTCTTGTTCTTTCTTAGTAGCAAAATAGTTGAGCACACGTCATCTTACAAATTGATAGCATTAGTAGTTCTTAAGATATCCAGCTGTGACAGACGCGCACTATCCAAAACTTAATTAAAGATAGAAACTTAGAAAACAAAGAGTACCACTTATCTACTATTGTGATGAATTTAACCAAGAATATGGGCGTCTATTACAAAGTAGGTACTCGAAGTAGGTACAGCTTGGTACGCGATGAGCTGGCAGATTAAGACAATTACAGTAACAGGTATCTATTAGCAGTTAAACTAGCAATCAAACAACAGTATGTTATAAAATAGTACTCTATAATATACTGTACCTTAAAAAATATAAAAATAAACTATACAAAAATCACTCAATGACGTAACGATGAAGTTCACTCAGAAACACCATAATACAGTAAAGTCGGAAATTGGTTACTTCGTTTTGTGTAGTTATGTCTTTTTTGCTTAAGACGGCAGCATGTATCAGCATTTCAAGATTAGTGCTTACAATTCCAGCACCGCTATTGGGCTGCATTTGGTTGACAATAAACAATGTCAGATACTTCTGCTATACGGGCAGGTTGCTGCTGTTGAGCAAATCCTTGATAAAAAGTGCAATTCCTCTTTAATTATTACAAGTATATTTTCTTTCAGAACCTTGGATAAATCTCGACTCTGAAGACTATCCTATTATATAAAATTCTTGCGTTACTGAGTGAGTGGGTGTCTGAGGGACAACGCAAAGCCGAAGCTTCTGGTCTTAGAAAGCTGAAAGTTTGGCATGTAGGGTCCTTGGGGAGTGGAGGAGAGCACTAAGTGAGAATTTCCTGAAATTCCTACGGGAACGGAAAAAAACATACGGGATATGCGCGTACAAAATCGCGGACAAAGCTAATTAACTGTCTATATAACCTGTGACAGCGACAGTATCTCTACAAGAGTCCTTGCTTAACGACCCACCCTCGGGTTGTCGACCATGATGTTCGTGACCTTCCTGGTCCGCGGCGCCATCGCCATGCTCATCTGCTCAGCCTGCGCGATGGTGTCGGGCAGCTTCATGTGCAGGGTCTCCGGCGTCAGCAGCATCAGCATGCCGGCGATGCCCGCCATCCCGCCGAACATTAGGTACGGCAGGGATTTCATGTACTTCATCTGTTTCAAAGTATTAGTTAAAGCAATCATCATGACCATCTCCATTCAGCCGAAAGACATCCACTGCTGAAATAAAGCCTTTCCCAATATTGTCGCCACAACGACGGTTCTATACGTCGCGCCAGCTGCAGATTCGCGACCTTCGTCAGTGATTGGTCCACCTGTCCCATTTTCACCTGAACCAATCTTCATCACCTCCTAAATTCAGTCCACAGCTAGGCAAATATTTTACCAACAACTTTTCAATTTTATTCTCCCTTTGCGTTAGGGCCTTATCATACTAGCGGATTGCGAGCGTCCTCAAAGCGGAGCGGGCGCGCAACAAATATATTACGGGCGCACAACGAACACGCTTTGCATGCGCAGCGAATTCGTTGCGGGCGCGCAACAAGATCGCCGCGAACAGCAGCGTGGACGCCATTTTGTACTGTCTCGTAGAAACGTCAGCCCGTCCGTCCCGCATTACATCAGATCGTAACGAAACATGAATGTGAGAGGACGTATGTATCATCATGGCATCATTGGGAGATGCGAATATTGATACAGAGTTATTAAAATAAGTGAAATTCAAAGTCGTTACGTAATATGGGATTATAAAAGCAGAGAATTTAGTGATCGTAGTTAAAAAAAAGGCATGGGAAGAGATTTGGAATTTATTTATTCAAGACTTAACGGAAAAACAGTCAAGGAGAAAAATGAAGGAGGTTAGAGAATCAATACTATTTATATGTACTTATGCTGCCATGGTAATGCTCCTTCATTTGAAACAAATTAATAATATTGAAATAGTATAATTAATCATCTCCTGTGTACTTATTATTGTTAAAAACATACCTTATAGTAATTACGACCCTTTGTTCAGGATTTTTTATCCGTTTGCAAAACAACACTAAGTAGTCGTTCTCTTCCATTCGATTAATTTTTTTTTTTTTTTAGTAATAGTAATAGTAATAGTTTATTTCATAATGGGATTGCAAAGTTTACAAATGTTGCATTTACATATTTTATTTCATAACAATTTACAATAAAGACGGGTGAAGTACTGTTCTCCTAGCTAGGCTAAAATTTAGCCTGTGTTAAGGAGAGACAGTGCCAGTCCCCTGATTGGCGGATTATATGAAATAGTGAGCGCTTATTATAAAATTTGTAACAGCATCTGTATAATTATGACGGTAGTTACTATGCAATAGTTATTTTTACTATTATTTATACAAGACATATTATTATCTAGATTTTGTGGGTGGGTGTTTGTGTGTGTGTGTGTTTTGTGTGTGTATGTGTGTTTGTTTGATGGTATGCGTGCGTGCGTGCGTGTGTGTATGTCTGTTTATGAGATTACTTTATAAGGAATAATTCAGTGTCATCATAATCGAAGTCCAAAAGGAGTGTCCGTACAGTTTTTTTACAATTGTACAATGAGAGTTTGAAAATTGGGCATTTTGCATTTATTTTATTATAGAGAGATGGAGCAAGATATAATGAGAATCGTTTTACGAAAGAGGTACGTGGAGGCGGAATTGAGCAAATTATGTCTTTTCGACGTTTAGAGATATGTCTGTATGGTGTTCTGGAATGTTGTAGTAAAACTATTTGTAAAATGTACTGTTGTCGTATATTTAAAACGTTCCAGGATTTATAAAGTTCGATTGTTGGAAATAAGATAGGGCGAAAGGTGGCAACTTTAAGTATGGCCCTGTGAGCGATCTCTATTGGCTTTATCACTGTCTTTGCAGCTCCTCCCCAACAAGAAATACAGTAGGTGATTAGTGATTGGCAAAGAGCGAAGTATACATTCCGGATAACTGATGCGTGTGCTACATGTCGCAGTGTTTTAAAAATGTAAATGAGTTTCCGTACGCGGCCAGATAGGGTATTAACGTGTGCTTTGAAGTTTAAGTGTTGGTCAATGATAATACCAAGATATTTTATTTGATCTACTGGAGTGAGTGATGAGCACTGGCAGGTCTGCTGCGACATTAAACAACACGAGTGAGCTTTTAGGGAGATACAGGGATTTGGTTGGGAATTTGTGTTTATTGAGAAGGTAATAAAATTAGTTTTAGTGGTATTTAGGGTCAGGGAATGTGTGTAAAGCCATCCTAGTGTGGAGTTAAATCCTTTTTGCGCAATCGACTGTAGTTCCAACCATGAGTTAGCGGTAAAAGTTATTGCAGTGTCATCAGCATACGAAACTATTTGGGCATTTGGTATATCTAGGTTGCAGAGGTCGTTGATGAATACGAGGAAGAGAGAGGGCCCTAAAATACTTCCTTGCGGCACACCGTATTCGATAGTAACTGTATCGCTGTTATAATTGTCCATTGTCACAAATTGTGAACGGTTTGTTAGGTAACTTTTAAATAAATTAAGTGGTTGGCCCCTTACACCTATACTTTCTAGCTTGAGTAAAAGGGTCGGAATGGGCACAGTGTCAAAGGCTTTTGTGAGATCTAAGAAAATGGTCAATACCTTTTTACTATTGTCTAAATTCTTCACAATGTGATCAATTAACTTGTGAATTGCGTCATTTGTGGATTTGTTTTTGCGAAAACCAAATTGCTGAGGTGATAAAATATTAAAATGTTCAAGATAGTTAATGAGTCTTTTATTCATTAAACGTTCAAGTATTTTTGATAAAGTACTAAGAACCGCTATGGGGCGGTAGTTATTTACGAGGCACCCATCGCCGCCCTTGAATATGGGATGAATGGCTGCCTTTTTGAATGACGTGGGAAAAATGGCTGAGTCAAAGCAAAGGTTGAAAATGTGGCATAGTATAGGTGCGAGGGTTGTGGCGTATCGTTTTAAGAACAGGGTGGAAATACCATCCCAGCCGGCTGCTGCATTTATTCGCAGCATATTTATGGTTGATATAATTTCCTCAGGGTCTGTCTTTTCCAAAACAAATGATTTATTGAAGTTAGATGTGTGGGGGAGTGAAGTGTGGGTAAATGATTGTTGGTAGTTTATACCATATGCAAGATTCCTATCTTTACTCGCAAAAAATTGGTTTACGTCATTGCAGGACTGTATCGGAGATGATGAAGCTGATAACAACTGTGTGTACGAGTGTTTGGGTTTGGTAGTATTTGTTATATTTTTAATAGTTTCCCAAAGTTTTTTAGGGTTATTCATAGCCTTATTTAATTCTAGAGAGTCGAATTTTCTTTTTGCTTTTTTTAATATTGCTGTACAATAATTTCTGTATCGTTTATAGGTGGTACTGATTACGATGTTGTCAGGCGATTGCTTTACTTTTTTATGCAACGAGTCTCGGTTACGTATACACCTTAGCAAACCTGGCGTTATCCATGGTTTTAGGGTTTGTTTCTTTGCAGATACCTTCATTTTTGTAGTGCAGTCTTCTATGGCTGCTTTAGTTAATCTTATAAAGGTATCTGCAGCATCATTTGGATCTATCATAGACAGAACGGGTGCAAAATCTAAACCTGTCATAACTGTGTCAAGAGCATCGTATTTTATTTTATTTATATACTTTTTGGAATTAGATTTAATAGTAATTTTGTTAAGGCAAAACAGAGAAGAATAATGATCCGTTACTGTTGATTCATAAACAAGTGTTAATGGCTTAAACTTGGAGCGAATTATATTTGATAACGGATCTTCCCAAATTGGTCGATACTTTCGTTTTCGTCTTCGGCGTAATAAAGCGAAAAGCAGTGTTTCCTCGTCGGAATCCATTTTATTACCGAGTGTATTGTACGTCGATAATTTGCTACAAACACGCGACGAAAACGTAACGTATTTGCCACGCGTCCGCGACGTCCTCGCTACGCAGCCGCGGCGTGTTCGCGACGAATACGCTGCGCGGCCGCCCCACCCCGCAGCCGCTCCCAAACCGATAATATGATAAGGCCCTTATTCTTGCCAAATCAATTACGAAAACGTAAAATGTGTATATTCTATAAAACTACTAATCTGACTATGGAAATATTGACTAAAAGAAAGCTAAACTATCATGAATATTACCTACGTTTTATGCCTATTGATGTCCAATAGGACAGACTACAGGTTACGGAAGCACAGCTAGGCTCAATAAATGACGGCGATGTAATAGACCGACCAACCAACAGAGGTGTCTGCGGCGCGCACATGGAGCCGATGCGGCCCGTCATGGAGCAGACGCCCATGAGCGTATGCCGCGCCTTCGTCGGGAACAGCTCCACCGTGTAGATGTAGATCCCGCAGAAGATCAGGCTGATCATCATCTTGCCCATCAAAGTCAACGCTATCATCAGTTTTGCTGGAATTTCAAAGTCAAAGATCTTCATTGTGTTGATCTACCTACCACGTTAGTTTAAGTTTATGTGATAATATTATTTTAAATCAAATAGACATTTTTATTTATTGCAATAGAGATTTCTATTTCGTCAATTCATAATAACTACATTTCGATGCTCATATTACTTTTCGTTATTTGGGCGAATGTAAAAGACGCGGGCGCAGGCGCACGGGGTGGGATCCGTCACGAACACAGACATATAAATAGTAGCAGACCAAACATTAATACGTAGATATATTTTTTTATATGGTATGATTCTTTATCCTTTTTTTTCTAAGTGACAATTCATAAGCATGTCTCGTTCTGTCACGTGTTGTCACACTGACTCATACATAGACAAAATTTGACGCGTAGCTTGTCTGCCATATTGATAAGCATCAAATGTTTTTCAATCGCGTTTACAAGTTGATAAAATATTACTTGTTTGGGACATAAAACACACGAGGACGGTAAAATAATATGGTGAAGTGCTGTGCGTATCGCTGTGACAGTGCTAGCTACCACAAAACACCTGGATTGACCTTTCATCGGTAAGTTTTGGGAAATCTTAGTGCTTTCTTTACTAAATTCAAATGTTTCCATACTGTTTATTCGTATTTTACATACAGTTTATAACAAAGATGCGATTTGTCTGTACCGTTAGCCTACAACTAAAGAAATAAACCATAAAAAGGACAAAATAGTCAGAAAGTGGCATCAAGTGACAGCTCAAGTACCTGTTCAATTAGTCAGGGACGAATTAGGCAACAAAGACGAAACTTTTAGTAAATTGCATTTGTTGTATGTATTTATGTAAAATATTTATTTCCATTGAATTATCAAATAAAGCCTCAGTTTAATGTATGATGTTTTATTCTTTTTTGGTGATACAATTCCAAAATCCTGATTTATTCCTAAACTAGCTTTCAGGCATACTAATACCTTGACTCTCGGTTCTACAAAACATGGCATGCGGGTTAATGACTGCAGTGCCAGTTTTTCTAGCTGATACTGACGTCCGTCAATGGTTTGTAAACACCGTCAAAAGATAAAGAGTGGACTGCTGCCCATCGTCCTCTTAAAATATTCCCTTAGTCGCCTTTAACAATAACCACGGGAATAGAGGGTGGTTCTATTCGTTAAGACTATTGATGAGTAATCTATATTTCATGTACCCAGAGAATATAGATTTTCAGGGATTTTCAGAATATCGTTAGATAATACTGGCAACCGGTCCTAATTCGGCCCTGTAATGATATCATTCCCTAGGTGTGCGTAATGGCTACGCAAATTTTAGCGAATGTTTGGTCTGCTACTATTTATATGTCTGTGGTCACGAACGTTATATTATTAGCCGTGCCCGTCATTTTTCATGATTCGTGATGCGTTCGCGACGCACGGGCATTTGTAGAAACTATTGCACTAAACTATTCAAATAAAATAACGAATCGAGAAAAAAGACGATTTTTCTAACAAAACGAATCGTTCTCGTGTGAATGAGCCCTAAGTCAATTAAATTATTATTCATGCTTTATTGCTGCTGAAGAATTCGTTTGTTTGTTTCATTGAAAGCGCTATTTGACCCGCGCAACTTCGTCGGCATCATCCCCTTCTATTAGTCATAGCGTGATGTTAAATAACCTTCCTCCTTCCTTTATAGCTTTCTTCAACAAAAGGGCTATCCAACACTAAAATAACTAAAAGAATTTTTCGAACCAGAAGTTTGAGATTAGCGCCTTCAACCAACCGAACAAACAAGCTCTTCAACTTTATAATATTAAGTATAGATTCACTCGAGCTCCGACTTAGCTATGCAACATTATTATGTCCGTTGAGTTGCTACTTAGGAGCCATCTCCACGAGCGAGAGAATCGCGACGAAACACTCGCTCATGGAGATGGCGCCATAGAGTTGTTATAGAAATACGTGGCACGACGATATAATATCAATGCGATTCTCTCGCACGTGGAGACGGCTTCTTACAAAGTTGAATGAATTCATGAATTCTCCCTTTTTTGAACTGGATAATGTTTTGTTTAAACGTATATCTGTGGAGCTACGAGAGAGCACTATGTGTGAATTTGCCGAGATTATTTGTTTACTCGTTAACTACACTGTTACGTATTAGGTACTTACGGTTACTGACAGCAGGTAAAGACAGGAGCGATATGGCACACATAAAGTAACTCGTCATCAATGTACTCTTCCTTCCAAATCGGTCAAGCGTGCAGTACGCTAGAAGAGAGCCGGGGATCTCGATCAACGACGTCATTATGAAGTTCAGGTACTTATTGCCGACCAGCCCCACGGCATTGATGCTCAGTCCGTAGTAGATCATCGTCGTCGTTACCCACCAGAAGGAAACCACCATCAACCGGAACCGGATTGACTTTGACCGTATCACTTGTTTAAACAGAGAAGGTTCCTTGCCTTCATGTACAACCAAAATTCTCTGAGAGGAAGATTTAATAAAAGTTGTCTTTTTAGGTGGGCCATGTAATAACATGTTCATTGTTTTGGGTAAAAGTGTCACTCTGTTCATTTTCGCCATTTTCAGAATGATTCTAACTGCTTCATCCCGCCTTCCTTGGACTATGAGCCAGCGCACACTCTCCTCAACGAAGAAGATGTAGACAACAAAGAGCAGGGAGGGAGTGAAAATGCCGAGCAGGTAGTGCCTCCAGTAGGGCATGGCCCAGGCGCACACCGCCGCCATCACCTGCCCGGTGGCGTACGAGCACTGTATGATGTTGCCGCCTATCACTCGCATCTTGAGGCCGACTATCTCAAGACCTGAAATAATTTAATGGGAACAAAGTACGGAAACCACAGTCAATAACCTGGTGACCTGTAATACAGACCTTAAGCCTAGTTTAGGCACCAGTCTCCCACAATATATGCCCCTCCTATATGTAACCGTAGATATAAGGTAAAAATTAAGAGAAATATTGTGGAGAAAATAAACAAATTTTATCTTATCTTATCTATCTTATCTTAATAAAACCGGAATCTATATCTATACTAGCTACCTACCTTCCGTGGACTTTAAGGAATATACAAAAAAAAAAATAATAGCCGAATTGGTCCAGCCATTCTTGAGTTATGCGCTTACCAACATTCATTTTTATTTATATAGATAGATAGAAGATAGATTTAAGTGAAATTAAAGGGGAAAGAAAGAGCAAATCCGAAGGGGTAGAGTTTTATATTATTGAGAAGCGGATAGGAGCGGGTACCTATGATAAAGGCTGTGCTGTAAGTGCAGTTGCCGACGAGCGCTTCGACGAATTCGAGGCACAGGTACAGCGGGTAGCTGTTGCAGAAGGAGCGCGCCATGCCGAAGAAGGCCGGCAGCACCGCCGTGCCGATGAGCGCCACACGCCGCCCGTACCTGCCGACAAACATATACCGACTCACCGAGCCCTTGCCGCTAACTTTCGCGATTACGATTTTTTTTTTCTATATTTATTTTAAGGGATTTTTGTACATAAAAATGACGATGACAATCCCATCGTACCTTATAATAATAATAAATAAATAAATAATAAAATAGTTTTATTTGATTCCACAATAATTCTATACAATACAATTAATTAATTTCACATCTAATAATCTTACTAATATTTTTAAGTACCCCTAAAAAATCAACAATCCATGCAATTTAGTCTCATTTAAATGTGGACCCCCTCAGGGTAAAAGCCTCCTGCAAAGAATTCCATTTATCCCTATCTTTAGCAGTGGTCATCCAGTCTCTTCCTGCTTTGGCTACAATCTCGTCCTGCCAGGGGACGCCCGGGCGACCTCCTATATCACCGAAGCTGTTTATAGCTGTCCTACAAAACTTAATGGAAGACTTATCGTACCTTATACTACTGTCTTATTCTATTACTAGCTTCTGCCAGCGGCTTCGCCCGCGTGATCCCTAGGGAACATGTTCCCGGGATTAAAAGTAGCTTATGTGCTATTCCAGACTATAATCTATCTTTGTTCTAAATTTCATTAAGATCCGTTAAGCCGTTCTGGCGTGATTGAGTAACAAACAACCAAACTTTCACATTTTAATTTTTTTTTTTCATTTTTTCGATTGATTGTAGCGTGATAAAAAGTATACTATAACCTGCTCAGGAGTATGAATAATAATTGTACCAAGTTTCGTAAAAATCCGTCGAGTAGTTTTTGTTTCTATAACGGTTATACAGACAGACAGACAGACAGACAGACAGACAGACAGACAGACAAAAATATTACTGATTGCATTTTTGGCATCAGTATTGATCCCTAATCACCCCCTGATAGTTATTTTGGAAATATATTTCATGTACAGAATTGACCTCTCTACAGATTTATTATAAGTATATAGAAAAGTTAAATTTAACACTTTAGTTGAACTTAAAGGAGTATAGTATTCTATCTGCATCCGATGTTGGCGAAGCTAGAATCGAAGAATGCTAGATTGAAAGGCTAGAAAAGCTAGAATGAAAGGCACCAACATCGCAATACGATTTTGAAAAACTTGTTTTGTTTGTAGAAATTACGTCAGTCGATTGAACATTCGGGACGCCAACTCCATCAAGTGGCGTTCGACGGCGTCCAGAACGTTGTGCTCAGCGAACACGTCTAAGGAACTGTCCGTACACTTGTGCTGACTGCTGTGTACCTATCGTGTTAGAATATAATTATTGTTATTGTGTTTTGGGTGTCGATTAAAAGGGAAAAGGTTTTACACAATCCCGTAGTAGGTACACCCATTTTAGTTCCAATAAACTGGCTGATGTAACCTACAGCAGAGATGTACCATCCCTGACATCAGAGTGCCAATAGGGAATATGCATGAAAAAAGTATTTATGATCTGAACAGTTTATCTTAAAGTATTCGAAAATATAATACTAACAGTGAAATTAGAATCTAAATTGCTCGAAAAACGAACGAGATTTTTAACAAATATTTCTGTCCCTCTCGCGAGAACGCTGTTTTCTATGGCAGCTGTATAGTCATCGTGTAATTTGACGTCACATTACGTTTCGGACTTCTCTTTCTAACTGTAGTCTTTGAAGCTTTATAACTTAATAAATAATGAAGGTATTAAAAAAATAATTTTATGATTGTTTACTAGAGCTAACAAGTATTTTATTTTGCAAATAAAAAAATTGCATGCATATTCCCTATTCTACTAATTTTCACATTCGTACCGCATTCGCATCTCAATCGCAAACTGTCATAAATGTATCAAAATTAAGGCTTTTTTGAAAGTTTGCGATTGCCATGCGAATGCGAAAGTTGTTTTAGTAGAAAATTAGTAGAATTGGCCCTCAGTAGCGGGCTACGTCCAACACGTATCCCATCGGGCGCAAAATGAAAACACTAAAAGTAAACGTGTGTTATGTTTGAATTTAAAATTGAAGACATGCGGGTGCTTATTTATTTATATTTATTATTTTATTGAAGCACTATATATGCTCAAGCGGAATGGATGGAGTTTTACCAAGACAAGGCAGATACGGATGCGAGAACATGGTGCGTGACAGCAGAGAAATTGCTACATCGCCTTTAGTATCGAGTCCGGCAGCACCGCAGTCAGCCTCGAATTCCTTCGTGTGCTTTAACTGTGGAAGGCAAGGACCTATCGAGGCCCGACGGACAAGTGCAAGCGGTGACAGCCAAACGGATTTTGGAGCAGCTGCCACAGACAATTTATAGCGAGTTGTGAATGTGAGTGCGTGCACTATTTTCGTCTGCTTCGCATGCCATGAGATGACTAGTATCAACAAGGAGCATCATAATTAAACACTTACAGTTAAGCACCTACATTTACATACCTACAGTAGTGCAATACTTTACTACTATTCTTTTACTCCTACTCTTATTCTTACTTGTTATTTATAAGGAAAACCTTATAACAAGTAAGAACCTCACGCATTATCCTCATCATTACCCTTTGTTTCGCAATCCCAGCTGGGCTATTTCTGACAGAAGAATATTATGGCTCCAACATCTTTTTCTTGATAATGGTCATTAAAAATAAATATAAACTGTAACTCACGCATCGGAGATGGTTGCGGTGGTGGGGATGGCAAAGAAAACACCAAAGGCATGCATGGTGCCCACCGTCGTACGCTTCCATTCCTTACACGCCAGGTCGAACTGCAACACCACAAGCACACATGCTACCGCTGCAGTCTAAAACCACAAACTGGAATAGTGCCTCCAGGTGCCATGAAAGGTTAACTGCGTGTACTCGGTGTAACCGGTGGACTTGTTGGAATAACGATTGATGCTGTCGCTCGTAGATTAAAATATTACGGACAAGCCACACAACTCTGCGCTTTGCTAGAGCGGGCCAGACATGTCAGTAGCTGCCAGAAGATTATCTTGGCGTTCTTTCCTCATTTGACAGCACGCCTAAGAGGGTTTTTGGGTCACGTCCATGATTATAGTTTTGGCGTACCTACAGCGTTTTTTTCCTAACTCAATCTGAGAGGATCCTCAGGATACTATACTCCATGACTCGCTGGCAAACCTTAAGCTTGGGCTTCTGTTGACCAAAGAAAGGGAGAAGGAGACCGGAAGAGAGACGAAATAGAATAGATAGACAAGGCACTTGTTACAGGCATTTTTTGCTTAAAAGGAAGCTTCAATCACGTATATTGTTAACGACTAAAACCTGTATTGCAAATAAACGATTATAAACGATTATTATTACTATACATTCACCTCTGGAACAATCGTGAGGTGATTCTCGTAGACCCAGGCGTAGCAGCGTCTGGTCTTGTTGGAGAAGCTGGCTGGCTCGCATGTGGAGCCAATAGGAATTTTTTGATAACAGTCGTAATCTTCCGCTGGTAACGCAAACTTTGCCCAACCATTCGGCTTGAACTTTGCTGGAGTCGACTCGCATGCTGGCACTCTGCATCTAACCAAGAGAATCAGCAGATATGGCTGAATCATTTATTGAGTGAATAAATCCTGTAACTTCTTAATCTGCGTCTGGGTGTTTGCCAGTGACCTACAGTTCTTGAGCGCAATCTGGTGATTTTATTTACAACTGCTAGTTGTAAATATCTCTTTATACACCCGAAATAAAAAGTTTGCTATATTACGCGTGCCATGTTTCATCCAAGTCCCTTCTGGCTTTATTTAAGCCGTGATGAGGTAACAACAGACAGACAAGCCCACAAACAGAGTTTGACGTCGCGGTTGGCGCAGTGGTTGAGTGATTGGCTGCTGTGCTGCGTGTTGCGCGTTTGATTCCCGCACGGAACAAATATTTTTATGGCCTACAGATAGTTGTTCCGGGTCTGGCTGTTTGCGTATTTTATTAAGAAAACAAATTAAACAAGAGTTACTTTAACAATTATTAACTGTACGAATTACCTACAAAATTATCTGAACATGTTTTATGCTGAGACACTTTCGGCTCACCTATATTCGACTGCTCCAGCAGCAAATACATATTGGATGTTGTATATACTAGTGAATACGACGGCGATGCCCAGGTAAAAGAACACGAATTTTTGGTAGCGACCGAAAGTTCCTAACTCGAGGAGGAGGGCGTCTAGGTCGATGTGATCCGATATGGGGGCTTTCTTCTTTTTATTCATCACTCACGTGCACTCTGACCAGCCACCAGGACGGACGGTCAGGAGAAAAGTATATTAAAAGAACACAGGCAGACACATACTCTCAGCACAACTGTTGTGGCCATTTGAAGTCTGATAGGCTCTGTCAAATGTGACGTCTACACCCGCAACAGTCGTTACAGAAGATAGCAATCAACAAAAAGGTTTATCGTTTTAATTATTTTTTGATGACTCCCATCGCACATCCTCGCGCATTTAGGTAGACATTTTTCAATTTCTCACGCATCCCATCCACACCCCACCTCAAGGGGTTAGAAATTATTTCTATGGGAGCTAACATAGAAATAATTTCCCCTCCCGCCTTTCCAAAGTTGCGTCGCACGATTATGCAAGGCCGGCCCTAACTAAGCGCGGGCAAGTCATTTTTTTTTGACGATGGCCTCTCGCAGCTACGAACTCTAGAACGTTGTAGCTACTTAACCGGACCTGCCTGTGTGGGCCTAGGTGAATTAAGGCCCCCAGCCGAGGCTATATACTAAAACTCCGCACACTGAGGGCACCCCCTGTGGGGTACGTTCTATGGGACCTCGGCTCAGCGGCGTCGTTTACGGGAGGGCAGCAAGGGACTGGCTGGGTCATGATTCCATTATACTCGTACCTATAGGGGAGTTTAAATGTAACGGCTCAGCTTCGCGGGCTGGCTCATTTGGCAAAAGACGGGCGGTCATGATTTTGGCGCCCTTTTATATTTACACTAGCTTTCTTCTTCTTCTTCTACGACTTCGTACGCGCATATCCCGTTTTTTCCTGTTTCCGAAGGAATTTCGGGAAATCCTCTTAGTGCTCTCCTACGGAGGGGGTAAGGAAGCTTCATGACAAATTCCAGCTTTCTACGTTGAGGAGTTTCGCCTGTGCGTTGTCTGTCAGTCACTCACACACAATGGAAGAATTTTATTTAATAGTATTTAAAAACATGTTTTTTATTGAGTTCATAAAAAAACTAGAAACGTGTATTTTATTATTTACTAAGCTAAATTTTATCTTAATAAATAATAACATATTCTAAAGCCGGCCATAAAGCCGCTACCACTAACATGTATATTTGGGTAAGTAGAGGAAACTACAAAAAACAAAAACCGTTAGCAACATGGTGCCCTAAGGTGTCACGTTGCCGAGATATTTGAAGGTGAAGTCGCCATGTGAGTACAATGAAAATCATTATCATTAAAAATTACCTTATCACGCGCTTATAGATTGCATTCTAATAATCTTGAATTATCTATACCTACCTACTATCACAAGTCCTCCGCCGCGTCTGTCTGTCTGTTCACGATAAACTCAAAAACGACTGCACCGATTTTCATGCTGTTGTCACCAATGGATAGAGTGGCTTTAGAAAAAGGTTTAGTATATATTTTGTCAAGCGGGTGGCCGCGAGCATCAGCTAGTAATATTATAAACAGTTAAATTTGTGAGTTTGTGAGGTTGTACTGGACTATATGGCGTTGTGTGAAATGTCCAAGGATATTATATTATTATATTATTATTGTAGGGGGTAACCTCTGGATCTACTGAACCAATTTTGAAAATTCTTTTACCAATAGAAAGCAACGATATTTATGAGTATGTAACCCGAATACCGTAGGTATATGTTAAAAACCGTCCAACAAAGAAAATAAATATGGCATGTAGACTGGGTACCGACTCGTAGATATTGAGTAGATGCAGGTAGTAGGTTTTTACGGGGAAACTGTCGATTTCCGTTGTGCTTGCAAGAAGGGATTAGGTACATTAGAGTGATACTTATGAAACCTCTTCATTTAATAGCTGTTTAATACCTATTTGTCTACTTTTACTTTAATACTGCTTGTTATTTGTGAGTTGAAGAATAATTACTTGAGCTGCTCCATTTCTTGTGCTTATTATCAATATACCTAATGTGCAGAAGACTTACCCAAGGGCTAGTTTGCACGTATTATGCCTGGTTTACACGTAGGTATAAACTTGTTAAGTACCTAGATAACTACATTTTAAGTGACATGTAAACGCACAATTTAATGGCAGATTAAAATGCTATAAACAACTAAACAAATAAATCAGAAAGTCTTAAGTTCAAATTATGCTTAGTAGCTTTGGTCCATGTTACAGAAAGCAACATCTACCTACCCTCAAAAACTACACCGAGACACAAGGTCGTGATGGCTCAGTGGTTGAAGAACCGATCTCCGACCGGGCAAGTAGGTATCTATCAAACTATTTTTTCAATTCATATTCAGTTAGGTTCATTCTGAGTTACTTAATATACCTATCACACCACAAGCACACCACCTATGTACATAATCATCAGGCACTTAGCTACTAGAAAATAGCAGAGGGCCGGAACGCTAAGTGGTTTCGTGGCTAAACCCTGGGTCGAGCTAAAAAAGTTAGCCGGTTTTTTTCAATGAATCTTATCGAGATATCGAAACAATAATCTTTTATCATTTTGAGGACAAAGCTCAATTGCTTAGTTTAGAGATACATAAACGTAAAGATTGCGTTTTTTATTGACAACTTAGTACTATCTCTGGAATCAGGAATCAGGAAGACGATATTTGACTAGCGTGTTTCACACGTAGGTACCACAACCACACCACACCGTCGTGACAAAAGGTGGTCAAGCTGTGGTTACGTGTGTAGTGTCGCTATGGCTTTTTGCGGTTGCGTTGCATATGGTACATATAAAATGTTGATGTGTTTGCGATGTGGCCGGCCGCTGGTTCGCAGTGTCGCTGGTGGTTGCGTTGTAGTTGCAAAGTGGCTGGTGAGTGTTCGGTCACACACGCGGTCGATGTGGTTCCGTGTGAATTTAACTATTAATTTTCATTAAAATAAGTACCCGCCCACGTGTTGTGGTGGTAGTATCTACGTGTGAAACGAGCCTTAGGCATTTAGTCCGCCTCTTTAAACTCGTATGCGTAAAGTATTATTAAATAAATAAATTAGGAGGAAAGTGTTTAAATAACAATATTTTATGGGCAGTCGTGTACAGAGGTCGGTGAAACAACTGTGACCTATCCTCTCAATACAAACCGCATTTTTCATCCGATGGCAATACATAAAAATAAGGATAAACAGGTACATGACCTACACATATATCTTACAAGTTACTGTTATAATTATTTTGTCGAAACAATTTACTGAGAGGTCACACAAGATATCCTCATAAAGGTAAGACAAAAGACTTTTGAAATGTAGATTTTTTTGCTTGGCGTAAATTAACTCTTTTTTTCTTTTTTTGGATTGCTTACCTCCAACAAAAAGTGGTGACATAATAGGTTCTGTCATGATCAACATAAGTTTTCAGTCATATTCGTTTTACAGTCGGATTAAAGGCAGTTCTAGATTCAGATAATAGTAACTCTGGAACTTAGGAACTCTGTACGGAAATGTTTTTGACGTGAAACGTCTACTGGCGCATCTTGGCAGTAAAAGTAATTCGTATGCCGTGACGGAAATGACGCTGTCATGTCATGATGCCCCCATTACGCCGCCTGTTACGGCCGGCGAACTTTGGAACTAATTTATAAGATTTTTTTGAATTCTAATATTAACGTAGATGTTTTGCATCTGCCGGGCGTTAACTTAAACTTGTAGGTGGGTACTGGTGTTCCCAGGAAAATAACTCGGCGACTATAAACACGGCTAGGACGGACTAGGTGCGCCTGATTAGATGTTGTGGTGCAACGCCAATCATGTGGACAGAGTTGATTGATATCGAATCCTTACTGCATGAGGCCCCGGTACAAGCCGCGATATTTTCAGATTGTGTGTGATGGACGTTTGAAGCAAACTTTAGGATTAAGACATATTGACACAGAGATAGAAATTGCAGACTAAGCAATATTGACCACTATCTCCACAACATAACGTACATCGTACATATTGCTGTCCAGATAAAGATCGCTGGAGGCACACATTCAATTTGGATTTTTCGACCGCAATCATCAATGTGTCTCGAGTTCTCGACCCTAACGTTTCTTGCAGTGGCGTGTGCAGGGTGAATCGTTTGAGCAGACAAGTGCTACTCGTGGCTTGAACAATTACAAAATAAAACCCATAATTATGTAACATAATAATTATTATTTTTTAATATCCTTAAACGTTTTATATACAGTCAACATCGAATGCCAAGAACAACATCTACAACGTAGTAAAGTACACAAGAGCACAACAGGTTTATAAACGTATTTATATATTATATTATGTATAGATAAAATTATATACATCTACAGTAGTATCCTCACATACGGTACACTCGCATGACTGCGTTACATTTCACGTCGGACTGCTGACATAGAACGATAATTTAGTGAATTTGCTAATTGTGATTTTCATTTGACATTTTTCTTTAGTGCTGTTTACCTGCTAGTAGCAGTTTCTTATATAGACAAGTTCGTTTAACGGCTAAATCTACACATATCTATATTTTCAAAAATCTATGTGCACTTATGTCGAGACTGTTATAGGTGTTGAACAATACCTCAGCAGCCCTCCGCCCTCGAATAGTAACAAGTGATCGATACACTCACGATAGAAAACTTCTGAATTTCAATACAATATAGTTTTATTGAACTATGACGACCGACAATAAATATTACATTGGTCTTTAGATTACAGGATTATTATACAATATTCATATGATTACGGCTACATCCTGCCGGCGTGCGACAGAGATAGACTATTGCCGTCTCTATCACTCGCGGCTGGACAGTAAAAGCTATCGAACACTTAACGTTTCAAAATGTTTTTGTCTCTTTCCTTTGTACATCTAAAATTACACCAACACGTGCATAACAAAAGTAAGAACATATGGTGAAAAAACTAAATCAGTGCATAATCTAGTGCAAGAGAAATAAGCAAAAACATTTCAAAGTTTTAAATTGATTCGTTAAAAATTTCTTTGTCGCGAGCCGAGGTGAATGACCGCTGGATGTGTTAATGACACCCGGGTATTACTCTATTAGTAACACAGCTCCTAATTCGCGACAATAGCTATAGTCCGAGTGGTCAAGAGGTGTAAGCCGCTCGCTCGTGAGCGACGGAGCTCGGAGTCGCGAGTTCGAGACCCGCAAACCGCAAAACTTTTTGGGACATCTGGATTTTCCAACGTTGGAACCTATCATCGTTCATACGGTAGACGGTCAGAAAGTGA
Organism: Ceramica pisi; assembly: GCA_963859965.1. Taxonomy (NCBI): domain Eukaryota; kingdom Metazoa; phylum Arthropoda; class Insecta; order Lepidoptera; family Noctuidae; genus Ceramica; species Ceramica pisi. Next base: position 651,346 of record OY982542.1, read on the forward strand.
TTCTAGTAAAAATGGTGCTACGTCATACACCTCCTTCAACGCCTACACAGTCAGAACCGAAGTCAATGCAGGTAGTCAACCCAACACAAGATGATACTCAAATTCGAACACCTTCAACGCCTATAGTCATTGAATCGCAATGTAACACACTACAAACACCAAAAGTTACCCACAGTGGGTCGGCGCCAAATCTAACGACTATTCAAACAAACGAATATGTTACTACAAGAAAGCGTAAACATAACGATGATAACGAACGCTTTATGAATGATATGCAAAAATTATTCGATTCTCACTGCAAAAACACTGAATCACGTAGTAACAAGACAGATGCTTCTTTAAGTGTTTTGCATAATATGATGAAGGAATTGTTAAAACAAAACGCTGAAATTAAGGATTCCATCGCCTTTGTATCGGGTCAATATGAGGATATGCGGAGCAGACTGGACCTTTTAGAAGCTGAAAAGAAAACGGACTGCAAGTATATTCACCAACTTGAAGAAAGAGTTGACAACTTAGAGCGGATGCTGTACACAAAAAAGTTGGAAATTAAAAATCTTCCTTTATCTTTAAAAGAAAACGAAGAAGAGCTTAGTCTACTCGTATTAAATGCAGCCACAGCAGTTGGCGCTCCGATACAAAGATCGGAAATTAAAGAGATATATAGCGTCAAAAAAAAGGACAAACCATCAAAAATTATTGTTGATATGGCTAGCACTGCTGCTAAGGAAAGCATAATTAAGAAAGTGAGACAATTTAACGCGAATAACAAGCAGAACAAGCTTAGCTCTGTACACCTAAAGATGGATGGCCCTGCCTCACCCATCTATGTGTCTGACTTCTTGCCTCCTCAAACCCAACACCTTTACTATCTAGCTAGAAAATTCGCAAAAGAATATAACTATTCATACTGTTGGACCTCGGCAGGTAGAGTTTTCCTACGAAAAAGTGAACCAGAAAAGCCAGTTATAGTTAAATGTGAAGCCGATATTGAAAAACTGGTACCGAAAATCTGACTATATACTTGTAGTACGGGTTGTAATTGTATAACTTTATCATTTTGGTTTTTGCATGTCTTACTTGTTTTTTTACACAAATTTTGTATCTACTCATACGTACTTTCACACGAATATACACATCTCACACCCAAACACATTCGCACACATTTTATTATAATACCATCGTATATTAATATTAGTAAAAATTTAAATAGTTTCAGTCGACACACACACCCAAAACGAAAAAACGCTCTACGCACAATTCACGCCGCAACCGCAAACCCGGACACCAACTTTAAAAGAAAAAATAACATTCGCTGATCTAAACAATATAAACAATTTGGAAAATTTGGTTTTAACGGAATTGCACAGCTGTGAACCGGAAGCTTGTAAAGCCAATATAAATAAACCAAATTCATTTTTAAAAATATTGCAACAAAATATTAGAAGTATTAACAAAAATTATCTCAGCCTAAATACTTTACTAACACGACTTCAATTCAACTGTGATATTATAATTCTATCAGAATGTTGGCTCTCATCTGTTAATAACTTACCACTTATACCTGGCTACTCTAGTTTTTCAACTACACGTAACTATAATCAAAACGACGGTGTAGTCGTGTACATAAATAATGACATTAACTTCAATATAGAGGAACCAGCTGTATCAGAAGCAAACAGCCTACTTATTAAAATAAATAAAAATACTGCGATAATTGCAATTTACAGACCTCCGAGTTTTCACTCGTTAGAAAATTTTTTACGCACTTTGCAGGGACTATTATTAAAACTAGCGGGTTTCAAAAATGTAATATTGATGGGTGACATCAACATAAATATTAAAGCTTTAAATGAAACTACGGCGTGCTATCTCGACTTACTTTCTTTCTTTGGTATGACGCCAGCCCATTATGAACAAACAAGAGGTTCTAGCTGTCTGGACCATGTGATAATTAAAACTAAGGCTTCTTCGCTTACATTTATTCTGCAATCTGCAGTTACTGATCACGAGGCTACTCTTTTCTGTTTGCGTTTAAGAGGACAAAACCACAAAGCAAAAATGTTGAACAAAATAGACTTTGAGAATATGAACAATGACTGCAAAAATTTTGATTTTAGTAAGGTATACGAAAATAACGCAAATCCTAATGACCTTATGACATATTTTATTAGAAACTTACAAAACATCATAATGAACAACACAATAAATATTAAAATTCCTAGAAATAAAATAACAATAAAACCGTGGATTACTCCAGGCCTCCTGAGGTGCATCAGAACAAGAGACAGAATGCACTACAAACTAAAACACAATCCTAATAATGGCATCTTAAAAATATCCTACAAAAGATATAGAAACTTTTGTAATGACATAATAAAAAAATGCAAGAGGCAATATGACAGGAATATGCTTGAGTCGGCTGGGAGTGATAATAAAAAGCTTTGGTCAGCTATTAAAACTATTACCTATCTAAAAAAATCAAATGCACCACCGGTGGAACTTTTGCATATTAAAACATCACCCCAAGATTCAGTTAACGCAGTAAACTCGTATTTTGCAAATGTGGGTATAGATTTGAAAAGAAAAATTCCAACTGGTCTTTCGCCACTCCCAACGCACACGAAAAATTTCAAATCCTCGTGTAACTCTTTCGTGCTTTTGGAGATATCTGAAGAAGAAGTGGAGGGAGTCATCAGCAACCTGCGCTCAGATTGTGGAGCAGGCTGGGACAATATTACGGCAGCGGTTCTTAAGAACTTAAAACACTATATAACTCCTCCCCTCACTTATATCCTGAATCGATGTTTAACAGATGGCATTTTTCCAGAATCCCTTAAAAAAACAACGGTTATCCCTATTTTTAAGAGTGGCAGCAAGGAAGAAGTTGCAAACTATCGGCCAATTTCGTTGCTCACCACCATTTCAAAGGTATTTGAAAGAATTATTAACAACCAATTTGTGAAATTCTTAGAAGATAAAAACAGCATTTCACCTAACCAATATGGTTTTAGAAAAGGAAAATCCACTACTGACTGTCTGCAGCGATTCACTGAAGTTATTGTAAATAAATTAGATAAAAGAAAAAAATGCCTGACAATCTTTCTAGACCTTCAGAAAGCTTTTGATACTGTGTGCCCACGTATCTTAATATCCAAACTAGAAGACATGGGAATAAGGGGCACTCAATTAAAATTATTTCAGAACTATTTACAAAACCGATATCAGTCAGTTCGGATAGGCAGTACACTGAGTGAAGAAAAACCGATAAATATTGGAATTCCACAAGGCAGTATCTTAGCAGCCCCCCTCTTCCTTTGCTATATTAATGATCTTTGCCAGCTAAACATTAGAAACTGTCATATAATGTCTTATGCCGACGACACTACCTTAACCTTTTATGGTAACTCATGGGACGAAACTTTTGAGGCGGCCCAAGAAGGGTTCAATATAGTGACACATTGGCTTGCTCTCAATAAATTGACCTTAAATGCCACCAAAACTAAATATATTGAGTTTTCAATTCATAATGTAGCATCACAAAATAATAATTTCAACATTTATGCACACACATGTAGTTTTGTTAACACAAACTGTACCAGGTGTCCAATGATAGCAAAAACGGATTCAACAAAATACTTAGGCATATTAATCGATAAAAACTTATCTTTCAAACAGCACATCTCACATTTGGTACAGAAAACTAGAAAACTTATTCATATATTTAAAAATATTAGGCATGTAGCGAGTTGGAAACTGGTTAAAACTGTGTACGAAGCACTTTGCCAATCAATCCTGTCGTATGGTATTTCCATCTGGGGCGGCTCGTATAAAACGAATATCCTAAACGTCGAAAGAGCGCAGCGACTTCTCCTAAAAGTTGCTCTCTTCAAACCACGGTTATACACTACAACTAGCCTATATAAAGACGCAAATGTATTGACGATCAGGCAGCTGTATGTGCTAATAACTGTTATAAAAAAGCATTCCTCCATAGACACTTCTACTGCAAAACACAAAGTTAATAATAGACGTTTTTATGAGGTCTGTGAAACAACTACGGCAAAAACATCTTTTGCTAGGAATTTCTATAAATTCAGAGCAAGTAGATTATATAATAAAATTAACAAAGTGCTGGAAATTGTTAATCTGTCTAGGATAGAGTGTAAAAAGAAGGTTACCCAGTGGCTTCAAGGACTGGATTATGAAGAAACGGAAAAATTGCTTAATATCATAGCCTAGTCTAGCGTTTTCCCTAAAGCCATACCGCCACCACATTCCGCCCACTTTCGTATACACATCCAGCATTATACGTTCAGACACAATACACCATCATACTCTCTTTTAAATACACATACACACACAACACAATACCACACACACAACACAATACCATACACACAACACCTTCCACCTCACACTCACACTTCACACACATAAAAACACTCAGGCAATTTTATTTTGTTATATTTTTTATTTTTTTATCGTTGTCCTTTCGTGATATTATTTTCTTACAATAGAACATGCTAAATTTGTTATGTTAAACCCAATCTTGGAGAGGGGGGCCAGGAGTCCATAGCACAGGGTATCCTAGTTTGGATTCCTGACTCCCACAAACCTTTGTACCATGAATGTATTTTGTAATCCTAAATATTGTAAGATGTACTTTGTGGGAGAAAATAATAAATCTTATCTTATCTTATCTTATCTTATCTTATCTTTGTATAACGATTAATGAACACTAGGAAGGGATAGAGTTACACAACACTGACACGATACTATTACTTTTCAAAGATGGCGCGATTTGGAAGCTTTCGTCCTACGCGAGCCGGAAACACGACTCTAAGCCCTAAACATGAACTCTTGTACAAACGAGCAAAAGATATGAAAGTTATTACAATAATCAATTTTCTTATAGTGTAATTTATAAACAGTTTCTTGTAGTTTGTATTTAACAGGTGCCAAGTTATTGCGTTGTGGGAAAATATACCTACATATTTAGGTACTTATAACAGAGTGCTACGTTTTAACAAATTGCATTAAATTATATCCATTGTCGTACAGTGGACTGCACAAGTCTTCGACATTTTACTTGTATTTCTGCATAAGCCGTCACAAAAAACTAAACTTGTGTGAATTAACATATATCTTTGAAATACTTGTGTAGCCGAGTGTACAGCGCACAACCAAAGTAATGCGTAGCACCGGAACGAATTGCTCGATACTATGAGAACCAATATGTTGATATACAAGCTTTGATGAATAACCTTAGTGGAATGAAACTAAACATAAGTACATGTATTGGCATTTCTTAACAAAACTATATAATTTTCCTCTTTTAAAGGTCAAAACACACGGTGACAAGAGTCGAAACGAATTGATAAAAATATACATATCATATTGAACCCTATTTCGAACACAAATTTCTATCTCTATACAGGGAAATTGAAAAAATACCCGAAACCTCTTAGGCAGTGAAAGTACACATGATTATAAGCAACTTTTGTTTTGGTAAAACTCCGAAATCTCGAAAAAAATATCAGCTGATTCATACATTTTCATTGGCTAAATACTGCATTTTGTATGAAACAGCTGATATTTTTTTCGAGATTTCGGAGTTTTACCAAAACAAAAGTTGCTTATAATCATGTGTACTTTCACTGCCTAAGAGGTTTCGGGTATTTTTTCAATTTCCCTGTATAAAAATACGATCGAGCACATTACGTTGTGGAGATAGGGGGTCATTAAGCTATGCACATTATTAGAAATTCTCTTTGACTCTGCGTCCGTAGGTTTGCTGTAAGGGTCAAATTGCTTTAATATTTTCATTCAACATGACTATTTTATTTTATTTGATGGCAATTAACATTAGTGTGGGGATATGATAAATAATGTCTTATTATACAGATGTAATACCACGTTACAAAAATATATGATTTATACATTCACAGTAACTTAAACAGTTTGACAAACATTGGCACTTCCAATGTTCAGTTGTTTCGGGCACACTTTACAATTATTTATATTAAAACTATTGATACGATGCGACACAAATTATTGCCTGTTTTCAATCACAAGAACGAGACGAACACCGTTACATAGCATTTTAATTAAGTGATTATTCGTGGCAAATTATGGAACATAATCTTAAAATATAGGTACTGAATTATTTTCACAATTATTTTTAACACCGTTAAGTAAGAAATACTGTCCACAAATACAGTTCAAATTGTAAAAAACACACGATTTAAATGAAGTTCTTACTCGGAAAAGAAAGCACAACAATCTCTTAAATTTTAACTCGTTTTATTCATATTATTATATAAATAAAATCATTTGATAGTCATTTTAATTCCAATCATTATCGAACTATTCTGTACAATCGGTGCGAAAAGTGTTTTTCATCATAGTCAACGATAATTACATGATGTTTGTATTTAAGTCTTAGGTGACTATAAAATTACATGTTAGTTAAGTGTGTCATTTAAATGGTCGCTTCATGGCTACAGCGACCGTTTTGTTATTTATCTCATTTGCAAATGGTAACTACTATAAACCGTAAAATTATAACATTGTTCTAGCAAGAAAACTCAACCATAAGATACAAAGTATCATTTTCATCTTGTACACATAGAATCACGTAGTATTTCAAACTATTTCTTATAGGACACGAGATTTAATCCTCGTTCTTCGTCCTTTTTCTGGCAAATATATCGATGTAGCAATTTCGTTTTTACGATTATTATTTAGTATAAATAAAACGAAATCAATTTATTCGGAGCGAGGATGCCATAGACAGGCACACATACACACGTCATACTTATAACACTTTTCTCTTAGATCGGGGGTTACAAGGCTAACGCTGCTCTGTCTTCAGCTTGACTTTAAAAACAGCTTGTCGCACCGATAACATTATAAATTAATCTAAATACGTACACCCACACCTGGAAGTCTACCGAGGTACTATCACCACATTCACCATACTACCACCACGCTCTCACCGTGACACCACCATACGTCACCACACTCTCTCCATGCTCCCACCATACTCACACCACAGAACTACGTCTATACCCGCGCCATTTATTTAATTATAAACTATAGAACCTTGAAACTATACATAGTGTAAATGATGCATGCGTCAAAACCGTAATTTATTACGATTTTGATGAAGATTCTGAAATTAAAAATTAATACATTTCTGACTTTATGTCGTGCAGTCGGGTAAACAGATGGATTAATAATAATGTTGGAACTTAATTCTTTATTCTCTATTCTTCAGTTTGTTTATGAACAGACATGTTCTTGGAATTTATTATCTTTGTTTTTTTCCGATATATTTCATAGGATGTGAGGACAGCGTTATCAATAAACGTGAATCGTATATACTTCACAACAATCTCATTTATATTTTTATATCGTGCAGTAAACTAATTTGATTCCTATCTCGATGTTCACACGACATTATGATATGTCGATTAAAAACAATATGACTTGGTATTATAACTTGTTTACATATTTATTTCAGCTGGTATGTGCAGGTGAGGTATAGGAATTGGCTCCATGTAAAATACTGGACTTCAGTTATATCCAGTTAGGTTAGGCACATGATTTAATATTGAACCTAAACGCACATAATGAAATTCCCTGCCGAAGTCTGTGTTTTCTGATAGCTACAAGTTCAGGTTCCTTTAAGTCAAGAGTCAATAGGTTACTTGTAGACAAGCGTGCTCAAACGCCGACCACATCATTGCCTTCCGTAACTTATCAACAATAATAAACAAAAAATATATCTTGTCATCTATGTTAAAAAAATGGGGTGCACCGTTTACTCTAAGTACAGACACGTGTGACAAAGACTAGCAACAATTAAATAAATCTAACTGCACACTAATGTACGAGTAATACAATAGATTATATTGATATGCGCGGTAGCTTATACAATACATATACTCGAATATGGCGGCGAACGTCTTAGCTATGAGGTTGGCAATGTGAGCGATGAGGCTTACAGTCGTGTTGCTATGTAGTGACATTTTTGCTAAGTAATATGTTGCCAGACAGTGGGGCAACTGTTGCTGAGTTTTGTTTTGCTGTGCACCAAAATATTGTCAAACGAAAGTCGGATTTTACGATGAAAAATCTCTCTTAATGTTGCGCAACATCTGGCAGAAGTTGCGCTATGTTGCGGACAATTTGTGTTCGTAAATAATTGTCATCTATTGACATCGCAACTGTAAGATTCTTATGAACATAAAGGATATTAAAATTACATAAATATTTCCATAATTTGTCTTAATTTATAATAAATAATTAAATTGCCTAAACCATAATTATATTTTAGCGACACAATATAATGTTCCGAAGTATTAACAATATTTTAGCAATGACAATTACACGATATAATCAGACAAAGTTAATATGATACATCTACGGAAAACAAAAATAATGAAAAGGATATTCCCGCAAAACTATATACAAATATCATACACGCAAGCCACAATCAAAATGTTTGAAACCACTGGACGGGACTCGAAAATACTTAGAGCATTTAAACATGAACCTTTGTAATTACTTTTCTGTTCCTTTTTCCTACTGGATATTTGGGATAACTTGAGGAAATACGCAAGTATTCAATTTAAATGTTGGGTAATATTGATAAGAATCAAAGCAAAGCTGTGGAGAAAACGTAAACATGTCATGCCATGCACAATTTTAGATTTCGTTTTGACTGCGTCAATGTCCCGTGAGCTATAATTATGTGGCTATAATAGGGTGTTACTACTCGAATTTTGCTAAGAAGTTGATATATTTGGCTGATCGACGGATACCTGGCGATAAAGAACTGATCGACAGCCGATCGATGCCATCGATCGACGTAGACTAATTCATTCTACCATCGATCGTCAATCAGTTACGACTTTTGACAAAAATTTCCCTTCACTATGTTTGAAAGAATGTTACCGCTAAGCCGCCTCTCTTCCTGCAAGCAAGTTTAATCACATCGGGTCACGATCGAGCGATTGATCGCATTACAGCTCCATAGTCCGGAATTTAATGCTCCTTGCAACGAGGCCTTACATCAACGAACAGACGGCAAGTTTTTTGACGTGCAAATGAAATTCCATTGATATTTAACTGAGTAAAATATAAGTACATCATTTCCTACGTCATGTTTACATGCTCTAAGTAAAAATGCATCGACGACAATACAAAATAGCACGAATACACGAACGATATAATATAAACGTATTTATTTATATTAATTAATTATTAATAATACACGAACAGACACGAGACGAGACTAATACAAGCTATTGTCTTATTGTTATTACTCCTTCGCTGTATGATCACGTTGAGAAAATTAACTACAACCATTTAAAAAATTGTATTTGAAATTTTAAAGATTATTTTTGTGTGGAAATAGAACAATTTCAAAGTAATATTATTATTTACAATAATTTCTGGATATTTTAAAGATTATTAACTCTGTCTATATAATTTTTATATTGCTTTTTCTTTTCGTAAATAATTGTATTTTTCACAGTAATCAGGAACTTATGGCGAAAATTTATGTTTTTAATTATGTACAATCTCCGGAGGCAAAGGAAACGGCGGTAGAATGTGAATGTTTGACTTTATTCCTAGTGATATAGAAGCGTCCCTTCGCTAGCTTTGAAGGAAAGAAACTGTGGTTTACTTTACACTGTGACAAAACTATACATTACTAAAATATCGGGTATTTTTTCTTTTGACTATATTTTAGGCGACAGTGCATTTAAATTTCGCGAGAAATCATTTTACAAGCCCCCACTCTCAAACTTTGATCAATGAAGAATGAACAAATGAACGTTTTATCATTTTAAATTTTCAAAATCCATGCAACAATGGGTGTTTCATGGATTCAAAAAATCTGCAGTCTATCAACAATCGGTTTTATACAATTCGGGGGCTTAGTTGAGGGCTTATTCTACTCCGTATCACCTACGAACTGACAATAGGGAATATGCATGCAATTTTTTAATTTGCAAAATAAAATACTTATTAGCTCTAGTAATCAATCATGAAATTATTTTTTAAGTACCTTCATTATAAAGCTTCAAAGACTACAGTTAGAAAGAGAAGTACGATACGTAATGTGACGTCAAATCACACGATGACTATACAGCTGCCTTAGAAAACAGCGTTTTCGCGAGAGGGACAGATATATTTGTTTAAAATAATTGTATCTCGTTCGTTTTTCGAGCAATTTAGATTCCAATTTCACAGTTAGTATTATATTTTCGAATACTTTTAGATAAACTGTTCAGATCATAAATACTTTTTTCATGCATATTCCCTATTAGTCCCGAATCGGAATTAAGAATGAATGACCACACGATTTGACAGTAACTGTCAAATTTTGTCATAAACGCCCGTAGCTACGGACTTTGGGATAACAGGGTAGCCCTATTTTCAATTAGATTCAATTGTTTTATGTTGCCTAAAGCCTGGTCACAGTGGTCACACGTGAATTGAAACTTAAACCGAATAGTCTGAAGCCGTTGACATCTATGTTGTTTGGTTAAAATTTAAGCTGGCTATTTAGCACCAGCTTTAAGCAAGCTGTGTGACGATTAATTTTCCACCATTGTAAGATAATTAGCACAGCGAGTCACAATGTAGAGCAAACCACGCGCCTGCATCAATTCCGAGGCTCGTATCTAAATACAGTAGTCAGTCGTAACTTCGTAACGATAGTAGCTACTAGAACAGATATACCCGTCAGTTTCACTAACACTAGTTGACACCTAAGTGTACGGCTGAGGATAAGTTCACTGTTGGATTTTCAACTTTCGCCCCTGAGACGAGGGTTCGAAATCCAACAAAATGGTTTTCCTCAAATCCAATGATTGGGCTTCAACAGCACGGTTTTCCTAAAATCCTGTGATCCAGGCTGTTGTATTTTCAACATACGGCACACAATTTACCCAACAGCCAGTGATTTATCCTGTTGTATTTTCAACTTTCACCTCTGACACGAAGGTACAAAATCCAACAGCACAAGTATCACCTAGTGTTATAGAGAACGGACAAAAGATAGCTATATAAGTACACACACGCCGGCAATATGCTTTCTAAAACGCTTGCAGCGCCTACTTTATGCCTAAATATTCGTATTTATTGTTTTATCTCTACATTGTCCGAGTTACTTCATTGTTTCTCAATCGAGATTGACTCCACTTGTCGATGTCATTTATTTTGATAATATTTAACTTGATGCTAGAATCTTGAGATGCTGATAGGCTTGAGCATTCACTTGTAACACCGAGCATTCGCCGAGCATAAAGTCAAACATTTTCAAGATCATTCTAGCGAACGTTCTAGTAGATTATTGTCAAAAAAATGTATTCTTCACGTAGATGTCAAACAATAGTGAAAAACTTCTCCGCAAAAAGCTCGAAGCACACACAGGAGACTGATCAAAAGTTTTATTTTTCTCAAAACTTAGGTTAGATTTTGATGCCCCTTTGCACAAGGATAAAGTTGAGGCATCCCCACAGGAATACTACTGTAGTATCGCTATTGGTTCATAGACCACTTTCCATACAAATTAAAACAGTCTCCTTTTGGCTGCGTTTCCACCAGAGATGTGCAAGGATGCGTAGCGACGGATGTGTCGGTTAAGAACCAATAGAATCGCTTAATTTACCTAGCCTCACTCTATTCTATTGTTTCTTAACAAACACATCCCTCGCTACGCATCCTCGCACATCTCTGGTGGAAACGCAGCCTAAATGTCGACCGCTAAAATGTTCGCTAGAAAGTTCCCTAGAATGCTCGATAGAACGCTCGCTAGAGTGCGCGCTAAAACGTTCCTGTTTAATTTAAACAAAATAAAAATTGGCTGGAATGCTCATTACTAGTGAATGCTCAAGTCTATCGACGGCTTTGGAATGATTTTCACGTCTTACTTTTGATATTCGAAACTCCATCGAACATGCGATATTCATTTTCACAGCAAATCGTGTGCGTAAATTCTGTGCTTAATTAGTGCAACTTATTTTGCGCAGACGTTGAGCCAACTTTGCACTTAATATACGCTGACGTCACGCATTTGCTTTATCAACGTATAACGGATGCTAGAATGATACCAATTTGACTGTGTTATCGGTTTAAATATAAATACCTGTCATGTTAATTATATTTTTGCGAATACATTTCAACTGATATCGATTCGTTGTGGCACAACAAGGGTTCATCATCTTATGACGATAGGAGATTATAGGAGTTAGGTATACAGATTGTATTCTTTTCATTATTAGTTGGTAAGTATGTAGACATGTATAAGTACTTAACGGCAGTTTTGTCTATTTGATCTAGATTTTTTATATGGTAAAGGAAACAGCTGTGATTAGATAGCTATATCGAAAACAAGGTTATTTTTTAATATTTTATATTATCAAGTTACTTCCGGTATATTAATAATGATTTAGGAAAATATATATGCTTTATTAAAATGAGGAACATACGAACTGCGGATAAGAATTTGAAAAATTAAATTATACGGATAGATTTTTAGGAATAAATAATTTGATCACAGATCTTTAAAATGATTAAAGTAAAGAATAGATCAACATTAGCCACCTACTATGACGTGCCTATGCCGTCATGATTCCGTTGAAAAAAAGGGATAGCGCTATGCGTCTTGTATAGCTGTCTACCTCCCACATCGGAATCGTGATGGTTTTAAGACGTCATAGTAAAGTCAAAGTTAGTTTGATGTTTTAAAGAATAAAGATAGTCATTTTGTTTTATAATTTTTTAACGTTCGATATCTACTAAAGATAGGAGTTATTAACTAAAGGTTTGTAAACCACCGAAGCTGTGTTTTATAGTGAATTAACAAATGATAGGTTCAGATAAAGTTAGGTATCGTTTAGGTAACAATTGGGATAGACTGATTTCATCACAAACTACACTTTTTCAAAGATAGTCTGATATCGAATAAAGATATTAAATAGAGTTGTAATAAAAAAAAAAAGTTATTAGTTGTAATTTTGAGAATTCTTTAGTTTGACATAGGTTTTGTTGAATTTGGTAGGTAGTGATTTTGAGATACATTGGTAAGTTACCTATTTTACAAAACATTTTTTATTTATAAGACATACTTTGTGATATAACAAAGGAGGGCATAAGATAAATGGTTGCTAGTTGTGAGCTACTATTGTACTTCAAAATTGTATTATTGACGACTAGCAACTAATTTTCTTATGTCTTTAGCTGGCTTATGAAAAGATTGATCATAAGAGGTATTTGTCACATTAAATTTGTTCGATACAGTAGACCCATAAATGTTAACAAAATCAGTACGTATATATATTATATTGATATTCTGTACTATGTTAGTTTAGTTCAAGGTTAAAGTGTTACGAAATGTGGTTAGTTTACTTGATGGAAGATTTTTAGTTTATTTTTAGACGAAGTTGTAAGAAAAATAAATCTTTTCAGAAGCCAACAGCACTAGGATTGAAATAATCACATAGTTTGATTGTGGGGTTGAAACAAAGGGGCGCAACAATCCAGAGTCCCCGAGGTCGGAGTGAGGCGGGGTCAACGAACTTGTGTGGCGGGCGGGCGCGCTGGCGAGCTCGCGCGGCATCAGAGCGGCAGCGGCAGTGCGGGCTCGTGCGGGTGCAGCGCCAGCGCGGCGGCCGCGGCGTCCGCTGCCGCCAGCGGCTCGGCGGCCGCGCACAGCACCAGCGCCAGGCGCCGCCACGTGTCGGCGCGCCCGGGCTCCAGCGCCGCCGCCTCGCGCAGGGACTTCTCCGCCAGCCCCAGCCAGCCCAGGTTGTAGTATGCGGCGCCTGGGGATAAAACACTTTTAACTTACTCTTTAACAGAAATTTAAACTAGACATTGCATGTCGTCAGTCAAATACGCACATTAACCAATAACTAAACTTTCTTATAGTAACAAACGAAACTTCCACCAAACAAATTAACGTCATTCGAAAAACAATGTGAAAATTTATCGGAAAAACTAACCCCAAATGTACAAATGCCAAGAGATTAAATTAACAAAATGTTCATCACAAATTAACAACAATGCCACAAAAAGTATCACAGAAATGAAAAAAAGTCCACACTAAGCTTTTGTCCACTAATTCGTACGCGCATATCCCGATCCCATAGGAATTTCAGAAATTCGTCTGTTATTGTTCCTTACACTCTCCCTAAGGAACCTACAAGCCTAATTCCAGCTCTCTACGACCAGGAATATGCGTCGACTGTCGGTCAGTCACTCAGTAATAGAAGAATTTTAAATATAACAATAGGACAACACTTCAATAATATCGCTAACAGTAAAATTATACTCTATCCTTTGCACTAATAAGACTAGGTAATCCAAATTGGGCAATGTGTGACTATCCGTCAATCCTAATAAACAAAATACTTATTTAACTTGTTTCAAAACGTTTCACATGTTGCCAGGCACTTGGACGGATCATAAATTGTCCCTTTGAGCCTGCCACTTAATTTCGAGAATCACAAAATATGTTAAGTATCTGCTTTTGAAATGTGTAGCATGAGATTTGGTACTCAGGAAATCAATCAATCTTTGTTTTAATGGGAAACAACCGCGCCAAGTACCAAACGTTATTCGAATGCAATATTTTACGTTAGATGAAATGCGACCTTCTTCACAAACCTCAGAGTCGATATCAGAATAGCCGAATAACTCAGACGATTTGTACGTTCCTAGAGCAAAAACATTTAGTTACCTAAGTGTGACCGACCCTTGCGACAATTGAGAAACAGATAAAAAATATTCGAAAGTTTCGAGAAAGGGTACGAGAGGGGCGACGGGGGATGAGATGTTGGGCTGAGAGGAAGTGGAGTAGGGACAGTCAGTGGACGGACGCGAAGGTGCACGCTTGGTGGGAAGAGCGGTGTGGGTGACGCATCTGGTAACTTGTGAGCAGATTTCTGTAAGTGAGTTACGATCTATTCTTGCATTTCGGACCCTGGTAAGTGATAACTTTAAATTAAGTATCATAAGGGTAGTATAGTTATCGTTAGGGTACTAATGTTGTTTCCGCAGATTGGCTAGCAGCTGGCTTCCAACATGATCACAGGGCAAGTGGTCGATGTCTTGAGCGGTGAGACCTACTGTAGATTTAGATTGTACCTAAGTTATTCTGGCGCTGATATGCGAATAGTATGTATGGCGTGTGGGTGTTAGGGATGGATGTATTTTTGGATTGAGACAAGGTTATGTGAGGCTAGTATTAAAGTAAGCAGAGTGTAAGGCCCGTGCGTGATAGTTCGCGTGAATCTTAGTGATGGTGTGGAAGAACGGATAGGGCGAGTGATGTATGCATAATCCTTCCTTATCTCCTTCTATGACTTAAATGAGGTAGTCAACACCTGTGTTTGGTTTTAGGGACTCGGAGAAAGCCTTTTTATAGGGTGTGCTTATGACCCAGCATCAGACTATGCGACAATGACTATATAACCTGACTCATGACAAACCCTACCAAGTCACCGCTTAGGAAAGGCTGAACCGAGTAGTACTCGCAACCAGTTAGGGCACGTTTGAACTATAATAGTCTCTTGAGAATGTGTAACAGTTAGTCATACCAACCAAACATTAGTAGAGATTGCCTCTCCCTAGGACTGACTGAGAGCAGTTTATACTTTGCACTGTTTCTGAAAAATGCACACTTCCATTGGAGGGGGGTAGGCTTCACCAAGTACGGGTTGAACTGAATTGATAGTTGTCCTAATGGACGATAGGGACTGTATCGTATCTCGCTAAATCACAACCGGCCCCCGAGGCCTCTCACTGATATAAAAAAATAATATTTAGCGAAATACATATTTTGGAAGCCTAGATGGAACGCTCGCTGCCAGACGTGGCAACGGTTGCTGCAGTACTCTATGTGCTTCCCCAAAATGGGTTAGATTAAGGAGGTGCGAGGTGACGATTTTATAACCACTTCGGCGTATAGCGAATCAGTGTAATGTATTCTGCAAACGACTGACGATGCGGTACGCTTGTGCTAAGTTAACAATTGTATTGTCTCGGTACGGGGCTGTAGGCCGATTTAAGGGGCTAATTTACATAGCGCGCGTCCAGTGTTCCTGGAAACTTGTCTCACTTAATAGCAGAGGTACTTCACAGTCCTCGGCCTTAGGATTAAGTAAGACATGCTTGAGTATAGGGAACGTGTACAGTTGTGACCGCAGCAGGTCCTCTCTAGGCCTATGCGCAATAGGATCAACGGCACACGTACGACTTGTTGGCTGTTGTAAAATAGTCTCATGTCACTGGAGTGGGGACCTTAGACTATTGCGAAGTAGTTTATTAACGTAATTTGAAATAATGTTTAGCCAAGCAAGCGTTACGTATCTTTCTCCTTTTTGCAATCCTCTTGTCTTCTTAGCTTCATACTCTGTAATTTCATATTTGTTCCATGACCATTTACTATTTTGTTGATGTATTACTAACCGTGAATTCCCAATATTAACTTCACCTAGTATCCCCTCCTTGTCCTGCACCTAAATGGACGGACAAGGCAGTAGTTCTGGGAATTCATTTCGAATAATCGGCGGGAGGATGTCCAGTCTGGTCTGAGTCCTACGGGGACACGCGTCGGTTGGGGCGTGTCTCTCCCCCTACGGGGGGACCGACCTTACCTATTAGAGTAATTTAGGAAAAACGAAAATTTTATCAGCCTGGGGTAACTTAGGAACAGTCACATTTGGTCCGCGTGACCAGGATTCTCGTCATTAAATGTACTGATTCACGTCAGTGCAACGAGAAAGAACATTTATGGGTTACTACAAAAACAACACAACGTAATTTGAGTAAGGGACAAAAATAGTTATTACGGCTAAGAAATGTGATTTCATTAATTGTTTCGTAAATCGATAGAGACGAAATAAGTTGCAGCGGCTACAATGCTCATTTACAACAAAAATAACACAACGTTATTTTAAGGTTCCATAATAATCGGTTAGGGATAAAAGAAGAGGCTATATAAAACATCTTACACAATGTTTTCATTTATGGCTTCTTCACCTCTCAAAGACATCTTAGGTTACAACAGTTACACCAAGTAGTGTTAAGTAGTTACTGGTTGATTATGTTAGTTGAGTTCAATGTCGACAAATAAATAGCGAGTTCAAATCGGCTGATTATGTTAGTTGAGTTCCATGTCGACGATTAAATAGCGAGTTCAAATCTCGTACGATTTATCTGTTTAAGTATGTTCTAGGATTATGTAGCATAAACATGGACACGCCAACTGTTTTTAGCGAGTTCAAAGTTTAAGTATGTGCTAGGACTAACAAGCAATTGGAGGACTGGGGAATCTTAACTCTTAAGATTCCTGTGTCAAAGCTTGTGGGTTAAATTCCCGCACATTGCATCATGTTATTAAGAAACACATTGCGTCTGGAGGCTTGGCAACCGGACACGTTACCGTAATTAACAACAAACATTCTTTCATCTAAAATATTAAAGTAATATTGAGCCCTTTTAAAATAACAAGTGTCGGTTAAAAGTAATATTGCACAAATAACAGTTAACTAAAAGGGTCCGGCTCAGCAAAAAAAAAAAAAAAAAAAAAGCAGACCCTTAGAACAATGAGAAAGCTTTAGACAATAGCGGCAAAATAACTCCGGAAGGGCTATACTTGGCAATTTTTAGTGTATACGTAATAATAGTACAACTGATTTTATGCTTGAGTTACTGAACTGTTAAATAAGGGATTAATTTAATGAATTGATGTAGGTAATAGTTTCATTAATAGGCTAATGTGCTAATCTTGGGTTCGACTCCCAATTGTGTTTTGTGTGTCTGATAATTTGAGACGCTATTTTTAGATTTGTATAGCTGTATAAGTGAGCTAGGTAAACATCCTAGTTATGGGTCAGAGTGGTTGTGAAGATGAAAGGTGGTTGCGTGGTTAAGATAGGTATGGCGGTGTGATAAGTGAGCTGACCAAAAGGCTTACCCTTACTTATAGATGAGCGTTATATAATATAATACCTATTCATTACCTAAGGTCAGGAAAGGTGGAAACTACGAGTAGTTTCATAATGGTAATTAAATCACCGAGAAAGGGAAACTCGAAATCATTGTAGGATAATCTCAATATCGATAACTTGGCAGTGTGACGTTACTATGATGTATTGGAATAGATACTCGTGTGCTCTTATTTCAAATTCCAGGATATGCGATTCATCACTAGGCTGCGACAACGGGATATCTAAATCTACGGTGCGTGTGTTGCACCTGGTCCATAGTTTCATCTTATTGGCTGACATCAATTTCAGCGACTTCAACTGTAGCGTGGCTCCTTTGGCGAAGCTAAGTGTTTCTCTTATTAAACTCTGCAGTAATGTTACTGTACAACATGACATTTGGCATGTCACTGAAATCAATGTTGACAAGCTATGATGCTATGGTCTATGACAAGCTATGACTTCAAACTAATATACCAATGAGCTATATTGTCACTGGTGTTACAGTCTGAGGGGGGCATAATTGTAATTGATTAAGCCCTTGTCGAGAAGGCTAACATGCTTAAGAAAATCTGTCTATAGATTTTTACATAATACTGCAAGTCTTAATGAATTGCAAACCTGCTCTGTTCTAATTGATCTAAAATAACTCTGTAAAACCTATTCTACTTCAGAACCTCTCAGGACTATTTCATTTAATTGGAATAAAATAATAATATGTTTATGTGCGAACTATTTCAGCTACACCTGGATACAAGTACGGGCAGTTGTCTATGAAGCTGACTCAGCGCGGGGCACTTTGGGAAAGGCCTCTGTCCAGCGACAACTGCGATAGGCAGGGTTTGGAACGCAGGAGCACCGTAGGTAGTGTGACCTAGTAGCAGAAATACTCTTAAATGAGACTCTGGTATGTAAATTCCAACTATAAGCATGCGCAGTCTTCTCTAATTGGAATATGAAGAGTATTTCAAAATAAATAAGATCGATTACAACAGTTATCCACCAATTGGACAAGAGATTATATGAGACTGATGTGTGAAACTAAACCATCAACACACAAGTTTCCTGACACTTGTTATTATAGTGTTATCAGGAGTAGGCATTATTCAAGAGAACAAGTTCAATTAGGGCAGTTGGACATTGAATGCAGATAAGGTTAGACTTTACTGTGTCTAATTAAACTTTAAACACAGAAGTCTTATGAGATTTTATATCAAAGGAACAGGAGTAGTTACTATTCAAGAAAATAAGTTTAATCATAGCATTTTTTGCAATCCTCTAGGTTAAATGAGACTCTGCTGTGTAAAATGAAAACAAATCACACATAGATCATCAGAAAATTTATTACGTTGATATGAAGAAAGTTGATATTACGAAAGGAAATAAGTTGAAAAACAACAGTTAAGTGATGGTTCAAAATTAGATGAGATTTTGGTGTGTATACCTAAAACGATAAGCAACTAGGTCTCTGGAGTTTTATATTAATGAAATGCGCCGAGAGAGTTTAGGGAGTGACATAGGTTGAGTTTATTGTGTATCAATTGAGGATGTGTTTGTGAAACATTAAGAAATTATAGCAGACATTGCAACTAATTGGATACGTGTTCCAACTAGAAAAGTTATTGTAATATTAGACTCACTTCAAATGTTAGATGAGTATGTGTGTACGTTGGTATCAGACCAATATTAGTAGAGGCAAGGTTTATGCTATTGTGAAAGCTCATCCGCTGTACTGCGTCACGCGTCTGATTTTCAGAGGGGGGAATGTGACTATCCGTCAATCCTAATAAACAAAATACTTATTTAACTTGTTTCAAAACGTTTCACATGTTGCCAGGCACTTGGACGGATCATAAATTGTCCCTTTGAGCCTGCCACTTAATTTCGAGAATCACAAAATATGTTAAGTATCTGCTTTTGAAATGTGTAGCATGAGATTTGGTACTCAGGAAATCAATCAATCTTTGTTTTAATGGGAAACAACCGCGCCAAGTACCAAACGTTATTCGAATGCAATATTTTACGTTAGATGAAATGCGACCTTCTTCACAAACCTCAGAGTCGATATCAGAATAGCCGAATAACTCAGACGATTTGTACGTTCCTAGAGCAAAAACATTTAGTTACCTAAGTGTGACCGACCCTTGCGACAATTGAGAAACAGATAAAAAATATTCGAAAGTTTCGAGAAAGGGTACGAGAGGGGCGACGGGGGATGAGATGTTGGGCTGAGAGGAAGTGGAGTAGGGACAGTCAGTGGACGGACGCGAAGGTGCACGCTTGGTGGGAAGAGCGGTGTGGGTGACGCATCTGGTAACTTGTGAGCAGATTTCTGTAAGTGAGTTACGATCTATTCTTGCATTTCGGACCCTGGTAAGTGATAACTTTAAATTAAGTATCATAAGGGTAGTATAGTTATCGTTAGGGTACTAATGTTGTTTCCGCAGATTGGCTAGCAGCTGGCTTCCAACATGATCACAGGGCAAGTGGTCGATGTCTTGAGCGGTGAGACCTACTGTAGATTTAGATTGTACCTAAGTTATTCTGGCGCTGATATGCGAATAGTATGTATGGCGTGTGGGTGTTAGGGATGGATGTATTTTTGGATTGAGACAAGGTTATGTGAGGCTAGTATTAAAGTAAGCAGAGTGTAAGGCCCGTGCGTGATAGTTCGCGTGAATCTTAGTGATGGTGTGGAAGAACGGATAGGGCGAGTGATGTATGCATAATCCTTCCTTATCTCCTTCTATGACTTAAATGAGGTAGTCAACACCTGTGTTTGGTTTTAGGGACTCGGAGAAAGCCTTTTTATAGGGTGTGCTTATGACCCAGCATCAGACTATGCGACAATGACTATATAACCTGACTCATGACAAACCCTACCAAGTCACCGCTTAGGAAAGGCTGAACCGAGTAGTACTCGCAACCAGTTAGGGCACGTTTGAACTATAATAGTCTCTTGAGAATGTGTAACAGTTAGTCATACCAACCAAACATTAGTAGAGATTGCCTCTCCCTAGGACTGACTGAGAGCAGTTTATACTTTGCACTGTTTCTGAAAAATGCACACTTCCATTGGAGGGGGGTAGGCTTCACCAAGTACGGGTTGAACTGAATTGATAGTTGTCCTAATGGACGATAGGGACTGTATCGTATCTCGCTAAATCACAACCGGCCCCCGAGGCCTCTCACTGATATAAAAAAATAATATTTAGCGAAATACATATTTTGGAAGCCTAGATGGAACGCTCGCTGCCAGACGTGGCAACGGTTGCTGCAGTACTCTATGTGCTTCCCCAAAATGGGTTAGATTAAGGAGGTGCGAGGTGACGATTTTATAACCACTTCGGCGTATAGCGAATCAGTGTAATGTATTCTGCAAACGACTGACGATGCGGTACGCTTGTGCTAAGTTAACAATTGTATTGTCTCGGTACGGGGCTGTAGGCCGATTTAAGGGGCTAATTTACATAGCGCGCGTCCAGTGTTCCTGGAAACTTGTCTCACTTAATAGCAGAGGTACTTCACAGTCCTCGGCCTTAGGATTAAGTAAGACATGCTTGAGTATAGGGAACGTGTACAGTTGTGACCGCAGCAGGTCCTCTCTAGGCCTATGCGCAATAGGATCAACGGCACACGTACGACTTGTTGGCTGTTGTAAAATAGTCTCATGTCACTGGAGTGGGGACCTTAGACTATTGCGAAGTAGTTTATTAACGTAATTTGAAATAATGTTTAGCCAAGCAAGCGTTACGTATCTTTCTCCTTTTTGCAATCCTCTTGTCTTCTTAGCTTCATACTCTGTAATTTCATATTTGTTCCATGACCATTTACTATTTTGTTGATGTATTACTAACCGTGAATTCCCAATATTAACTTCACCTAGTATCCCCTCCTTGTCCTGCACCTAAATGGACGGACAAGGCAGTAGTTCTGGGAATTCATTTCGAATAATCGGCGGGAGGATGTCCAGTCTGGTCTGAGTCCTACGGGGACACGCGTCGGTTGGGGCGTGTCTCTCCCCCTACGGGGGGACCGACCTTACCTATTAGAGTAATTTAGGAAAAACGAAAATTTTATCAGCCTGGGGTAACTTAGGAACAGTCACAAATGCAATGAAAGATTTAGAAAGGTTTAGATTCCGCTACACATGGTATTTGGTTTACTTTCGTATATTGTATCACACTACTACACCCTTCAGCTCCTTATCTTCATAAGACAAATATAATTCAATAGAAATAAGAACAAAAGTCCTCAGCTCACCTAAGTGCACCATACTGTCGAGATGCGTGGGGTGTATGGCGAGCGCGTTCTGGAAGCACTGGCGCGCCTCGTCCCACTCCGAGCTCGCCGCGTGCACCAAGCCGCGCTGGGAAATATACTTCTATTTTTTATTCAATAGAAACAATCACATTGAGTGTAACATTTAAATACATCGAGGCGATAGGTGGCGGCGACCTCTCGCAACCGGCCCTGGTTCAATCCGTGGTCCGGAGCGAGGAGGCATGGGACACGGTCACCTCCTTCTGCCACACAGTAATGCTAGCGAAGGAGGAAGCCGAACGCGTGAGAGGGAAACCTCACGGCCGGCCGCCGCAACAGAAGAAGCCACCCCGGGCGTCGGGAGTCGCAGGTCGCAGGGACATTCCCGAGCATCTACTGCGCGGGGCAGGACCATACAGCGTCGGGGGGCGCGCTGTCCGATCGGAGCCAGCCCGGGTCGACGGCGCGTTGTGTTCCACGCGCGCCTCAAACAGATGTCAGCATGGTAGTCGAGGCCCGCTAGAGACTGTGCCCGCCAGGATCGTGGACTTTGTTCAAAAGAGTTTTTTCGGCTCTGGAACGCAAAGGAATGGGTTTTAGTCAGTAAGAGTCTGATACTCCTTTCTGCTCCGCCCGGAGCTGGAGGAATCATTTGATAACTTCCCATCCATCATAATAAAATTATGATGGCATATTTAAAAAAATATACAACCGACTTCCAAAAAAAAACACTACAAAGTAAAAAATAACTTTAATTTCGGAAGTCGGTGTTTTTGTTAGTTTCTTCGTATTTTGACACCGACTTCCGAAATTAAAGTTATTTTTTACTTTGTAGTGTTTTTTTTTAGGAAGTCGGTTGTATTTTTTTGTAAAAAGTTTTTTATTTTTCACTTTTTAGTGGTGCCCCACACCTAACAACACCACTGCAAAATCGCAGAAAAGCAAAATACGCAATTTCGATTATCAAAGAATCATCTAAATAGTCAAATTCCAGCTATTTCGATTTAAAATCCAAAGTTCGTAACCGATTTTGATATGATTTAAATGGGACCAATCTGCAAGTATATCCTTTCAAAAAAAACAAAAAAAAATCAAATCGGTTCATAATTGTCGGAGTTATGAGGTAACAAACATAAAAAAAAAAAACATACAACCGAATTGATAACCTCCTCCTTTTTGGGAAGTCGGTTAAAAACAAAAAAAAACAGATAAGAGAGACACAGATTTAGTCACACCCCGCGGCTTCGCTCCGTCAACTGCAACTTTTTATTTTTTCTTTTTTTTGAACCTTCTCCTGAGAATAACAAACACAACAAAAAGAAAAATTAGCAAAATCGGCGAAGCCGTTCACTCGTGATACGACGACCAAGGGAAATAGGGATTCATTTTTAGGGTGCCGTAGCCAAATGGTAAAAAACGGAACCCTTATGGATTCGTCATGTCTGTCTGTCTGTCCGTATGTCACAGCCAATGTTTTCCGAAACTATAAGAACTATGCTGTTGAAACTTGGTAAGTACTTAGATGTATTCTGTGAACCTCATTAAGATTTTCACACAAAAATAGAAAAAAAAAACAATAAATTTTGGGGGTTCCCCATACTTAGAACTGAAAATCAATTTTTTTTTTCATCAAACCCATACGTGTCATCTATGGATAGGTTCTATGCTTCAAAAATAATATTGAGGTTTCTAATATATTTTTTTTCTATACTGAATAGTTTGCGCGAGAGACACTTCCAAAGTGATAAAATGTGTAAAAAATATATATATGATGCACATTACCATGTAAACTTCCACCGAAAATTAGTTTGAACGAGATCTAGTAAGTATTTTTTTTAATACGTCATAAATCGTAAACCGCAACTTTTGATTATAATTATACCTACATGTTTGTACGGAACCCTCGGCGCGCGAGTCCGACTCGCACTTGGCAGGTTTTTATATATTGCTTATGTTACCCGGAATGACGTAACGCTTCTAACGATAAGCACATAATCGAAATCGATTCAGGCGTTTAGAAGTTATGGTGGAATAAGAAACTCACAAACATAAATAAATTCATAAGCCCTGACAAAATAACACTAAGTACTATTTGGGCAATCATGTAAAAAGAGCCAATTTCATAGGAAAAAGACCAATAATATGTTTGCCCCATATTAGAAACCAATTCAGATAGTTTTTAGAAGGATACATCTTTGTAACACATTCGATGCCGAAGCCATGAAGGCGACAGTCTCTTATGAGAAGCAGTGAATCTTAGCATGTCATACCCACTGCTAGTATTCAGTGCCACTGCCGTGTTACCTGGCGGAGCTAGCCTTCCCACCGCGGAGCGCTCTACACGCCATCTAGCGGTCATTCGTCACACTACTAAGGCTAAAGGAAACGTGCACGAACTATAGATAGCAGCACAGAAGTGTCAAGTATTTATACCTCAAAACGTTCGAATATGCAACACTAGATGGCATAGTCTACACCAGCATTTAACATGAGGTCACACGTGGTATTGGGATGGGTCGCGGGGCAACATGAATTGCTTGAATTGCAGGCTAATGGAGTACTAAAACAAATTTTAATATTTACCAGAATGTGTCTCACAAATTTCGGGCGCAATACTAAATAAAATAAAATAAAATTAAGCTGAAAAGGCCCTGCTGTTTGTTGTTTCAGATACTTTTTTTATACTATTGACAGACACGCGTTTGATCACTATTTCACCTGATGGTAAGCGATGATACTTATTCATATTTTATAATGACAACAATTTTAGCAGACTATGAGCTTATAGTTTATACTATTCTTTTATGACTACTGGAAGATAAATACAACATAAGGCTCGCAGGCTTTAGATATATTTATATTTCGGGTTGCAAGCCAAAAAGTTTAAGAGCTGCTGGTCCACACCATGCACGTTCCTTATCAGGCTTTTTGGTTCTGTCTCGCCATCGTAGAGCTTTCAAAAGTTGTTGTTGGTTCACGAAGTTTCTTGTTTCAAAAGCTTAAAAAAACTATTAAAATAACCATTCACGAATTGAAATTTGAGAAACATGGTCACCGCACCACATTTCAGAAGCCAAATAATTACGTTTTTGGTTAGATACTTCTTATCACGTCTTTAATACACAATCTTTGTTCGGCCGTCAGTCCGTCTGAACGCGAAACTCTAAAACTACGTGACAAAGATAAAATACGCATCCATTATTTTTTAATTATTTTAACTCCATAGATTATTTAAAGGAAAACATCATATTGTTAAAGCTGTACCTTAGTAATGAGAAAGTCGTAAAACTTACCGTATATAGTACAAGATGGCTGAAGGGCGTGAGCGTGGCCGCCTCGGACACGCAGCCCGCCGCCGCACTGACGCGCCCCAGTCTGCACATACAACACAATGCCATAACAAACATGTACGCTTCTCCTCCGACTCGTTATGTATTTTGAATTTTAAGCAAAGCCTGAAGCTACCACCATCATGTCTAAGTCTGTCGCCATAACAACAATGTTAACAGCATTGTTGTGTTCAGGCAGTTAGAGGTATAATAGCCAGTTCCTCTGTGTAAGAGGATTCAGGGTGAAACTCGCTTCCATTTTCGGCCTAATCATCACTTTCCATCAGGTGAGATTTGGGCCAAGAGTTTCCCCGTTTTGAATATATTAAAAAAAAGCATATGGCTAGAATCAATATTTTTTATATCAGTTAAAATCGAATAATATGTTATGCACTGAAAGGATGACTTAGCCACTTTGTCTTGATCACCCCTACCCAATAGATAAAGGAGATTTAAAAAAAAACACTAGTCCGAAAATGTTATGAGTGTTTACTAAATTTTTTTTTTTATTGAGAGCGCCAATTGTCGATTAAGCATCGAGTACATGTAAAAGATGCCAGCCGAGTGGGCAAGCCAGTCAGAGCGGGGAAGCGCGGGGGTGAGCCGGTCCAGTAAGTAGAATACTTTGACTGCCTCGCTCTTTAACTTACTCAGTAGGATTATTTTTTATTAGCCTATCTACAATTGTTACACTTTTTATCCTAATAATACAAGCATAGTGCACAATATGATGCGATAGACACAGCATGCAAAGACAAAAACAAAAAGACAAAAAGAAATAACGCTTATAACAACTAGTGGGTAGTGGTGGTGGGTTTTGAACACGTATTAGAGTAATTGGCCGAGAGAATTTTCTTGACCATCTGCTCGGTACGTGTGATCAAGGCATAACTTTTCCGACTGGTGTTTTAACTGATGTGTAGTCATCTTGTCAACTTAGGTAGTAGTAATGCTGGACATACCTGAGACATAGTTGCGCGAGCAGTAGCCAGGCGTGCGCGCGATGGTCGGCGAGCGGCACCCGCGGCCGCTGTGTGGACAGGGATGACGTATAGTAGTGATGCTGGTCATACCTGAGACACAGTTGCGCGAGCAGTAGCCAGGCGTGCGCGCGATGGTCGGCGAGCGGCACCCGCGGCCGCTGTGTGGACAGGGATGACGTATAGTAGTGATGCTGGTCATACCTGAGACACAGTTGCGCGAGCAGTAGCCAGGCGTGCGCGCGATGGTCGGCGAGCGGCACCCGCGGCCGCTGTGTGGACAGGGATGACGTATAGTAGTGATGCTGGTCATACCTGAGACACAGTTGCGCGAGCAGTAGCCAGGCGTGCGCGCGATGGTCGGCGAGCGGCACCCGCGGCCGCTGTGTGGACAGGGATGACGTATAGTAGTGATGCTGGTCATACCTGAGACACAGTTGCGCGAGCAGTAGCCAGGCGTGCGCGCGATGGTCGGCGAGCGGCACCCGCGGCCGCTGTGTGGACAGGGATGACGTATAGTAGTGATGCTGGTCATACCTGAGACACAGTTGCGCGAGCAGTAGCCAGGCGTGCGCGCGATGGTCGGCGAGCGGCACCCGCGGCCGCTGTGTGGACAGGGATGACGTATAGTAGTGATGCTGGTCATACCTGAGACACAGTTGCGCGAGCAGTAGCCAGGCGTGCGCGCGATGGTCGGCGAGCGGCACCCGCGGCCGCTGTGTGGACAGGGATGACGTATAGTAGTGATGCTGGTCATACCTGAGACACAGTTGCGCGAGCAGTAGCCAGGCGTGCGCGCGATGGTCGGCGAGCGGCACCCGCGGCCGCTGTGTGGACAGGGATGACGTATAGTAGTGATGCTGGTCATACCTGAGACACAGTTGCGCGAGCAGTAGCCAGGCGTGCGCGCGATGGTCGGCGAGCGGCACCCGCGGCCGCTGTGTGGACAGGGATGACGTATAGTAGTGATGCTGGTCATACCTGAGACACAGTTGCGCGAGCAGTAGCCAGGCGTGCGCGCGATGGTCGGCGAGCGGCACCCGCGGCCGCTGTGTGGACAGGGATGACGTATAGTAGTGATGCTGGTCATACCTGAGACACAGTTGCGCGAGCAGTAGCCAGGCGTGCGCGCGATGGTCGGCGAGCGGCACCCGCGGCCGCTGTGTGGACAGGGATGACGCACCTTCAGACAGCGCGCGCTCGATGCGGTACACTCCCGCGGATTCCGCGCGGATCGACGCTGGAAAAGAGAAAAATACGTTATTTTTGGAGATCCTCTGGTCAGCAAAGGATGTTCCTCTTTTATTAAGGGCTAAGCAATATGCATTTTCACATTTTACACACATTTTTTATTATTAAACTCGCACCGCAAACATTCACAGCAAGCAGACTTTGCTGTGAATGTTTTCACGTTGCGAGTCGAATGCGGTCACTCCCAAATTGACTTGCTTAAGTTTTGAGGGTTCTGTCCAGGCCCGTTAGGTGCGCAGACCTGCATATCCTGGGCCTGGACGACTCTGTCACCGAGGAGGAGGTCGTGGCCGCCGTCGCCAGGTCCGGAAGGTGTCCTGCTGAGCAGATTAAGGCAGGCGCCATACGTCCGGACCGCTCGGGCATGCGAACCGTTACGGTTTGCTGCCCTGTGACGGCGGCCAAAGCCATTGTGGAGGGCCGAAGACTTCTGGTGGGCTGGGTGTCAGCGCAGGTTAAGCTGCTGGAGCCCAGACCTCTGAGGTGCTATCGCTGCCACGTGGGGCACCACGTGTCAGTCAAGTGCACCTCGGAGGTTGACCGCAGCGGCCTCTGTTTCCGCTGCGGTCAGCCCGGTCACGTGTCCGTGACTTGCTCCGCCAAGCCGCACTGCGTTACATGTGCGGCGGCCGGCAAGCCGGGCGACCACCGGGCTGGGAGCAAGGCCTGCGCTCCGCCCAAGGCCAAGTACGGAGGTAAAGGAAGGCCCTCCGCCGCCACTGCCACCGTCTCCGTCGCCGCAACCGCAACTGCCGCAGCCGCAACCGCCGCAGCCACATCCGCCGCCACTGCCACTACTGCCACTATTGCCGCAAGAGGGGCCCCTCACAGAGGGCCCGGGGGGAGGAAGCTGAGATGGAATGCCTGTAACGGCCCCACTCAGTTTCCTCCAAGCGAACATCAACCACTGCGCCTGCGCTCAGCACTTGCTGATGCAGAGCATGGCGCAGTGGTCGATCAACATTGCGGTGGTCGCTGAGCCGTATTTTGTCCCACCCAGGGATGACTGGGTTGCGGACCTGAGCGGCTCAGTGACCATCATATCGTCGGCCGCCGCCGGTACCCCGTCCCTTGAAAGTGTCAGGAGGGGACAGGGGTGCGTAGCAGCACGGTTCGGGGAGATCGTCGTAGTAGGCGTCTACTTCTCCCCGAGCCGAACTCTCGCCGAGTTCCACAACTCTCTTGTAGAGTTGGGTGTCGTCGTCGGACACTATTCCCTACCCGTGCTTGTCCTCGGGGACTACAATGCCAAGAATTTGGCTTGGGGTTCTCGTTTGACAGACGTGCGGGGAAGGATGGTGGAGGACTGGGCTCTGGAGACAGGCCTGGTCGTCCTCAATCGGGGTTCTGTCCCCACGTGTGTGCGGATGCGGGGCGAGTCGGTGGTGGACATTTCGGTCGCCAGCCCCGCTCTGTCACCGCGGGTCATTGACTGGCGTGTCATAGAGGAGGTGCAGACCTATTCCGACCACCGGTATATCCGGTTCGACGTCTCCACCCAGACCTCAAGCGCGCCGGTCGTACAGACCCCGAGTGGTCCACGTTGGGCTCTGAAGCAGCTGGACCGGGAGCTCCTCCTGCAAGCCTCAATCGTGCAGGCCTGCGTGACATCACCGGACAGGCCTGCCGACGTCAACAATGAGGCAGGGTGGTTCCAGGAGGCCATGTCCGACATCTGCGACGTGGCCACACAACAACGCCGGGGGGAAACTCCGCTGACGCGGCAAATTGTCAAGCAGTGGACAGACTTCCGGCGTGATCTCATGGCGACATGGAGACGACGACTGTCGCAACCCAGCGCAGGGCACGCCACGACAGTGGCGATAAGTCCCCTCTTTGAGGAGTGGCTAGAGAGGCGCCACGGCGTCCTCACCTTCCGCCTGACACAGGTCCTCACCAGACGCGGATGTATCGGGAGGTACCTGCACCGAATCGGGCGGGAGGAAACGCCCGGGTGTCACCACTGCGAGGGTCGACCGGAGGACACGGTGGAGCACACTGTGCAGGTGTGCCCCGCTTGGGCGGAGCACCGCCGTGTCCTCGAAGCGGCGATAGGCGGCGACCTCTCGCGTACGGGCCTGGTCCAAGCCATGGTCCGGAGCGAGACGCAATTGGACGCCGTCACCTCCTTCTGCGAAGCAGTCATGCTAGGGAAGGAGGTGGCGGAGTGGGAGAGGGGAGAACCTCTCGTCCCGGCCGCTGTGGTTGACGCCGCGGGCTTCGGAGGCCATCTGGTGACCTCCGGCCACCGTAGGCGCGGGCCTGTGGACGGTAAGCTATGGGCAGCTCGCCGTCCGTCCGTCATCTGACGACAGGCCGTGTCGAAGGCGCGATCGTGTTCCACGCGCGCCTCAAAGAGAGTCAGCATTGGGAGGGGATCGAAAGGGCCGACGCCTGCCGGAGTCGCGGGACTATTCGAAAGAGATACCGTGGCTCCGGAACACAAAGGGCACTGAAGGAACATGGATGGGTTTTAGTCAATAGAAGTCTGACACTCCCTCTCGCTCCGCCCAGAGCGGGAGGAGACATTGGATGCCTTCCCATCCCTAAAAAAAAAGGGTTCTGTACGTCCGTATGAACGTTGTGCTCGTGCTCTAGCTCCGCTAGCTATAGCTAGTAAGACAACAAGTGGTACACACCGCCGTCTCGGTTGCTCTGCGTGTCGTCGTGCTGCGAGTCGGACAGGGCGTCCAGCTCCGCGTACCCGTTGTGCTCGGGCTCTAGCTCCGCTAGCTATAGCTAGTAAGACAACAAGTGGTACACACCGCCGTCTCGGTTGCTCTGCGTGTCGTCGTGCTGCGAGTCGGACAGGGCGTCCAGCTCCGCGTACCCGTTGTGCTCGGGCTCTAGCTCCGCTAGCTATAGCTAGTAAGACAACAAGTGGTACACACCGCCGTCTCGGTTG
The DNA here is from genome assembly GCA_963859965.1 of Ceramica pisi. Classification (NCBI taxonomy): domain Eukaryota; kingdom Metazoa; phylum Arthropoda; class Insecta; order Lepidoptera; family Noctuidae; genus Ceramica; species Ceramica pisi. Next base: position 682,088 of record OY982542.1, read on the forward strand.
CTCTGCGTGTCGTCGTGCTGCGAGTCGGACAGGGCGTCCAGCTCCGCGTACCCGTTGTGCTCGGGCTCTAGCTCCGCTAGCTATAGCTAGTAAGACAACAAGTGGTACACACCGCCGTCTCGGTTGCTCTGCGTGTCGTCGTGCTGCGAGTCGGACAGGGCGTCCAGCTCCGCGTACCCGTTGTGCTCGGGCTCTAGCTCCGCTAGCTATAGCTAGTAAGACAACAAGTGGTACACACCGCCGTCTCGGTTGCTCTGCGTGTCGTCGTGCTGCGAGTCGGACAGGGCGTCCAGCTCCGCGTACCCGTTGTGCTCGGGCTCTAGCTCCGCTAGCTATAGCTAGTAAGACAACAAGTGGTACACACCGCCGTCTCGGTTGCTCTGCGTGTCGTCGTGCTGCGAGTCGGACAGGGCGTCCAGCTCCGCGTACCCGTTGTGCTCGGGCTCTAGCTCCGCTAGCTATAGCTAGTAAGACAACAAGTGGTACACACCGCCGTCTCGGTTGCTCTGCGTGTCGTCGTGCTGCGAGTCGGACAGGGCGTCCAGCTCCGCGTACCCGTTGTGCTCGGGCTCTAGCTCCGCTAGCTATAGCTAGTAAGACAACAAGTGGTACACACCGCCGTCTCGGTTGCTCTGCGTGTCGTCGTGCTGCGAGTCGGACAGGGCGTCCAGCTCCGCGTACCCGTTGTGCTCGGGCTCTAGCTCCGCTAGCTATAGCTAGTAAGACAACAAGTGGTACACACCGCCGTCTCGGTTGCTCTGCGTGTCGTCGTGCTGCGAGTCGGACAGGGCGTCCAGCTCCGCGTACCCGTTGTGCTCGGGCTCTAGCTCCGCTAGCTATAGCTAGTAAGACAACAAGTGGTACACACCGCCGTCTCGGTTGCTCTGCGTGTCGTCGTGCTGCGAGTCGGACAGGGCGTCCAGCTCCGCGTACCCGTTGTGCTCGGGCTCTAGCTCCGCTAGCTATAGCTAGTAAGACAACAAGTGGTACACACCGCCGTCTCGGTTGCTCTGCGTGTCGTCGTGCTGCGAGTCGGACAGGGCGTCCAGCTCCGCGTACCCGTTGTGCTCGGGCTCTAGCTCCGTCTCCGAACTGTTCACCAGCGATAATAACTCCTTGCCCGTCGCTAACGCCTCCTGTAAGCGACAAAATTATTATTTTAATGTCCCTGCTATCTGTACTAATATTTGAGGGTGAAGATTTGTATTTTTTTTTTACTATTGATAGGCACACGTTTGACCACTATCCTGACCATTGCGTACTATCACTAGACCTAATAGTACGCAATGATGTTTGCCCATTTATCGAGAAAGGCTATCGGTTATATAACATCACATTTCCACTAAAAGGAGTGGAGCATTAAAAGGTCCTCCGCTGCGTTTGTCTATATGCGATAACTTCAAAAACTACCATAAGTTAGCCATACAGTTTTATTGTAAAACGTTGTATGATACACGTGCGGATATTGGGGGCTCGGGCTTCCATTCGTCTACTCGTTTTTAAAAACCAACTTACCGCACAATATCATAATAGTTACTTGTTTATAATGTAAGCCCGAGACGAAGTCAAGGGCTTACTATAGTCACGAGTTTGTAAATACCAATATCCGCCCGTGTGTCATACAAAGTTTTACAATAAAACTGTATGGCTATCTATTTGGTAGTTTTTGAAGTTATCGCAGATAAACAATACATTTGCGAGAAAAAGGAGACAAACTTTTTGTTTTTAGATATCAGTCGAAAAGTCGCAACAATCTTTGAAACATAAAAATGGCTCGAATTTGCAAATTTGAAATTAGAACTACATCGTCGTCTCACCTTTTTCTCAAGAGCGCTTCCAAGGAGGTTCAATCATTCAGCTTATTATTATTATTATTATTATTTATTGATGTTCAAGCAACATAGACTCATTTTAACAATACAATAAAAATATAATTTCAATGGACAACACACAACATGTAAGACATAAAATTAAATTAAATTAGATTAAACGACATACAATTAAATATAATTAGAATTAGATTCATTCATTCATGTCGTAGTTGGTCACAAAATAAAACATAGTAAACACAATAATTACAAATTCCTAACCGGCACTGGAACAGCAACATGTCTGCCACAACAATGCCGTATATAAGGGCAGCCCAGCCTGTTGGCGATCATTGCCAGGATAGCATTGGGACTGGCCCGCACGCGACGCACCAGGGACGCGCACCGCTTACGCATAGATGCGTGGAAGCAATCTGTTCGCGCCATCGCAAACATCCCTGATGCACTACAGAAACGGGGCAGCCCCAACACAGCCCGGAACGCGTTGTTGTACTGGACTCGGAACATCCCTGATGCACTACAGAAACGGGGCAGCCCCAACACAGCCCGGAACGCGTTGTTGTACTGGACTCGGAACATCCCTGATGCACTACAGAAACGGGGCAGCCCCAACACAGCCCGGAACGCGTTGTTGTACTGGACTCGGAACATCCCTGATGCACTACAGAAACGGGGCAGCCCCAACACAGCCCGGAACGCGTTGTTGTACTGGACTCGGAACATCCCTGATGCACTACAGAAACGGGGCAGCCCCAACACAGCCCGGAACGCGTTGTTGTACTGGACTCGGAACATCCCTGATGCACTACAGAAACGGGGCAGCCCCAACACAGCCCGGAACGCGTTGTTGTACTGGACTCGGAACATCCCTCATGCACTACAGAAACGGGGCAGCCCCAACACAGCCCGGAACGCGTTGTTGTACTGGACTCGGAACATCCCTGATGCACTACAGAAACGGGGCAGCCCCAACACAGCCCGGAACGCGTTGTTGTACTGGACTCGGAACATCCCTGATGCACTACAGAAACGGGGCAGCCCCAACACAGCCCGGAACGCGTTGTTGTACTGGACTCGGAACATCCCTGATGCACTACAGAAACGGGGCAGCCCCAACACAGCCCGGAACGCGTTGTTGTACTGGACTCGGAACATCCCTGATGCACTACAGAAACGGGGCAGCCCCAACACAGCCCGGAACGCGTTGTTGTACTGGACTCGGAACATCCCTGATGCACTACAGAAACGGGGCAGCCCCAACACAGCCCGGAACGCGTTGTTGTACTGGACTCGGAACATCCCTGATGCACTACAGAAACGGGGCAGCCCCAACACAGCCCGGAACGCGTTGTTGTACTGGACTCGGAACATCCCTGATGCACTACAGAAACGGGGCAGCCCCAACACAGCCCGGAACGCGTTGTTGTACTGGACTCGGAACATCCCTGATGCACTACAGAAACGGGGCAGCCCCAACACAGCCCGGAACGCGTTGTTGTACTGGACTCGGAACATCCCTGATGCACTACAGAAACGGGGCAGCCCCAACACAGCCCGGAACGCGTTGTTGTACTGGACTCGGAACATCCCTGATGCACTACAGAAACGGGGCAGCCCCAACACAGCCCGGAACGCGTTGTTGTACTGGACTCGGAACATCCCTGATGCACTACAGAAACGGGGCAGCCCCAACACAGCCCGGAACGCGTTGTTGTACTGGACTCGGAACATCCCTGATGCACTACAGAAACGGGGCAGCCCCAACACAGCCCGGAACGCGTTGTTGTACTGGACTCGGAACATCCCTGATGCACTACAGAAACGGGGCAGCCCCAACACAGCCCGGAACGCGTTGTTGTACTGGACTCGGAACATCCCTGATGCACTACAGAAACGGGGCAGCCCCAACACAGCCCGGAACGCGTTGTTGTACTGGACTCGGAACATCCCTGATGCACTACAGAAACGGGGCAGCCCCAACACAGCCCGGAACGCGTTGTTGTACTGGACTCGGAACATCCCTGATGCACTACAGAAACGGGGCAGCCCCAACACAGCCCGGAACGCGTTGTTGTACTGGACTCGGAACATCCCTGATGCACTACAGAAACGGGGCAGCCCCAACACAGCCCGGAACGCGTTGTTGTACTGGACTCGGAACATCCCTGATGCACTACAGAAACGGGGCAGCCCCAACACAGCCCGGAACGCGTTGTTGTACTGGACTCGGAGGGCACTGTATGCCCTTTCACTATAGTCAGCCCACAGGCTACACGTATATAGGGACGTGTTCTCTTTTATTATTTTGATGGTATTCTACATTTAAAACGGAATTTCAAAATACTTAAAATGAATAGGTACTAATGAATTATCGGACGTTTCATTTTTAATTTATTTGAATTTAAAGTACTTCAATAGAATTTAGTTTTATGTGGCGGTCACTTTTAATCTGTGGTATTCGCGATTCTCCCCTCATGGAAAGTTGAATATAATTTTGTTAAATTAATTGTGTATTATTGAACTATATAAGGAACCATTAAAAAGTCTAATGCACTTTTATTTCACCTACTAGCTTTTATTTTTTTTCTTATTCTCTTATTGTGAATCTCCTTGGTGGAAATTCTGTACATTTTTTTTTTTTTAATAAAAAAAAACACCGTAAAGGATACGCACGACATGTAAGTACTTACTTTACCGCAGGCTTCGTTGTATGGCGATACAACGGAGCGTGTGGTAAAGTATGTACTTATAGGTGAGAGTACCTACTTTACCGCACCTTCCACTGTATGGTATGGTGCGTAATGTTAAACTTTCGAATAATGTATACAGGCTTCGCTAATGCATTTTTTTGAGCAAGTGTATTGTAAATAATTATTATATAAATTGGCTGAAATATGATGATGATTGCTGAAGATTTCACAAAAAAATCGTACAAGCTCCTTGAGCTTGTACAGGGTAAGAGTGCAAGAGAGACAAGAAGTTTACACCTGATTGTTACCTTAGGAGTATCGTTCACACACTGAAGTGGAGGTGCGAGCGTTGTAATCATTTTGATTATTGGTCCAGTATTGCTGGGCCTGATTTTATTCGATTTGATGGAGGCATATGCATGCTATCTATCTCTATTTGTAAAGGTAAAACGCTGACTGCGCTGTAATGTTAAGAAAACTTAACACTAGTTTGAACATGAATGAATAGAGTGCAGCGTCAGTAACCTCGGGGCTCTCCCAGATGAGCTGCAGCGTGGCCAGCGCGGCGAGCGGCCAGTGCGCGCGCGGGTAGTGGTGGCGCGCCAGCCGCGCCGCGTGCAGCGCGCGCGCCCCGCGGCTGCCGGCCACACAGCACGACCACAGCGCGGCGGCCAGCCGCAGCCCGCCGCCGCACTCCGCGCGCGCCGACAGGCACGACCGCGTCGCGTCCTGCCCACACAACCAAACTTAGGCATTACTTGTGTTTCATTCATACTTACCATTACTTACATTTATCGTTGCTAAAAAAAGTGTGTATCACATTCTGACCCGTGAGCGCAGCAAAACCTAGCGCTGCGGAAAATCATCGCTGCCCCTCGCTTGGTGAGGAACAGCGTATAGAGAGCCTGGATGACTTCTGCGGCCGCCTCGCGTCCACTATGTTCGCGCGTGCCGACGCTTCTGCTTGGCCACACGAAACATTGATCCCGCGAGATAAAAGGCAAAGCCTATGCCCGCCTACCGCGCCCACTTGCGGGGGCGCCGCAAATCGTCCAAGTTGAATACAGACAGAACTATCTAAAATTCCGAACTAGTCGTTTCTCTTCAATACCCTTACTCACAACAAGAGTAAAAAACTAAAAACTTGATCTGCATGCTAACTACAACAAAAAGTTATTCAAACTCAATTTTTGCGGCTATCGTGACGTGCAATTCAAACGCAGCCGATCTGTTCACATCATTTATAACAGAACAAGCAGAATTATAATCATTTATAACCTGTCCCCCCCCCCCCCCCCTTATCAGCGACAGTAAGTTACAGTATTGAAAAATAATGGAAACGTATTTTTTGGTTTTTGTAAATCGATGAATATTGACAAGGATAAAACGCATCAAAACTCGGGAGTAGGGGCTCGTGACGTCACAACCTGCTAAAAATTATGTCACGGCGTGACGTATTGAGAATATTAAAAGCTTCGTAACTTCGTCAATTTTGGTTCCCGTAAGAAAAGAAAAATTCGAGTCAAATATTTTTTGATAATCTAACTGACTTTTTCAGGACACAAGCCTATTGTGCCTTGTAGAGAATACTTATTTACAATATTGTCAGTTGACTCGCCAACGCACCACCGCACAGGCCGACAGTTCGACAACGACTGCCCGCCCCACCACTCGTACCGGTATTTATAACCGAGCGACGTGTGCGCCCGAGGCAACGTCACAATACTGTTATCAGTTTGTAGGTAGTTCGAAATATTGATATCTACATACACTACATGCCTAATCAAAATATATAAGATTTGCAAAACAAAAAGTGATTAATTGTTACCGACGAAATCACCATTTAAACCCCCGTCCACCATGTCATCAAAAATAAGCATAGTAATGACCCCCCCACCCCTGATTGGTGCTTACGTAATAGTTGAACGACCCCAAAGAGATTTATTATTATTATTATTTATTTATTTATCTCCTTACAACTATCATTACAGGCTATAACCTAATGCGACAGTGTAGACTGAAAATAATAGGCATCATATAATAATATAATCTCACCATGGCCTCGTTGAGCATGCCGAGATGCATGTACTGCAGTGCGAGGTAGTAGAACGCGAGGTGGTCGTTGTCGTCTAGTTCCACCGCACGCAGTAATAACTTCAGTGACGTATCGTTCGCTATCTCCTTGTCGATGCGCGCGTTCGTTTTCTGGAAGCATATTAAATCATTGCATTTAAAACAGAATAGAAAGTTTATATTTCAGACTGGAGTCCATAGGGTTGGAAACGATTTTACTTTTTTTTTTTATTTGTGATGGGTTTGCTCTTGACCTTAGTCTTGGTCAGAAATGACAGAGACAAAGTCTACGATGGAGCGAGCTTACCCAGAAGGAGCCTGTTTACTCTAACTTTGAAGAGATTAGGGTTGTAAGCGTTCGGAAACACAGACGCAGGCAGAGAATTCCACTCTTTTGCTGTCCGCATTATAAAAGACGTTTGGAATCGCTTAGTGCGAATTCGTGGAATAGCAGCAAGGTAGGGATGGTAAGCTGCAGTGCGTCTGGATGTGCGATGGTAGAAGGGGGCTGGTGGAATGAGGTCGTGGAGTTCTTGGGCACATTCGCCGAAGTACTATTTGTAGAAGACCGACAAGCAGGCAACCTTGCGGCGATGAGCCAAGCTGTGAAGCTTGGCATCCACCAGTTTTTCGTCACCGATGAGCCTCTTAGCTCTGCGTTCCACCGAGTCAAGCGCGGCAAGCTTGTACTTGGCCGAGCCATCCCAGAGGTGGCTGCAATACTCCATGCAGGATCGGACTTGTGCTTTATAAAGGGTTTAAAGCTGTCCAGGCCTGAAGTATCGCTTCACTCTATTCAGGATGCCCAGCTTTTTGGCTGCAGTTTTGGCTTTGTACTCAATGGTGGCGCCGAAGTTCAGACTGGATGTCAACTCCATGCCTAGAAGCTCGAGCCGATCAGTCACAGGAACAGATACACCCCGAAAAGTAGGAGTTTGGGCGAAACGACTCCTTTTAGCGGTAAAAAGACACGCCTGAGTTTTGGTGGCGTTAAAAGTGACCAGATTGTCGTCACCCCACTGGGAGACAAGGCTCAAGGTCAAATTTGTCCGCTCTACCATGGCCTCTCTCAACGAACGAACTTCACCCCCGCTGGTTGTTGCGCTAGACATGTATCTCTCTGAAACCGTACTGTCATCTGCGTACCCAACGATTTCACTTAAATTGTAGTGTTGGTAGGTTACATATACATAAATATACCTATAAAATTAAAATTCAGCGTGGAGCCGCATCCACCTCCGCAACTTCGGGGAATCCCACCGATCTGCGAATACACTGAGAATACTGTTGGTGTTGCTGTGAACATGAGACATCAGGAATGCACACCATTTCCTAATAATGGCGGCCAAACCATCAATATTATTATCTGCAACATCCCTGGCGAACTACCCCGCCAGGGCAGACGCAGTAGCATTCTCAGTGCATACTATAGTACGCTTATTTTTAACCGATTTCCAAAAATGGAGGAGATTCAGGTTTCAGGTTTCTGATACGATTTGTGTGATTTTTTTTAGGTATCCCATGCCGGTGTAGAGACAACACCGCGCTAGCATGGGGCCGTCTCGCTTGTCTTCTATCGCCAGCGCTACACAGCATGCTGCAGGTGTAAAGTAATGCAAGCTGGTACTGACAGACCTGAGCCTTCATCTGGTATCCGATGCCGGTGTAGAGACAACACCGCGCTAGCATGGGGCCGTCTCGCTTGTCTTCTATCGCCAGCGCTACACAGCATGCTGCAGGTGTAAAGTAATGCAAGCTGGTACTGACAGACCTGAGCCTTCATCTGGTATCCGATGCCGGTGTAGAGACAACACCGCGCTAGCATGGGGCCGTCTCGCTTGTCTTCTATCGCCAGCGCTACACAGCATGCTGCAGGTGTAAAGTAATGCAAGCTGGTACTGACAGACCTGAGCCTTCATCTGGTATCCGATGCCGGTGTAGAGACAACACCGCGCTAGCATGGGGCCGTCTCGCTTGTCTTCTATCGCCAGCGCTACACAGCATGCTGCAGGTGTAAAGTAATGCAAGCTGGTACTGACAGACCTGAGCCTTCATCTGGTATCCGATGCCGGTGTAGAGACAACACCGCGCTAGCATGGGGCCGTCTCGCTTGTCTTCTATCGCCAGCGCTACACAGCATGCTGCAGGTGTAAAGTAATGCAAGCTGGTACTGACAGACCTGAGCCTTCATCTGGTATCCGATGCCGGTGTAGAGACAACACCGCGCTAGCATGGGGCCGTCTCGCTTGTCTTCTATCGCCAGCGCTACACAGCATGCTGCAGGTGTAAAGTAATGCAAGCTGGTACTGACAGACCTGAGCCTTCATCTGGTATCCGATGCCGGTGTAGAGACAACACCGCGCTAGCATGGGGCCGTCTCGCTTGTCTTCTATCGCCAGCGCTACACAGCATGCTGCAGGTGTAAAGTAATGCAAGCTGGTACTGACAGACCTGAGCCTTCATCTGGTATCCGATGCCGGTGTAGAGACAACACCGCGCTAGCATGGGGCCGTCTCGCTTGTCTTCTATCGCCAGCGCTACACAGCATGCTGCAGGTGTAAAGTAATGCAAGCTGGTACTGACAGACCTGAGCCTTCATCTGGTATCCGATGCCGGTGTAGAGACAACACCGCGCTAGCATGGGGCCGTCTCGCTTGTCTTCTATCGCCAGCGCTACACAGCATGCTGCAGGTGTAAAGTAATGCAAGCTGGTACTGACAGACCTGAGCCTTCATCTGGTATCCGATGCCGGTGTAGAGACAACACCGCGCTAGCATGGGGCCGTCTCGCTTGTCTTCTATCGCCAGCGCTACACAGCATGCTGCAGGTGTAAAGTAATGCAAGCTGGTACTGACAGACCTGAGCCTTCATCTGGTATCCGATGCCGGTGTAGAGACAACACCGCGCTAGCATGGGGCCGTCTCGCTTGTCTTCTATCGCCAGCGCTACACAGCATGCTGCAGGTGTAAAGTAATGCAAGCTGGTACTGACAGACCTGAGCCTTCATCTGGTATCCGATGCCGGTGTAGAGACAACACCGCGCTAGCATGGGGCCGTCTCGCTTGTCTTCTATCGCCAGCGCTACACAGCATGCTGCAGGTGTAAAGTAATGCAAGCTGGTACTGACAGACCTGAGCCTTCATCTGGTATCCGATGCCGGTGTAGAGACAACACCGCGCTAGCATGGGGCCGTCTCGCTTGTCTTCTATCGCCAGCGCTACACAGCATGCTGCAGGTGTAAAGTAATGCAAGCTGGTACTGACAGACCTGAGCCTTCATCTGGTATCCGATGCCGGTGTAGAGACAACACCGCGCTAGCATGGGGCCGTCTCGCTTGTCTTCTATCGCCAGCGCTACACAGCATGCTGCAGGTGTAAAGTAATGCAAGCTGGTACTGACAGACCTGAGCCTTCATCTGGTATCCGATGCCGGTGTAGAGACAACACCGCGCTAGCATGGGGCCGTCTCGCTTGTCTTCTATCGCCAGCGCTACACAGCATGCTGCAGGTGTAAAGTAATGCAAGCTGGTACTGACAGACCTGAGCCTTCATCTGGTATCCGATGCCGGTGTAGAGACAACACCGCGCTAGCATGGGGCCGTCTCGCTTGTCTTCTATCGCCAGCGCTACACAGCATGCTGCAGGTGTAAAGTAATGCAAGCTGGTACTGACAGACCTGAGCCTTCATCTGGTATCCGATGCCGGTGTAGAGACAACACCGCGCTAGCATGGGGCCGTCTCGCTTGTCTTCTATCGCCAGCGCTACACAGCATGCTGCAGGTGTAAAGTAATGCAAGCTGGTACTGACAGACCTGAGCCTTCATCTGGTATCCGATGCCGGTGTAGAGACAACACCGCGCTAGCATGGGGCCGTCTCGCTTGTCTTCTATCGCCAGCGCTACACAGCATGCTGCAGGTGTAAAGTAATGCAAGCTGGTACTGACAGACCTGAGCCTTCATCTGGTATCCGATGCCGGTGTAGAGACAACACCGCGCTAGCATGGGGCCGTCTCGCTTGTCTTCTATCGCCAGCGCTACACAGCATGCTGCAGGTGTAAAGTAATGCAAGCTGGTACTGACAGACCTGAGCCTTCATCTGGTATCCGATGCCGGTGTAGAGACAACACCGCGCTAGCATGGGGCCGTCTCGCTTGTCTTCTATCGCCAGCGCTACACAGCATGCTGCAGGTGTAAAGTAATGCAAGCTGGTACTGACAGACCTGAGCCTTCATCTGGTATCCGATGCCGGTGTAGAGACAACACCGCGCTAGCATGGGGCCGTCTCGCTTGTCTTCTATCGCCAGCGCTACACAGCATGCTGCAGGTGTAAAGTAATGCAAGCTGGTACTGACAGACCTGAGCCTTCATCTGGTATCCGATGCCGGTGTAGAGACAACACCGCGCTAGCATGGGGCCGTCTCGCTTGTCTTCTATCGCCAGCGCTACACAGCATGCTGCAGGTGTAAAGTAATGCAAGCTGGTACTGACAGACCTGGAGGCCTACCACAAGCTCTTAACGCGATCCAATTTAGGACCTAAACTGAACTTTTCTTCTAATTCGTACCATGACGTCAGATTAAAGATTCAATTTAGGTCATACCATTTGACAGCGATTGTCACAGACTGAGTCGCAAGTTTTGGTTTCATTCATTCAATTTTGTTCTTGCTTGGTACCATATTATTAACTGTATTAACTGAAATTCATTAAAACGACTGTTTAGTGTTTTTAAACATTAAAGTAATGATCCTCAGTTGAGAAATAATAATTGATTCTTGCTTCTGAACGTGTCTGACAGTAAAGTGTGAGCGAAATAAACTTATCTGAAATCAATAGCGTCGTCTCTTTTTCACCAAAAACGCGGTTGAGCCGCAAATTGCGATCTTTCATTCACTTACAACGATCTAAACTCCGCAGAGCGCTTTGGACGTCATGGTACGAATATCAAGCGAGGCAGTTTAGGGACCATAACTGAAATGCCTTGCTTTTGAATCATTTTTAATTAGGTCATGGTAGGCCTCCTGAGCCTTCATCTGGTGTAGAGACAACACCGCGCTAGCATGGGGCCGTCTCGCTTGTCTTCTATCGCCAGCGCTACACAGCATGCTGCAGGTGTAAAGTAATGCAAGCTGGTACTGACAGACCTGAGCCTTCATCTGGTATCCGATGCCGGTGTAGAGACAACACCGCGCTAGCATGGGGCCGTCTCGCTTGTCTTCTATCGCCAGCGCTACACAGCATGCTGCAGGTGTAAAGTAATGCAAGCTGGTACTGACAGACCTGAGCCTTCATCTGGTATCCGATGCCGGTGTAGAGACAACACCGCGCTAGCATGGGGCCGTCTCGCTTGTCTTCTATCGCCAGCGCTACACAGCATGCTGCAGGTGTAAAGTAATGCAAGCTGGTACTGACAGACCTGAGCCTTCATCTGGTATCCGATGCCGGTGTAGAGACAACACCGCGCTAGCATGGGGCCGTCTCGCTTGTCTTCTATCGCCAGCGCTACACAGCATGCTGCAGGTGTAAAGTAATGCAAGCTGGTACTGACAGACCTGAGCCTTCATCTGGTATCCGATGCCGGTGTAGAGACAACACCGCGCTAGCATGGGGCCGTCTCGCTTGTCTTCTATCGCCAGCGCTACACAGCATGCTGCAGGTGTAAAGTAATGCAAGCTGGTACTGACAGACCTGAGCCTTCATCTGGTATCCGATGCCGGTGTAGAGACAACACCGCGCTAGCATGGGGCCGTCTCGCTTGTCTTCTATCGCCAGCGCTACACAGCATGCTGCAGGTGTAAAGTAATGCAAGCTGGTACTGACAGACCTGAGCCTTCATCTGGTATCCGATGCCGGTGTAGAGACAACACCGCGCTAGCATGGGGCCGTCTCGCTTGTCTTCTATCGCCAGCGCTACACAGCATGCTGCAGGTGTAAAGTAATGCAAGCTGGTACTGACAGACCTGAGCCTTCATCTGGTATCCGATGCCGGTGTAGAGACAACACCGCGCTAGCATGGGGCCGTCTCGCTTGTCTTCTATCGCCAGCGCTACACAGCATGCTGCAGGTGTAAAGTAATGCAAGCTGGTACTGACAGACCTGAGCCTTCATCTGGTATCCGATGCCGGTGTAGAGACAACACCGCGCTAGCATGGGGCCGTCTCGCTTGTCTTCTATCGCCAGCGCTACACAGCATGCTGCAGGTGTAAAGTAATGCAAGCTGGTACTGACAGACCTGAGCCTTCATCTGGTATCCGATGCCGGTGTAGAGACAACACCGCGCTAGCATGGGGCCGTCTCGCTTGTCTTCTATCGCCAGCGCTACACAGCATGCTGCAGGTGTAAAGTAATGCAAGCTGGTACTGACAGACCTGAGCCTTCATCTGGTATCCGATGCCGGTGTAGAGACAACACCGCGCTAGCATGGGGCCGTCTCGCTTGTCTTCTATCGCCAGCGCTACACAGCATGCTGCAGGTGTAAAGTAATGCAAGCTGGTACTGACAGACCTGAGCCTTCATCTGGTATCCGATGCCGGTGTAGAGACAACACCGCGCTAGCATGGGGCCGTCTCGCTTGTCTTCTATCGCCAGCGCTACACAGCATGCTGCAGGTGTAAAGTAATGCAAGCTGGTACTGACAGACCTGAGCCTTCATCTGGTATCCGATGCCGGTGTAGAGACAACACCGCGCTAGCATGGGGCCGTCTCGCTTGTCTTCTATCGCCAGCGCTACACAGCATGCTGCAGGTGTAAAGTAATGCAAGCTGGTACTGACAGACCTGAGCCTTCATCTGGTATCCGATGCCGGTGTAGAGACAACACCGCGCTAGCATGGGGCCGTCTCGCTTGTCTTCTATCGCCAGCGCTACACAGCATGCTGCAGGTGTAAAGTAATGCAAGCTGGTACTGACAGACCTGAGCCTTCATCTGGTATCCGATGCCGGTGTAGAGACAACACCGCGCTAGCATGGGGCCGTCTCGCTTGTCTTCTATCGCCAGCGCTACACAGCATGCTGCAGGTGTAAAGTAATGCAAGCTGGTACTGACAGACCTGAGCCTTCATCTGGTATCCGATGCCGGTGTAGAGACAACACCGCGCTAGCATGGGGCCGTCTCGCTTGTCTTCTATCGCCAGCGCTACACAGCATGCTGCAGGTGTAAAGTAATGCAAGCTGGTACTGACAGACCTGAGCCTTCATCTGGTATCCGATGCCGGTGTAGAGACAACACCGCGCTAGCATGGGGCCGTCTCGCTTGTCTTCTATCGCCAGCGCTACACAGCATGCTGCAGGTGTAAAGTAATGCAAGCTGGTACTGACAGACCTGAGCCTTCATCTGGTATCCGATGCCGGTGTAGAGACAACACCGCGCTAGCATGGGGCCGTCTCGCTTGTCTTCTATCGCCAGCGCTACACAGCATGCTGCAGGTGTAAAGTAATGCAAGCTGGTACTGACAGACCTGAGCCTTCATCTGGTATCCGATGCCGGTGTAGAGACAACACCGCGCTAGCATGGGGCCGTCTCGCTTGTCTTCTATCGCCAGCGCTACACAGCATGCTGCAGGTGTAAAGTAATGCAAGCTGGTACTGACAGACCTGAGCCTTCATCTGGTATCCGATGCCGGTGTAGAGACAACACCGCGCTAGCATGGGGCCGTCTCGCTTGTCTTCTATCGCCAGCGCTACACAGCATGCTGCAGGTGTAAAGTAATGCAAGCTGGTACTGACAGACCTGAGCCTTCATCTGGTATCCGATGCCGGTGTAGAGACAACACCGCGCTAGCATGGGGCCGTCTCGCTTGTCTTCTATCGCCAGCGCTACACAGCATGCTGCAGGTGTAAAGTAATGCAAGCTGGTACTGACAGACCTGAGCCTTCATCTGGTATCCGATGCCGGTGTAGAGACAACACCGCGCTAGCATGGGGCCGTCTCGCTTGTCTTCTATCGCCAGCGCTACACAGCATGCTGCAGGTGTAAAGTAATGCAAGCTGGTACTGACAGACCTGAGCCTTCATCTGGTATCCGATGCCGGTGTAGAGACAACACCGCGCTAGCATGGGGCCGTCTCGCTTGTCTTCTATCGCCAGCGCTACACAGCATGCTGCAGGTGTAAAGTAATGCAAGCTGGTACTGACAGACCTGAGCCTTCATCTGGTATCCGATGCCGGTGTAGAGACAACACCGCGCTAGCATGGGGCCGTCTCGCTTGTCTTCTATCGCCAGCGCTACACAGCATGCTGCAGGTGTAAAGTAATGCAAGCTGGTACTGACAGACCTGAGCCTTCATCTGGTATCCGATGCCGGTGTAGAGACAACACCGCGCTAGCATGGGGCCGTCTCGCTTGTCTTCTATCGCCAGCGCTACACAGCATGCTGCAGGTGTAAAGTAATGCAAGCTGGTACTGACAGACCTGAGCCTTCATCTGGTATCCGATGCCGGTGTAGAGACAACACCGCGCTAGCATGGGGCCGTCTCGCTTGTCTTCTATCGCCAGCGCTACACAGCATGCTGCAGGTGTAAAGTAATGCAAGCTGGTACTGACAGACCTGAGCCTTCATCTGGTATCCGATGCCGGTGTAGAGACAACACCGCGCTAGCATGGGGCCGTCTCGCTTGTCTTCTATCGCCAGCGCTACACAGCATGCTGCAGGTGTAAAGTAATGCAAGCTGGTACTGACAGACCTGAGCCTTCATCTGGTATCCGATGCCGGTGTAGAGACAACACCGCGCTAGCATGGGGCCGTCTCGCTTGTCTTCTATCGCCAGCGCTACACAGCATGCTGCAGGTGTAAAGTAATGCAAGCTGGTACTGACAGACCTGAGCCTTCATCTGGTATCCGATGCCGGTGTAGAGACAACACCGCGCTAGCATGGGGCCGTCTCGCTTGTCTTCTATCGCCAGCGCTACACAGCATGCTGCAGGTGTAAAGTAATGCAAGCTGGTACTGACAGACCTGAGCCTTCATCTGGTATCCGATGCCGGTGTAGAGACAACACCGCGCTAGCATGGGGCCGTCTCGCTTGTCTTCTATCGCCAGCGCTACACAGCATGCTGCAGGTGTAAAGTAATGCAAGCTGGTACTGACAGACCTGAGCCTTCATCTGGTATCCGATGCCGGTGTAGAGACAACACCGCGCTAGCATGGGGCCGTCTCGCTTGTCTTCTATCGCCAGCGCTACACAGCATGCTGCAGGTGTAAAGTAATGCAAGCTGGTACTGACAGACCTGAGCCTTCATCTGGTATCCGATGCCGGTGTAGAGACAACACCGCGCTAGCATGGGGCCGTCTCGCTTGTCTTCTATCGCCAGCGCTACACAGCATGCTGCAGGTGTAAAGTAATGCAAGCTGGTACTGACAGACCTGAGCCTTCATCTGGTATCCGATGCCGGTGTAGAGACAACACCGCGCTAGCATGGGGCCGTCTCGCTTGTCTTCTATCGCCAGCGCTACACAGCATGCTGCAGGTGTAAAGTAATGCAAGCTGGTACTGACAGACCTGAGCCTTCATCTGGTATCCGATGCCGGTGTAGAGACAACACCGCGCTAGCATGGGGCCGTCTCGCTTGTCTTCTATCGCCAGCGCTACACAGCATGCTGCAGGTGTAAAGTAATGCAAGCTGGTACTGACAGACCTGAGCCTTCATCTGGTATCCGATGCCGGTGTAGAGACAACACCGCGCTAGCATGGGGCCGTCTCGCTTGTCTTCTATCGCCAGCGCTACACAGCATGCTGCAGGTGTAAAGTAATGCAAGCTGGTACTGACAGACCTGAGCCTTCATCTGGTATCCGATGCCGGTGTAGAGACAACACCGCGCTAGCATGGGGCCGTCTCGCTTGTCTTCTATCGCCAGCGCTACACAGCATGCTGCAGGTGTAAAGTAATGCAAGCTGGTACTGACAGACCTGAGCCTTCATCTGGTATCCGATGCCGGTGTAGAGACAACACCGCGCTAGCATGGGGCCGTCTCGCTTGTCTTCTATCGCCAGCGCTACACAGCATGCTGCAGGTGTAAAGTAATGCAAGCTGGTACTGACAGACCTGAGCCTTCATCTGGTATCCGATGCCGGTGTAGAGACAACACCGCGCTAGCATGGGGCCGTCTCGCTTGTCTTCTATCGCCAGCGCTACACAGCATGCTGCAGGTGTAAAGTAATGCAAGCTGGTACTGACAGACCTGAGCCTTCATCTGGTATCCGATGCCGGTGTAGAGACAACACCGCGCTAGCATGGGGCCGTCTCGCTTGTCTTCTATCGCCAGCGCTACACAGCATGCTGCAGGTGTAAAGTAATGCAAGCTGGTACTGACAGACCTGAGCCTTCATCTGGTATCCGATGCCGGTGTAGAGACAACACCGCGCTAGCATGGGGCCGTCTCGCTTGTCTTCTATCGCCAGCGCTACACAGCATGCTGCAGGTGTAAAGTAATGCAAGCTGGTACTGACAGACCTGAGCCTTCATCTGGTATCCGATGCCGGTGTAGAGACAACACCGCGCTAGCATGGGGCCGTCTCGCTTGTCTTCTATCGCCAGCGCTACACAGCATGCTGCAGGTGTAAAGTAATGCAAGCTGGTACTGACAGACCTGAGCCTTCATCTGGTATCCGATGCCGGTGTAGAGACAACACCGCGCTAGCATGGGGCCGTCTCGCTTGTCTTCTATCGCCAGCGCTACACAGCATGCTGCAGGTGTAAAGTAATGCAAGCTGGTACTGACAGACCTGAGCCTTCATCTGGTATCCGATGCCGGTGTAGAGACAACACCGCGCTAGCATGGGGCCGTCTCGCTTGTCTTCTATCGCCAGCGCTACACAGCATGCTGCAGGTGTAAAGTAATGCAAGCTGGTACTGACAGACCTGAGCCTTCATCTGGTATCCGATGCCGGTGTAGAGACAACACCGCGCTAGCATGGGGCCGTCTCGCTTGTCTTCTATCGCCAGCGCTACACAGCATGCTGCAGGTGTAAAGTAATGCAAGCTGGTACTGACAGACCTGAGCCTTCATCTGGTATCCGATGCCGGTGTAGAGACAACACCGCGCTAGCATGGGGCCGTCTCGCTTGTCTTCTATCGCCAGCGCTACACAGCATGCTGCAGGTGTAAAGTAATGCAAGCTGGTACTGACAGACCTGAGCCTTCATCTGGTATCCGATGCCGGTGTAGAGACAACACCGCGCTAGCATGGGGCCGTCTCGCTTGTCTTCTATCGCCAGCGCTACACAGCATGCTGCAGGTGTAAAGTAATGCAAGCTGGTACTGACAGACCTGAGCCTTCATCTGGTATCCGATGCCGGTGTAGAGACAACACCGCGCTAGCATGGGGCCGTCTCGCTTGTCTTCTATCGCCAGCGCTACACAGCATGCTGCAGGTGTAAAGTAATGCAAGCTGGTACTGACAGACCTGAGCCTTCATCTGGTATCCGATGCCGGTGTAGAGACAACACCGCGCTAGCATGGGGCCGTCTCGCTTGTCTTCTATCGCCAGCGCTACACAGCATGCTGCAGGTGTAAAGTAATGCAAGCTGGTACTGACAGACCTGAGCCTTCATCTGGTATCCGATGCCGGTGTAGAGACAACACCGCGCTAGCATGGGGCCGTCTCGCTTGTCTTCTATCGCCAGCGCTACACAGCATGCTGCAGGTGTAAAGTAATGCAAGCTGGTACTGACAGACCTGAGCCTTCATCTGGTATCCGATGCCGGTGTAGAGACAACACCGCGCTAGCATGGGGCCGTCTCGCTTGTCTTCTATCGCCAGCGCTACACAGCATGCTGCAGGTGTAAAGTAATGCAAGCTGGTACTGACAGACCTGAGCCTTCATCTGGTATCCGATGCCGGTGTAGAGACAACACCGCGCTAGCATGGGGCCGTCTCGCTTGTCTTCTATCGCCAGCGCTACACAGCATGCTGCAGGTGTAAAGTAATGCAAGCTGGTACTGACAGACCTGAGCCTTCATCTGGTATCCGATGCCGGTGTAGAGACAACACCGCGCTAGCATGGGGCCGTCTCGCTTGTCTTCTATCGCCAGCGCTACACAGCATGCTGCAGGTGTAAAGTAATGCAAGCTGGTACTGACAGACCTGAGCCTTCATCTGGTATCCGATGCCGGTGTAGAGACAACACCGCGCTAGCATGGGGCCGTCTCGCTTGTCTTCTATCGCCAGCGCTACACAGCATGCTGCAGGTGTAAAGTAATGCAAGCTGGTACTGACAGACCTGAGCCTTCATCTGGTATCCGATGCCGGTGTAGAGACAACACCGCGCTAGCATGGGGCCGTCTCGCTTGTCTTCTATCGCCAGCGCTACACAGCATGCTGCAGGTGTAAAGTAATGCAAGCTGGTACTGACAGACCTGAGCCTTCATCTGGTATCCGATGCCGGTGTAGAGACAACACCGCGCTAGCATGGGGCCGTCTCGCTTGTCTTCTATCGCCAGCGCTACACAGCATGCTGCAGGTGTAAAGTAATGCAAGCTGGTACTGACAGACCTGAGCCTTCATCTGGTATCCGATGCCGGTGTAGAGACAACACCGCGCTAGCATGGGGCCGTCTCGCTTGTCTTCTATCGCCAGCGCTACACAGCATGCTGCAGGTGTAAAGTAATGCAAGCTGGTACTGACAGACCTGAGCCTTCATCTGGTATCCGATGCCGGTGTAGAGACAACACCGCGCTAGCATGGGGCCGTCTCGCTTGTCTTCTATCGCCAGCGCTACACAGCATGCTGCAGGTGTAAAGTAATGCAAGCTGGTACTGACAGACCTGAGCCTTCATCTGGTATCCGATGCCGGTGTAGAGACAACACCGCGCTAGCATGGGGCCGTCTCGCTTGTCTTCTATCGCCAGCGCTACACAGCATGCTGCAGGTGTAAAGTAATGCAAGCTGGTACTGACAGACCTGAGCCTTCATCTGGTATCCGATGCCGGTGTAGAGACAACACCGCGCTAGCATGGGGCCGTCTCGCTTGTCTTCTATCGCCAGCGCTACACAGCATGCTGCAGGTGTAAAGTAATGCAAGCTGGTACTGACAGACCTGAGCCTTCATCTGGTATCCGATGCCGGTGTAGAGACAACACCGCGCTAGCATGGGGCCGTCTCGCTTGTCTTCTATCGCCAGCGCTACACAGCATGCTGCAGGTGTAAAGTAATGCAAGCTGGTACTGACAGACCTGAGCCTTCATCTGGTATCCGATGCCGGTGTAGAGACAACACCGCGCTAGCATGGGGCCGTCTCGCTTGTCTTCTATCGCCAGCGCTACACAGCATGCTGCAGGTGTAAAGTAATGCAAGCTGGTACTGACAGACCTGAGCCTTCATCTGGTATCCGATGCCGGTGTAGAGACAACACCGCGCTAGCATGGGGCCGTCTCGCTTGTCTTCTATCGCCAGCGCTACACAGCATGCTGCAGGTGTAAAGTAATGCAAGCTGGTACTGACAGACCTGAGCCTTCATCTGGTATCCGATGCCGGTGTAGAGACAACACCGCGCTAGCATGGGGCCGTCTCGCTTGTCTTCTATCGCCAGCGCTACACAGCATGCTGCAGGTGTAAAGTAATGCAAGCTGGTACTGACAGACCTGAGCCTTCATCTGGTATCCGATGCCGGTGTAGAGACAACACCGCGCTAGCATGGGGCCGTCTCGCTTGTCTTCTATCGCCAGCGCTACACAGCATGCTGCAGGTGTAAAGTAATGCAAGCTGGTACTGACAGACCTGAGCCTTCATCTGGTATCCGATGCCGGTGTAGAGACAACACCGCGCTAGCATGGGGCCGTCTCGCTTGTCTTCTATCGCCAGCGCTACACAGCATGCTGCAGGTGTAAAGTAATGCAAGCTGGTACTGACAGACCTGAGCCTTCATCTGGTATCCGATGCCGGTGTAGAGACAACACCGCGCTAGCATGGGGCCGTCTCGCTTGTCTTCTATCGCCAGCGCTACACAGCATGCTGCAGGTGTAAAGTAATGCAAGCTGGTACTGACAGACCTGAGCCTTCATCTGGTATCCGATGCCGGTGTAGAGACAACACCGCGCTAGCATGGGGCCGTCTCGCTTGTCTTCTATCGCCAGCGCTACACAGCATGCTGCAGGTGTAAAGTAATGCAAGCTGGTACTGACAGACCTGAGCCTTCATCTGGTATCCGATGCCGGTGTAGAGACAACACCGCGCTAGCATGGGGCCGTCTCGCTTGTCTTCTATCGCCAGCGCTTCTTCCGCCATCTCGATGCCTTCTTCTATCTGTACAGAATAACATTCATTAGTAACACATTTCTGAATTGAGCTCGTGTGTTTTCTACATGGCATCAGACCTTTCCCCTGCAGTAATTATCCTCACGAAAAAGTTCGCTAATTACGATACCATATCGCTCCCTACATCACCCTTGACCCACCCAAATGAATGCTATAGAGTTGTCGCCTGCTATATAGATAGCACAGTGTACGGCGTAAAAGTAAGCTCCTGTGAGCATAGAACAGTACAGTGTGCACAGGCCACACATATACACAAGCGGCGTGGCGCGCCGAGCCACGCCCGCCGCACACACACACACACACAGTAACATACCCAGCCCATCCGGTAGCACGTGTTGGCGGCCACGAGCCGGAGCGGCGTGTCCCCCGGCGACAGCGGCGTGGCGCGCCGAGCCACGCCCGCCGCACACACACACACACACAGTAACATACCCAGCCCATCCGGTAGCACGTGTTGGCGGCCACGAGCCGGAGCGGCGTGTCCCCCGGCGACAGCGGCGTGGCGCGCCGAGCCACGCCCGCCGCACACACACACACACACAGTAACATACCCAGCCCATCCGGTAGCACGTGTTGGCGGCCACGAGCCGGAGCGGCGTGTCCCCCGGCGACAGCGGCGTGGCGCGCCGAGCCACGCCCGCCGCACACACACACACACACAGTAACATACCCAGCCCATCCGGTAGCACGTGTTGGCGGCCACGAGCCGGAGCGGCGTGTCCCCCGGCGACAGCGGCGTGGCGCGCCGAGCCACGCCCGCCGCACACACACACACACACAGTAACATACCCAGCCCATCCGGTAGCACGTGTTGGCGGCCACGAGCCGGAGCGGCGTGTCCCCCGGCGACAGCGGCGTGGCGCGCCGAGCCACGCCCGCCGCACACACACACACACACAGTAACATACCCAGCCCATCCGGTAGCACGTGTTGGCGGCCACGAGCCGGAGCGGCGTGTCCCCCGGCGACAGCGGCGTGGCGCGCCGAGCCACGCCCGCCGCACACACACACACACACAGTAACATACCCAGCCCATCCGGTAGCACGTGTTGGCGGCCACGAGCCGGAGCGGCGTGTCCCCCGGCGACAGCGGCGTGGCGCGCCGAGCCACGCCCGCCGCACACACACACACACACAGTAACATACCCAGCCCATCCGGTAGCACGTGTTGGCGGCCACGAGCCGGAGCGGCGTGTCCCCCGGCGACAGCGGCGTGGCGCGCCGAGCCACGCCCGCCGCACACACACACACACACAGTAACATACCCAGCCCATCCGGTAGCACGTGTTGGCGGCCACGAGCCGGAGCGGCGTGTCCCCCGGCGACAGCGGCGTGGCGCGCCGAGCCACGCCCGCCGCACACACACACACACACAGTAACATACCCAGCCCATCCGGTAGCACGTGTTGGCGGCCACGAGCCGGAGCGGCGTGTCCCCCGGCGACAGCGGCGTGGCGCGCCGAGCCACGCCCGCCGCACACACACACACACACAGTAACATACCCAGCCCATCCGGTAGCACGTGTTGGCGGCCACGAGCCGGAGCGGCGTGTCCCCCGGCGACAGCGGCGTGGCGCGCCGAGCCACGCCCGCCGCACACACACACACACACAGTAACATACCCAGCCCATCCGGTAGCACGTGTTGGCGGCCACGAGCCGGAGCGGCGTGTCCCCCGGCGACAGCGGCGTGGCGCGCCGAGCCACGCCCGCCGCACACACACACACACACAGTAACATACCCAGCCCATCCGGTAGCACGTGTTGGCGGCCACGAGCCGGAGCGGCGTGTCCCCCGGCGACAGCGGCGTGGCGCGCCGAGCCACGCCCGCCGCACACACACACACACACAGTAACATACCCAGCCCATCCGGTAGCACGTGTTGGCGGCCACGAGCCGGAGCGGCGTGTCCCCCGGCGACAGCGGCGTGGCGCGCCGAGCCACGCCCGCCGCACACACACACACACACAGTAACATACCCAGCCCATCCGGTAGCACGTGTTGGCGGCCACGAGCCGGAGCGGCGTGTCCCCCGGCGACAGCGGCGTGGCGCGCCGAGCCACGCCCGCCGCACACACACACACACACAGTAACATACCCAGCCCATCCGGTAGCACGTGTTGGCGGCCACGAGCCGGAGCGGCGTGTCCCCCGGCGACAGCGGCGTGGCGCGCCGAGCCACGCCCGCCGCACACACACACACACACAGTAACATACCCAGCCCATCCGGTAGCACGTGTTGGCGGCCACGAGCCGGAGCGGCGTGTCCCCCGGCGACAGCGGCGTGGCGCGCCGAGCCACGCCCGCCGCACACACACACACACACAGTAACATACCCAGCCCATCCGGTAGCACGTGTTGGCGGCCACGAGCCGGAGCGGCGTGTCCCCCGGCGACAGCGGCGTGGCGCGCCGAGCCACGCCCGCCGCACACACACACACACACAGTAACATACCCAGCCCATCCGGTAGCACGTGTTGGCGGCCACGAGCCGGAGCGGCGTGTCCCCCGGCGACAGCGGCGTGGCGCGCCGAGCCACGCCCGCCGCACACACACACACACACAGTAACATACCCAGCCCATCCGGTAGCACGTGTTGGCGGCCACGAGCCGGAGCGGCGTGTCCCCCGGCGACAGCGGCGTGGCGCGCCGAGCCACGCCCGCCGCACACACACACACACACAGTAACATACCCAGCCCATCCGGTAGCACGTGTTGGCGGCCACGAGCCGGAGCGGCGTGTCCCCCGGCGACAGCGGCGTGGCGCGCCGAGCCACGCCCGCCGCACACACACACACACACAGTAACATACCCAGCCCATCCGGTAGCACGTGTTGGCGGCCACGAGCCGGAGCGGCGTGTCCCCCGGCGACAGCGGCGTGGCGCGCCGAGCCACGCCCGCCGCACACACACACACACACAGTAACATACCCAGCCCATCCGGTAGCACGTGTTGGCGGCCACGAGCCGGAGCGGCGTGTCCCCCGGCGACAGCGGCGTGGCGCGCCGAGCCACGCCCGCCGCACACACACACACACACAGTAACATACCCAGCCCATCCGGTAGCACGTGTTGGCGGCCACGAGCCGGAGCGGCGTGTCCCCCGGCGACAGCGGCGTGGCGCGCCGAGCCACGCCCGCCGCACACACACACACACACAGTAACATACCCAGCCCATCCGGTAGCACGTGTTGGCGGCCACGAGCCGGAGCGGCGTGTCCCCCGGCGACAGCGGCGTGGCGCGCCGAGCCACGCCCGCCGCACACACACACACACACAGTAACATACCCAGCCCATCCGGTAGCACGTGTTGGCGGCCACGAGCCGGAGCGGCGTGTCCCCCGGCGACAGCGGCGTGGCGCGCCGAGCCACGCCCGCCGCACACACACACACACACAGTAACATACCCAGCCCATCCGGTAGCACGTGTTGGCGGCCACGAGCCGGAGCGGCGTGTCCCCCGGCGACAGCGGCGTGGCGCGCCGAGCCACGCCCGCCGCACACACACACACACACAGTAACATACCCAGCCCATCCGGTAGCACGTGTTGGCGGCCACGAGCCGGAGCGGCGTGTCCCCCGGCGACAGCGGCGTGGCGCGCCGAGCCACGCCCGCCGCACACACACACACACACAGTAACATACCCAGCCCATCCGGTAGCACGTGTTGGCGGCCACGAGCCGGAGCGGCGTGTCCCCCGGCGACAGCGGCGTGGCGCGCCGAGCCACGCCCGCCGCACACACACACACACACAGTAACATACCCAGCCCATCCGGTAGCACGTGTTGGCGGCCACGAGCCGGAGCGGCGTGTCCCCCGGCGACAGCGGCGTGGCGCGCCGAGCCACGCCCGCCGCACACACACACACACACAGTCAAATCAAATCAAATCAAATCAAATCATTTATTTAAATTTCTTAATTCTAAATTACACTGTAGTACATAAAATAGCAAAGGTATTAATATCACTGTCGCCTGAACTAGGAGGGTCCTGTGTTTCAGGCGAAGAAGTTCAATATTGTATACATTCTTAAAATAATCACTTATACTGTATATTGGTTACTAGGAATACTTAACAAGTTATAACGAATAAATGAACAAAAAAAAAATGATGATGATGTTATAATTATACAAAATGACGTAAATAAAGAATACTCGATTTACGCAATTACTTTATAACTAACAATAGCTTCTCTGTTTCTTCGTAGTCCATGTTTTGTAAGACATCCTTTATGAGTTCTTTACAACGACTGTACTTAAGCGCATAAACGTCCCTTAGAGCATTGAGTCTATTGTATAGTAGCGGTCCAAGAAAAACAAAGAATTTGGATGTAAAAATATGTCTAGTAATAATGTTTCGAGGGCAAACTATGTCTTTCCGTCTTCTATTTATGTAATCAGGGTTGTAGGGCAGGGATATGTGCTGCTTTAATACTATGCTCATAATAAAGAGCTGCCGAACTGTCAATACTTTACAAGACTGATAGAGGAGGTTCGTGGGAAAGAGGAAAGGGCGAAAGGTAGCAACTTTGAGCACCGCTCTCTGAGCTCGTTCGAGGGGTAGTAGTAGTGTTTTTCCAGCACCACCCCATGAAGTTATACAGTAGCTCAGTAATGACTGACACAGTGCAAAGTAAACTTGTTTTATAAGTTTTGGGTCTGCAATACACCGTAACTTTTTGAAAACAAATATCAATTTGCGTACTCTGTTGCTTAAGGCTTCAATATGTGGTTTGAATGTTAGTCCTTCATCTATTATAATACCCAAATATATTAGTTGGTTAGTACGGTTAAGTTCTGGACAAGTACAGTGGTTAATTTCTGATGGATTTGTACAATAATGAGCACGTAAGGATAGGTTAGTGAGGGCTGACGTAGACTTGCGTATAGAGAATTTAATATATTTTGTTTTCTCGGTATTTAGCGACAGTAAATTTTGCTGAAGCCATTTATTGACTACGTTAAACCCACTTTGCGCAACCTTGCAAGCCTCATGTTCCGAATCAGCAGAAAATAGTAGCGCAGTGTCGTCAGCGTATGATACGATTGTGCCGTGAGTCATTTTTAATTTACATAGATCGTTTATATAAATCAAAAAGAGTGTTGGTCCCAAATTGGATCCTTGGGGAATTCCGTAGCATGAGGTTCTCTCGTCATCACTGACAACATTTCCTATTTTTACGCATTGAGTCCGGTCTTCCAAGTAGCTTGTAAGGAGTCTGAGTTGATTCCCTCTTATTCCTACAGATTCCAGCTTGCGCAACAGTATAGGAATGGAAACGGTGTCAAACGCTTTTTTTAGATCTAGGAATATTCCTATAGTGTGATTCCCTTTATCAAGTTCTTGAGCAAGATAATCAGTTAGATGATGTACGGCATCAGCAGTTGCCAATTTAGACCTAAAACCGAACTGTGTCTTAGATAAGATTGAGTTATCCTCTAGGTAATTTATCAGCCTCGTATTTATAATTTTTTCTAATATTTTCGAAATTGATGACAGAAGGGAAATGGGCCTGTAGTTAGTCACTAGGTCTTTCCTACCCGATTTATACACTGGCACAATAACAGCTCTTTTAAGACATTTGGGAAATATACCTGTTGAAAGACATTGTTGAAATATATGAGTCAGCGGCTGTAACAGGATATATCTGAAGTTCTTAATTATTTTATTTGGTATATTGTCCCATCCTACTGCACAGTCATCTTTTAAACTCATGATAAGACTTTCCACTTCATCTTCGTCGGTATCAAGCAAACCAAATGATGACAAGGAGGTGCTATTCTTAAAAGTGCTGTTTGATTGATGCCCCAATTGCCCCTGTATGGTTTCAGCTAAACATTTTCCTACATTAACAAAGAAATTATTCGCATTGTTAGCAGTAATAAGCGGCGATGTATTTGCTTGCAATAAACCCGATGACGACTCACGTTGTTTCGCGGAGTTTGCGACTTTATTTACACATTTCCATATCTGTTTACTATTATTTCCAGCCTGTTCTAGTGTCATTTTATCATAATTAACTTTCAATTTCTTTAAAAGATTGTTACAAAAATTACGGTACCTTTTGTATGTGATCTGCAAAACTTGATTATTTGGGTTAGATTTAGATTTCATGTGCAGTTTGTCTCTGTGTCTCATACAACGCAAAAGACCCGTTGTGATCCACGGCTTGATGTTACAGTTTTTATTACTCAATCGAATATTATTTGTATTATTTTGAATAGCCTGTTGCACTTTTTCTATTAAGTATGTCATACCAAACTGTGGATCAGCAGAATTGTAAACCGGGTCAAAATCAATGTTTCGTAAGTCGTCCTCAAGTGTATTTATATTTAATTTAGTAAATGTGCGATAGTTGGCTTGTTTCTGTATTTTACAATTAATTGAAAGTAGGACAGCTTTATGGTCTGTTATTGATGAGTTAATCACAAGCGCGAGTGAAGGGAAGCTAGATTTCAGCATGATATGGTCCAAGCATGAGCCACTTTGATGAGTAGGAAGTGTATGTGTGGGAAGCAAGCCATGGAAGGAGCATAGGTTAAGATAGTTTTGAGCATACGTATCTGTAAATCCTGGCAGAATATTAATGTTAAGATCTCCAACTAAAATTATGTTTTTGAAGGAAGATAAGCCTTGCAAGGTATCATTCAGCGAGTCGATGAATTGATTTAAATTTCTAAAAGAAGGAGGTCTATATAATGCTAAAATAGCATAGTCCAAGCCTAATTTAATGAGCAGTCTGTTACAGTCATGTATATCTGGTTCTTCGACCGAGATATTATGATGGTTCCTTGCATAAACTATCAGTCCATCGTTTTGATTATAATTAATATTACTTTGATAAATACTGTATCCCGGCATTAGTGGCACTTTGTACTGTTTAGAAAGCCAACATTCTGTTAGAACAATAAAGTCACAATCTATGTTTAGTCGTTGCTGTAAAGTATTGAAGTCATTATAATTACGAAATATACTCCGTATATTTTGGGTCAGAATGGTTAGTGTATGTCTGTAAGAAGAAAGATATGGTTTGCATTCTTCAACCTCACAAAATTTTGACTCAGAAACAGAGAATTGATCTAATTCATTATTTAAATTATTTATCATGGTAATCAACAATAAAAAATAAAAAAGAAAATAAAAAATTAAAAAAAATAGAAAGGCAAAGAGAATACCCTAATTGTGCGGCGCTCTTAGGCGCCTCCATAGTCAATTGAGTTGATGTACCTCTTTTCCGCTTGCTGTTTGGCTGGGCACTCTTTATCTCCAGTTTTGTGGTTGTCTGGCTTTTTGAAGTGTAGACAGGTGGCGCATTTTGGTTCGGCCTCTTTCTTCGGGCAGTTCTGGATGGAGTGTCCTTGTTCCCCACAGTGACCACAGGTGTGATGAGCCTCCCGACATGACTTGGCCGCGTGGCCATACTGTTGACACTTGTAGCAGCGCGTGACTAGTGTGAAATCTCTTACAGGACAGGATGACCAATTAATAAAAGCGCGGTCTTTTGAAATTAGGGCTTTCCGTATTACTGCAGTGACTTCTACTACGTAGTTACAGGTCTCAGAGTCTTTTTTACCTGATTTATGGCTTAGTTTGACAGCGGATAAAAAGTTCTGCAGGTCAGCATTCTCCAGTTTGTCTGCAAGATTTTGGTTGAACAAGCAAGTAAACACTTCGGTCTCCTGCATGTTCGAGGGCACACCTATTATTACGACTTTCGGTTTCCTTTTTTGGGGCTCGTCCATCGTAAAACCTGAGGAAGTAAGCTGCACGGAGCGTTTCAGTTTTTCAACATCTTCTTTGTTATCAGTGCTGATAATAACTCCTCCATTCCTCGTCTTACGAAGACCTCTTACGTGTAGTTTCATTTCCTCAGGGCGGATAAGTTGTTGTACCAGTGTTTTGGTCTCATCACTGGATTTCTGCTTGTCCACGGGATAGATGGCTACTGCATTATGGTTTGCTGGTGCTCTGATGTAGTCATTGCTGCCTTTCTTCACCATATCCGCAAAGGTATTACTTGGGGCTGGTTTCGGCACCTCCGCTATTTTTAGCTCCAGGTTTTTGATCTGCTGCGATATTTCCAATTTCTCCTCCAGAGACTTAATGGTGGTTTGGGCGAGGATGGCCTTGCTCTTCAAGGACTGGTAAAGGCAGGCCATTTGCGAAGTTCCGTGGGCGACTTTGCGGCATAGAGTGCTCACTCTCTGTTTTTGCTCTGAGTTCAGCTTACCTTCAGCTGTGGTACTGCAGATATCATTCAAGCAGCTCTCAATGCTCCCAAGCCAGTTCTGGATCTCAGCAGTTGCGACTACTTCCATTTCCTCTCTTTGTGCCGGTGGTGGTTTAGGACTCTCTGCATATGCAGCTCCTGGTGTAGGTGGTGGAGTGCGAGCGGTTCTCGCACTCCTGTTAAACGGACTGCTTTCCATTTATGTTTGTTTTGGTATGTGAGTACCTAACATCGTAGAATGAGTCACGAAACTACAAACTAGGTCACAATTAAATAATTGATTATTTTAAATAATTTTCAATACGTCTGCTCTGTATGAAGTGCAGAGTTGTACAGTAACATACCCAGCCCATCCGGTAGCACGTGTTGGCGGCCACGAGCCGGAGCGGCGTGTCCCCCGGCGACAGCGGCGTGGCGCGCCGAGCCACGCCCGCCGCACACACACACACACACAGTAACATACCCAGCCCATCCGGTAGCACGTGTTGGCGGCCACGAGCCGGAGCGGCGTGTCCCCCGGCGACAGCGGCGTGGCGCGCCGAGCCACGCCCGCCGCACACACACACACACACAGTAACATACCCAGCCCATCCGGTAGCACGTGTTGGCGGCCACGAGCCGGAGCGGCGTGTCCCCCGGCGACAGCGGCGTGGCGCGCCGAGCCACGCCCGCCGCACACACACACACACACAGTAACATACCCAGCCCATCCGGTAGCACGTGTTGGCGGCCACGAGCCGGAGCGGCGTGTCCCCCGGCGACAGCGGCGTGGCGCGCCGAGCCACGCCCGCCGCACACACACACACACACAGTAACATACCCAGCCCATCCGGTAGCACGTGTTGGCGGCCACGAGCCGGAGCGGCGTGTCCCCCGGCGACAGCGGCGTGGCGCGCCGAGCCACGCCCGCCGCACACACACACACACACAGTAACATACCCAGCCCATCCGGTAGCACGTGTTGGCGGCCACGAGCCGGAGCGGCGTGTCCCCCGGCGACAGCGGCGTGGCGCGCCGAGCCACGCCCGCCGCACACACACACACACACAGTAACATACCCAGCCCATCCGGTAGCACGTGTTGGCGGCCACGAGCCGGAGCGGCGTGTCCCCCGGCGACAGCGGCGTGGCGCGCCGAGCCACGCCCGCCGCACACACACACACACACAGTAACATACCCAGCCCATCCGGTAGCACGTGTTGGCGGCCACGAGCCGGAGCGGCGTGTCCCCCGGCGACAGCGGCGTGGCGCGCCGAGCCACGCCCGCCGCACACACACACACACACAGTAACATACCCAGCCCATCCGGTAGCACGTGTTGGCGGCCACGAGCCGGAGCGGCGTGTCCCCCGGCGACAGCGGCGTGGCGCGCCGAGCCACGCCCGCCGCACACACACACACACACAGTAACATACCCAGCCCATCCGGTAGCACGTGTTGGCGGCCACGAGCCGGAGCGGCGTGTCCCCCGGCGACAGCGGCGTGGCGCGCCGAGCCACGCCCGCCGCACACACACACACACACAGTAACATACCCAGCCCATCCGGTAGCACGTGTTGGCGGCCACGAGCCGGAGCGGCGTGTCCCCCGGCGACAGCGGCGTGGCGCGCCGAGCCACGCCCGCCGCACACACACACACACACAGTAACATACCCAGCCCATCCGGTAGCACGTGTTGGCGGCCACGAGCCGGAGCGGCGTGTCCCCCGGCGACAGCGGCGTGGCGCGCCGAGCCACGCCCGCCGCACACACACACACACACAGTAACATACCCAGCCCATCCGGTAGCACGTGTTGGCGGCCACGAGCCGGAGCGGCGTGTCCCCCGGCGACAGCGGCGTGGCGCGCCGAGCCACGCCCGCCGCACACACACACACACACAGTAACATACCCAGCCCATCCGGTAGCACGTGTTGGCGGCCACGAGCCGGAGCGGCGTGTCCCCCGGCGACAGCGGCGTGGCGCGCCGAGCCACGCCCGCCGCGCGCACGCCGGCGCTCCACGCGCTGCTGCCTGGAACATACAGCACTGTTTAGCATCACATATTCGTTTAGTAAGCAGACACATGTGATAATTTATTTGTGAGTCTTAAGTCATTAATTTGCACACCATCAGGTAATCATACAATGTATTCATAGATATAATAAACAAGGAGATATATCTATATGGATAGGTGGACGAAAATGTGTCTCCAGTACACCCCTTCCAAACGCCAACTACTACACATGCACCACAGTAAATGCAATAGATACGCAGTCGCACACACACAGCCAGCGCGCGCTGGCGCCAGATGTGCGCGCAGCCGAACGAGTACATGTCTGTATGGATGGTAGTGTACACGTACCCGGCGCGATGTGCGTGTGCGGCGCAGGGGGCGCGGGGCGGGCGGGCGCGGGCGCGGCGGCGGCCGTGGCCAGCGCGCGCTGGCGCCAGATGTGCGCGCAGCCGAACGAGAACTTCATCGCTCGCTCCAGGGACTGAGGATATTACAATAAACGTCAGAACGGGTCTTCGAAAACAGATTCATCGCTGTTTAAATAAATAAATCACAATTGGAATTTTTCAAGCAAATAGTAAGTACATTACTGCAGCGGCTAACGTGGCTCGAACTTGTAAATGTGGACCGACGCGTAGCCGTAAGTGCCGAATATTATAGCCGTATGCCCAGGCTTTGATGGACTTACGTATATGTAAATACTATACAATACTATAGTCCATTTGTTTAGGTAGTTAAGAAAGGACAACAATCTTGATGTGTATTTTTATTAAAAACTCAGTTTAAAAATAAAATAGAACTAAAAGCCAATGCAAATACAACAATAACGATTACTAACTCAATTGAACCGTTAGTTTAAGCTGTAGTTTATTTGTTAAATATGTGTTTGTGCAAAAACTCACATCAAGACTGTTTACCATTTTTTAACTACCTGAACAAATGGATTATAGTATGTGTACAGTATAGTCACGGTCTTTAATTGATGAGCCACTTGCCACTGTTTGTATTTTAACTGGGTAATGCAAATCGGGTTTCGTCGGTTACATTCGTATATAGTACAGAGTGACTACTCCAAGTCAACTAATACAAGTTTACCGGAACCGTTACCCAGCGAAAATTGTTTTAGCGTAGCCATGATATAGACCAGTGTCGATAATTTGAAACCAAAGAAAATAATAGTAGGATGAAAAGTTTTTTAATAATTGGATAAGGAAGAGAATATAACAAAAATTAAAGGAAAAATAATTTACGGGCGATCTTAGGTCGGGAAGTGGATGGGGGTGAGTGTGTAAGGGTAAAAAACGATTTATCTGGATTTCCGGCAAAACAAAGTCTTATGAAAAAAGTTAAATGGCAAAGTTGTGGGTAATCTACAACTTTTGTGTTTCCACTTTTTTCACATAACCTCAAAATCTATGTGAAGATTTCAAATAACCGTTTTTGGTTTTTTATTTTTCTCTTTTACAAGCTTCTTTTTTCACGAAATTTGGAGAAATCTTACCTTTTTATGTCCCCAACATACTGTAATTTTTTAATTTAAAATGTTCATGTTATCACCATAATTTAACTTAATTAGTCAAAAAGCACCCTCATTTTCAATCGAAAATTCTCCCGTCAAAAATCTGCTTTTTTAAATTCGGTGAGCTTTTCGTTCATTGAAATCTCTACTTTCTGATGGTCAAAAAAAAAATCTTAAAACATATTTTTATTTCGTTTATCAATCAATATTGTTGAACTGACTTAATATCTAGTATATGCTCCTTGGCGTATTACAGCTTGCAGTCGTGATTACATGGAGTTAAACAATCTTATGCAAATATCAGTCCTTCGCATGTTTTTTAATACTTCTCCATGCCATCACCTCGCATGTTTTAAAAGAACTCGCTTTTTTTCGTTCATTATGGTGATCCCATCGCTGCATCATTAAACCCCACAGATTTTCTATGGGATTTAGGACAGGAGATTTAGCTGGCCATAGAATTACCTTTATGTCTGGATGTGCGTCAAAACAGATGCTGACAACCCTTGCTCGATGTATGGCACAATTATCATGAACGAAATTAATATTTGCCAATTCGTGCTGTGGATACACAGTCCTTACGGAGGGAAGTAAAAATTACAGTTTGTAAGTTGACTTCAGCGTATCGCCTTACTCATAAAGCAGAAATGTATTTAATGAGATCTATAATTATCATTGAAAACTCATTAGTTATTCTTCAACCTCTGTAGAGATTTCCGATTATTAGTAACTTGTCATCTTGTTTACGAGCTTGCGGTTTAATATAAGTTTAGTTCATGTTTAATCGTGTAAACTCGTGAATGTATAAAACTGCAAGATCGGAATGTTTGAAACTGGCTCATCAATTAAAGCCCTTGACTGTACTATACAAGCCACATGTACTACACAACTAGTTGTGGCCAAGGCTTGTATAGTACAGTCGTAAGTGTATAGTACTTTTCTCAAATTAATAATGGGCGAAAATTGAAACTAAGTAGTACCTAGGCAGAATATTTTCTTTGATATATAATTACTTTTTAAAAGCAATGACAAAAAACGAATAACAATAGTTTTTTCCCGCGTGAGAGTGTTAAATTCTTTTTTTTTTTTCAATAAACAGCTTTCAATTTGCAAGCCAGTTCGAAATTTAAATCAAACCTTAGATAAGTTTCCTACTTCCCTCCTCTTTTGCCATTTTTCGGAGTAAAAGATCGTTCCATTTTTAAATTACACGACAGATAATATGGTTTTTTTTTCTCAATCATGCTTGGAAATGTGAGCATTATTTTGACAAACTTCTTCGATATAAATCAAAATGAGAAGAAATGTTGTTTTACTTACTTTGTCAACATTTAACCAAAAGCCATTTTATTTTGCTTTAATGTTGAAAAATATACGACTATAAAAATTACTCTGTTCTCATAATTATAAACTCCACTGACCTCGAGCACCAGACACAGCTGCCCCCAGCGGGTGGCCGCCAGCGCCAGCAGGTCGGCGATGCACACGGCGCCTCGAACTCGCCGCTCTGAGACAAAGAGCAGCTTGGCCACTGACCTCGAGCACCAGACACAGCTGCCCCCAGCGGGTGGCCGCCAGCGCCAGCAGGTCGGCGATGCACACGGCGCCTCGAACTCGCCGCTCTGAGACAAAGAGCAGCTTGGCCACTGACCTCGAGCACCAGACACAGCTGCCCCCAGCGGGTGGCCGCCAGCGCCAGCAGGTCGGCGATGCACACGGCGCCTCGAACTCGCCGCTCTGAGACAAAGAGCAGCTTGGCCACTGACCTCGAGCACCAGACACAGCTGCCCCCAGCGGGTGGCCGCCAGCGCCAGCAGGTCGGCGATGCACACGGCGCCTCGAACTCGCCGCTCTGAGACAAAGAGCAGCTTGGCCACTGACCTCGAGCACCAGACACAGCTGCCCCCAGCGGGTGGCCGCCAGCGCCAGCAGGTCGGCGATGCACACGGCGCCTCGAACTCGCCGCTCTGAGACAAAGAGCAGCTTGGCCACTGACCTCGAGCACCAGACACAGCTGCCCCCAGCGGGTGGCCGCCAGCGCCAGCAGGTCGGCGATGCACACGGCGCCTCGAACTCGCCGCTCTGAGACAAAGAGCAGCTTGGCCACTGACCTCGAGCACCAGACACAGCTGCCCCCAGCGGGTGGCCGCCAGCGCCAGCAGGTCGGCGATGCACACGGCGCCTCGAACTCGCCGCTCTGAGACAAAGAGCAGCTTGGCCACTGACCTCGAGCACCAGACACAGCTGCCCCCAGCGGGTGGCCGCCAGCGCCAGCAGGTCGGCGATGCACACGGCGCCTCGAACTCGCCGCTCTGAGACAAAGAGCAGCTTGGCCACTGACCTCGAGCACCAGACACAGCTGCCCCCAGCGGGTGGCCGCCAGCGCCAGCAGGTCGGCGATGCACACGGCGCCTCGAACTCGCCGCTCTGAGACAAAGAGCAGCTTGGCCACTGACCTCGAGCACCAGACACAGCTGCCCCCAGCGGGTGGCCGCCAGCGCCAGCAGGTCGGCGATGCACACGGCGCCTCGAACTCGCCGCTCTGAGACAAAGAGCAGCTTGGCCACTGACCTCGAGCACCAGACACAGCTGCCCCCAGCGGGTGGCCGCCAGCGCCAGCAGGTCGGCGATGCACACGGCGCCTCGAACTCGCCGCTCTGAGACAAAGAGCAGCTTGGCCACTGACCTCGAGCACCAGACACAGCTGCCCCCAGCGGGTGGCCGCCAGCGCCAGCAGGTCGGCGATGCACACGGCGCCTCGAACTCGCCGCTCTGAGACAAAGAGCAGCTTGGCCACTGACCTCGAGCACCAGACACAGCTGCCCCCAGCGGGTGGCCGCCAGCGCCAGCAGGTCGGCGATGCACACGGCGCCTCGAACTCGCCGCTCTGAGACAAAGAGCAGCTTGGCCACTGACCTCGAGCACCAGACACAGCTGCCCCCAGCGGGTGGCCGCCAGCGCCAGCAGGTCGGCGATGCACACGGCGCCTCGAACTCGCCGCTCTGAGACAAAGAGCAGCTTGGCCACTGACCTCGAGCACCAGACACAGCTGCCCCCAGCGGGTGGCCGCCAGCGCCAGCAGGTCGGCGATGCACACGGCGCCTCGAACTCGCCGCTCTGAGACAAAGAGCAGCTTGGCCACTGACCTCGAGCACCAGACACAGCTGCCCCCAGCGGGTGGCCGCCAGCGCCAGCAGGTCGGCGATGCACACGGCGCCTCGAACTCGCCGCTCTGAGACAAAGAGCAGCTTGGCCACTGACCTCGAGCACCAGACACAGCTGCCCCCAGCGGGTGGCCGCCAGCGCCAGCAGGTCGGCGATGCACACGGCGCCTCGAACTCGCCGCTCTGAGACAAAGAGCAGCTTGGCCACTGACCTCGAGCACCAGACACAGCTGCCCCCAGCGGGTGGCCGCCAGCGCCAGCAGGTCGGCGATGCACACGGCGCCTCGAACTCGCCGCTCTGAGACAAAGAGCAGCTTGGCCACTGACCTCGAGCACCAGACACAGCTGCCCCCAGCGGGTGGCCGCCAGCGCCAGCAGGTCGGCGATGCACACGGCGCCTCGAACTCGCCGCTCTGAGACAAAGAGCAGCTTGGCCACTGACCTCGAGCACCAGACACAGCTGCCCCCAGCGGGTGGCCGCCAGCGCCAGCAGGTCGGCGATGCACACGGCGCCTCGAACTCGCCGCTCTGAGACAAAGAGCAGCTTGGCCACTGACCTCGAGCACCAGACACAGCTGCCCCCAGCGGGTGGCCGCCAGCGCCAGCAGGTCGGCGATGCACACAGCGTTCCGCAGCGCGTGCGCCCGCGCCGCCTCGAACTCGCCGCTCTGAGACAGCACGGCGTCACGCACCGCCATCGCCTCTCCCACCAACAGCAGTAGGACTACTTCTTCGTACTCGTTTTTGGGTACGAACTAAAAAGTACAAAACAATTTCAATGGTTATTATCAATTAAAACAAGGTAAATATCACGGTCCAATGGCTGACTCAACCACAGTGCGAATCCCAGGAAATGGCCAGAGACATCGCGGTCAACCAAGACGAAGATGGCGGGACGAGCTTGACGCCTATCGGATTTATAAGTCTACACTTGCCCAAAGCCGGGAGAAGTACAGAGAATAAGAAACGCTTTTCCCCTGTTGGACTGGCCGCTGCAAGTTGGTTTCGGCTAATCGCGGTTTGTACACCTGGAGGCGATACAATCCAGCACAAAGTTACCTGGTTGATGGCGGCGTATCGCTTGGGCTTCCAGGGTCCGTCGGACACGTGCTCCTCTCTCCGGCGCGACAGCGTGCCCTGCGGCGGCGCCACCGCCAGCTTCTCCGGCGCTTTGTACACCTGGAGGCCATAACTTAAAAGATAAGTATTCTCAATAAATGACCGTCATTAAGCTACAAGAAGAGGTCAAGGGCATTCGGAGCACTTTTACAAGAGGCTCAAATTTAGGGGCACGGCGCTCACATTAGAGCAAGGTGATGTAGTTAGTGGACACTGTTACCTGGCCGGTGACGCCCCTCATGAGCACCTCGGCCAGTTGCCGTGTGAGCGTCAGTCGCAGCGCCTGCGTCG
Organism: Ceramica pisi; assembly: GCA_963859965.1. Lineage (NCBI taxonomy): Eukaryota > Metazoa > Arthropoda > Insecta > Lepidoptera > Noctuidae > Ceramica > Ceramica pisi. The sequence continues at coordinate 719,246 of OY982542.1, forward strand.
ATGTCGACTCCACCGCGTTCAGCATCTCTCGATACCTGCGACAGAAGGAATCGAATGAAGAGGCATGCAAAAGCGGCAGCACCAAATACGGAACGGTACTCGGCGTGTTTGTAGTGCTCGCCATTGTTGATCTCCCAGGAATTGAATTGGAGGGCAACAGAGTAGAGGGCAGGTCCCAAAAACAATTCACCACTTTTTGGCTGTACCCGTTTACGGAGACGCGGAGCACGCTGCGGCGGCTAACGCTTGACATCAAAGCCAGCGTTGCCAAAGTGTGGTAAATTCCCCAAACTACGGGGAATCTCAAGTTGATTTATTGGAATTTGGCAAGATAATTTATATATTTAAATGCGGAGATTTGAATATCGATTGTCCGGGCCAAGCCAAAACACTTTCATGAAATTTAATTGAACTTGAAACTTGTCTTCAGACGCAGATACCCCTCAGTAGCTAATTTAAAATGAAAATCACGTCTAAAGGGCTTACCGTAATTTTTTGAAAAATTATATGCTAGGCACATTAGACTATTTTCTTAAAATTTGATTAAAAATGTAGAAAAACTTATTATTATTTTTTTATACAATACGGGGAACTTGGCCCAAATTTCACCTGATGGAAAGTGAATAAGGGAATTAGCGAGAATTCCAAAGAACTATTGTCACCAAATTGGGGAATGTGATTTGGAGTTTTGGAGAATTTGATAAATTGGTGTTTGCAACGCTTGTCTGCGGTGGCGGGTTGGCAGCCGCCGCGTTCGATGCCGCGTGCTCCGCCCGCATTTAAATAAAAACACCTGTAAAATCGCTTCTCCATGAACACTCTCATACAACGCCAGATGTTTGAATTTAGTGCGGGCCGCCACGCCGCACGCGACGCTCGACGCCTCGCGTCTCCGTAAACGAGCACTTAGTATTTTGGCACTCTAAGTAAATAAATAAATAAAAGATTTATTTCAGCAAACTTACATATTATAGTAAACTATTATAATTTTTATACATAATTTGAGTTGGTATTGAGCATTTGCAATAGATACTTAGATTGTTGAAGAAATCTGTATACAATTAATAGGTAAACCCTGCCTCCTAAACTAGGGTAGCCTGTATTAAAGGAGGCAGTGAAGTCTCTCCGTCGTTGGCGGGTCTGAGGCCCGAAGTCCGTAGTTTCGGCCTTAGTTACGGGCCGGGCGTTGTCTACTCCGTATCACTTATAGGCTTACGATTACTTCCAAACACGAACTAGGAGTGAATGACAACACGATTTGACGGTAACTCTCGAGACTTAAAGAGTAAACTCCCCTAATCCGTCGCATGTTTTTCTCAGCTTAGTTATTAGAATTCAGATTCTGGTTTCTAAGCAACAAAAAAATATGGACAAATTCTAATCCGGGCGGACAGGTCTGGCTTAGCCACTAAGCATATAAGTAAACAAAACCGACAAAAAATTGCCAGAAACCAACTTTTTGCAATATCATACTAGCATGAGATGTAGTACAACCGGCGTAACATAGTAACCGATGTCACACAAGGTTAATTGGATCCGACGCAATCTGTCCGTAAGCCGGTTAGCGGCGCGAGTCGCGACCCGCGGTGTAACAACCTACATTAGGTCCACGCACGCACCACTACGCAAATTGTAGTAATGATTGTAACTTATGATGACACAATATTGTAGAGGACTCGACAGTTTAAGAGTTTTGGACCCGATAGTTTGTTAGTTCCTAAAAGCTCGGCTTTGTAGAAAGTAAACTTTGATTTGATCTAGAACCGGCGGGGGAATACTTCCCGAAGGGTTACGGAGGCGTGTCCATAATACCTTATTTAAGGATGAGAAATCATCAAATGACTTCTCCCGCTCTGGGCGCAGCGAAGGGAGTGTCAGACTCTTACTGACTAAAATCCAACCGTGTTCCTCCTAATTCCCTTTGCTTTCTAGGGCCACGGTAACTCTTTCGAACAAAATGCCTGTAATACCTACACCATATTTTATCATCAGTATCAGCTATGATTAAGAACCTTGCAATAGGGGGCGAGTTTATTGCTATCAATCTGTCACAAATCAAGTCTCGAGATTGGTACATAATCTACACGAGATTCGAACCATGGAACTTAGGTATACCTACATAACACTATGTTTAAAGAATACAAGCCATACCATGCCCATTTAACAACTTATTTTTATTATCTTGGATAGAAAAATAATACCTACCTACCTAATAATATTCGGTCTGTCATGTAAGTTTTCAAAAAAATATTCGACAGGTATTTTTTGACTTTTTTTAACCTCGTAACGCCCAAGCATAATAAATACCATGAGAGCTTAATGCCCAGTGTTCATTTTAAATCACATAATATATGACTACGGTTAATGCCCAAGCAAGTCTGCGCTTATTTTTGTGTAATTAAATGCTTAGGAATTTTTCGTATATTTTTGGGCATACTCTGGAGTTATGTAGAAGATCAAGAATTGATTTTTTATACAAAACGGGGAAACTCTTGGCTCAAATCTCACCTGATGGAAAGTGATGATTAGGCCGAAGATGGAAGCGAGTTTCATCCGGAATCCTCTTACACAGAGGAACTGGCTATCAAACCTCTAACTGCCAGAACACAGCAATGCAATGCAATGTAAACATTGTTGTTATGGCGACAGACTTAGACATGATGGTGGTAGCTTGCCAGGCGGACTTTGAACAAGTCCTACCACCAACCAAACCGAGCAAAAAATTTGCCCCCGCTGGGAATCGAACCCGGGACCTCTAAATAATATAATATAAATAATAATAATATCCTTGGACATTTCACACAGCGCCATATAGTCCCAAGCTAAGCAACCTAATGCTTGTGTTATGGTAACGATTTGGCTGATAAACTACTTAAATACATTTTTTTTTGTAAATACATACATATTATAGATAGAAAAACACCCAGACTCGGAACAAATACTTGTAGGTCTTACAAATATTTGTTCCGTGCGGGAATCGAACCCGCGACATGCTGCGCAGCAGTCAATCGCTCAACCACTGCGCCAACCATATCTTCAAAATCTCTGGGTCTCTGGGTCTGAATCAGGTGGTATAACCACTAGACCACGGAGGCGGTTAGTGTCACCTGTTTAGCACCACCCGGGGACCACGTGTAGGGATTCGCTGAAGGGTATGCTCCTACGGACGTAACTTGTTGGTCATTTCATTTCATTTTCAAATATCTTTATTTATCATCAAAATAACATAACAAAATGCACTTACCCAAAGCTAAATTAACACACTAAAACTAAAGACACTTTACTAGGCTAGTAATTCGCCTTTCAAAGCTTAAAAAGATAGGTAGTTTAAACTGCTTATAAAACATAATAATAACACACAAGATTAGGGGTATATAATGACAATGCGTAAATTATTTAGTTAATTACAATTTACTGCTTGCATGTAGGTAAGTCGAAAAAATATTTTATTAGTTAACTGATCACGCAGTCTACGTATGTAAACACAAGCAGACGCGCGACCAGTCAACTAACAGCGGACGGAGCCTCCCTGCCGCCCGCGCTCATGCGTATAAGTGACCGAGGCCGGGACGGCAGTGAGCGACTCGGGGGTCAAGTCGCTGGTCGCTCGCACCTCGCTTGGTGGAAACAAAAGGTAGTGATGTGGTAGGCGGTAAGTGCCGTATCTATCGATATACGGTAATTTGTCTACTGTTGATGAACATAGATTTGTAATCAATGGGTTATTAGTGTTAATTTTGTTTTTATTATAAAATTTTAGTGAAACCTTAAATACATAATTAAATAGCAAAGGAAGTTTAATGGTTTTATGCAACCTCTGAAGATTTGTTTTAAACTTAGTTTTGCAGGATATTTTAACAGCTTTATTTTGTATAACTTGTAGTAGGTGATGATTGGAAAGACATGTGCCACTCCAAACAGGACAAGCATACGTTATACACGGACGGACAAGTGTAGTATAAATCCTCAATTTAGTACCGCTACTTAATTTGCTTTTACGGTTCATTATAGGGTTTAAAGCACCAAGGGCTTGGGCGCCTTTCAAGCGCAAGTCGGCAATATGTTTGGACCAGTTTAGACGGTTGTCCATTCTGACCCCAAGATAACGCACACTTGATTTCCAAGGTACTTTATGACCTGCTATTTTTAAAGTTCTTGTGGGGGGTCGCCTAGCACGAGAGAAAAATATTGCTTCAGTCTTGGCCTCATTTATTTTTAGTTTCCATTTCTGGAAGTAGTCCTGAAGTAAATCAATAGAATATTGTAGGCGACCTATAATCAAATCGGTATCGTCAGAAGAGGTATAAGACGCAGTATCGTCAGCGAAACAAGCTAATTTCGTTCGAGGCTGAATAGGGATATCATTAACAAAAATGAGGAATAAATAGGGTCCTACTATGGAGCCCTGCGGAACTCCAGCTGGGATACTGTGTGGTGATGAAATGGTGTTTCCGATGTGTACTTGGAATTTGCGATCCGCAAGGAACGATTGTATAAGTTTAATGAGGGGCATAGGCACATCAAGAGTAAGCAACTTGTGTAGCAGGCCTTCGTGCCACACAGTGTCGAATGCTTTTTCGATATCCATCAAAAACATACCTGTGGACTGCTTGAGATTTAGGTGATGGGAAATGTGTTCGCATACCCTAGCCAGTTGTTGGGTAGTTGAGTGAGTAGCACGAAACCCGAACTGCTCTTGTATCAGAAACTGCCCCGTGGCACGTAATAGTCTTGAATAAATTACAGACTCAAATACTTTACCAATAGACGGTAGCAGACTTACAGGGCGGTAATTTGTAGGTGAGGTACTGTCTTTTCCAGGTTTTTTAAGTGGTATTATTTTTGCTTTTTTCCAGATCTTAGGGAAATAGCCCAGGCCAAAGCAACCATTAAAGATTTTAGTAATGTAAACTATCGCTTTCTGCGGCAAATTTTTTAACAGTGCATTATGAATCGCGTCATGACTTGCAGATTTACGAGTTTTAAGCCTAGTCAGCGTTTTACGGATCTCAAAAGGCCTAACCGGTTTTATTAAATCAGAAGCAAAATTATAACTATTTATGACAGACATGGATTTTGATACCTCAGCCTCGAGTTCAGAGTCACAAACCCAGTTAGTGGTAAGGCTCATATTTTCATAAAAGGCTTTTGCCAACGCGTTACATTGTTCAGCCTCGGTAGTTGTCAGAGACCCGTCGGAAAGCTTAAGAGGAGGTATTTTCTCAGATCTAGGTTTGAGGGATTGAGTTACACGCCAGATATCTTGACTGGGGTTATCAACTTTAGCCAGTTTGGCATTCCAGACATTATCAAGATGGCTACGGATATTTGTACTTATAAGAGCTTGTAGAGCGTTTATGTTACTACGGTTAAGCCTTCTAAGGTAACCACTGGGCAGTTTCTGTTCAATACGACGCAAGTAGTTTTTGTAACGAATAATTTTTTTAATATACCTGGGTAACTTAGTAGGGGTATCGCTAACCCCAGCAGTCGTGGACGGTATAGAGGAGTCTCTGGCATCAATGATAGTTTGTTGCAAAAGACCTATGGCGTTATCAATCTCTTCATTGGTGTTAAACGTCTTAGAACTAAGTGTGATATTTTTGTTGAGGTGAGAACGATATTTATTCCAATCAGCACAGTGAAATTTAAAGAACCGAGTTTTTACCTTGCGACTCGGGTAGCCTCCAATAGTAAAGAATATGGGGTAATGGTTTGATGACAATGCTATAATCGTTTCGACATCACTAATGCAGCCTACATTCAAGGACAGCACTAGGTCTGGGCGCGTTGGTTTGCGATTGGGGCAATAGTTCACTTGGGTAGGTAGATTAGGACTGTGTATAACGTAGTCGGATTCAAGCATGTGTTTGAAAAGAGTTCTGCCTCGCGTGTTAGTGTAGCTACTCAGCCAGTGTGAGTGGTTGGCATTAAAGTCTCCCATGATAACAACATGGGAACCCAAGCCGAACAATAACTCAAGGTCACTACGAAGCAATGGCAGATTAGGCGACTGGTAAATTGACAGCACAATATGATCAATACCTGATATTTTGACAGTAATACCGACAACTTCAATATTTTTAGTGTTTGGAAGAGTTAAGACCGAATGAGTAAGATTATTTCTTACAAGAATAGCCACTCCTTGCCCACGGCCAGTAAGATGTTTATCTTGGCGATAACAGGTAAAGCCAGGTGTAACTAAAATTGAATTTGGGGTTACTCTAGTTTCACAAATACCAATAATATCAACAGATAGAACGCTTACCGCCAAATCGAGTAGCTCATGGATCTTTAAACGTACTCCATCGGAGTTCCAGGAAAGTAATCGGAGTTCTGCAGAATCAGACATATTTACCAAGATGGGAGAGGACCAGCATGACCTTGTCCAACCAAGACGTGCAAGCAGCAAATTGTGATTTAATGTTTTTTAGTGTTAAAAATATTTCAAACATCTCCTTTGTAGTTTCATCATTTGTGTCAGTCGTAGGGTGGTCTTTGAGAACCTGATTTTGGGTCGATGTCGTATTGCGAGTTCCTATAGTAGGCCAGGATCTCTGATTTGACGTTAGTGTTGGTTGCAACGTCGGATGCTGCAGATAAGGCAGAACCAGCGTAGATTTCGTAGTCATTGAAGGTACGGGCTTGCGTTCTAAAGCCTTCTTTTTCTCGATGCTGTCCAGATATGCTATTCGGACACTGCACTTGCTATAATTCGCCGGGTGATGTTCATTGCAATTACAGCATTGCGCTGGCTCAGTGCGATCAGACTTGATACAAGAGGCAGTTGCGTGAGGAGCAACACATTTTACGCAGCGAGGAGGCCTGTTGCAGTTGAGGGATGCGTGACCAAACTCTTGGCAGCGAAAGCATTGCGTACCATAACCTCGGTTTGGCTTGAACTTGCTGACAGTCACCACACAATTACACAGGTACCTTATTTGTCGAAATTTAGTAATATCTGCTCCTGCTGGTAGCTGTACTAGAAAGGGAGGACAGGGATTGTCCAATCCACTGCGAGACTTAAGGGGTTTTACTGATGCACCAGCGAAACCGATTTTTTCCAGCTCTTCCGGTAGTTCTTGATCGGCATAAGCCGGAAGTCCACGAATCACTGATTTTGGCATTTTTTCATCCTTCCGGGTGAAGGTTACAAATGAGGCATCTTGATGACGAAGACCATCCTTAACTGCTCGGTGGCCATCAGCAGTGTGGCATAAAATGGCAACCTTACCTCCATTTCTGTATTGTAGGTGATATTGGTTCGAAAACTCGGAAATTTTATCCTTTAAGGCCTTATGGGTCCAGTCGGTCTTCATATCCAGGATAATAGGAGGAATATGACCGGTCTTCTTGACTTTGGCAGTCGCCTTGAGGTAAAATTCATTGCCAGCGGTTTTAACGACTCCATCTACGGGAAGTTCTTGAAAATTGTTGTGTGTTGGAATGTCTCGGGTGCTATCGAACTTAGCGTGTTTTGCGACAGTTGGTCGCTTTGGCGTACGCCAAACATCCACATTTTCGGTCGCTGGTCTCTTGGAGTTGAGACTACCGCTTGAATCCGATCTTTGCAGGTATCTATCCATTAGTACCAGGGGCTGTGGTCGAAACACATTTTATCGACAACGATTATCGAAACTTGGAATCACTATTCTGAGTTGAGTAAGAACGAGAGGTATTAAGTGCGAGCGTGCACACGAGCCAAGCGCGAGACGCCGAGTGAACTTGTTGGTAAAAGTTTAAAGAGGATTTCAACGCACTGTATCGTCTTAATTTCTTGTTTACGTGACTAAAGAAAAATATGGAAATAAGCTGAGGGACTCAAAATGCCACTTCAGCAGAATCAGAAAGCAAATCACGCTACCCACTGCCACTCACTGTCAAATTTTCCCAATCAACATTGAACCTTAAAAGCGTTAGCGATAAAGACAAAAATTAAATATGACAGATTGTTGTGTGATTAATAGTATGATTCTCCTAAAGTGGCCTTTGTAGCCCCCTTGGTAACAGTATAGTTCACCTGTCGATAGCGTTCTGCAGGCGGCCGGCTCGTATGTGCAGTATGGGCACCCGCTGCAGCGCCGTCTCCAGCGTGGGGCCCGCGCGCGCGTTGGCGCCCGTACGCTGTAGGTACAGCAGCGTCAGGTCTGACGAGAGCTCGAAACTGCGGATCTGGCCACAGAAATATTTATCTATTTAAATTTTAAACTTTATGCACAATAGTGGTACATGGGCGGACTTAATGCAACGCGGCATTCTCTACTAGTCAACATAAAAGACTACAACAAAACAATATATATATGCTAGCTTTTGCACGCGACTTGGTACGCACATATCCCGTTTTTTCCCGTTCCCGTAGTACACTCGCCCAAGAAACATTTTAAATTTCAAGTACCTAGGAACACTAGTTTCGGCTGTGCGTTGTCTGTCAGTCAGACAGTCAGTCAGTCAGTCACTCACTCAGCAACGGAACAATTTTAGTCAATCAGTTCACTTTTTGCTCACTCAATCTAAGTTTACACGTTGACAGAATAGAGCTGCTGGTTGAAGCTTACCGAATTTGGTCTGTGGATGGGTGACCATTTTCACATACCGAGACTCTTCCGTGCCTCGGAAAGCTCGTTAAGCCATTGACACCGACAGTAGGTAATTGAATATCTTTGACATTCGTTACAAATAGTCAAACGTCAGAAAATCTGACACCAGTCTTGCAAAGGTGTCGTGTTACCCAGATACTGTATTGTGATGTTCGGATAGACAGTCGTTCCATATAAAATACTGGTACCTACTCAACTGCAACTGCATAAAGTTAGGCTGGAAGCCGACCTCGATATATTATTTGAGAATAAAAAACTTTTTACAAAAAAATACAACCGGTCGGTGTTTTTGTTTTGTAGTGGTTTTTTTTACTCTGTAGTGTTTTTTTTTATTATTTGGAAGTCAGTTGCATTTTTTTATAAAAAAAAATATTTTTCTTTTTTAGTGGTACCCCATACCTAACAACACCACTGCAAAATCGCAGAAAAGCAAAATACGCAATTTCGATTACTTGGATGACAAAAAACCATCATCAAAGTAAACGAATTCCAGCTATTTCGATTTAAAATCCAAACTTCGTAACCGATTCTGATAAAATTTTAATGGGACCAATCTGCAAGTATATCCTTTCAGATAAAATAAGAATTTTTCACATCGGTTCATAATTGACGGAGTTATGAGGTAACAAACATAAGAATTGTAGATATGTAAAATAGCCTGTAGGCTTATTTTTTTTTTAAATACGCTACTGATTTTGATGCCGTTTCAATCAATACCCAGTGATTCAAGAGGTATAAGTATATGACTAATAATAAGTCATGAATTTCCAACGGGATCTGGAAAAATGGGATACAGGTACTCGAACGAAGTCGCGGGCAAAAGCTAGCAATATATAAGTTTAGAGTGTTAGGAGTCAAGTTACCCATATACTTAACAAGTAAGCTACTCACCACCCGCTGGGGTGGTGAAAGGCGTCTATTAAAATATACAAGACATACAAGTAGACAAGTGCGACCTTCACTTCGTAAGTAAAACCTTCTGTTATGTAATATGGTTGTGACTAGTGATAGTATTTTTTTAGGTTGGGTGGGTTTGATCTTTACCTATATTCCACTCTGAGGACAGTGATGGATGACGTGTATGATGAAATGTGTGAGCCCAGAAACTACCTGTTATGTCGTGCTTTGAAGACTGACCAGGTTTTGACCCTAGGCAATGACAGGAAGTCTATATTTTTTAATAAGCCCTAGTTCAACTGCTGGGCAAAGGCTTCCCTATATCCTTCCAGACACTTTGTTCTTGCACCACTTTGAACTAATCCTCGTGGTGCGCGTCCAGATCACCCACCTCTTGCTGGGCAGGCCTCGACGACGCTGACCGTTTTCGTCGTTAATATTTTGTCATTTTTAATATAGATTTAAAAAAGCAACTCTTCTCTATGCCATTACATGGATGTGTTTGAACTCCAGAGAAACCAAAGTAAGTAATTGCTTACCATTTCGGATTCTCTCTCGGCCTGCTTGAACCGGCTTGTGGAGCCGGGCACGGTGTTCTGTTCCAAACACAGACCCTTGATGGCGTACGACTCGGCCACGATGCGGAGACTTCGACTGTCAAACAGAAGAACATCATTTAACTTATTTTTATAAGAGACTTGCTATCCCCCGCGGCTATGCTCCCGTCAACTGCAACATTCATTTTTTTCTTTCATAAGAACCTTCTCCTTACAATAACATACACAATAAAAAAGAATTAGCGAAATCGGTCCAGCCGTTCACGGGTGATGCGATGACCAAGGAAAATAGGGATTCATTTTACTATATACATAATAATATACATAGATGGTGCTGTAATTTATGAAGGATGCCGTTTGGGGTTGTGATTAATTGCTTTATGCTTTTACAAACTTTTTAACCCATCTCCCTCCAGATGAAGTCTTCTTCCATAATATTATTAAATACGACTGAGAACAGCGTCTTAACTGAGTAGGTACCTATTTGGAATTGACAAACTAGTCAAACTTTAATGTGAGCAAATTTTCAGGCGAATTTTACAAATCAGGGGAAGTCATAAAGAATGAAATCACAATAATCCCACTCACTATAACACTTAATAGTTAGTTTTAATATAGGAATTATAAGGAATTGGATTAGGATGTATCAAATATCTTCTAAATCAATTTTGCATAACATCAATGTTTTACTTGCGTATGAGGCACAAACAGTATCATTTAGGTAAGGTGTCAAAAATGTGTGAATCACAAACTGATGGATCGATTACTTTGACAGTGGTCACTAAAATTATCATCCGTGAGTAAACAAACTCATTATCACCAAAAATGTGAGGATAAAGTCCCGTCATTATGTAAAAAGAATGACACACACGCTGCACGCGCGCCGCATGATTCAGCTGTTTGTGCGCCCTTGTACCATGACTTATGATATATGAATAATAAAGGGCACTTTTATTTATTTCAAAAACTCCTTTGAAAATAGTTTTTCAGTATTGTATAGCCCATCTCACATAATGCTAAACTTTGTCTCAGTCATCCCTCGCATCACAAATTTAAAAAAAAAATGCTCAAATCTTTGGAAGTCAATGGTGAAAAATGGGATATAACGTGGGTTCAAGATAAACCTGTTTCATATCTGGGTGCAACGGACCTATGCCCAATGCAGAAAGCAAGTACCTAACAAAATACTGGCCAAGTGTGAGTCGGACTTGCATGCAAACGGTTCCGAACCAATATTTTTTTTTAACATGTTATTTTAACATCACACTACTTGACTTCTTATAGGTTTTCCTGTAATCTTTAGGTATGGAGCTATAATCTGCGTTTTTTCCATGTTAATTTTAAGCTCAGTAGTTTCAAGGAGAAGGTTGAGATTGTTCGGAACCCCAAAATCAAACAAGTAAATCACAATAGTTAGATTCATATTTAAATTAATACATCAAGTACATAAAAACAAATAAATATAGGTCATAATATAATATCAGTCATTGTTGTTGTGCAAAGTTATGCGCGTGAGTTTATTGCCTCCTATGGTTAAATGTGTTTATGTGCTTGAGAACAAGTAAATAAATGATAAAATTATATTTTCCCACAAACTATGTTTCTATCAAATTTTAATTTCTGTTGTAAAAATTAGTTGTTTTCCCGTTATTTATTTATTTTTACCAGTACCTACATGGTGGACATCCCAAGTGGAGTGGCTGGAGGCTGTGTTTCCTGATAGATACCACTTGAAGGTCTTATAGGCAAGATTGAATAGTTACTTCTAAGCAAGCAAGCTCCATTGTCGACCACACCGTCACTTTACATTAGATGACAAACGCAAGCTTATCAATGATTAATAAAATAGTTATTTAAAATCAAATCTATTTTTTTTCAAAACGATAACATTTTTTAAATGGCGTAACTTTTTCTACATTACATCCAAATAGTATAAATATATCATAAGTCATGCTATTTTGGTACAAGAGCATTGCTCTTGGTGGAGATTAAGGTGAGACTTCACTTGGCGTATTTTTCAAAATAGTCGCGTTACTTGTATAATAGAAAATATACCCTAAATTCATTAACTTAAAGTTCATTTTTAACAAATAAGTAATATTTGAGCAAATGTGCCAAGTGAACTGCCAGGAAAACAAAGGTATTTAGCGCCATTTAAATTAACACAGAGTGAGTCAATGAATCTATTCAGCCATAAATATCAGGAGTGAGTGTTGCAATTAGATTCCGCAATTGATTTTAATTACTTGATAATTTGGCGCGCAATGCAACGGAATAATATTAGCTATTTATGAAAACCTAGGCCTAACTACTTTTTATACAAAATTGAGGTTTTTTTAATATTCTGAAATCTCGAGGCAGGGTCGCGGTAGACTGCGAGGGGAGATGGCGGGAGAACTTAAACAGATTCTGTAGGAATTGACAAGAAGTGGTGCAGAACCGGTAACTACCGAAGGAATTGAGGGAGTCCTTTGCCCAGCTGTGAGACAGTTATTTCTCGTTATATATATAATTCGAGATTGAAACTAGGTACCTCGTACCACTACTGCAAAGTCTAGATTGACAAACAAATTTTATTAATTTCAGATCTATGAATATATTTCCATTTCCTCAGTACTGTAATTTTGTCAGATGCACCCTTTTGGCTTAAGGCAGCAGTGAGTGCAAAGTTATTAAAGTGCATGATTGCACACTATTCAATTGTAGTTAAGTACTGAGATGTAGATAAGGGACAGAGGACACATTGTGTCACACAATGAGTAATGAGATCGCGAATAATGATCTATTGTCTCAATCTAAAGGTGCTATTAATAACAAAGCAATGTCAGTGTTGATGATACATTGATGATAATCTCTATGAACATTCATAACCTTCATTTGCCGAGGGGTCTTATAACCCAGTGCCTCGGTTGTGGAGGTCAGATAGGAGGTTTCTCCATGTAAACAACTGGTACACATCTGCATGTATACACTGATAGTTCACCCCAACTCTAATGAGTCCTCTAATGAGTGTATGTTGCAGTTGGTATCAACTTAAAATATGAAAAATTTATGTGTATTTGAATGAATAAATAAATCTATACTAATATTATAAAGCAGAAGAGTTTGTTTGTTTGTTTGTTTGTATGGTTGAATGTACTAATCTCAGGAACTCCTGGTCAAATTTGAAAATTTTCAGTGCTAGATAGCCCATTTAACAAGGAAGGCTTTAGGCTATATATCATCACACTAAGACAAATAGGAGCTGAGCATTAATGGAAAATGTGACGCAGACAAAGTTGTGCGGGTCAGCTAGTAATAAATAAACATAGTTTAGAAAAGGCTAACAGGCTACATATTTTTAGGCTAGTTTTATTTTTACTATCAGGAATTAATTCTAATAAAAGTTTTGGATTACATCACTTTATGAAGATAAAGAATTTAGATTTACTCACACAGGTAACTCTTTCTCTGTCAATGTATTCAGCTCAGCCAGTTTATAATGTTTTAATGCATCATCGTATGCTCCACATGCAAAGTTCAGCTTTCCAAGCAGTAGATGTGCATCTAGTGCTACTCCGGCCCTCTTGCCCGCATCGTCTGTAGCTAGGGTGAGGTAGCCACGGGCATCGGAGAGCTCCCGTTGTGCTCTTTCAATGTTTTCCTTGCTGGGCGGCCATTCTTCAAGGTGTGCCTCAAGCTTGCCCTCTCCGATGAGGAAGTGAGCGAGGCTTTCTGTTGACATAATTAATTATTATGACTATAACTATCCTTCAATATTACAAACATGAATGTTTTGATATTTGTTAATAAATCAATGAAAGGTTCAAACTTCGATCATGTAGAGCATGCCATTTATTGGGACTTACAGTACTTGTCCCAGTAGTATGTCCTCATATCGTTGCAACCTACTTTCGTCACAGGTGGAGCTACTGGCACAGCCTAGTGTGTCGTCTCAGGAAGATTTGATTCAGAAAAGAATTGTTGAACTAGTTTCAGATACTTTAACTTGTGAAATGTACTTTATCAATATCACAAGCCCTTAAATTGTGATTCCTGTGTACATAGGTCAGTCATTTACTGTATTCAAATATAATGGGAGGAAAGTGAACAGGATGATGTTTAACACAAAACAACAGGAATTAATGTTTCAATCTCAATTCATATGTACTTACTGGGTTTAACCAGTAGATAAATAAATTATGAGCTTTGATTAGATCCATTACCTACTGAAACTGCTTCTAAAACTCATGTTAATTTTAAATGTAATTAGAGACAGTGATTTTTTCGACCTTAGCTACTTTTTATAGCACAAATACATAAAAATGTAATGGTTTTGTAACTGACATTCAAGGAAACATTAATAAATAATTATCATAATACACCAATAGTTGGTACACAGCTCATGTACTGATGCTTATCATGCATACAATAGGAAATCAGACAACAGGCATTATGTTCTAAACATTTGCTGATAAGTAATAATACAATTTATTGTTTTAAGCTATCATGATAACAACTGCACTTCAGTGACCTAGCTGAGGATGCATTGTGGTGACATAAGTGTTGTGAGAATACGTAACGTGTGTCACTGTCACTGACCATGCTGCGGAGACCTGGCCTTCAACTGACTCGCCAAGTCCACTGCCTTCCTCCAGTTGGACTCTTCACGGCTCTTCTCAATCTCTGTCTCGTAGCCGCGCACAGCATTCTTACTCCTCGATGTCATTTTAACACGGGAATAATTTTACTCGTTTGTCACACCATCGAACTGATTGAACACCTCACTCATACATTGCAAAACCTTTTGGAAATTGCATTAACATCCCAGGATCAGCAGCGAATTGAAGGCCAAATTTGACAGATGACAACATAGTTCGCGGAGTTCATTCTGCCAACAAAGTCTTATTCTGCAATCGATTTTTATTGATAACTTTTAAAAAAACTTTACAGAGTATTTAAAAAAAATACACATATTTTTTATTTTCTCTGTGAGTTTTCATTTTTCAATCAATAACAAAATTAATTTATCTGACTACTACCGCCAGTGTTCACAAAGTGTAGTTTAGTTTCATGTTTACAAAGTTAGTTTTGAGTACAGATTTCCAAAAGTAGTTTTCAATACTTTTATTTCGGTAGTAGAAAAATAACCTTTGTCTGTTTAATTTCAGTATTATATTTATTGATATTTCTAAGTGTTTAAATAAAAAGATGTAACTGGCTTTGTAAACAATATTGTAGAAGATGTACTTAGTTGGCCAACAGATGGAGTTAGTAGTAGGTACTGAAGATTCTCTTCTGACGGTTCAATGTTGAAATTCTGGGCAAACCATTTCCAAAATGCAAACTGCCTACCCTGGTACCTTCTGAAAATTCTTTAGTTAAAACATTTTCAGGTGTAATATATTCCTGCAATCGGCAGCGACGCAATAATAGTCGCAAAATATGTAGATAAGTAAGTATCTAGGTACCTACCTACTGCAGATATAAAACTGGTGATGTGCCAAACTCGCTATACCGAATGTGTGCTGAATATTAAGTCCACATGAATATCTTCTTGCCGTAATATCGATCGCTGATGAATCTAACTAGTTCAATGGGCTATAGGTACTTACGGGCTAGGTACCTATATAAACTATGGTCGTTAACTTCCGGTGCTTAAAGATTAGCGCTATATAAGGATTTAAAGATATTTTAGAATCGGTCTTGTGAAGATAAATATAAAAAACCTATATTTCTTTGAGAGCTAACTTTTGATGATAACTGCTGATAACGTGATTTATCTCGCTCTTGCCATTTTTATAAAATCATCTCGAGGGATGAAATTGTAACGCAGCAATATTCTAAAACCTGGAAATAAAGCTTTGAATAGAAGATACAAGGACGTAGCTTATAAAGATTACAAGGGGACTTTCTTGTAGATATCCTCTATTCGTAGGGGCGTAGCGCATATAGATTACAAGAGGACTTTCTTGTATCCTATATTCGCAGGGGCGTAGCTCATATAAGATTACAAGAGGACTTTCTTGTAGATATCCTCTATTCGTAGGGGCATAGCTCATATAAGATTACAAGAGGACTTTCTTGTATCCTCTATTCGCAGGGGCGTAGCTCATATAAGATTACAAAAGGACTTCTTGTATCCTCTATTCGCAGGGGCGTAGCTCATATAAGATTACAAGAGGACTTTCTTGTAGATATCCTCTATTCGTAGGGGCATAGCTCATATAAGATTACAAGAGGACTTTCTTGTATCCTATATTCGCAGGCTCGTAGCTCATATAAGATTACAAGACGACTTTCTTGTAGATATCCTCTATTCGTAGGGGCATAGCTCATATAAGATTACAAGAGGACTTTCTTGTATCCTATATTCGCAGGCTCGTAGCTCATATAAGATTACAAGACGACTTTCTTGTATCCTCTATTCGTAGGGGCGTAGCTCATGAAAGCCTCCTTGGTTTAATTGGTTCAAATTGGCCACTCGATAAAACTTTGTAAGGGTGAATTAAAAAGCTTAGCTTAAAGTTAAAATTAGAATTAGTAGAGGAATTTGATTGTATTTTGTAGACAGATCTTATATTAGTTTTATGATTAGTTTCCATTTGGGCAGAGGTCCCTCATATCCGAAATTTCCTTTTATTACTAGCAGTTATTAGGAGATGCCTTAGCTAGTCTTAGCTGGGGCACCACAATACCTAACTACAAAGATTACAAGGGGACTTTCTTGTAGATATCCTCTATTCGTAGGGGCGTAGCGCATATAGATTACAAGAGGACTTTCTTGTATCCTATATTCGCAGGGGCGTAGCTCATATAAGATTACAAGAGGACTTTCTTGTAGATATCCTCTATTCGTAGGGGCATAGCCAGTGACGGATTAAGACTACTTGATGCCCTAAGCAATCCACAGCTGTGGGGGCCCCACAGATATATAAAATATCTGTGGGGGCCCCTATCCGTATGTCAACTAGAATTGGTCTTTAAAACTTTACCACCTAAAAACATTAGTTTTTTTGTAAAATAAGATGATGAGATGTAATTAACGTACCTTAGAAGTGAAGTAGGTGCGACAACAATAAAAAAAACCAAAGCATAATTTTGTTATTTATTGAAATGCATCTTGCGGCTTTTCCGGGCATTGAATTCACGCAAGATAGTATTAACGTGTAATGTTTTTAACATATCGGACTCTATGTATAATATCGATAAATTATCGAGCCTTTCTTGTATCATCTTTGTCCTTTTTTCATTTTTTATTTTGAAACAGAACGTTCCGCTGAGTAATTTGTAATCATAAGCGATAAAAATATACCTACGCAGGGCTGTTTCCATAGTAGGGAAAGCTGATTCAATTTTATCATCATGTAAGTATTATTTTATAAAATAGTGCGAGCCGAATCACTGGGTCTGGAACTTAATATTTTACTTATGACATATGAATGAAATTGTTTAATTTCTGTTATTAATTCGATGTTAAGGTCTTCTGGATATGTTTACTAAATTAGTACTGTGCTGACTGTATTCTGCAGTTTGAGCGGGACACATAATTTTATCAGCATCGGGTATTTTATTCAAATGAGAATTTGTCGGCTGTTTCTTTGTATATCTGTCCTTTTTTTCACATCTCTGCATTTAATTTATCAATGACTAGCTGACCCGCGCAACTTCGTATGCGTCACATTTTCCATTAATGCTCCGCTCCTATTTGTCTTAGCGTGATGATATATGCCTAAGAATTTTGCAAATCGAACCAATAGTTCCTGAGATTAGCTCGTTCAAGCAAGCAAGCAAACAAACAAACTCTTCAGCTTTATAATATTGGTATAGATGCTACAATAACTCGTTATTTTGAACTGTGCTCTTGGGCTGAAACTTACTTCAGGAGCTGAACCATCATTGGGCATTTTCTTTCTTCGTCTTTGACGGGTATCTTTGTATTCCCACATCTGTTAGCTTTTCTTTTGCGCAGGCTTCCAAAGAATCAAAGTCGCACCGCAATTTTTCTAAAAGCCCACGAGTGATTTGTGTCTCTAGAGTAACTTCTGGGTCTTATAATACCTTGCTGACTTTTCGGAAAGTTGTTGGTCATGTGGGACGAAATTTGACAAATTAGCTGCTTCTCTTCTGGTTTCTCCTTTTTGCATGTCATCCACAGAAATGACGTCTAACGCGCTATATTTTTTTTGTCTGTGAAGTAGCTGATGTCGCTTTAGCGTATGCTTCCCATCTCGTTTCTAATAAAGATTTCAAAACACTTTCATTGTCCAAATGATCTTTTTATATGCGCCACCTTGTGGTTGAACCATAAAAAAATTGTAGATTATGGACTAATAAAAAAAAATTACAGCTGCTAGGAACAATCCACGGGGCGCTTCGACCTACTTAATTGAGAAAATGGGCTGCGCATGGGATATATCTTGCAAACGGATTCGCATCTAGAATTCTGCTGCATGCCATTGTAACGCACAGACATATCTGAAGCCTTGTCTTAAGACTGGCCTCTGCATATTGAAAAATCTAATCCACAATGTTCTTCTAGGTATTGAAGAGTCTGCTTTGCCAGTTCATCTCCTGTGTGATGCGTTTCCAACTTAATAAATGTAAGAAATCGCTCTACTGGCTGCCCATCTTTTATATAGCGAATTACTATGCTGAGCTGGTCCATGTGCGTTAAATATGTTAATAGACAATCTCTGTGACTAGAACTCTTCGTGCTTTTCGTTTCAAATTAGTCCTAGAAACTTTATTTGGTGTAGTTTTTGGTGACGTGAGAGTGAGACGTGATGCCCTAAACACATTTTTTTTGTGCTTCTTCTGGTGCCCCCCCAGACGTGATGCCCTAGGCAATTGCTTAATTTGATTAAGGGTTAATCCGTCACTGGGCATAGCTCATATAAGATTACAAGAGGACTTTCTTGTATCCTCTATTCGCAGGGGCGTAGCTCATATAAGATTACAAAAGGACTTCTTGTATCCTCTATTCGCAGGGGCGTAGCTCATATAAGATTACAAGAGGACTTTCTTGTACCTATCCTCTATTCGCAGGCTCGTAGCTCATATAAGATTACAAGAGGACTTTCTTGTATCCTATATTCGCAGGCTCGTAGCTCATATAAGATTACAAGACGACTTTCTTGTATCCTCTATTCGTAGGGGCGTAGCTCATGAAAGCCTCCTTGGTTTAATTGGTTCAAATTGGCCACTCGATAAAACTATGTAAGGGTGCATTAAAAAGCTTAGCTTAAAGTTAAAATTAGAATTAGTAGAGGAATTTGATTGTATTTTGTAGACAGATCTTATATTAGTTTTATGATTAGTTTCCATTCGGGCAGAGGTTCTCATATCCGAAATTTCCTTTTATTACTAGCAGTTATTAGGAGATGCCTTAGCTAGTCTTAGCTGGGGCACCACAATACCTACCTACTTATTTATTTTTAGTTATTTTTCATTTACTTATTCTACACTATACCTACTCTCAATAAAAGGATATGGAAGATAGGTAAGCATCTAACTAAAACAGTCTAGGTAGGTACGGATCATTGCTTAGGTACGATGAAATACATAGGCGCCTACGAACTGCCTAGGTATCTACCTACTTAGAGATCTAAAGAAACTCGCACGTAGGCACCTACCTACCCTACACTTTCAATTCAGTTAACGTTACATGTTACAAAGCAACGAGGCCCTTCTGTTAGGTACCCGGAATTCGGCCTTTGATCTTTCACAGGCTGACATAACCACGTCGTAACGTTATGTTTGTTCACCATATAGCCATATTTATGCCGCTAACATTCTAGTAAGTAATTACATAGGTGTCTTTACAATCTGACCTTCACAAGCGTTTACCAAACATGTAAGTTTACGTAGATAGTGAAGGTTGAGAACATCAATAAAAGGATGTCTTAATCAAGACTGAAGAGGCATTGATCGATAGGTTACCCACGTCAGCAGGTGGCAGGTGAAGGTTAACTCGAAACAGTCTGACTGACACGAAGACATCTATATAAAATGCTGGAGGTAATTACCTATCTCTACGTACGTAGGTACGTAGTTAGTTATCTACCATTAAGTATTGTGAAGTCAGTTATTTAGGTATCCTATGGCATCGTCCTAATAGCGAGCACAGGAATAATTTTCATCGCGCGACGAAATTGCGGGTCGAGGGGACTTCGGTACCGGGACCGCGGTCCCGGATTCCACCTATATTATTTTTTTGTAAGTTTGATTGCCAGTTAGGACGACGCCTAAGACTTGATGTTAATGTTTTCGTTATTTATTTACCTTCCA
The DNA here is from genome assembly GCA_963859965.1 of Ceramica pisi. Taxonomy (NCBI): domain Eukaryota; kingdom Metazoa; phylum Arthropoda; class Insecta; order Lepidoptera; family Noctuidae; genus Ceramica; species Ceramica pisi. Next base: position 739,566 of record OY982542.1, read on the forward strand.
AAGCTGAAAATAGGGCCTCCTAGCCGTAGCCTGCAGATGATAACTCGGTCAGAGTTGCCATCTTGCTTATAAAGGGAGTAAGAAATACGTCGTACAGCTAAGGAGTGGCATTCCTTGCTTGAATTCGTGTTTCCTGATAGCTACATTCTGGGAGTCTATAAGTCGCCAGTTTACAGATGTTGAAACCGCTAGACTAGTCTATTTTAGTTATTTTCACAGTATAATGTCTTGCGGTATTTTACTATGGGGACGGGCTGCTGACATCGAGTCTTTTTTCATTTTGCAGAAAAGAGCCATCAGAGCCATTTACCATCTGCGCCGGAGAGATTCTCTAAGAGAACTGTTTAAAGAAATTAACATCATGACGGTCCCTTGTCAATATATTTATGAAAATATTATGTACGTTAGACAGAATCTACATCTTTTCAGTAAACGAGGCGACAGACATAACTATGTCACTAGAAATAGGAATCAGTAAGTTCAACCAGGTTTCAGACTTGCTAAAGTAGCAACATCTTTCATGGGATACTGTTTAAAATTTTATGACAAAATACCGCCACTTAAACTAGAACTAAATGAGACGAAATTTAAAAACTGTGTAAAACGCACACTATGCAAACAAGCATATTATAAATTAGGGGAGTACATTGACGACAAAAATGCTTTGCTCAATGCTGGTCCGCTCCACAACGACTAAAATGCCCGAACTTCGATGAAGATGTGAAAACATTGTTGGACCTGCTGAAGATTGTAAGATTATCTTTGCATTGTATAGACTCATTAAATAATGTAACCATGATTTTGTAAAAAGGCAGTGTTTAAAAGAGCGTCCATGGAGTTTCTTGCACGTTCTTCTCCATAGGATCTACTCTTTGGAAAGTGCAACTGCCGCGCTACAGATAGGGTCAGTGAGTTTGTTTTGTTGCAGAATAACTTGCTACTCTTGTCTCTAGCGCGGCAGAATTAGCTTTATCTATTTGACTGACATACCTTGACTATTCAAAAGTGCCTGTAAACTGGTCTATTTGAAATAAAGGATTTTGTATTTTGTAGTCAAGATTGAATAGGGTTAGGTACTTCTAGGCAAACGTGCTCCAACTTAGACCGCATCATCGCTTCCCATCATGTGAGATAGTGGTGGATCAGATTTACACCAAATTGAAATGGACCAGTCTGGGAAAATACCTACTCTTCCAAAAAAAACAAGAATCGTCCAAATCGGTTGACAATTGGCGAAAATATCGCTGAAAAAACATTTTTAATGGGATCCCATCGTCAGATCCTAACTTATACCTTCCGTCATCAGCTCAGCAACATGAGATGATGATTACCAGGCACAGATACCTATCTGAATTGCGTTAGAAAGTTTATGTTATGTGTTGTATGTGTAGGTACTTATTGTATGTGCCTATAAAATTTGAGGGTTTCCCTCGATTTTCATGGGATCCCAGTATCCGATTCTGACTTGGTGACAATGGGACCAAGGAGGCTTTCAAACATCAAAAATATATTTTTAAATCGGTTCACAATTATTGGCGGAGATATCGGTGAACATATCTACATTAAAAAAAAATATGTAGGTACATCCGAACATAGAACCTCCTCCTTTTCGAAGAAGTCGGTTATAAAGGGTGATACCTACTAGGTGATATTCTAAATTTCAGTTTAAAGGATCTGGTTTACACCCTTAAATACCAATACATCACCGCGCTCTTCTGAATCACCCTGTAAAGCAAGATAATAAGCCTAAAAACCCCGGATTTGATATATATCTATAGGTAAAAATATAAATGCCTGCAAACTTGTTAATCTTTCAGAATTCTATTGTCTCCTCAGGATGCTGTTCATTCTCTTGAAACACAATAACCCGAAGAGGCCTTAAGACCAGGGATGAGGGGATCTTGTCGGTCTTCAAGTTAAGTAGGTAGGTACCTACTGGGTTTTTCTTGCGAAAAAGCCTATAGGTATTTGGCTGATGAATGAAACAGACTATCTAGGTACCTACCTTCTTAGAGGATATGCTCACGCGTATTTTTAAAGGCCGATCCGCACACAACAGTGCCGGCACAGTGCCGGCACGTGCCAAGATGGACGACGAAAATTTGATTGAATTCGTGTACATCCTGCAATTTATGACATTCTGAAATACTCAAAAAACTTTTATTTATCATCTATCAGATGTGTATGTAGGGTGGCGAACTCTACTTCTTCTTCTCTTTAATTATGATCTTGAATATCGAGGCATTTTCACGTGAAACTTCTGTGAAACTAGGCGTAAAAAAACAAGATTTTTTCAAATCGGTTAATGATTGTCGGGGATAAGAGGTAACAAACATTAAAAAAAAAATACAACCGAATTGAGAACCTCCTCCTTTTTGGGAAGTCGGTTAAAAATCACTGCACCTGTCGGCACGGTACTGACTGTATATGAATAGCACGTCACGGAACTGTACGGTACGGAACTGTCGGCACTGTGCCGGCACTGTTGTGCGAGCGCTTTCACATTTTTTCTTGAATTTTAGCGTCTTATTCGAATTTTGATGTGTGATTTTGCTTTAGATATGGCCTTAAAAAAATAAAAATATGCCTAAGACAGTTTTGTCAAAGCGCTCTTACAAAATCGAATTGCTTAGGTTGACTAAAGTTGAATACCGCGCGTCACAAGATTATATTGATTTTCGACAATTATTTAAAAATATTTACTTTACTTTTAATTAGACCAATTTTGTTTTCAAGCAATATAGCAATGCCACCTTAATTATTAAATATTTTTTATTTGAATTTTGATTATAATTTCATAGATAAAAATTATAGTTTCGTACGGAAAATTGTCAATAACTCTCAGTTTTACAGAATTATTTTTGGTGTATTACTGTATGAATCGTAATAAATTGATTTGAACATTCCAAAGTAGGAGATACAGTTGTACCGTGGGCATTTTTATAAATCGACGGTGAAGAATCAATATCTAATAACTAACATTTTTGCGATTTTCACTTTTTTGCATATTCGTAGGTAAAATGTGAAATAGCTCGTATTTGCAAGAACGAAGGTCTTGAATTATTCTTATTTATGAGATATTTGCTTGTAGAAATACCTATTAAGTCAACGTGCGTGATTTTTGCATGCAATACCGTATATCTACGCTTAAAACCGTGTTGACTGTAGCGCTCGCTGTCCCTCGCTGACTAGCTAGTTGTTGTGCCGCATCGCGTTATGGTTCGAGTGTGAAATAGAGGTGAATAGGTATTGTAAGTTTACGTCAATTTCTTGGGCAACCGCAGAGACCCCCCTCGAAAGACCAAATCAGACGATCAATCTAGGCGATCAGCCGCTTGACCGACCGGGCACATGTCACGTGATGACGTTGACCGCTCACGGGCTCGAGAACAAAGCGCGGGAGCCGCGCGCCAGGTGGCCGCGCTTAGATAAACCTGTTTTGTCGACTCGTTAAGTTACCTAGAGCACTCAAGTTGTGTTTTTGTTCAAGCTTAACAATGCCTCTTTCTAATTGTATCAAGTTTTTGTTAATATTTAGTTTATCTTTTTTTTAATTTAGCTGTAAACATTGACTATTGTTGAAAAAGACATTATGTGAACTTTAAACAGGATTATTTTAAAAAATAAATCGATGACATATATATTTTATGACTTTTATTTGTGGGGGGTTATATCTACAAACGATAAAATAAAAAACAACATACCTCACAGTACAAAAATATTTATTTAGAGGCGTACAACTACCTCGAAACATTTGCTGACGGTAAAAAAATTTTCACAGAAATTAAATAATTTAGTACAACTATACTTATTCACAAAAATTCAAAATATTGTTATCATCTGAAAGCTTAGTTCATATTGTAACTACTGTGTAAAAATTATGTTGATAAGTTTATCCAGTACAGAAAAATATGACATTGATTGAAGTAATACCCACTTACGTAAAAACGCAGTTAACATTTCTTGTTTGTTTTTGTTCAGTGAAGTTAGAGTAAAGCAAGTACATCATACTTAACTATTTTCTACAAGATATTACCTTTCCAATGATGTATCACACTTGTTATTCAATAGTCAGAGAAAAAAAATACAAGCTAAGAAATATCACAATCCGGGAGAATGGAATAAACGCGGGTGCCATAAGGTCGGGGTACACATGGGGCACATCCGGGTTTAAAGTAGGTACATATTTTTGTGTTAATAAAAAAATTATAAATAGGGGGGGTCCCAATCCCTGTTTCACTGGATGAAAAAAAAAAAGATATGATTTTAAAACCCGACTGCCAAAAAAGGAGGGGTAATGTTTTTCGAATGTATGTAAGTATTATTCGTTGTTACCGGCTACAGATGGACCGATTTTTATAAATTATATGTCATTAGATTTGTCTTAGTATCCTGAATGTCACAGGGTTAAGTAAGTTAAAAAAACCCTTGGCAGTCGGGGGGGGGGGGGGGGGGGGGGTTTGCATTATAGGTTGCTTTAGAGATTATCACTAAACCAGACCCTTGTTTACGTGATAATTGCGAAAGCAACCAACAATGCAAAGGTTCACGTTGCAAGTGGGGCACATAAAACGAGTGCCCTTATCCTTTTTTTGCATTTTGCACCACTTGCAACATCCCCTTGTTTTGTTGTTTTTACTGGGGAAGTGGTCGGGAACCCGCGGCATTTCTATTGTTGGTGGACGAAATCTTTTTATGATTTCGTCCGCCAACGTCACACGAAACTGCCGCTGTGCCATTTTGCCATTCGAGAACATGACAAACGCGTTGTGGATGGACACGTTGAGAAGTCGGCGGAAAAGCTTTTTGTACCAGATTGGATTACGAACCCTCTCTATGGGAAACGCCTGCAAAAGCTGGTCCTTTTTGTCGACGCCTCCCATAGATAGGTTGTAATCCAATACTACCTTGGGCTTGTATTTATACTGCCCGTACTTTTCTTTTCCACCGATCTCTACTTTGTGATATGTGGATATCACAGATACCAAATTCGTGTCCTTCCACACCGTGATCGTTATGTCCCGAGTTTGGCTAAAAGACACTTCCCCGACCTGCGTGTTTGCCTTATTTAAATGGCGCAAACTGTCAGGCACGAACTCCCGGTTCAGACGCAGGGTGCCCATTACGTCCGTCTTCTGGGCCTTGAGGGTGCGTGCTAGCAAAGGACTATTGTAGAAGTTGTCCATTACTAAAGTGTGGCCTTTATTTAGTAACGGACGAACTAACTTCAATACTATCTTTGAAGTCGCACCCTCAGGCTCAGCCATGTTCGTGCTTGCCTCGAGGTTATGCTGGTGGCCCTTCTTCCCGGTATATATGATCATCTGCCAGAGATATCCCGTCCTGGACTCACAGAGTTCATAGCTCTTTATACCTACCTGAGCAGCTTTTGTAGCAATGAGCTGTGAAAATGACAATCTGCCTTTCCACAGCATCAGAGACTCGTCGATAGCGATGTTCTGCTCAGGCATGTATAAAGAGCTAAATTTCGAGTTGAGGTGGTCTATTATAGGTTGCACTTTGGTCAACTTGTTCGGGATACCTCTGGCACACAACATATTATCCACGAAGTGAAGGCACCGTTTAATTAGGCAAAACCTATTAAACGACATAACCTCGGGGAATGCTGGCATTTTAAAATAAGGCAAACTTGGAACCCAGTATTCCTGTTCAACAGGGATTGGGAAAATGCTTTGAAGCATAATCACGCCGAAGAAGGTGAACAACTCCTCCGGCGTGATTGGGACCCACCTCCTCAAACGTGAATTTTGAGGCAGCGCCGGGTTGCTCAGGAGGAGTGCTGCATATTTGTTAGTCTCATCGACCACAAGGTTTATTATGTCTTCATCCCAAATTTTAGCAAAAACTTGGAATGGAGACATACCCTCAGTGGGGAAAGTTGGTCCCGATGGTCCGGAAAAACTTTCCCGCACCCCGGTGAAAACGTTGGGGTCGTGAGACCAATCAAACCTCAGCAAATCCTCCGGACATGATTCTCGCAGCACAGCATCATCTTGCCTGTCCATCGATTCCAAGACCTCAGCTAGATCGCCGGACAATTCTTCCACGGCGAATTCTTCGGCGTGCCTATGGCGAGGTCTTCCGATGTCCAGGCAATCATCATCCTCGACATCGCTGCCAGGATAATGACCCACAGAGTGTTCCAACTGCGAAGCATTTTCCTCCAGGTCCTCGTAAATTGAAGGATCTAAAACAAAATTACCTACGTGAGCCGAGAGATATTTAACTTTCAGCTGCTTTAAACTCCTTAGTCCACGATGAAATCAGATTATCATCACAAATGAGAAATGAACATAAAAAAATACCTGGTCGTGCGGACGACGTTGATGGCCCTGGAGAAAAAGCCTGCAGTGTGGAACGCTCTGCTGAGAATGATGTGCTCGGCGAGAATCCCAACAACTCGACGTCTGCTTCAACAATCACGCTGTCAGGCGCCAAATCATCAAGGGTAATTACCCCCGTGGACGGGGTAAATACCAACGGATGAACACTGTAAAAAAAAACAAATTAGGTCTATTTCTTTTGAATGTTTGAAATTACATAAGTCACAGAAGATCAAACTTACCCCTGAGGAGGTGGCGTGGCAGCAGGAGGCGGCATGGCAGCGGGAGGCGGCGTGGCAGCGGGAGGCAGCGTGGCAGCGTCAACCTCCTCGTCTTCTAGGTCCACCCGCGTTGGACCGCTTGCTTCCAGCGCTGGATAGAAAATAATTAAAATATGTTAGGTTGGATCGGTAAATAAGAAATACGATATTCAGAAGACAATTTACACACCAGCTTTTCGTAGTTCCCAAGGTTGAGGAACGCGCGGGGGCGGGACCTCCGGGGTGCCCGGCACTAAAGGGCACGGCACGCGAACTGGCGACACTCTTCTGGAAATGTGAAAATAATTAAAACATTTGTAAATGTTTAAAGCATATAATTTACCGTAATATTTTCTTGCCTTCGCTTTTTTGCTGGAGGAGCATCGGGCATTCGAAAATGCCCGGCCTCTTTTAGGTCGCGCAGCTCTACTAGCCGTGCCCTTTGTTCGGCGGAAAGCCGGGCCATATTTTTCCGGTCCAGCGCCCGCATTTTCTTAATTTTTTTAAGTTCGGCAGCCATTGACCTAGAAGAAAGGAAGCACTTTTAATATTTCTATAAAATATTGAATAAAAAAAAAGAAATGTTTACGCGACGGCCCCGCCACAGGCTCTGGCGCGCCAACATCATCCATTGACCTAAAAGAAAGAAATTGAATGAAAAGAAAGCCCATAAAATAAAAAACAATTGTTTACTTACAACGGCTGACGCGACGGCCCCGCTACAGGCTCTGGCGCGCCCGCGCCGACATCATCCGTTGACCTAAAAGAAAGAAATTGAATGAAAAGAAAGCACATAAAACAAAAAAAAACAAAACAATTGTTTACTTACAACGGCTGACGCGACGGCCCCGCCACAGGCTCTGGCGCGCCCGCGCCGACATCATCCGTTGTCCTAAAAGAAAGAAATTGAATGAAAAGAAAGTACATAAAATAAAAAAAAAAGCAATTGTTTACTTACGTCTGCCACGACGGCCCCGCCACAGGCTCTGGCGCGCCCGCGCCGACATCATCCGTTGTCCTAAAAGAAAGAAATTGAATGAAAACAACAACATACAACACAACACAACACATACAATACATAAATATTACTAAAATAAATATGGCATAATAGAAAAAGTAAAAGAAGCACAAACAATGCAAACTGCAGCGCCCGTGCTGCGCCACGGCCACGGCCACGGCCACGGCCGCGCCCACGCCCACGCCCACGCCCACCACCTTGGCCACCATGGGGTTCATAATCTTCATCACTTGCATCCATTATTTCTAAATTTTTTAAAAGCAAAGTCAGTAAAATAACTCGAAAAACATTCAATATTTATCAAATACCTGTTTTTAAATATCGTTCCAAATAAGAAATAAAAATACGGAACAAATAAAAAATAAAAATAAAATCAATTATTTTCAACCGTCAAAACGGGTAACGAAATTCCATGTGTGTCCCAAGCTTTACGTTCGAAATTAGGTAGGCGGCCATTTTGGTTTGTCGAAATGCGGACCGGCTGAAGAAAAATTCTAATCAGAATCTAATTTAAGTATATTTTGTTTATGTTTTGGCTGAAATCTATTGTCGAGTAAACATACAATGCGATAGTAATTAGTTTTTACTGAGAACTGGTCTCACAATTTAATAAATTACGATAGCATTCTGACAAAATTCAAGTCTTGTTACAAGCGTTACGAAAACGACACAGAAAAAGAATTAAACTTACGTTCAGGTTAAAACTCACTTGCACACACATGAAATATATCATAATTAACCAATAAATCAATAATCCAATCAATAATACTCACCGAGATAGTCGGAATCCATTATTGTCTGCAGCAGGAGCGAGCGACTTCTCTGTCTCTGCAAAACTAATGTATCCCACAGACTAACTTTGACAATTTTTTTTTTTAATAAAATTGAACGAAGCTGGGCCCCGATTGGTTTCTTAGCATGCAGTGATGTATAAATTATTTTGAATTTTATAATTGTAATTTGTTCTGCTTTTTATTTTGATTGTTTTGATATTTATTATGAATTGTTTTATTTAATATTATACCGCGTGTATCTGACATCGACGCACAAACGATTTCCATGGGTCCAGGGCATGCTTCTGGACACCCCAGTGTTGGAATTTTTCGTCGGTTCTTTTCTAATTTTTTCATTTTTTCCAAGAGTACCACAAATAGGTATCAGCTCAGCTGAGCTGATACCTATTTATGGTCTTATTGATATTGCTCTTTTCAGTGAAGGTAGTCAATTATTTATTTTTTTTATTAAAAATCTCATTGGGTTAGGTCAGAATAACGATTATGAGCAGTCTAAAGTAAAAAAACTATTGAAAAAAATGAAAAAATGAGAAAAAAGCCGACGAAAAATTCTAAGTCTAGGGTGTCCAGAATCATGCCCTGGACCCATGGAAATCGTTTGTGCGTCGATATCAGATACACGCGGTATTATGTAATGGTAAAATATTTTGGAATTATCTTCTATGGGCCTGCCTAGTTACCCGAAATAAATGAATTTTATTTATTTATTTTTATTTATAAAGATTCGTTCGGAAACGAGAAAAATGATTAAAATACCGGGTGTTAGACAGAAATGGACATTCTTTGACCACAGATGTAGTTTTTGCTGGAAAGGTCGGAATGCGACCGTTGCGGCGGTCTACGTCAAATTGTGATTTGGTAGCAAAGTAGACCCCGTGGACGGTCAAGCGGTCAGAAACAATGACATATTATTTGCCAATCAAAGAAGACTGACTTGAGTATGTCGAAATACGAATTATCTTTATAATTATTACTTGAATGATGCTATGATTACGATTTTAGGTGTCCAACATAGTTTTTTTTCTGTTTATCTCATGTCTTTACGTTATTTTTTGCTGATTAATACGCCACGATTATAATAAAAAGAAGAATTGTGTTATTTTTGTTAAATTTATTAAATACGATGAGTAAATTTAATCCAAACTGTTCTTATTTCTAAATGCAATACCTTTCATCTACGCGATAAATACCAGGGTCTCAGTTATATTTCAAACACTATCTTCTATCTACATTTATATCCCAAACCTGAAATATTTGATTAAAATTATTATCGCTATCACAAGCTTTGTACTATTTTTTAACTCTAAGTAACATTTTGATTCAAGTTTTTAAAATTAAAGAAATTAAACATTTTTTTCGCTTCCTGTAAAATCATGGTTTTGAAGTTATTAGATATTGATACTACACCGTCGAAATGATTATATTATAATATCTTCGGTGTACCAAGGTATCAAAAGATACCCTAAAGCAACTTTTTGTGAAACATCCTTTGCGGAGTCAAGGATTTTACTGATCTACGTGAACAAATTGAAATTTTTATTTAGAACACTCCCAAGATAAATGATCAAACTATCTTAGGCATTTTTTTTTAAACCTTTCGCGTGTCTTACGTTACACAATTCGACATAAGAAAAAAATGCTCCAAATGTCTTACGTCGGACACTTACACATAAGGGCTTGGTCAGGATTGGTCGATGAATATCTGTAGTTTTGTTGCAAGTAGCAATACGTTCTGCATTTATATGAAAGAAATGGTTCATTCACTCTCTATTTTAATACTTTTCAACAGCAGCAACATCATTTTGAACGAACTGAACAATAAATAAATTCATCTGACATTCCACCGTTTGACGTTTGTCGTGATCATAAAGGGAAATACCCATTTTAGGCCAAGTTTCGCCCATCTATGTAAAAATGACTAAAAAGATACTAATTTAGTAACTTAAATATTGCTATTATCAGTTTGTAATGAAAACACCGGAATCAAAAGCCGATTTTTATAAGACACTCAATCGTTCATTGCATTATGCAGGTAGATAATAGTGGCTATTCCTGTCAGTGTCAAAGTAGGGATTGCAATTCTTAATTTAACAAAATGGCGATTCAATAAATATCGGTTACCAAAGTCGGTAGGTATATGGCAAATATTTTTTTTTTAAATACATAATTACATCATTGATTTTATTTCTTACGGGATAAACAAAAATGTTTATCAATATATGCACTTCTATACCTATACGATTTATACGATCCATTGAAGCAATGCCGCGTTTCCGGTTATCCACAAGAATATCGATTTTTCCATAAATCGATCGCACAGCTACATCCCTAAATGTCAATAATTGATTGACATTGAAAAATCACAGTTCGTTATTTTGGTGCTGTTTTAAAGCGACTTGTGATTTTTCTTGCGCTTTACTTCGGATATTTTCAATTTTGACGACTTTGCTTACGATTATGGACCCTGAAACCGCTCCTGATGACGACCTTGGCTTTACCCCCGCTACCCGCTTCTCACGACGACACCGGCTTGGCAATGGATACCGTACCTGTTCCTCACGAAAGACCACTGACATGGAACCTGATTTACATGAACGTTTCCCACGGAGTGATCTCTGTTGCAATTGTGGTGTAAATACGCGAAGACTTAAGAGATTGACCGTAACCAATGTGGAGGTGCGATCTATAATTCAGCAATGGATTGCACGACTACTAGTAAGTTATTTACTTTCTGTAAGAACATAACATAAATAATAAGTTGGTGACTTTATAATAATTATATTATTATAAAGTCACCAACATCGTTTTATTAGTCCTTCATCGTTTCGTTTATATTTGTGATTTATGAAGTCCCACCGAGTTCTATGTTAAAAATAGCGGTTGTTTCCTTATCTATGATGTCAATCCTAATGCCTATCATTTATTTCTTCCATGGGCACAACTTGGCCAAAACTTCCTAAGCAAATGGGCATTTCCCTTTGTGCGTGTCCGGAGAAGAAATAAACGATGAATAGAGGCAGAAAACGTTAAGTTTTCTTATAAAAAATCTATATATAATTACTGAGAAATAAGTTTAGATTCCGTATTGAGTAATTGTTTTTCAAAAAGTTATGATTATACAGGCGAAAAAAGTAACGAAAGTTTAGACTACATTGTTTTTCCATAATTGCCGTTGTGTTATGACATGTTTCTTTATGGGTCGTTCTCAAAAAAGTGGCACGGCTCGAATAAATTTGTCAATTTAAAAAAATGTCTCAAATGTCGAGTTTTTTATATAGAAATCTATTGGCAGTGCTTTACTCAAACTGAATTCATGAAAGGGAAGCAGATTTACTGAAAATTGAGTGGAATAGAGCCTTCTAAAAAAGTGACCTCACAGGTTAAAGAGGTATTGTACAGGTTAATGAGAAAACGATACCAGGTTAAATAGAAATAAACAGGTTACAGAAAAAAAACAATGCAATCATGCAAAATCAACGTTTATTATATTATGTAAAATAACAAAAATAACGATTTTAAAAATAATAATAAATCACAGCTTCCTCCAATGAATTAAACATTAATTTAAACATTTAGGGATATGTATAAGATACAAACACAAATAGAAGAACTTTACTTTATTATCATAATCTAAATTAAAATTTAATTAGTCTCAAACAATTAGCAATAGTTATTAATATAAAAAAAACGTAAAAAGACATCTAGGTACATTATGATAAATATGCTTTTTGTTTTTAACTATCAAAAACTAGGTAAATTGTCTCATAACTAAATTATATGTCAATAGACGAGGGCGTCAGCGACGGCTGAGCGATAGCGCCATCATCGTTTGGGTTCGGTGGTATCAGGATCATTGTAGAATAAAACACTCAATACAGTACTAAGCTCTCTTTATTAACTGTGGCTGAGTACTAACTTTTGAACGTCAAAACTTACAAATAGACAGTCCCCCAAAACGCCCGCCCGTTACCACTTCCTAGTGTTTTAGCTGTGAAGAAGAAGTGGCCAACAAACTCCACAGCAACACATCTGTCTTAGAAGAGCTCGCAGAAGTGTCGAGAAGTTAGAAGAACTCGCACTTATAACATTAATGAAGAAGTCTGTTTAATATAATTGAAATAGGTTAACAGACAGTATCGTTCTGGACGAGTGTCCTAGTCGGTGTCTCGAACCAAAGTGCGCTTGGCAAAATCCCCACTCTCTCTCTCATTACAACTGTCAACTGACGTCTCGGCGTATAATACTAATACAATACTCAAATCTGCAACTAATTATTAAATGATATCTTTATCCACGACACGGCCAGAACTGACTATCACACGTCCTCGTGTGGTGGTGGTATGGTACCTGTAACGTGCCGGTAACCATCGAGAGAATACAACTTAATAGTTGACTGTTGACTCGGCCTACCTGACTTAATCAGGGTATACTGGTCCGGTCAAACGACCCTTCAGTTTACCACAACTACTACGTTATTAAATCTCATCAGTATTAAAACTGGAGACGATTGTGTGACACTTGTTTCATTTTGTAAGATTTTGCGCTCTTGTAAGAACGTAAAACACCTTCAGCAATAGGATCATCATGGCTAGCACTTGGAGAACTTTGGAGTTGGGGAAATAAGTTTAACGAACATTATCTTGACGGTTGGTGTTTTCAAACCTCCGAATTTCTTGAAGAGGTTTCAGTCTAGAATTTTTTTTGCGATAAGTGTCGTTTAACTTTATTGCTTATTGTAATTTAAGTCATAAGGATGCTATTTCCTTATCTTTTTTGTAGCAATTTTTGAGCCAATTTTTGAGCATTGGGTGATACAATTCGAGAATTTACCGAAGAACCCTGCGAGTTAGCTGGACTAACTTCTCTAGACCTAGAATTCGATCTGGTTATTCTTCTACTTTGATAATTAAGCTCCGCAGAAGTTGATGGTCGTTCTCTAAGATCACTAATATTATTTATATTCATGTTCTCGATATCACTGGTAGGAGGATTGTTGCATTCAATGAAGCGCTGTATTCTTGCTTTTTCTTCTTTTTTACGTTGATAAGACCGTTTAGCATCTTCTCGCCACTTTTTTCTTAACATTGTTTGATCCCTTGGTGTTAAATTATTTATAAATACTACTTTTCCTTCATTTTTTCGTTTCTGACATTTTTTCTTATTTTTTTCCTTATATTTCGCGTATAGTTCTGGGTTATTTTTAATTTTTTCATGTCTCTTTCTTTCAAGTTCTCTTTTTCGCGCTAATATATCTTCCCTCTTCTTATTTTTTGGTATCTTATCTTTGAAAATATGAAAAAAAAGAATAGGTTGAACCGTAACCATTTATAGCTAACCTAACTAACTTAGAATCTGCTTAGAATCCAGTCCTCAATGAAGATATAAACTGATGACCTAAGATCCTATAAATCAAACTCCCTGCACTTATGACCTCACCGACGACGCAGCTGAAGAAAAGGTTAGTAAAATTATTAATAAACGTCTCTAAGTTATATTTCAACATTTCTATTAACTTTCCTATCGTGCTATGACACAACCATATTATATTACTTTCAGAACATTATATAAATAGCGCGAGTCCGGGCGGTGTCGGAACGTTTGGGTGCAGAGCGGGGGCGCGGGGGTGCGAGCGTGGGGGTTGCAGGGCGGCGGCGACGTCGCGGACAGAGGATTAGCTCCGGGTGACACTGCGCCCAGGCAAGGACGCAACCTTGTCTTAACACCTGCGCGGGGTTGCCATACTGTGCTCGTATAGATCTCTTTAATTTATTAAATCGCTGTTTTGTCCCACAACATTCATTTTGGATTTGCCACGACGTCCTTTCCTGCTATTTGGGATCCGCTCTGAGATGTGTTTTTGGATACTGCGCAGCGAGTCACGCACTTCTCAACACAACCGCCATAAAGTTAGTGACACCCTTTAAACTAGATCAAAATTCATCAGTACGCCTCAGTTATCCTCTCAGGTATGATGATCATGATGATCATGATGATTTAATCCATTTAGAATTGACAAAGGTTACTGCGAAGCCCCTTTGGGTACTTTTTCTTAAATTACTTACAACAGTCTTCTTGGCTATTCAGCGGGCTTAAAACAATATATTGTAGCTTATGCCATGAAGATTAGCTGCTAAATTCGTATCTGGCTCAATTTGGTCTGATCTGACGGCACGGTTGGCGCAGTGGTTGTGCTATCGACTGCTGCGCCGCGTGTCGTGGGTTCGATTCCCGCACGGAACTAATATTTGTATGGCCTACAGATAGTTGTTCCGGGTCTGGCTATTTGTGTAGGTATGTAACTTCGTATGTTTGTAAACGCACCCACGATACAGGAGGAATTCCTAGTGTGGGGCAACGTTTAAAAAAAAAAAGAAAATCTATTACTAGCATCTCGCCCGCGACTTTATATTTGACCAGTTCACAATTTTTTCTCTTTTACGGTTGTAAAAGAGAAAAAATTACTTATTATTAATTTAAGGGGTTCCTTAAATGCTGAATTTTCCAATATCCTTGTTTAGTACATCATTAAAGGAAACCTTATGCGCTGTGCGTTGATATGCCAGTCAGTAAATTTTCTTTTTACCTAAAATTTATAAATTAACAAGAGTATAGGTTTCGTCTCTCATGAAGCGTCTCTAACAAGGGCAGCTGCAGGGGGGGGGGTTTAGGGGCTCAAGCAACTCCCCCTTCTACCCCAAAAGTCCGAGACACCTTTTGTAGTGGTAGACTAACGAAGTCATTGAGGAAATGAAAAACTACCCTCTACGGTGTCAAGCTCCCCCAAATGACAATCCTGAATCCGCCCCGAGTCCCTAATAAAACTCATAAATAACAATTCCCTTACAGGCTATATAAGGGAGTCTAAAAGTTATTTTATGGCCAGTAAATGTGAGTTTAACTACAATCTCCACACCTGGCAACCCTGGTATTAGCGGATCATGCTCGGCTGATGGTTCATGTCTATCACTACCTCAACCCATAGAGCGCGCCGTGCCAATTGGTTCCAAGTTCTGCCACAGAACACCTTGACATTTGACTAGCGTGCTCATAACTTTTCATTTAAATTGTTTAGAATTTCAATGGAGTATTCGTGAAGTAAAATACAGTTTTAGCAACGTTGTTAAATTAAAATTAACAAGAACCGGGTGGTTCTAATAATATCTACGGTTTTACTACTTGAGTACGAATGACTAAGTTAATACAATTTACTACAAGGGTATGCCACCCTACAGAATTTTATTAGAAATGCTTGCAGTCATGGCATAACACTTAGGTAAGTTATTGTTTATGACAGCTATGTATTTCTGTTACCTACCTCATTTATACGTGTGTGGTTGAAAATATTGTTCCATGGTTTTAATAACTGAAGGTCAACCCTTTTCTCTAAAATCATCCCGGAATATTGGCTCTAAAATATTACACCCTTACATATTTTTTCCTATCTCTATTCAGATATTTACCCCAAAAGAAGAAAATTCCCTGTTTTTCATAGGTACCTGCGCCGCAGCCTCCATTTCCCCGAGATAACGTGCCTGCTACTTTACGGCGAACGGTCTCAAAGGGCCCATTGACTCCGTAATATCTAAGCCAGCACTACTTTACCGCCGAAAGGGGCTAAATAACTGAGTTTTGTAGCTGAGAGTTTATGAAACAGTTTTAAGCAGGGGATAAAAACTTAGGCGTGTCTGTATTTGCATTAAGTAAATAGTAAAAAAAATGTGTTTATTAACTTAAGATCTATACAATTAAATTGCCGGGGCTTCCCAGGAAGTAATCCGAAGATACTTGTGCTGGGACAAGCCTCGCTCTCCCTCGATTTACAGATCGTTAAAAGTTAAGTTAAGTAGGTAGATAGATAGCTCGGAAATGTACTGAAAATTTGTGATGCAGTGTAGTATTATTTAACAGAAATACGTTAACCTTGTTATCAATAACCTTCGCGTATAACCAGCCAGCCACAAGAATTTTCACACAATATCAATTTCCCGTCAATACAAAGCAGTTTGCTGCGAATTTCCCGCGAACTAGTTTGATCCGGTAACAAGCCATTGCAACATGCCCGCTATGCAGGCTGTGGAAGGGGGGTAGAGGAGTACATGAATGACGCACCTGTGCAGGCGGCACGGCGCAGTGCGGGTCAATGTCGGGCCACATCCCCCCCGCGCAGCCCGGGGATGGGGGGCGAAAAGGACAGCGTTATCCCCTGCGCCCCCTCTCACCCCGCGGTAAAATTGGTTTACCTTTATAGGCATCAGCGAGTGCGATGAGATCTAAATGTTCCGTTTTCAATTTGCTTCGGCGTGAGTGTGATGAGGGTCAGGGCCTGGTGATACGTCATACCTTTGTGTTTCGTTCATGTTTTATGAGCTCGTCTCATACTGTGTGTGAATAGGGTAGATTAGTTTGGTCCTTTGTTTTAATATTTTAAACGTTGTTGCTGTGGAAGAATAACTTTTTAGATGCGATGTCTAAATCTCTTTGGGAATAGCTGTCTCGGAACGGCATTTGTAGCTCCTGTTATTACGAACAGTGGACATTCACGACCAAAGTAGACGTGCGTTAGTCTGTTGTATCAATTTAGTTGATCACGGAGACCACTAGATCGCCCTTTGGATATTGCTCCACTATAACTGCTACATAGATCAGAGTTTTGACTACGCCAAGTGAAGCTCATTTGGGTGAATTTCCCAAATGACTGATTTTTTTGTCTTCGGTGAAATTAGTATTTGAAAAAAGGAATACAGGTCTGAATTATTTTTTTTAGTATTCAATAGGTAGTTATTGGATTGTGGCAAAAATATAATTTGCTTAGGACTATTACGAAGGTAGAAATAAATACATAAACCTCTATTTTTTTAAAATCGGTGCTGTCCCTTTACTTTTTTTACAAACAAAAAAGCTTATACACCAATAAAAATAAGTAAATTCAGTACTTATATAACTTATTCCATTTCATAGAATATTAGTTTTGTTATTAGAAAATAGCATATTTTATTACATAATTAACGATTATTATTACTGAGAGGCACAAACGTACTTGTCTTGCAAAATGTTCTCATATCGCTGGACAAAAGTAATTTAAACCTAACTTTAAATTGACGAGTCTGACAGCATCCGCACCCCAATTTAATTTCCCTCGTTTGTGTGTGCTAGTGCACAGTCAGGATAGACGTGTGTCAAATCGCTGCATATTCCTGCCAACAACGTAAGTAGGTACGCCATTTCAGTTGCTCCCGGACAATTATTTTATACTATCCGTGGTTGCATTTTTCCAGTGTAATGAGTAGTTTTATTATTGTTGTTTGGTTCTAACAGAGGTATTAAGTGAATTAGCTTCATTAACTGTAATTGAATTCATCCTAGATATTATGCATTTTTTCAAATTTACTAAAAAGTGTGTAATTTCTCACGTCGCTGTTCTCATATCGCTGTAATCGGTGGTCTTTATTACCACCGATGTGAAAATTTACACCGAAATGATAAGAAAAAATCAATCGGTGTCTTATATCTAATATCGGTGTTTTGATTTATGGTCAACGCACAGTTTTGTCACATCGGTGGATTGCTTTATCATATCGGTAGATCATTTTATCATCTCGGTGAGTCGTTTTATCATTTCGTTAAGTATACAAATGTTTATTGTTAAACCTTTAGGTTTAACATAGGTATATAATTTTAAAAAATATATGTTAATTGAATTTCTAAGAACTCAGTTCTCTTTGAATGTGATCTACTTACATAAGTCCCTCAGTTCAGGTCTTCAGTTCTAAGTCACCCTTGTAAAAATATATAGGTACCTACTAACTATTTCCTTTTTGATGTTCAAAGGTGTATATATTATCATATCGCTGGATATGTACATCATTTCGGTGGATAAACTTATCATATCGGTGTACAAAAACAATAATCGGTTCCGGTTTGTCATATCGGTGGAAACCAGAATTCAAACTGAATTTTCTCCTTAGTCTTAAATGATACGTTGATGATATTAAATTTGGGGATATTTAAATATCCTAAAGATTACGTAAAGCCTGAAAAATACACAAAAAAAATATAAATGAAAAAGTTCACCGATATGATAAAAAAATGGCATTTGTTGAAATTCACCCATTTACGAAGTTTCCTGCCTGACTAGGAATCTTCTTTTTCTTAGTCCATGAATTCTAAACTACAAGTTAACATCAATTCCATAATAGAGAGTGGGTAAAAGCCACGAGCCGGTGATTGTCCCGGCGTGCCACGACATTGTCACGGAGTCACGGCGCAGTGTCGGCGCGCGGAAGGAACCACTTTATTAATGGCGCAGACTGTCACACCGAGTGCGTGACGCTTTCCTACACCATGTATTATAGGGTCCTATATACTAAACTAGCTGACCCGCGCAACTTCGTCTGCGTCACATTTTCCATTATTGCTCCGCTCCTATTTGTCTTAGCGTGATGATATATAGCTATAACCTTCCTCGATAATGGGCTATCTAACACTGAAAGAATTTTTCAAATCGGACCCGTAGTTCCTGAGATTAGCGCGTTCAACCAACCAAACGAACAAACTCTTCTGCTTTAAAATATTAAGTATAGATATAATTTATCAAATCCAAATTTGTGATAACGTTTTTACCTTTAGACACCTTTCGACGCGAGTAATACGCTGATAATGAATAATTGAATAATGATCGGGTTGCAAACAATAAAAAATCTGATCTCCATAAACACGAATGAGGAGAGAACACACAAAAGGACTCCAAGCAAATTGGAACACTAGCCAGGAGAAAGAAAAAGAATAAGTAATACTAATCCAATACCAGGCGTCTCTGTCACCTTTAAAACATGATGAGGATTATTTCCACTTTAATCATTTTTTAATCCATAGTTTTAAACATTTCTTAAAAAAAAGTAAAAAAAAAAACATTTATAAATATGAAAAGTAGTAGTCCGCCGGTGTCGGGAGCAGGTACCAAGCTACCAGTGTTTAGGGCTCCAGAGAAAGGAACCTCCTCACAATACGAGCCGTATCGAGGAATACTGCCTTCTGTATCAGGCCCTTTACCCAACCGCGTAACGTCAGCTTCGACAGGTGGTCGTCGAAGCTTTTGGCCAACAGGGCATTGGCCGTAACGACAATCGGCACAATGACTGCCGAGTCCACATTCCACATGTCGACAACCTCGTGTGCTAAGTCGAGATACTTAATCTGTTTCTCTTTTTCAGCTTTCACGAGATTCTCGTCATGTGGGATGATACCATCGATAATCATTGCGCGCTAATCGGTCTATCACCACTATGGCAGGCTTATTGGCAACAATAGTCAGTGACGATAGACCGATCCCAGTATAACGTGACATGGTCATTTTCGGGCATTTACTTGTAATACGGTACCTCAGAATCCACAAGAAGATTGTATTTCAAAGCAAGTTGCTGATGGATAATCCTGGCCACTTGGTTATGCCTGTGCAAGTACTCGCCGTTAGCCAGACGAGAACGACCAGAAATAATATGTCTGATGGACTCACCCGGACGGTGGCCTGCCCGAAACTCGTAATGACTATTATTATTAGGTTATTTTTAAAATTACTAGCTTCTGCCTACGGCTTCGCCCGTGTGATCCCTAGGGAATATACTCCCGGGATAAAAAGTTGCCATACGCTATTCCAGACTATAATCGACCTCTGTGCCAAACATGAAGATCTTTTCAGGCGTTCTGACATGAAAGAGTAACGAACATCCATCCGTCCTCACAAACTTTCTCATTTACATATGGTATTAGTAGGATTCGTCGGTTAGTAGGATAGGATCTAAATTCATTCATTTATGTAGGAGTCGTAGAGTAGATATAGTGGTAGTCCTTTCTACTTAGAACCTACATAAAAGTTTGTAGGCACAGTTTACTTAGAAGCCTGTTAGTAATAAAACGAACCTGAAATTGAAAGCCCGTTACAAACAGAGTATTGGCAGCGTAACTACGTAGTATCTGCTACAAAACCGATCAAATAAAAACGAACAGCGATCGCCGTCACGCAATAAAAGATAAAACTTCGCTGAATTTTTTGTTCCAACTCTGATGAGAACCTTTTTGTGTCACTTTCGGAGAAAGGAGAGGACGAGAGGCCCAGTGATTCACATTCACGTAATGTCTCCATACATTCATCTCAATTTGGACGAGATTCGATGGAAGTACTTACAATTTTCTCCTCAGAGGAAATAAATATCAATGAAAAAAGTTCCGAATAAAAAACCTTTCGTTTCTTCGCGAACAACTTAATAAGAAAAAAGTGCTGAATATTTGAGAGTTTTCATAGAATACTTCGAGTGTTTTATTAATAGGGTAATTTATTTTCAGTTAAGTGTGTACTTTCATGAAGTTATGATTGGTCTTTTCCTTACGCTGTGGTCCTTTTTTACGGCTATCGTCTGGTTTATGTCCTAAAAGGACCGCGACATTACTTATACCTATCATTATAGACGGGGTAGGCAGTATTTTTGGTGATAAAAAAGCTATTAAAGGAAAGTAAATAACTAAACAAGCGCAGATACGTATCGTCGTAAAACCTCGTCTTTAAAGTATTGGAAGACTAGTATAAACCCGCGGCCTCGCTCTCGTTAATATGGATTTTCGCAAAAAAAAAGGTTTAAAAACAACGCTAGGGTTGGCACCTTTTTTTTTTTAGGGATGGGAAATCATCCAATGACTCCTCCCGCTCTGGGTGTAGCGGGAGGGAGTGTCAGACTTTTACTGACTAAAACCCATCCATGTTCCTTCATTGCCCTTTGTGTTCCGGAGCCACGGTATCTCTTTCAAACAGTCCCGCGACTGCGGCAGGCGTTAGGGTTGGCACCTTGGAGTCGGTTTTAAAGCTGGTCTAACCATGAAAACAGGAGGCGCGCATCGGTCCCCGCCGCAAGGGGCTGGACGTACGTCGGAAGCTGCTATGTGGCTCCAACCCACCTTCGGGCAATAATATTGTACTGAATTTTTATTATAAGCCGGGCAATTGAATTTGGAAGCCCATTTTGACTACGCTCGCTGCAGCGGAGGCCAACGGGAGCCGCTTGCTGGTTTGAATGACATGCTTTAGGTTAGGTTTACATGGCAAACAATTCAACGTTTTCGTGCAGGTGGTGTGAAAAGAATATATAGGAGGAGTACGGTAGGGTTTAAGTCAGTAAGAGTCTGACGGAGAGCAGACGGAGTTATTTGATGATACCCAACCAAAATAAAACATCCCACTTATCTCTTTTGCGTGAAGGCATGACTTTACAAACAAACTCAGTGTTCCTCCTGTTACACCATCAGTGACAACCGTTATATCTAGCAACATAAGCATCATGACCAAAAATAAAAAGCCATGTGACCGCTGACGCAGAACAGTCGATATCGGCTCAGTTAGCAATGGGCAAAAAGAAAAATAATCAACCCAACAAAAACTCGTGAATCGTTCACCCTTATCTCTACAACGCATTTTCCACCTTTGAACATTGGGCTAGTGTCGAGAAAATTGCGAGCGCTTAGTAGGGGCGCTGACGTATCGATCGCGAGGTCGCCGTCCAAGGCCGCTGCAGCTGCAGCCAACTGAACGCAGATAGCGCTGGAACGATTCACATGTTAGGTACAGGGAGTGGCTGTGTAACTTACAAAACTAAGGTATATGATCTGCAGGAGATTTACTGAATGATTTAATTCCTTCCTCTTCTTAGCGTGTCGATAGCAGATAGAGTGATTAAATATGATTGGCTCAGTACTCAGCAACGAAAGGTCGGGCATGCGACGCAAGCCAAAAGGTGGGCCATGGACTGTGGGCCTACGCCACACACACTGATGGCAAATATTTCATTTATTTATTTAGGGATGGTATGTGTGGAAAAATATCTCGAATTTTGAGTTGCTAACTTTGGTCTATCAGGGGAGAGTCCAGGGCTATGATGCCCCCTGCCGGAGTTGCGGGACTATTCGAAAGAGATACCGCGGCTCCGGAACACAAATGGCAATGAAGGAAAATGGATGGGTTTTAGTCAGTAAAAGTCTGACACTCCCTCCCGCTCCGCCCAAAGCGGGAGAAGTCATTTGATGATTTCTAATCCTTAAAAAAAGCTATGATGCGCAGTAGAAAATCAGTACGTGCACGTCTTTTTAAAAAAAAATATTTTGTTCTAGCAAAACTGAGTAGAACAAATACCAAAATTGGTGTCTGTAAAAGATATTATCAGTGTTTAGTTTGAGATGAGTTTCGTCTGGTGGTAAACTTACCACCAGACGAAACTCACACCCATACTATTTCTACTACTATATCTAACTAGGTATGGGATGGTCAATCGCATTCAGGCTTATGTTGGACCTAGACGTTAAACAACAGACATGTTGAAAATAAATGGATTGCAGCAAATGGATATAATTCAGATCTGTCATAACTGCTAATACCTAAATCTTTCATCACAGTCGCAAAAAGGGAACCAATGTATCAAAGTCAACATAAAATAAAAAAGATAAGCATCTCTTGTTAGTCCCTAACTTTTTCATCCTATTAGGAGCGCCTTTTTAAGGAGAGCCATTTGAGTTTCCGAATAATTTCGCTAAGGATGGCAGTAATTTTATAAGGGCTGCGCATGCCCTCCACGTAACGTGGATTTATGGCGGGGAAGGGAGGCAGATGCAGCCCTAGCGCCTAGCAACAGGCGAGACGGCTGTGTCGTGTCATTGTAAATCTTATTCTTAGAACATGATATGTAATTTCAATTCTGTAAAAAATATGAGCATAAAATATAATCGCATTCTGAGTATCTTTCAGGGGTGTAACTAACGCAGTATCAAAGATACGAGGCCCCCGGGCCCCCTTCGTGGCCTGCCAAGACAGTTCTGAGGTAGTGGACCTATGACAAAAAAAAATACCCTAAGACCCGGGCCCCCAGTAATGTTTGATACTGGCCCCTTTGAGCTTAGCTACGCCACTGGTGTCTGTACTCATGTTTTACACACAAAAGAGAGCAGCGTAGTATTGGCTCAGTGGTAACAGCTGTGCCTTAAGAGAAACAGAGACAAAAGGTGGGACATGGACTGTTGGGTGACGCCACACAAACATCACTGAAGAGAGAACCCCGATGGCTAATATTTCATTTATGTATTCAGGGATGAAACAAAGATACTACATCTTCACAGCAGTGGGAAAGTTAGGTTGAGTTGCGAGTTGAGTATACTTTACTTTACTATTGGTAACGGATGCGAATATTTCAATGTTTTAATTTTTTCTTTTTGGACACTAGGGAGTGTGGGGTCGTTAGACCTTACTGCCAACACGATAAGTTATGTTTTATATTCATTTTATTAGTCCCAAGAACTTTAGTACATTGATACATTCGGCAACAGTTACTATCCAGCGAGCTTTTGCATTCTTCACCGATTTTGAGGACCCGTTGCGAACTCTAGTTTCCTCAAAGGATTGCTGCAAAAGTTTACGTCGTGAGTTTGATTATAAGGTCCTAATCTGGTCTGGCTTTGTGATTCTGTAAAGGGAGGACTGTTTTAATAGTTGAAAGGTAGTAGATGTCTGGGTGAAAATGATAACTATAGGTGTCGGGCTAAGTTTGCTGCTATTATTCAGCAAACTTAAGTGGCTACTGGTTAATTCAAACGCAGGCAATCTTAGAAGAAGATGTTAATCCCTTTAGGTATAAGAATCGTCACCAGGAACAACCTTCTGCAAATTCCAGGATCTGAATGAATAGAATTTCAGAACTGAACAAAATTCTACATCCTGGTCGGACAAGACTAATTGTCATTCGTCGCGCAAAGAAGAGTTAGACGTTTTTTCCCCTTTAATTTAAGCAATGATAGATAAGTATAATCTAGGTAGATTTGTAAATTTTTCTAGGCTTTTCACCAAGGTAAATCTAACTAGGTTATAAGCAATGAAAATGAGGTACCTACACCTAATATACATAAAGTCTATATAAACAAGATATTACACAGCTAGTAGTTATCTCTGTAAACATTAACATTGACCGGCCGGGCTGCCCGGGACGCCTCCCGCGTCCTTGGTGCCCGGTACGCGTTGCCTGCAGCGATACGCAACGCAACGAAACTATCTGTTCATACCTAGTTATAACATTACTTTAGTACGTAAAATACCTCCTCAATGTGTGTTTCATTTCGTCTATGTCATAACATAATTTACGCCAATTTAGGGCGGGTTGTTTCAACTACACTTAACGCACGCGTAAACGTTAAAAATGGTGCTAACTATCGTCAAATCAAAACAATGGGTTGTTTCACAAAATGTCAGCGTTAACGCACGTAAAATATAACGTTTACGTTAACAGATGGCCTGAGCACTGGTTAACGTAACTTTAATTGCGTCAAATAGAACAATATTGTGAAATTTCTTTTGAATTCCTCAATACCAGTTCTTCTGATGACACAAATAAATGGTGGAATGCAAAAAAACTCTATTTAGGTAGGACCCGTGTCAATAACTTAGCTATTGGGCTGAGCAGGAATTTATACCAGAATGCTTTGAAACAACGCTCCTTATTTAACGAACGTCAAACATCGTCCGTAATTGAAACTTTTTGACGTACGTATGTTACGTTAACCAACTGTTTGATACAACCCGCCCGGTTCTATTTTGAATCGTAGCTGTAGTTTAACTTGTACTGTGCCATAGACTTAATCAATTTGGAGTTTGGGAGCATTTTTCACTGTGAAACTATTATCGACATTGATTAAAAAAGGGCATAATTTTGTTAAGGAGGTGGTAAAGATATGAGTTAAAAGATAACTGGGAAGATAAGATGCATAGAGGTTAGTGTTATCTTAGCCCAAATTCTTTGTGAGAGCGTCTCGCTTGAACAATCCTAAGTAAAAACTTTAAGAGATAAAGCTTAACGAAATGAAACGTAAATCAGATTAGAAGGGCCTCCACAAGAGCCCTAGATAAGTCTGGCCGTCATTCAGCCAGCCTTGTTGACTCGCTAATCTTTCAGACGACACGACTTGACGCGAGCTATTCTCGCCGAGCCGCGTCGATACGAGACGACATTTAATTCACAACCCCTGTACATCACACAGGTATGAATGAGCTGAAGTATCGCTGTACCGTGATATTGAGCCGAGGGCGCGGCGGGGGAGTGGTGCGGTAGTGCGGGCCGGCGGGAGGGAGGGCAGGGGAGAGACCCGCCCTTGACCCATAATTGCAGAGCAGTAATTTGTATTTATTACTGATAATATCTCGTGCAGACACGCCCGTAAACAAGGGCTGCGTTAATTCTGTTGATTTTTTGTTGCCTCAATAATTATTGCTGCGAACCTTGTTGGTAGGTACCCGCTTGATCTCCAGTTCTGCTCGAGATGGTCTTTTAAATATCTTCGTGATTAACCTGTCAACCTTCTTGGAGAATCGATGTTGACTAATATAAATTACCTACAAGGTCTCATGCTTTAGTGAAATTAGTACAATGTCCACTGGTATATTTTATAGGTACTGCTATCAATCTTAGGGCTATCTGGCGAGATATATGAGATAAACGCCTCAGTGCCAATTATAATAATTTTCTCATTCGCATCTCAATCGCCATAATCTGTCAAAAATGTAAAAAAAAACTAATTGAGAGTGGCGACTGCGCGAATGCGAACACTGTTTGAATAAGTAAAATTGACCCTCTTATAAAAACTTTAGCAGCAAGAGATACCTAACCATTTCAACATTATGCTGGGACAGCTCAGCCAATTGGGTAGATAAATTAGTACGTGTTTATTATCCACAATTTTATCTCGTAAGCGTATAAAGGTAAATAAAGTTTTACATAGGAGTAATGCTGGAATATAGAGCGGAGCTGTGGCCGGGACGAGATGCGGCAGGCGCGACCTTGACCTGCGTCTGCAGTACAGCTACGTTACAGATTACAGGTGCTTCCGATCGAATGCTTTTCGTCGAAATTGGGAAAACCATCAATACTTATATTCTAAAGCTGCTTGAACGCGTTAATCTCAGGAACTACTGGTCCTATTTGAAAATTCTTTCAGTGGTAGATTGCCCATTAATGGAGGAAGGTTTTAGGCCTTTATGTATCATCACGCTAAGACAAATAGGAGCGGATCATTAATGGATAATGTGACGCAGACAAACTTGCGCAAGTCAGCTAGTTCTTACTATAAAACGGCCACTTTAGTAGAATAATATTAAATCATAATATTAATTATACAATTATAATTTTCATCATTATAGCTAAAGCATTAGGTTCAAGGTTCATTGGAAAAATTTCTCCGAAAATTGCTCATCAGTTCAGCTGAAAGATGTCCATAACTGGACCTAGCACTCCTCAAAGCATCGCCACATTTCAGTATCCTAGGCGATTAATGTACTTGATCGTCATCATCTTCTTCTAATATACTAAAATCTCGTGTCACGCCATGTTTGTTATCGAATTCCTCCGAAACGGCTTGACTGATTTTTTTAATGTATATTTTTGTGCGTAGGCTATTCTTTGTTTTTATGTAGCAAAACAATGTTTGCCGGATCAGCTAGTATCTATAAAGTCTGATGCCATATGAAGAAACACACTTGAAAAAAAACCCAGTGAAAAATTCTGCTATTTTGTTGAAACAAAAATGTATGGGGCGGTTTCGCTGATGTTCCCGTAATTCAACTAAACTCGATCATTTCATGGTTAAGAGTAATAATACTTTCAGGGTTTGCGTTATTTTTGTTATTCCTCACTTATCTTCAATAATAGCAGCTATAAAGTGCAGTTAGTTCAGACTAAACCTCCAGTAGTACAGACGCAGACTTCCGCAGCTCCGCGCGTCCAGGCGCCCAGGCTGCAGGGCGGGATGCGGGTGGACCGTCCTTGGCCTCCTGCTGCGCTGACGTACGCAAGCAACTGGTGACCCCTTCTGCTCCCCCTTCCACCAATTAATTGGATATTGCAGTCTTTATGTAAAAGGAGTTCAGCTTCCAACAAAACCGCATCATAAACACGTTGAGAACGTAATTGGCAAGACGATAAATTGCCCTTTTTTAATATATTGTCTTTCAATCTTCTGCCTCTCATGTAGATATGGTTTTTTCCATGTATAAAAAAGTTTTTATTAGTGTTCAAACATATCACTTTATCTGTTTACTTTTCCAGTAAATACGTCATCACTGTAACCAGTCAAAAGCGATCGACTCCGTGTCGTCAACCCTGCTTTTCCTGGAGCGAGTTTTTGATCCGTTGTTAATGACACCGAGGTGGTTTACATTATGATGAACATTTTAATAAAATGCGTTTCTGAGCGATTGTTAGTAAGTTTAGTAAATTAAAGATAAATCGTTGTTCAATAAATCATTATATTGGCGAAGTCCGCCCGAATTCACATCAATACAAGATCTGCCATAAAAACAATCAAATTACTTATCCTTCAGATATCAAAACCCTTATCAAAACCTAAGCTAGACTTTTTAATTCCCCGTTCCAAAGTTTTACGAGTGGCCAGTGCGAACCAGATAAACCCGGAACACACAAGAATATTATAAACCAAGGACACACATAAATGTGACAGTACTTAAACTAAATAATCCTTAAAAGTGAAGGTACCTATTTATATAAAGATTAAAAACTACCAGGAGAACAAGAAACATGTCGAAGTAATTCCGGAGCGGAAGAACTAACAGTAAAGACTCTTAAACTACCAAGATACTAGATTCGTGAAGATGTATTCGGAGGATGAGAATACGAGACGAAGAGCTGCGCGCCAGCTCTAAGTTCTGGCAGATGAAGTTGCGGGGAGAAGCTAGCACTAAATACATATTAACGTATATAAATTTAATAATCCTTACTAGTGTACCTATCTACATGAAACAAGTACCCTAGCCGCCGTAGGTGTCGTGAAAGGCGACTAAGGTATTAATTTAACAGGATAGGTAACAGTAACATCTTTCTTGCGCGCTAATAAAAATGTTCCACGCCATGTTTAGTGCTGGACAGTTACGGGTATTTATTGAGATGAACGTTAAGAAAAATGTGGAATAAGATAGTTCTATCTTTGAAAGTAAATAAATCTCTTGATGGTAGTGAATAGAGAGTCTGCAAAGATGAACCTTGATAAGGCATTAAATGAGCGGGAGAGGGAGAGCTATGGGTGGCTCGCCATCAATCCGTCTCATGACGACAGGCCGTGTCGACAGCGCGATAATGTTCCACGCGCGCCTCAAAGAGAGTCAGCACACAGAGGGGCCCGAAAGGGCCAACGCCTGCCGGAGTCGCGGGTCTATTCGAAAGAGATACCGTGGCTCCGGAACACAAAGGGCACATGAAGGAACATGGATGGGTTTTAGTCAGTAGAAGTCTGACACTCCCTCCCGCTCCGCCCAGAGCGGGGGAAGTCATTTGATGATTTCCAACCCATAAAAAAAGGCATTAAATGAGTGATAATATTCATAATGGTTTCAAAACCGGCCAAATGCGAGTCGGATTCTGACACGAAGGGTTTCGTATAATAAACCAAAAAAAAAAAAACACGTTTCTTGTGTAATAAATGTATCTTTCTTTGTGTAAAATAACTTCATCCTTCCACATACCTATTTGTGAGCATAAAAGCTTCATACCGTTTCAAAGTATACACGTGTCACTTTCAGCGGTTTCAGAAAGTTCAGGAAACCCGCAACGAGGTACTGCGGACACAATCATGATAGTTACATACAGTACTATGTATATTATGTAAGGTCTTATGTAAGGGGCTAACAGGGGCTCCTCCCCGGGGTGCGAAGTCTTTGCCAACTTTAACGTATTTTCAAATGCTTCACGAAATTTAATACAGTGAGAGATGATTTCTTGTTTTTCGAGTTTCAGTAGGGCTATTTTTAGGGTTCCGTAGCCCATGGCAAACACGGAACCCTTATAGATTCGTCATGTCTGTCCGTCCGTATGTCACAGCCACTTTTCTCCGAAACTATAAGAACTATGCTGTTGAAATTTGGTAACTAGATGTATTCCATGAACCGCATTAAGATTTTCACACAAAAAAAGAAAAAAAAAAAACAATATATTTTGGGGGTCTATACTTAGAACTGAAACTCATTTTTTTTTCCGAAACCATACGTGTGGGGTATCTATGGATAGGTCTTCGAAAATGATATTGAGGTTTTGAATATCATTTTTTTCTAAACTGATTAGTTTGCGATAGAGACACTTCCAAAGTGATAAAATGTGTCCCTCCCCCCTGTAACTTCTAAAGTAAGAGAATGTTAAAACTAAAAAAAATAGATGATGTATTTTATCATGTAAACTACCAGCAATATTGATTTGAACGAGATCTAGTAAGTAGTTTTTTTAATACGTCATAAATCGTATAATACGATAATGGTGCAATGGTATAAGAATTTTTCAAATCGGTTCATAATTGTCGGAGATCTATATGAGGTAACAATCATAAAAAAAAAACATACAACCGAATTGATAACCTCCTCCTTTTTGGGAAGTCGGTTAAAAACTAAAAAAATATATGATGTACCTTACCATGTAAACTACCAGCGAAAATTGGTTTGAACGAGATCTAGTAAGTAGTTTCTTTTATAGACGTCATAAATCGTAAATCGCAACTTCTGCTTATAATACAATATAATACCTACTGGGTTGTACGGAACCCTGGGTGCGTGGGTTCGACTCGCACTTATCCGGTTTTTTATTTGATTTTCTAAATAACTAAGGGATAATTGACAGATTCAATCAGGTCAAACAGCCAGCAGCACTACCAGCCTGTTTAGAGGTATATTATCTTTTTATTAGAACCTGAGTAAGGGATCAAAGCGTACCTACCTTATGAACAAGTAGGTACCTAACTGAAGATAAAAGACGTTTTCATGTCAAAAATAGCAGTTTCATCCCTTAGATAAAAAATGTAATATTATAAAGCAAATAATTTATCCATTACCTGAGAATTTTCCGTAGCAACTTATTATAATATAATCAGAATTCGTTATTACATTTGAACCGCGCCTGAAGCCGGGGGCGCGTGCGGTGTGGTGCGGGGTGGTGCGGGGTGCGGGGCGCGGGCGGGTCGCCAGGCCTGCCTTTGTTTCAGCTTATTTACAAAAACTTTGCTTGCCAACTCCGGCTCTTTATGAAGTCTTGGTACAAAGAGATGGTTGTTGTTCGAATTGTTATGTTTTATTCAAGCTAGTTAGGGCAGGCCAGAGGTTTATGTTAAAGGTTAAGTTTGTGTGTTGAGATAGTCCTGCTGGTATTCATTGGGACGTCTGATTGGTAAATGTTTCATTCTATTTGTAGCCCATTGAGACAGGAGACAGTCAACTAGGGTCGCGGCAAACTACGAAGAAGATTGCGTGACGAACTAAGCAGATAGGCAGATTCCCCCGATGTTGGAAGAAGACAGCGTGGGCTTGAGAAAAGTTGAAGGAATGGAGGGAGGCCGTTCCCTCCCTAATTTACACCCTTAACTAATGTGTAGCTTCTATAGACGGAATCCAAGTTATCTTAAGAACAAAGTGGTAAATACTCCTTCATTATTATTATGCATGTTGCTACGTTGAGCTAGAACCGCCGGGCAAGTTTGCATCAGCATGTAAATACATAGACCATGTAACTGCGTATTTATCTATGTAACAAAAGTATATGGTGTTAAAAGATGACGCCATTTTTCCGTCGAACTAGCGAACAAAGTGACGATTTGCACGTAAATGGGGCCTTCGACTCGAGTTGCGTGGCTGACCCACGCAACTTCGTCTAGTAAATAATAAATTGTTGTCTATTCGTTAGTCGTCTCATAATTTTCTACGTTACAGACTTACAGTCGCTAAGAATGGACATTCCCAATTCCAAGTGCTGGTAAGGTGAGTTTAAGCTGACTCTTATCCACTCCGCCCTGAGCTGGATGATTTCCCACCAGAAAAAAACAAACAAAAAACCTCAAGGTAAGAGATCTCATTAAAGTAGACAAAAAGTACCACAAAGTTTACACCACGATCAAAAAGCGCGTTATAACACCTAATAACATAAAAACAGAATCCCACAATAAAATTAACACGCCACAAAGGCCTGTCAGAAAACAATGTACCACATTAATATAAAGAGGAGCTCTAAACAAGAGTTTATTCGCCATAAAGCGCGAATATGGCGCGCTCATTATCGCTAATTAATTTATATTGGCGCCGCGGCGCGCATGCGTCCACGAGTGTTTATGGGCTGCGTATGGGAGTGAGCGATATAATTTTGTTAATGAGGTATTGACTGCCATTGAGGGTTTTGGGGGGGAATTTCGTAAGAGATACCTTCCGGAAAAAAGCTGGCCAAGTGCGAGTCGGACTCGCGTGCAAAGAGTTCCGAACCAATTTAATTTTTGTGACATGTTATTTAAACACTATAGTTAGACTTCTTATAGGTGTTCATGTTATGTGTAGGTAAAGAACTATTATCTGCATTTTTTTTTTCAAGATTTTAGACTCGGTAGTTTCGGGGATAAGGGAGAAAAATGGTGATTTTTAGTCTAAAAACTTGAATAACTTCAAAACCATTTATATTAAAATTATGAAAAATATTTATATAAAAACCTCACAGTAAGCCCTTTCATTTGACATGTCATACGAAATAGTTTGAAAAACTTGTATCTGAAAGGAGAATTTCCAGAAATGTATGGAGGCTGAACTAGCACTATGTACACTTTATATAAATATCGCTAAATAATATAGTAAACGTTTTTTATAGTTCATTTTTTTAATTTCACTTCATTTCAGTCTACATTCAAATTAACTTGGTCAAGGAGAGCAAAACAACATAAAATTAAACATGGCGGATCAAATCAGCAGTATTCGAAAAATTGTCATTTTGACACTGACATTTGATTGACAGAAAGACAGCCACACAGCCGACAGATACCGAAGTGATCCCATAAGGGTTCCATTTCTAATGAATGTTCGGACCCTAAAAAAGGCTGATTACTCTGGCTATACCTGTACATCGAATATTTTTGTAAGTATGCTAGGTCAGGATAAACAGCCGGCCATATAAGTTACTGCCTTCATAAAGTAACCTCGTGTAAGCGTGCAGGAATTAAGTCTGTATGTTTGATGACTTTGACAATTTAACCCTAGAAAGATAATCATATTGTGTAGTACGGAAAAGATACTCATGCGTAAAATTGACGCATGTGTTTTAGTTAGCTGTAGTTAGAGGTTTATTAAATTTATTTTAATAAAATCGTATGTTATATATATTTACACATATATTAGAATAATTAAGACTGCAGATAATTTATTTATAATTATTTATTTATTAAAAAAAACAAAAACTTTAATCTTCTGCTATAAATGAACAAAAATTTTTAACACTTACTTTTTCCATTACAAATTATTTTTTACTATAATAATCAGCCTTTTTTTTGCACAAAATCAACAATTAGAATATCTTATATATATTAGGAACATATAGTTGCATTAAATCTATTACAAACAGCTTTGGCACATATCAACGTTATGCTCACGACATATTATTTTTTTACATTTTTTACAGGACGCATTTGCCTTTCGCCTTATTTTAGAAGGGCAAAAAGAACAGTAAATAGGTTTTTTTACTACAGGGTGTTCAGTAGTGTCTCCTGTTGTGCCAGTTACTTCATTTGGCAACATATTAGAGATATTATCTCGCAAATATCTTTTCAAAGTAGGAGCTTCTAACCGCCTACGCATAAACGAAGAAGACAGACCCAAGCCAAGATTCTTCATGAAATTTTTGCGACTTAGTGGCTTTTCTCCTTTGTTATTAACATTGTGGCTATAAATTATGTATGAGTTTATGCAGGCAATGTTTATCATTCCATACAATAAGGCCATCTATTTGTTTTCCTACTACAGGACATCAGAGAACACATTTGGTCTAGTGTGTCTACTCCGCCTTTTGTTTGATTATAATATATAATCATTTCTGGTTTACCAGTCGCTTCATTGATGGTAGCATCTTCATCACAAGAAGATAATAAGTAAACCATTTTTGCCGGTTTCGGTTTTTATGAGACGAGAGTAAGGGGTCCGTCGAAACAAAACATTGATGTCATTGATTGTTGTTGATATGGTCTTCGTCCAAGTTTCTACTCGCCATTGTTTTATATTTTTGCTTCAATATCTATAAAAAGAAACTGATAATATAAGTAATGATATACAGTTATAATAATATAAAAAAATAAAAACAAATTATACAAGTCAAAATCATAAAAGTCACATAAAAGATAATCATGCGTAATTTTGACGCACGCGGTCGTTATATTTCAAAATCGGTTACACTTACCTTATTGACACGTACGCCATACGGCAGCTCCCAGCGACGAATGAGATGTCCTAAACGCACAGCTATGGATTCGCACTATTTAGAAAGAGAGAGCTATATTTCGTAAACGCATGCGTCAATTTTACGCAGACTATCTTTCTAGGGTTAAGAAAACCATTGAATGTCTGCGAAACATCCGCAGTGTGTCTAGATACCTACAGCTCTGTATACTGAACACTTCTTCCCCTATTTCAGAGTTAGTGTAGAGATATAATAAAGATGACAATTTGGCACATAAACAGTTATGGCTATCGTTCGTGCGCAGTTTCGCGAAACTCGTCCGGTTGTGACCGGGCCGTGAACTTGTCTGTACTGAACCTAATCATGTTTTATTGTTCTTACTTATATTGATAGAGGTCCGTCCACAATGAATAAATAGGAGCAGAGCATCCTATTCATTCCTTGTGTGTAATGAAAAATGTGACGTAGACGAAGTTACAGCAGCAACGGATATGGGATTAGGGACGGGTATGGGACAGTTCTTTTGAACGAACTTCATAAGCAAAACCTTTTGAGAAAATACTTTATTTGAACCTAAATAAACCCACAGTATTCTAAAATAGTTTCCATTTTGACTGTTTACAAGTCCATAAAAAAAACGTGTTAATATACGAGGACGGAAGGCAGTCATATAAAATTTCGTGTAGAACAAAAAATGACTGTGCACAACAAACTGCAGGGATATAAAAACCACAATTTTCCGCATCACGACTGCTGCCGTAAGATGCGGTGACATATCACCGCATCTTACCGCAACTCACCACATGGTTGACACCGTATTTTAGCGGACCTGTCCGGACGCAAAACCACGCGCTTATGCAGACCAACCGCGAGACACTTCACGGCAAAACAGACCGACAAACCAACCACAATGATATTTAGTCATCCAGGGTAAAAAGACCTTCATATGAATATTTTTGAAACCTTTCAAAGATAAAAATTAGCAGATTAAAGCCCAATACTAGCATATTCAACTACTAGACTATGCTAATATCGGGCTTTTATCGGGCTAATTACTATCATATAATTGTTAAATAAGTCCACCCACTATGTCTGTCTGTATGTACATGTGAAAAAACCAACAAAATCGAACGAATATTTATAATGGTTTGCACCAATGGACGAAGTGATTCATACGGAAGGTCAAAGTTCAAACTTCAAGACGGATTTGTGTAATTTGGCTGAAATACGACGATGATTGCTGAAAGTGACGGATAAAATCATGCCGTTTGGAAGCTCTGCTACCCGCGCGAAGGTAGCGTGGGAACAACAACTTTGTCTCTGTGATCTCTGACCAAGACTTATGTCAAGAGCAAACCCATCTGAAATAAAAAAAAGTCGCCAGAACTTGTATGGCTTATTACTTTGGACCCATTCATTGAAGTTCCTTGTCATTTGGTGTCCTTATCAACTGAAATGAGTTTAGTTGATATTGCAAAGAAAATACCTGGTAAGTGAATAAAGGTACCTAAATATTAATAAAAATCTAGCTCGGTAACCGCGCAGTATCGCTCGACATGGCGGGCGCGGTCGCTACCGGAATTCCCAAACTCCCCTTTATTACCTTTGCTTTGTCGAGTTTTTAAAATTCATCAACTTTGAATAATGAACGGAGAAAAGGAAAGTAGAATGAGCTGCCGTTTTATACGACTATTGTGGAAGTTATAACGATGAAATGTGGCCGCCATTTTGTTCAGGTAACATTGTTATGCTAATTTATATGACTGCCTTCCGTCCTCGTATATTAACACTTTTCTTTTATGGACTTGTAAACAGTCAAATTGGAAACTATTTTAAAATACTGTGGGTTTATTTAGGTTCGAATAAAGTATTTTCTCAAAAGGTTTTGCTTATGAAGTTCGTTCAAAAGAACTTTCCCATACCCGTTCGTAATCCCATATCCGTTGATGAATCAAATATATAATTGAACTGTTCATTAACTGTAGCTCTGTTCGGCATTCTAGAGCGGCCCATGGAAGACATTTCCTTCACTCGACTAAACCTTAAACAATCAAATCAACAGTTCAGTTAAAGCTTATTTAATAAAATAAATCAAGGGTTTTATCCAGTGTCATTGAACCTCAGCCGTCCTCCACTCGACTCTGGTCTTCTTCAACCTGACTTAGAAGAAGGGCGTTTGGCTCTTAGATACAGATTTGAAACTATTTACACATCCTTCAGCACGTTCGCAGACTACCCTCTTTTTATACTAAGTCCTTTTGTTCCATCCATGCGTAGTTTCTGTCAGCGATAAGACCACCATTGTATCCATAGATTTAAGTTTGTGCAAAAGAGCTGTGTAACTATTTTTGGTGTACAATACTAGTACATTGAACACCTAGGCTTGAAAGTAACATATTTAGTCCAGATATGGCGTTTGACGCTCGAGAGTATATAGTGAAGGTGCTAAAAGTTCAAGGGACTAAATAAGTCTTTCACTCGAGGTAAACACTGTGCTTTCATTACGAATAAAAGGAAAGTAAATTAAGAATTTCATTTTATTCTGTGACCGGCCGATTCATATTCGATTCAGCCATAACATTTTCATCATTGTTTTTATTTATATTTGATGGCTGTCTATTGAAAACGATTGTCCCTATGGCTGAAAAGTAATATACTTTCAACCCGCTCCTCATGCAGCTTCAGGCCTACTTTCTGAGTATAAATAATAAAAAGGTTAATTACGAGTATAGGTATACTATCCAGCTATCCTTATCACGCCTAACAAGTCAAGCGACATATTCCAACGCTCTAACAACAGCAAGCCAGTATTACTGACGCACTCAATATATAAACAGTTAATGAATAAACAACGAGGGAGGAGAGGAACTGTCGCTAATTACTCACTGAAAGCGTCAGCCGACAATTATACGCTACTCTCGTATTCTGGTACGAGGCGTTCAGTCGTGACGTCACCACTGACGTCTTTGACTGGCGGGATAAGCACGGATCTGATTGAAGACAGCCTTTTGTGTTAAATGTCGTGGCTTTTTGATATGCGAATATTCAGTTTAATGGTGGATTTTCAGTCAAAACGGTGGATTTATTGTGTGACACATGATTTGGTTAGAAAGCTGCAAAGACGGAATTAGATATGAAAGGACGAATAAAACATGCTGCGTTATCCCAAACACATTAGAGCTCGGCAGAAGAATGGTGATAAGCTTCTAGCTTCTTCCGATACCTCTCATTTTCCAATTAATTCGGTCGGGTCTGCTCACTTTCTGAGCCACACAATTGCTTCCTTTATGTCCACTAGGTAAATGGCGAACGGAAAATGATGATTATTATTAAATAAAAGACACAAAGAAGCCAAATAAAACATGATGAAGTTTGGCGATCAAACACAGAATCTAGATATATTGATTAAAAAAAAGATGGCCGGTATGAAATGAACGAAGAGACAAGCAGAAAGTTTAATAAAACAACACTGCGCAAAACGGTGTGAAAAGATAAGCAAAATTTTAGCATAAATTCAGTAATTCACGTCGACGAACCCTGAGAAAATCTCTCTCTAAGTCCGCTGAATTCAATAAGAAATAAATTATGAATAGATGATTAAACATTTTGTAACAATAATACTAAGATCCTAATTAAATTGAAAGCTTGTGAAAGGGCAGGATGTTCGAGTCATGGAGTTAATTTAATTACCGAAGCAATTACCTGTCTTTGTATCGTGTATTTGTAAGTAAATTGCTTTATAACTATGAGTAATTTTTTTTTAAAGGGGAATAGGAGGCTTTTGCACTTAAATATAGGTGGGGTTTGTGTATTCGTGCAGGTACTTCGCGTTGCGGGATCCAATAGGTACAGTTGAATCGTTTCTCCGGGACCCGTCGAGTTTCATTGACTGGTGTATGTCTAGTGATCGCGACTGTTGATTCTGACGCTCAAGAGTTTCGGTAATTAAGAATAGTGTGCTGGCGGGCTTGTTTCTGATAAGGATATACTTATCGATTGATTCCATTAAAATTTCATCAATATCGGTGCGGTAGTTTAGCTTTTAAATCATAATAGCTGGAATTGGTTTACTTGGATGACCGTTTTTTGTCATAAAACTAAACGAAACTGCATATTTTGCTATTTATTTAGGTACCACTAAAAAGTGAAGAAAAAAAAATTATTGCATTGTACCTATGTGGTTGTATTTTTTGTAAAAAGTTTTTTAACTTCCTCCAAATTGAAGCGCAGTTTTGTAGTATGTATTGTCATGGTTTCCTTTGGACAACATTATAAAAGGTACGTAGAGTATTTCAAACTTATTATTAACTGGTAAACAATAAAAGTTTAGGAAACAGGCAGCAATTAATGGCGTCGTAAAACAAAGAATGACGTCCCGTCGTACTCGATCGATAACACATTAAATTGTAGTATGTATGGAAGCTAGTGCCAATGGGCTTGCGTCCTGAAAAAATCTAATTAGTCCGTCAGTTAGATTATCAAAAAATATTTGACCCGTGTTTTTTATTTTGTTACGGGAACCAAAATTGACGAAGTTACGACGCTTTTAAAATTCTCAATACATCACACCTTCGCATAATTTTTAGTGAGTCGTGACGTCACGAGCCCTAACTCGCGAGTTTTGTTGCGTCATATCTTCGTCAATATTCATTGATTTACAAAAACAAAAAAATATTTATAATATTTTTCAATACTGTAACTGACGGACTAAATAGTTTTGCAATTTATGGATGATGGAATCTAGCCTATTGCTGGCAAATAAGTCCATGACAGTGTGCTGTAATTCTGAGAAAAAGTCAACAGTTGGTGGTAACGCTACGATCAATAGTTCACTGCAGTCGAGATATTGTTTCAAGTCTCATTACACTGAATGCCATTTCTACTAATTTTCACATTCGCATCGCATTCGCATCTCAATCACAAACTGTCAAAAATGTATGAAAATTAAGGCTTTTTTGACAGTTTGCGATGGATATGCGAATGCGAAAGTTGTTTAAAAATTAGTAGAATTGGCCCTCTGCCCATAAGTCATTTACTCATTTGTTTCATATAGGTACAATTATAGTGGTATATCGTCATGACGTAGCACTGTCCTTACCCATTAGATACAGGGGAGCACTAAGAGAGGATTTCCCGAAATTCCTATGGAAACGGGATATGCGTTATTGTTTATTCATAAAAGCCGTTAAAACTTCATTAGGATTCCTTTCTTTCGTCTAAAGTATATTCAGACACAATTATGTTTTAATTTTTCTCCTCTAATTAAATTATATTGGTATTTGAAACACGTGTTTTTACAATGACCTAATTATTAGTAGTGATTGTTTTTGTTAGGTAACAAATAGTTATTTTTATTCTAGCTTCAGTTGAAAATCGAGCTATTAGGACGACCACATAACAGTTTCAAAGAGTTTCAAAGTAATATCCTGTGTCATGAATCAGGTGTGTTCTCACAGAGGTATATACAGGGTGTGTCTGAAACAACAAGTGCAATAACTGTAGTGCGCCATTCGCGAAGCATTAGCCGGCGCGTGTTTCATCATTATACTGGTCGTTAGTGGGGCTGGAGACCGTGGGGCTAGTTGAAGCGGGGTGCGGTTGTAACATATCTATGTACGTAAGTGTCATCCACAACATCTCAGTAGTAAGACGGTTATGAATGGCCGTGGGGCTCCAACATGCATCATTAACAACCTGTCTTGTGTAGCCCTCATCCAGAAGATTTGTTCAACTTCTGAAGGACTACTAAATATATACCTAATATGCTTACAAAAAAATAAAATAAAGTATTAAAAAATTCTCTGGCCAAAGTAAAATTAGGTAGAATTATAGCAATCTGTCAAATTTCATTTTCATCTTTTGTTCTACCACATTAGGTTCAAGGTTGATTGGGAAAATTTGACAGTGACAGGCGTGATATGCTTTCTGATTCTGCTAAAGTGGCCTTTTTTAGACTCACAGATCTTGGATCACGAGAAGTTGATTGTTTACCAGATGTTTTGAAATTTCTTTGAAAAGGCCTTTTTTTGGTTTTAAATGTCTCATTGTAGTTAGCGTGGTTATTTATAATTGTTAGAAAATCATTTTAACAGACGAATGTTACTTATTGAACCGCAACGTTTTAGCAACATTAGAAATACTTTCTAACAACTTAATAATATTTGGACAGTTTGGATCGCTATTAAAACAATTTTCTAGTCGTTGTATTTCCATATAATATCTTTGTAGAGGTACAAACCAACTTGAGGTTATAGATAAGTGGAAATCTGTCAGCGGTAGCGTGGAAGGCGATTGTCAAAACTTCAAAAATCTATGGATTGACTAAGGTTAGGCGCGCACTGGTGACTTTTGTCATTGTGACTGTATAATATATCTCTCTGTTGCACTTCACAATTGCGAAAGAGAGAAATTTTATGTCACGGTGTCAAAAGTCACAAGTGGCGCTAACGCTCAAAATGTCTCGTGGTCATTTTATTTTAGCATTTCAACAATCACATTCGCTGATGAAATGTCACTTTGTCTAGAGCCTTTGTTCTGCTCCTTGTTTATCTTCTGAAGAGTGTTCAAACTTCTCAGGAGATCTTCTCCTTCCTTCCTTAAACTCGCTGGCACTGCGACCCCGCCCGATGCGCACGGGTCACGCTTTGACCTACATCGCTACACATTTTAGAGAGTGCCTCCATTATTTAGCCGCAGCGTTTCGCCGCCCATTCATATTGCCGGACGCTAAATTAATATCACTGAGCTGCGGACGAAATACTATTGAGGGTACTCGGTGAAAAACCAATAAAAGAAGTATGCCATAAAATACTTTTTGTTTTCAGGGATCGATTGCCCTTATTTTGCTAGCATTAATTCTAATATACGTACAAAAAATACCTAAAAACGGTACAATAACAATACACATCACAATCAGAGGAAGATTTATCACACCTCTAAAGCTTGATGATCCTACAAGCAATGTAGACTCTTATAGACTTTCTGAAAATACCTAAAAAGAGTATTTACACAAAATATTTTACACTGTTCGCACACAGCACTCGTTGTTTTAATTACGAAAAGTATTTGTAATTACGAATGTATACATTTACATAATTACAAGGTGGCCGCGTGTCATGTTGTGTGTCATAGTCATTGGAGTGTATCCAACTCAGCTAGATCTCTAACTCCAATATGAGCACGAAATCGAGTTGAGTTCTAGTACACGGAATATGGGCCAACGACAATACAATAAAAAAGCACCCATTCCTCGCCATCAATTAATCACACAGTCCCATTCACGTCCATCCATTGAATTGTATCACGTACACACGCGTGCAAACACAGCGGCCCACCCGTTATAATGAACAAAGGAAGGTAACAAAGAGATTTAATAATACGACACGGAGGGCAGCACTAATTAGTTTACTCGGTGGCTTGTGCGCTTGTCACACAGTGTACGACATTGTACACTCACTGATACGTTGTGCTGATTTTGAAACGGAGCTTAGTTTGAGCACTTCTGTCACTCATTGCTCGGTTTCCTTCGTGTACATCAAGCCTTGTTGATTCAGGGGTATTGAACACGGTGAGTGATTGTCAATGTGTCTTCTTGAACTAATATTATGTGAATTGATTGATTACTCTCATACTTTCCTCGCTTACACGTGGCTTCTAAAAAAACAAGTCACATTTATAAACTACGAGTAATGAACAGTGTCATTATGTATCTTTGATATACAGTATCTATTTTTTTAATATTATACTACAAGTCTTACAAATGCTAAAAGGATAAACAATCACGCCAGAACGGCTGAACCGATCTGGATGAAATTAAGCACAGAAATAAATTATAGTCTGGAATAGCAGATAAGCTCTTTTTATTCCGGGAGTATGCACCCTTGGCCTGCACTATGAGAGGCCTATGTTCAGCAGTGGACTGCTTTATGCTGATGCTGATGATGATAATGTATCCTTGGGATAACTTCTGGCATTCAAGCTAGCAGAAGCTAGTGTGTATTAATGTTGTGAATAGACAGAGATACCTCGTTCCACATGACAGATTGCATAATAATGAATTGCAGTTATTTGTGAGCGCGTCCAGTTGTGTCACCTGCAACATTGATGTGTGACGTTACGGCAATTGTTACATCCGGGGCAGCCGGGCAGTTGTGATTGTGATTTCATGCACAAGATCATCACTACATTTTGTAAAACAAATCCTCCGCCGTGTCTATCTGTCTGTATGTATGTTGGCGATAAACTCAAAAAATACTGCACCGATTTTCATCTTGTTTCCATCAATGGATAGAGTGGTTCTCGAGGAAGGTTTTAGTACATAATTTGTCATGCGGACGAAGCCGCGGGCATCAGCTAGTTAACAGTAAAGTACATTTGAAATGTGAGTCGTTTGTGAAATCCTACTATCCGACTATGAAATTTGGCACAGAGGTAGATTATTAGTCAAGAATAACATATCTATACTTAATATTATAAAGCAGAAGAGTTTGTTTGTTTGTTTGGTTGAACGCGCTAATCTCAAGAATTACTGGTCCGATTTGAAAAATTATTTCAGTAGTAGATAGCCCATTTATCGAGGAAGGTTATAGGCTATATATCATCACGCTACGACAAATAGGAGCGGAGCAATAAAGGAAAATGTGACGCAGACGAAGTTGCGCGGGTCAGCTAGTAAGCTATATTTATGTCCCGGGAGTGTGTTCCTTAAAGATCACGCGGACGAAGCCGCTGGCAGAAGCTAGTCAAACAAATGTAGGTAAATTCAGGGTTGTTTTTGTATGTGGAAATAAATCGACGTCTGGCAGTCCTTGTGTTAATTTTACTGAACAAATTAATAATCAGGCGTTGAAGAAATCAGCCCTGTCAAAAAGCCATTTTTATTCGACAGCTAGAAGTTATCTGAATATTAAAAATCTGCCTTGATTTTATTGTGTAAGTAGTAAACCACGTTAACCTACTTTGGCAGCAGTTGCATGAGAGTTCCCGAATATCGAAGGTACCTTAACCATGTTCTGCATAATTAATGTTGCCAACACTCATCTTCTAATACCTAAGCCATCAACAATTGTAGGTCGTTTGTGGGTGTCTTTAAACACGTTGCATGTCTTCCGTTCATAATCCCACAGTTAAAGAGAACCAACGCGAACCCATCGTACGTTGATGTCATATTTAAATACTTCAGTTTATGGAGCGGTGCCTGCAGAGTAGGAAGTCAACAGAACCTGATGACCTCGAATTAATCCTAATGTTTATTAAACACGAAAGAATGAAGTGTTGTTTCGTGTTGAGGAGGTTAAGTGGGGACGTGGTATTGTACTATTTTAAGTGCTTTCATAATTTGCAAATGTAAAATATTGTACGGGACTGATAGTAGAACTTATTTAATAGGCTTGTGTTCAGTAAGTAGTATTACATAGAGTAAGTAATATATAGACACAATTGACAAATATAAGTGTGAAATAATGTTTTAAACTTTCATGGTCACTAACATTAGAATAGTTCATATCGGGATTGCTACCATGTACCTTTTTATTTGCGAGTTTCCG
This sequence comes from Ceramica pisi, assembly GCA_963859965.1. Classification (NCBI taxonomy): domain Eukaryota; kingdom Metazoa; phylum Arthropoda; class Insecta; order Lepidoptera; family Noctuidae; genus Ceramica; species Ceramica pisi. Next base: position 782,792 of record OY982542.1, read on the forward strand.
ATATTTCGGCACTGTTGCAAGCGCCATGATCACGGAAACTAGCAAATAAAAAGGTACATGGTAGCAATCCCGTTATTAACTATTCTAATAAGTGTGTAAGTTTGTGGCGTTGAAAGGATGGAAAACAACTGAAGACATTTTGATGAAACTTAACACTAACATTGTTCATACATCAGAATAACACATTGGCTATAATTTGTAAAGAACTAACTAATAAAATACACTAGTGAAGCCGCGGGTAACAGCTTGTATACACAAAGAATGATACCTTATTCATAAATAAAGTCACGCATTCTACTATAGTATCACAACGCCTATTAATCTCCCAACATCGCAAAAATCATATTTCCGAACAACGGATCCAATTTATCAAAGCTAAGTCACCATTTACCAGGTCATTATCCTTTCTCAGTGAATATGCCCCCCGCCGGGGCCTACTGAGACCCCCCAAGGGGTCCTTCGGTTACCAGTAAGCGGTCTATTGTGAACCCCGCTGCTACGCAATCACTGTGGCCCCGCCTCGTAGCTCGTAGCGCTACGCCACGCTACGTCGTAGCATGATTGGTAGCATAGTTGTTTTCATTCGTGTTAGTCATGATTGAATAATTCCTATTTGTATTTATGTTTGCAGTGACGATTAAATTTGGTAGTCAAATTTGTAAAAGTATAATTCATTGGTTTCTGAAAGCAATTAACGCTGTTTCATTAATTTACAAAAATCTCGAACAATTGTTACAAAAACCACAAAGAGTTACTGAAAAGACATATTATTTAGAAGTAAATTAAAAAAAATAATGAGATTATAATTCGATTAAGAAACTTATTTCTAAGTATCGTCAGTTATCTTAATTGTGTTTCTAATTTTGTTGAGATTCCCTCAAAAACTCTCACTTTAGATATCGTTAGAAATTACAAAATTATGTTTTCAATAAACTGGCAACTAAACAATAACCTTGGAAATACCCAGAAAATTAATTAACAAAAACAATATTTCGAAACATAGTACATCACCATCATAAAACAACATTCCGTTTAAAATTAACACAGTAGTAAAAACATTCACTTAATTAAAATAATAAGATAGATACAACCTTCCTCCCCGGGGAACAATGTGTTATAATAATGTGTAGCGCGTGCTACGAGCTACGCCCCTGCTACGCGGCTACGGAGCTACGGAGCTACGTCGTAGCCGTCACTTACAGCGGCCATGTTTTAAGTTTATTTGGTGAATTGAGAGTAAGTATTAGAGGTAAGCAAATAGTTTTGGTGTAGGTAAGTAAATTTTATGAAAATACGAGAATGTAGTTGCGTAGTTTGGATATTTATTATTTGAGGTAAGGCAGTGAAGTTTAATAAAACATGTTTTCCTGGAAGTTGACTTTACTAATGAGCAATTCTTTATTATTATATATGGGTCTATGTAACCTGAAAATATTTTTTTTATTATTATTTCCGATAATCCATTGTAATAATGTGGAATAAAAATAATTATGTGGCTAAAATATAGATACTAATAGATAAATTTACCAGAAAAAAAACTTAATAAATGCATATAAAAAAGAACTCACGAAAAATCGTCCATATCGCTGTCAGTGGTGACGTTAAAGTAATGGCAATGCTGATTGTGTGAAACGTTAATGTGAAGAGTCGACTAGCTATTTACTGATGTCATGTTCACAGTGACCACAAATTGTAATAAGGTGTTCAACGTTCCTATATAACAACAAACTGATCACATGTCGACCTAAGGAGATTGAAGCGCGTTATGGTAATATTATGTATTATGGTAAGCGAACGTTGCGAACGCGTTGACAATGTCGTTACGTGTAATAGCTGTTCATTATACACCTCGCTATCTAGTACATGTTGTACGCGAGTATACGTATGGTAATTTAATTTTATGTAATGCGAACATCTGTCTTTGTTTCTGGGTTGTATTTTTATTTCAAGTTATGAATATGTATGTATCTTCGGTGCACCAGACCACTAAATGCTTGCGATTGACAGATACTTAGCTACCAGTTTATAAATTGGTCTCTATATATTAAGTAGGGGACCACATCTTCTAGCCATCAAGACAATTTTCAGTTATATAAGAATACTGCTTATAAGTAGAAAATCAACTTATCAACTGCAGGGTACATATTACAACTTACATCGGTTACGACTGGGTGCTGCGAGCCGACCTCCCTAGCGGCGTCAGCGTCATCTGTTACGCAGACGACACGCTGGTGCTGGCACAGGGGGGGTCGTACGCGGAGGCGGCCGATGTTATGACACGCGGGGTTGCGACAGTCGTAGAGAGGATCCGGCAATTGGGTCTCGAGGTGGCGCTGCACAAGTCCGAGGCCATGTGTTTTCATGGCCGAGACAATACGCCACCGTCGGGATCCTTGCTGACGGTAGGAGGGGTTTCCATCGGCGTCGAGTTGACGCTGAAGTATCTAGGGCTCGTCCTCGACAGCCGGTGGAACTTCGTGGAACATTTCCGACGTTTGGCACCCAAACTGGAGCGGGCCGGGGCTGCTTCAGGCGGCTCCTGCCCAACCTGGGGGGACCAAACGCCTCCTGCCGGGGGCTCTTCGCGGGGGTCGTGCGCTCCATGGCCCTCTACGGGGCCCCGGTGTGGGCGCATTCCTTGCGGCAGCGTGCTGCCAACTATCTGAACGCGCCCCAAAAGGTGATGGCCCGAGGGTACCACACGATCTCGCGCGAAGCGGTGTGTCTCCTTGCCGGATTGCCGCCATGGGATCTGGAGGCGATAGTCCTCGCGCGCCTGCATGATTGGCGCGTGGAGGTACTACGCCGGGGGGAAACTCCGCTGACGTGGCAAATTGTCGCGCAGCGGACTGACCTCCGGCGCGATCTCATGGCGTCAAGGAGACGACGACTGTCGCAACCCAGTGCAGGGCACGCCACGATAGTGGCGATAAGTCCCCTCTTTGAGGAGTGGCCAGAGAGGCGCCACGGCGTCCTCACCTTCCGCCTGACGCAGGTCCTCACCGGACATGGATGTTTCGGGAGGTTCCTGCACCGAATCGGGCGGGAGGAAACGCCCGGGTGTCACCACTGCGAGGATCGACCGGAGGACACGGTGGAGCACACTGTGCAGGTGTGCCCCGCTTGGGCGGCGCACCGCCGTGTCCTCGAAACGGCGATCGGCGGCAACCTCTCGCGTCCGGCCCTGGTCCAAGCCATGGTCCGGAGCGAGACGGAATGGGACGCCGTTGCCTCCTTCTGCGAAGCAGTCATGCTAGCGAAGGAGGTGGCGGAGAGGGAGAGGAGACCCTCTCGTCCCGGCCGCCGTGGTAGACGCCGCGGGCGTCGGGGGACACCACCTGGTGACCTCCGGCCACCGTAGGCGCGGGCCTGTGGACGGCGAGCTATGGGTGGCTCGCCGTCCGTCCGTCTAGTGACGACAGGCCGTGTCGACGGCGCGTTAGTGTTCACGCGCGCCTCAAAGAGAGTCAGCACACAGAGGGGCCCGAAAGGGCCGACGCCTGCCGGAGTCGCGGGATTATTCGCAAGAGACACCGTGGCTCCGGAACACAAAGGGCAATGAAGGAACATGGATGGGTTTTAGTCAGTAGAAGTCTGACACTCCCTCCCGCTACACCCAGAGCGGGAGGAGTCATTGGATGATTTCCCATCCCTAAAAAAAAAAAAAGGGTGTGGTTTTAGAGCCGAGTCACAAACCTACCCCACTCCTATCCTGCCCTCTGTACTCTGAAATATGCAGCAAAAGTGACGTACCGCGTGTATCTGACATCGACGCACAAACGATTTCCATGGGTCCGGGGCATGATTCTGGACACCCTAGACTTACAATTTTTCGTCGGCTTTTTTCTCATTTTTTAATTTTTTTCAAGGGTTTTTTTACTTTAGACTGCTCATAATCGTTATTCTGACCTAACCCAATGAGATTTTTAATAAAAAAATAATTAATTAACTACTTTCACTAAAAAGAGCAATCTGAATAAAACCACAAATAGATATCAGCTCAGCTGAGCTGATACCTATTTGTGGTACTCTTGAAAAAAATGAGAAAAGAACCGACGAAAAATTCCAACACTGTCCAGAATCATGCCCTGGACCCATGGAAATCGTTTGTGCGTCGATGTCAGATACACGCGGTATACGCAGCCACCAAAGACGCCGTGGAAGTGGAAATGTCTTGAGCCACTCAAATCTAAATGACTGACGATCAAGCGACGCAAAGATGAAGAAGAAAATGTATACAATAACCAGTCAATTATCATTCTAAACGAATAAAAATTGACTGGTTTCTTGTATAAAATTTTGACATACTTTGACAGCAAAACATACTTAATATTCCAAAACACAACTCACAACTTACCAGACATCACTAACAGATTCTTCTTCAACATATGCACAACGGTCCAAGCCCATTTACAATTGACGTCTTAAAAACACCCGGGATCTATACAAAGCTGGTCACACATCGACCACGTACCAGCACTTGTACAAAGTGCGCCACGAGAGCGGAGGTACACTCGCCGCCCGTCGGGATGCATACTGATTGTTCATTTGAGTACAATGAACACACTGAATACAGGTATGCGGGTGATTCTAGTAATTGATGAACTTCTCTGTAGGAAGATGTGAGGAAAGAACTGGAAGTAGATACTTGATAAAAATGGAGGAAAGTTAGTGTGGTTGAGAAAATAGCTGAGCAAAAATAATCTATAGTTCGAAGCAAATTGTTATAAGTTCGTGCAAGTTTGAAGATTAGAAAAAGCTTACCCTGAGAAAGTCGAAAAATATCCTACGATTGAATGCCAAGATGAAATAATGCATCCGATGTCGTATTCCAGGACATGGTCCACATGGTGTTCTGAGTTTCATCTAAATTTGTTCTGCCACTAAGACGTCAAACAAAATAAACAGGCAGACAAGTGGAGTTCCTTTCGCATTTATAACATTTAAGCAAACTATGGGTATGAGTTTATATACCATCATCGTCAGCCACGCTACGATAATAATTACAGGAGTTACTACCCGGCTGAGGTTTGTAACCTCACATGACATAATTTCGAGGAGATGCTGTTTCTACAACCTAGCAATCCAAACACTAAATTCAAAGGTGTCATTACTTAACAGCCTAGTTTCATACCTGTTCTCTCATCCACAGAGCACGACACAGCCTCACTATACTCTCAGTATTCCGACAGAAGTGTCGGACACTTGTGTCAGACACTCGTGACACCCACGCACACTGATTGCGGCTTTACGCTCAGTGCAGGCGCATACCTACAAGGTGTTCCAACTGACGTCATGTTTTGTCTTGATTCTGCTGAAAAGGGTGTTATCCTGTGTGCTCGATTTATCATTGGTACTGAAATAGATTTTGTTCTGTTGTTAGCAGCAAAGCCTAGTATACGTTCCTGTCTAATGGATTTAGGAGAAGGTGACTAAGGTCGAGTCTAAAAGATATCTACTTTTGTGCTAGGAAAATCACTAGACACACGTAAAACAATCCTCCGGTGATAAAAGATATTTAATTTATTTATTTATTTGGGGAAACCTAACAATTAAAAAAAAAACATTGCATTTAAAATGTTAACAGAGTTTAGGATATTCTAGCTAGTTATTTAAGCTTTGTAATTTTATAAAAAAATTCTACATACTATATTATTATATAATTTACTCCATCCCAGTACAAATATAATAACATTACACATAACCTCGTCTAGCCAGCCTACAATACAAGGTCATAGCGAGCGGTGAGCGCGGCCACATCTTGATAAAATATATTACGAGGAAGACATCGTAATGAATACCATGCGTGTTTTGTCTGTGGGAGGGAATGGTCAAGATGGTGTCATAGAACGGTCGGGTTTATGGAACGGTCGTGGTTTGAGAATGAATTAGGATTTTACTGTAAGGGTGACCTTATGTAGATGTCATAAGATTAAGACTACCATAGCGGCCGTTAAACCAATTCTATTTTCAAATAAGGAAGGAAATCAGTAACGTCCCAACAATATTCCAAAAGACCAAAGACAAACACACAAACTAAAAATCCAACCTTACTGAGGTTATCTCTGGATTTTCGAAAATCCAGAAAGAAAGCAAAGAAATTCCCAGCAACACATTCGTCTGTTATGTGATAATAACTACTTACAATAGTATGCAAAGTAACATTGCAAAACGACTTAAGAGGAAACGCGGGCGGAGAGACTTTGTATGTAATAGTCGTAATTCGAGGTTTGGCTCTCGCCTGTTTCCTTCTTCAATATTGGACAGATTTAAGAGATATTTCATGAACTGAATAAGAAGAATATATTTTATGTCGCTATGTTTTCTTTTTTGATGATATATTTAACGTAAAACAACTAGGACCCTCAAAACATGCTCAAAATTGTCCAATAAACTGCTGTCAAAAGAGCCTTACTGAACAAGTTTGGCAACTATTAATGAATAGAGAAAAACATAGCGGCACAGTTTATATTCTTCTTATTCAGCTTGTGTAATATTTATTGAATCGCTTTCATATTGGAGGAGGAAACAGGCGAGAGCCAAACCTCGAAATCTAACTTTTTACATACGAAGTCTACAAGCCCACATTTCCTCTTAAGACAGAGAAAGACATTACGTACCTAAAATCTAGATTCATTCAATTGAAGTTTAGAAAAACACAAACAAAACTATCGGTTTTACAATTTTTTCCACTAGATTTCGTGTAATTCAAAGCTCAGAACAAAGAAAACCCATTAAAAATTGTGGTCAGTTGTTCACGAGTTTTTTCCTGAAGTAATAACTAAAGTATACAATTATACGTACAAAACGCTCTTAGCATTTAACACCCCCACAGCGCAGCGTAGCGTAGTGTGACTCGCAGCATTAAATAGTAATGCAGCAAAAATATAAATAACCCGGCAATGCATGCGTCACCGCACTGCAGAGAAGAAACTTGCGCCAAACGGATTAATGAATAGAAAGAACAAAGGCCTCACAACCATTAGCGGTTTAAGGGTAGACTGAGAGCGTTGCATACTGGATAAAGCTGACCGTTATTCAAAGTCCAAGTCAAAGTCAAAACGTTTATTTCAATTAGGCCATTAAACGCCACTGTTGAACGTCATCATTACATTTAAAATTATAGGTACATAAAAACTAGCTGACCGGGCGAACGTTGTTTTGTCAAAATGCTTCTACAACCTATTCTCAGACCTACTGAGTCTACATTAAAAAAAAACATAAAATCGGTCAAGCCGTTTTGGAGGAGTATTATAACGAACACCGTGACATGAGATTTTTATAAATTAGATAATGAAGTGACTCTACTGTCAATTTGGAAAGGTAAATTTTTATCGAGAAGAATGGACAAGAAACTCCATAGTTACTATTTTCTAATGTTTTTTTTACAATGTTTGATGTACAACATAATTAAATAAATGTGGGGATTATGGAACGAAGTATTCCCAGCAGAGGTAAACTTAATCACTTCCTAAATAAGAACATATAACTCACATATTTACAAACATTGGAACATTGAATTGGAATAAAATAAAATATAACATTGTTCATCAGCAATGGACTAACGTGATCATATTGTTTTCTGGAAATAGGCCTCCAGTTAGGCTGTATTTTCATAAGATAGGTGCGAGGATGTGTTTGTTAAGAACAAACAGATGTTCAATGGTATGTTCTTGTGTGTGTGTCTTGTATGTTGTTGTGTTTGTTGAGTGGTTGTTGTTGTGTGTTATTCATGGTATCAGGGCAGGCAGGTATTGTAGAATTAATTTGAAAGAATCTTCGCAGGCGTGGGACGCAAAGGGCATTAGGAGAAATACGAATGGTTTTTAGACAGAAGAGTCTGGCACTACCTTCCACCCCGCTCAGAGCGAAAGAAGTCATTTGATGATTTTCCAGTGTCGCATTTGACCCCATCTCATTACCTCATTGATACACATCCGATCACGTCGTTCAATAAGGAAAATTGGACGCCTCTCGGAGCGAAAAGCGAATTCGCTTCGAAAACAAAAGAACATCTCTAGACATTCCCTAAAAGGATGTTATCAAGTTTAGAGGCGCCCTTCCTGAGGCGCGTCTCGTAAATAAACCATAGTACGCCATTCAGGCCGGGTGCCTGTACCCGGGCGCGTATACCCGGGTCGTATCTCGCATCTCGGGTTTATTCCCGCCAAATCACGGGAATCATGCCCCGGGCTCCACCTAGAAAGGTTATGGCTTGAAGTCTGAAGAAGGCAAGGTATGTAACACGAAGATTTTGTGCTTACTTCTGAGTGCCAATTTTACTAATTAGGGTTCCGTACCAAAATGTTAAAAGGAACCTTATGGTGATATTATGGTGTCTGTCCGTCTATCACAGCTGGATATCTCAAGAACTACGAATGCTCTCCACCTAGTAACAGTTTTAGATAATTTTTGTTCAATTCGCCTATACGCTCTCTAGTGGTAGTATTATTCTCTATGAAATACTTATTAGCTCTAGTAAATAATCATATTTTATACATATAAGTATATTTATTATCTTGCAATCAGTTTAACAACTATGAGCAGATGAGTTGTATGAGGAGCTGACGGGTTAGAGTTTGTTCCTCATCAGGATCAACTCAACTTTCAATTATATAATATCACACTACAAGTTATCCAGCTGTAGGATGTTGCGTCAAGACGCAACATTCTACAGCTACCAGTTACCAGATTTACAAATACAGTTACAAATACCAGATTGTGTCATTTTGATTGTGATCATGTCGAGGGAATTTGTACCCAGGAGCCATTGCATGCTTTTGTATTTGATGTCAATTTCTTTCCATTTTGTTGTGATATGCCTCCTCCATGTCAATCGCTGGTCCAGATCCAGATGCATGCCAAGATACCTGACGCATTCCCTTAGAGGAAGTTGACTACCACCAAGTTTCACAGGTGGACATTGCTGTTGTCTTAGGGTGAATGTGACCTGGACAGATTTGGATGTGTTAACTCTTATCCTCCATTTTGAGAGCCATTGGTCAATTTCATCTAGACTTTTCTGCAGGATTTGCGACGCTTCAGTGGGGCAGCTGCTACATGCTAAGACTGCAGTATCGCCTGCGTAGGTAGCGATTGTCACTCCAGGGGTTTGTGGCAAGACAGCAGTGAAAAGTATATACAGGACTGGTCCAAGTACCGAGCCCTGCGGCACTCCAGCTTTTATGTCATGGAAACCAGAAGTGCTATCCTCTTCCTTCACCTGGAAGATTCTATCTGAAAAGTATGATTCCAGAATGTTGTAGTAGGTGAATAATAATGACATTATTTATACCGTCATCAGCGATGAAATAATAAAGCTTGAAAGATTACTATTAGAAAGAGAAGTCCGACATGAACTTTGACGTCGAAGCCCATGAGGCCTATGAAACAGCGTTTTCGCGAGAGGGACAAATATTTTTATTTAAAATAATTATATCTCGATTGTTTTGCGTGCAATTTTGATTCTGTTTGCACTGTTATCATTATATTTTTGTATATTATTGTAATAAACTGTGTAGATGATAAATATTTTTTTCATGCATATTCCCCATTAGCCCTTTGACTTGTTATAAAGGTGATTTGCTTCAATACTATAATGTTTTTTACGAGTCTTAATTTTAAATACCAGCGCCAGAATCGCTAACTGATAATCTTCCACTCCTCCGCAGAAATATTCTCCAGACGGAGATTGCCAATAAATACAGCGCGCATTATTAATTTGTTATTTCCTTATATTGCTTCAAGCTCTGAGATAACTTTAACTTATAAAACATGGACCAATATTTAAATGCGAAAATGACTCTGGCTGAGGTATAGGTCTATATGTTACCTTTTCACGTTTTAACAGCTGAACAGATTTAAATGAAACTTGGCACCAGCTGGACGGTCCTGGAATAGGGCCTATTATAATAAAATACTTTTCATCCCGACAATATGATCCTATAGAATAATTTCCGACTTTCACGTGATGGAAGCCGCTGGCACAAACTGTCATTTCTATAGTTAATTTAGTAAGTTGTCTCATTCCTACCCTATGGGCAACATATCGCATCTGTATGAGACAAAATAGGCGCACATTACACGAACAATGTTGTTAGAGCCGCGTCGTAGCAACAACAAACACACTTTAAACGCGTGAGGCGTGACATGTATGTCCACATCTTTATATTTAATATTAGCTTTTGCCCGCGACTTCGTTCGCGCATATCCCGTTTTTGCCCGTAAGAATTTTGAGAAATCGTCTTAGTGCTCTCTTACAGTCCCCGAGGTACCTTCATGCCAAATTTCAGCTTTCTACGACCAGCCGGTCGATTCCTTAAACATGTCGAAGTGAAGGCGTGGGTGAAGTGATCACGAAGTGAGCTGTCAAACCATACTAACAAGTTGGAATGACAGCTCACTTGTCATTCACTCCACCTAAGTGAACACGGTGAGATGTCAACAGAATAGAACGGCTGTAGTTTCGACTGTGCGATGTCTGTCTGTTAGTCAGTCACTCAGTCGGACACAGATAACGGAAGACTTTTATATATTAGCATTGGTGTAATGGCCGCAGATCGACAGAAAAATGACCAGTAATTGAGATAGCCTTCAATATAAAACGTGTAGAGAGAACCAGCTGTCAATGTCAGCATCTCAGTAAATATATTTTATAGACTGCGTGGTAGTTTAATTAACTTTAGTTTGCTAGCGCCTGGTTAACAGCAAAGTACAATAAACCTGATTATTAGTAGTTTTAGTTTAGTATTACCTAATTACTTAACTACAACTGTTCATCTGATTAGGATTAGGTACTAAGGAGTCTCAAAATACGCGGCATTATGTTTCCATCTCCTGCTACAGGATCCCCTTTGGAAAATAATTTCGGCCACATCTAAATTATTGATCTATTTGATCCTTTACCTACAAATAATAGGTACATAATTGAATTGGTTTTACTGTAATTTTATTACCAAACTAAACTAAGACTTAATTACTAAAAATAGTAAATTTCAACAGAAATGTGGATCGGCCACGACTACGAATTGGCTCATGGCACGGTGTACCTCAAGTTGAGGTATTTATTTATTTATTTATTTAAACTTTTCGCACAAAAAAAAAAGTACAAAGGCGGACTTAATGCCTTAGGCATTCTCTACCAGTCAACCAAGGGTGGTGAAGAGATTAGATGGCAGGTGCTCTCTTTGAGAGGAACAATCATAAAAAAATAATAATAATATAAGATGTCATAATGATAAATAGAATGGGTACGTGGGTGGGTATCCCGTCACTAGTTGCCTCAAGTGGATACTTAGCTTACTGATCTCGATCTTTTACTGTTGATGTGTGTCTTTGATAATATATCCTCTTAGTTTTGACATGCATCCCTCCTTTTGATCACCTCCAAGGCATGTCTTTCTCAAAACAATGAACCTGTAACCTCAGGCTTGAGTAGCAGGCCCCCACCATTGCGTTCACTATTACAATAGAATTTTGCGCCCTAGCTACCTGCCTAGCTATTCACGAAAAGCCATGTTTTAATTTGAGATACTTGTTTTTATGAGCACAAACGAAATAATAATGCCCCGAAGAGATTGCCTCAAATAATAAATTATATTTACATTTGTTCGTAGGTAGTTTCTTTGAAACGTTATTTTCTTTGTCTATCAACTTACAGAAGATAATTCACAGAATTTCTGAAATAGAAGTGCGTGTTATGTGATAAAGAACACTCGAAAAAAATCTAATTACGATTTCTATACGGCTACAAGTAACTCGAAGCTCTGGGCTAAATAATCACAGCCATATAACATCTTCGAGGTTAAGCAATGCTTACGGTGGTCGGTTCGTAGATATGGCCATTCATACAGAGACTCCAATGTGCCCCGAAAATGTCTCCGTTGACACATGTAGGCTTTTGATTTATTACGGTAGTCAGAAAGCAGAAATCTGACAACCTGACTTGCCAAGAGTCATCGTGTTATTCAGTTGCTGGAGTGTAGAGGTTTTTTTTTTTTTTTTTTTTTATACAAAACGGGGAAACTCTTGGCCCAAATCTCACCTGATGGAAAGTGATGATTAGGCCGAAGATGGAAGCGAGTTTCACCCGGAATCCTCTTACACAGAGGAACTGGCTATCATACCTCTAACTGCCGGAACACAACAATGCTGTTAACATTGTTGTTATGGCGACAGACTTAGACATGATGGTGGTAGCTTGCCAGGCGGACTTAGAAGAAGTCCTACCACCAACCAAACCAGGCAAAAAATTTGCCTCCGCTGGGAATCGAACCCGGGACCTCTGGGTCTGAATCAGGTGGTATAACCACTAGACCACGGAGGCGGTTAGTGTCACCTGTTTAGCACCACCCGGGGACCACGTGTAGGGATTCGCTGAAGGGTATTCTCCTACGGACGCGGGTGACTCGGCCCCCGAAGTCAGTCAATCCAAGTTTTTTTTTTTTTTGTTAGACCCACATTCGACCACTATCTCACCAATTAGTAAGCGATGATTTGGTCGAAAATGGAGCTCAAGCAAATTACAGGAATATAGCTGCATCCGATAAAACTGGAAGCCGAATTCAATTGATGTCATAATTGGGAAACGGATAATATATTTTGATTAAATATATAGTCTGGTTATTTTGGAAGATTAGTGGGTTGATAGAAAACACACGCTTCGTTTAGTTGAATTTGACAAAAAAGATTAAAGTGTGAACGAGTTATCATTTTGTATAAATATCGTTTATCGTCAGTTTACTTTTATCAAAATCTTAATGACCCTACATACTAGAGTGCCAATTCCACTAATGTTGTTGTTGTTGTTTTAAATTCCACGTTTGAATTCGCATTTCGGTAGCAATCTTTCAAAAAGTTTCAATTTCCATATTGTATTTTTGACAGATTATAAAATAAATAAATAAATAAAAAATAAATAAAATGTTTATTCATCAAAAAGTAATATACAGATTAGACATAAGGTGGTAGGTAGGTCATACTCTATAGAATTTCTTAAATAAAATCTATAACCAAGATATTATAAACCCTGCCTCTTAAACTAGGAAGGGACCTGTATCTTAAGAGACAGTGTTTGGCCAAACAGTTAATTTAGGTGTCTTTGAAGGAATGAACGCGTATTGATCTACCAACACAATTTAGCAATATTACTCGTAACATTAACAATATTTGAATTTAACAAGAAGCTGAGATTACAGTTTAATGGATTCTGAGTAGTTGTAAGGTGGTTAGGTGTGTGTGCATGCGTGTGCGTGTGTGTGTGTGTGGGGGTGTGTGTGGGAGGGGTGTGTGTGTGTGGGTGTGTGTGTGGGTGTGTGGGTGTGTGTGTGTCTGCGTGACTATAATAATGATAATAGTGCGTGAATGTTAGTTAGGGATATTTTAAGTGGTGTATACTAGTAAGGATTCTGTTTTAATATAGTCCTGCCGCATGAGCCAATCCGTAGTCACTGATTTAACTTTATATTTGTTTAAGTCAATTATGTCTAGTTCCTTCTGTAGTTTTTTATATATATGAATACTCAGGACATAGTATTGATGTTTTGCGAACGACGTGTTGTGGTGTACACCTGAGGGCACATATGTTCGCTTTCTAGGGTCAGAAGGTGGTAAGCAGCCATGTATTCTGAGAACAGAATGAAGAACAAAGAGCTGTCGAACTGTTAATACTTTGCAGTCAGTGTAAAGTTGCGTTGTTGGGTATCTATGTGGTTTTTTTGTCATGACTTTAAGTACAGCCCTCTGTGCCCTCTCCGCTCTCAGAAAACAAGTTTTCGCTGCTCCACCCCATGCAGTTATGCAATATCCAATGATGGATTGGCATAATGCGTAGTACACCATTTTGAGAGTGTCAAACCCAGCAGATTCACGTAGAGATTTGAAGATGTGAATAAGACGAAGTGTTCTATTTGATAGTGTATCAAGGTGTTTCTCCCATCTCAACCCATCATCAATATGCACACCTAGGTATTTCACACTATCAGCTTTAACAATGGTAGGGCATGAGCATAATACCAACTGATTCTGACAGGAGTGAGCTGTTATCGCGAAAGTATTTGTGGGTTTGGTGTTACGGCGGATAGCAAAGGGTATATACTGAGTTTTATTTATATTAAGTGTCAGCAAGTTTCGGTCAAGCCAGTTCATTATTGCAGACAGTGCAAATTCCGACTTTGCTTTCACATCCTCCCAAGTACGACCTTGAATTAGAATCGCTGTGTCATCGGCATATGTATAAATCTTAGAAGATGGGATTGACATACTACAGAGATCATTTATGTAGATTAAGAAAAGTGTGGGACCCAGTATGCTTCCCTGGGGTATACCGTAAGACACAAACTCTTCATCACTATAGCCAGAGTCTATTTAACTCGCTGGCTGCGATTACTCAGGTAATCTTTGAAGATCTCCAATGCTATGCCTCGATTGCGACTAACATGCGAATGCCACTCACACACGAAGGGTTCCGTACCATCACTACATTATTATAAAACAAAGTCCTCCGCCGCGTCTGTCTTTCTTTCTGTCTGTCTGTTCGCAATAAACTCAAAAACAAATTTTCATCCTGATTTCACCAATGGATAGGCTCTCGGGGAAGATTTTAGTATGTTATTTGTCAAGGGGACAAAGCCGCATCAGTTAGTTATCTATAAAAACAGCAAATAAATCACGTTTGTTGTATGGGAGCCCCCTTAAATATTTGTTTTATTTTAATTTAACCATTATCATTATCGAGCAAAAACGAGCAAAACGTTTGTTGTATTTGTTGTATGGGAGCTTAAATATTTATTAAATTCTGTTATTTCTGTTACAGATTATGTATTTTTGTTTTCACTTTAAGAATAGTGGTAACAATAGTGCATCATCTGTGAAAATTTCAACTGTCTAACTATCACAATTCATGCGCAACACCACTGGTGACAGACGGACGGACATCGGAGAACCCAAAAAAAATGTAAAATTGGCAATCAGGTCTATAATATGATCACTCAGTTTTTTCTAACAAGCACCTTACACTTATAAAAGATGGCCGCGCTACAACGTCTCGTTCGTCCTGCCATCACTCCAACGATTATGTAAACATCTAGCCGTGACAACTTAGGAGAAGTGACCCTGTAGTAAGCTGTCAATCTATACAATCAAGACGTAATAACAGTTCGTCGAAATTGTCACAGTGTGATGATAAGGTTGAACAGAACAAACCGGTTGTTTCACGAGGCACCGTGAAACAGCTCGGGATGATCGCGATCGTCGGCGATAACCCGCAGCCGGCTCGTGACGTAATTACTGTGTTAGCACGCGCACGTTGTTATGTTCCTAATTATTATGGCTTTATTATATTGTTACTTTTATGAGGATGGGAGCGACGGCAAAGGCTTGAGATTCGAAGGCGCTCGTTTGGTGCAAAAACAAAACACACACACACACACATAATGCAACACACACACATGTGCACATGTGTGTTTTTGTGCTTTGCTTTGTTGTGCTGATCATGTCTAAGATGATCTGTTTTGCAGGGTCTCGATGAATATTGAGGTTAAAAGTTTACATTATGAATCATAAATAATGATAGATCTGTTAGAACCAACACGTATCCTACTTCTGATGTCGGAGAGGGTACATCTCTCTAGGTTACATCAGCCATATTGGAACTACAGTGGGCGTACTACGAGAAGTGTTGGTTACGCAATAGGATAACTGTTTGCTTTTAAATCAAATTACAATTTACAGTTAAAGTCACGTTAACAATATTCTAATACAATAGAAACACTGAACAAGTATTCTAAACACGCGACGGTTTCTTGCCGTGTTCACTGCTCAAACGCCACTAGTAAGTAGACTGAGCTCAGCCTCTGGCGAGGACAACGTCCTAGACTCAGTCGAACGCCACTAGATGTCGTTGGTGTCCCGATTTTTCAATCAACTGACGTATTTCCGATAAATATTTACTACTTCACATTTCAATCTCTTTTGTCAAATAAAACGTTGTAGACTTTGTCTCTGTCACCTCTAACCAAGACTAGAGTCAAGAGCAAACCAATCTCAAATAAAAATAAAGTAGACGAAGCCTCGGTGCTTCCTACCTAATCTTCCAAAATAAAGTAGACGAAGCCTAGGCACTTCCTACCTAATCTTCCAAAATAAAGTAGACGAAGCCTAGGCGCTTCCTACCTAATCTTCCAAAATAAAGTAGACGAAGCCTAGGCGCTTCCTACCTAATCTTCCAAAATAAAGTAGACGAAGCCTAGGCGCTTCCTACCTAATCTTCCAAAATAAAGTAGACGAAGCCTAGGTGCTTCCTACCTAATCTTCCAAAATAAAGTAGACGAAGCCTAGGCGCTTCCTACCTAATCTTCCAAAATAAAGTAGACGAAGCCTAGGCGCTTCCTACCTAATCTTCCAAAATAAAGTAGACGAAGCCTAGGCGCTTCCTACCTAATCTTCCAAAATAAAGTAGACGAAGCCTAGGCGCTTCCTACCTAATCTTCCAAAATAAAGTAGACGAAGCCTAGGCGCTTCCTACCTAATCTTCCAAAATAAAGTAGACGAAGCCTAGGCGCTTCCTACCTAATCTTCTAAAATAACCAGAGTATATTTATAAAAATATGATATTTTTATTTGTTAATGGTTTCCCAGGTAAGATATAAATTTAAGTCGGCTTCCAGTCTATTCATATGCAGCTGGATTCCTGTATCTTGCTCTTGCTCCATCTTCGACTACATCATCGCTTACCATCAGGTGCGATAGTGGTCACACGTGTGGCTAATTTTGTTAGCCACACGTGTGACGTTAAAAAAATATATGTATTGACTGAAGTCTATAATCCAGCAACTCATGAACACGATACTGTTCGCAAGTCTGGTTGTCAGATTTCTGGTTTCATACTATTTGTAACGACTAGGTACAAAAGATCTAAAAATGACAGCCAAGACCAAGAGCTTAACGTGCTTTTCGAGACACGGAGGGGACTCGATATCACTGGCCAATTGGCCACACATCTACGAAACCAACTGCGGCCAGCATTGCTTATCCTCAATGATGTTATGCAGCTGTGATTGTTCAGCCTTGAGCTCCTGCAGAACTACTAGTAGCTATATAGAAACCGTAATTACTTTAATTTTTTCGAGTGTTCTTTATCACATTAAATGTATTTATTTTTCAGAAATTCTGTGAATTATTTTGTGTAAGTAAATAGATAGGTAAAGAAAAAAACGTGTTCAAAGAAACTACGCACCAACAAATTTAAATATAATTTATTATTTGAGGCAATCTCTTCGGGGCATTATTATTTCGTTTGTGGCTCATATTAACAAGTAGCTCAAATTAAAACATGACTTTTTGTGAAAAGGTATTTATGGTGCAGAATTCTGTCGCAATGCCAGGGGGTCGAGGGCCCGATATTCAAGCCTGAGGTTATAGGTTCACTGTTTTGAGAGAGGCATGAGCCCAGCTAGTCTATTCTGTAAATAACCATTTCGATATCGACTTCACCTGAGTGACTAAGCTTACAAAGTGAACTTTATTTCACACATCATAAGGTCTTATATTTATACGAATTTGAAACTCACCTCGGATTCCGCTGTCGAGACACGAAAATGTTGTTACAGAATAGCACTGCAGCTAAGTATTCACTAGAGGCCTCGGGTCGAGACGCTGCCTCGACCCGAGGCTACACAACTGGAGGCGGGATGCCATCGCCGCGGGCCAAACCGTATGTTTGTTTTTTTCGCGCTCAAAGAACCCTCAGTCTGAGCGTGCATTTAGTGGAGAAGGGCGTGTCGCCTCAGGTCGCCACTTGCAATGGATATTTATATTAATTTATTTATTATATACTTTATATTATTGTACACCTCATAACAAATACAGGAAAAACGTTTATAAACTCAAGTGTACAATGGGCGGCCTTATTGCACAGGGCAATCTCTTACAGACAACCTTTGGATGCATTATAATAGTTTTAATGACTTTTAAAAAACCAGCATCGACTCTATACGCGCGTCTTGTGGCTTTGATTCGCAACGTGGCTCGACCAGCTGCTTCGAGGTGAGCAGCCTCAGTGTGCCTCAAGTTGAGGCTGCTCGGCCTGAGGTTGCTCAATTAAATACACTGCTTTGTAGCAGCAGATATACTTCAATTATTAATTCGAAATAATTTCAACGCATCGCCACCAATTCAATACCGACTCCAGTGTTCTGTACTTTAAGTTGTTTTTCAAGTGAATATTTGTATTATAAAGCCTTTGAATTTGAACTTTATTAAGTACCTATGACACACATAGAGTTTCTTGTTGCAACATTTGAAAATTAACTCAAATTCGTAGAAGATTATCGTAGTAAGATAGCTATATCATCGTTGTGTGGTTGACTGTTGGTAAATCTTTGAAATACATAAATGATCAAAGTTCTGTGAATTTAAAGCTCTTTGTAGAAAATGATCTGATAATAGATCAGCCAACTAATCAGACTGTTGAACAACCAGGTTCGTCACGCTTGACACTACCAGGCTTTAGACTAAGTTTCTAATATATTATTATAATTTAGGGCTCAGTAGAACTGACACAGTGCAAACACGAAACCATTTTAATTATTTGATGCTAAAATGTTAAGTGACCTACAAACATTGTATACTTATGGATGGATGGAGATTGTGGCCAATGAAAATATGGTTGAATAGTGTGAGGAGTGGTGAAAGGAAGTTTTAGCTTGGAGATGGACAGCCAGATATAATGGAAGAAGAAAACGAGTTGTACAGACCTGTAATAGTAACAAACATAAGACAAGGGTAGAAAGACGATGACCCATGTCGGTATACTTACATTGATACTGAAAACTTTGAAAGAATTTAAGAAATATACGACACGAAAAGTTTCAAAAATACATGTATTTTTTTCTCTGCCTACCCTTTAATCGAAACAGTTACAATGCACCAAAACCACAGCAATACATACGCCAGCCGCAGCAGCAGTAAAATCACATTGAACCTCAACTTTTAATTAATTTTCAGAATTCGCTGCGGTTTTATACGATCATCCACTGAACCGCCCAGATAACCTCTACAGTGAACATTTTACAAAACAAGCTTTTTTTTGCGGCTTCACTTCGTGCCTTAATCCACGCAAATAAGGTTTTTCAGGATAGAATGAAGCCTGTGAATAAAGCTACACTCTAATGTAGCTATAAGAGAAAGATTGTTTGTAATCGGACTAGTTGTTACTTCCACAGATTAACCTTTGACCTTCCGCCTTCTCTGTCAAACCAATCTAAAAAAAAAGGTTGTCAGTAGATCTATTTCTTTCTGTCTAAAAATCACATTTAATGAAAAGGTCCATTTTAAACTAATAATGGTTGTGGTGTACAAGAGTCTTCATAGATACTATTTTACAAACAAACAGTTTCACCTTTATAAATTATTCTATAGAAATGAACAGGTTACAGTAAATATTGTAGATACAATATTATTATAAGCCCGAAGTTTATTCAAGTAAAAGTAAAAAGTTTAGTATGTTAAAGACACATTTTTTTAAAGTAACTTAAAGAGGATTACAAAGTAAGTTACGTAAAATGAATTGGCTTATCTGAAATAATGCGATGTACTTTTTCAATTTTGTCTGGCTGTCTGTAGCTATATATCATGTCAGACCGTGATTCCTCTGTGCTTGGGAAAGCACGTTAAGCTGTTGGTCACGTCTGTAATTTGCAGATCTTTAACAGTCATCATGGAAGCCAATAAATCTGACAGTAGTGTAATCAAGGGCGCTCTGGCTTGGGTTGTGGAGGTCGAATACCTATTCGACCTCCACAACCCATGCCTGAGTGCTGAGTGTGAGAGCTGAGTAGGTACCTACCTACTCAGCTTCATCTGGTTGTGCAGAGTGGTTATCTGTAACTAACTACGTAAGTTCTTAACAACCTGTTTAGTGCAATGTCTGGTTCTTTGTTAACTCGTTATCAGCTCAGTGAATTTCAATGCACTTTAATTAGATTATTCTCAGCTGAGCAAACGCAAGACGTAAATCTGCTTAAAGATAATACAAAATTGAGTATGGATGACATCTCTTGATCTCTTTTATATACCTTTACACAGTAACATGGTAGTCCTTGACATTGGTTATTATCGTAATTCGTTGATAGCTTCCACTAGGTTATATATATACGCACAGTTCGGGCGATGTGGCGACACTTGGGGAATGCCTGCGTCCAGTAATGGACGTCTTTTCAGCTGAAATGAGCATAGGTATTATTGAGTGATAAAACCTTTTTAACCGACCTTTTTCCGAAATAATTTTAATTTCGGAAGTCGGTGTCAAAATACGAAGAAACTAACAGAAACACCGACTTCCGAAATAAAAGTTATTTTTTACTTTGTAGTGTTTTTAGGGTTCCATAGCCAAATGGCAAAAACGGAACTCTTATAGATTCGTCATGTCTGTCCGTCTGTCTGTCTGTCTGTCTGTCTGTCTGTCTGTCCGTCCATATGTCACAGCCACTTTTCTCCAAAACCTTAAGAGCATGTATTTCGTGAACCGCATAAAGATTTTCACACAAAAATAGAAAAAAAATAATAAATTTTGGGGGTCCCCATACATAGAACTGAAACTCAAATTTTTTTTTTCATTGTACCCATACGTATGGGGTACCTATCTATGGATAGGTCTTCAAAAATGATATTGAGGTTTCTAAGATAATTTTTTACTAAACTGAATAGTTTGCGCGACAGACACTTCCAAAGTGGTAAAATGTGTCCCCCCCCCCCTTAACTTCTAAAATAAGAGAATGATAAAACTAAAAAAAATATATGATGTACATGTAAACTACCAGCGAAAATTGGTTTGAACGAGATCTAGTTAGTAGTTTTTTTTTTTAATACGTCATAAATCGTAAATCGCAACTTCTGCTTTCGGAACCCTCAGTGCGCGAGTACGACTCGCACTTGGCCGGTTTTTTTTTAATTTGGAAGTCAGCTGTGTCTTTTTGTAAAAAGTTTTTTATCGAGTAGCAAAGACTGCATTAAATACTGAGGAAAATTGTCACTTAATAATTCAACCAAAATATTCACACAGCATGCAAACGAAGTCGCGTGTTTCTCTAGTCCCATATAAAACAATGTAATTGTGTTTGTTTGCCACATCGGCCACATATTCTGTCGCTGTCCCCGCTTTATTGCCAAACTTTATATTCATCGATCCACCCCCGGCCACCCTTCCCACCCACCGGCGGAATTTCAGGGTTTTTATTAAAACTCCCCCACACTGATAGACGGGGTTTTTTATAAAAGAAGATAATTCTATAAAAAGTTAAATGACATTCTTTCGCGCGAACTGTTATTGTCTGCAGCTGTGTATTTTACTTTGGAGTTGAAAATATTGTTGTTATTATAAAAAAAGAGGTTCTTTGACATTTTTGTGGAAGATTTATGCGCCCGTAGATGACTGATGTGTCGCACTCGCGCGGTGTTGTAGCGACGACGCAAAGTGGCGATTATGACGCACCGCGACATGTGCAAATTGATGCGCGTTATATACATTCTCGACCGATTTCACTCTGTCATCTGTTAAGGGTGAAGTGCGATGATAAAATAGTGTATGTTGAATCTAGATATGAGATTTTAAATATATTTACAATTATAGCAAAACATTTTTTTATTTATTTAATGTACAGCACCTAGTGGCACATGGGCGGACTTAAGTTAAGTCAACGATGTATTCTCTACCTTTGGTTGGATAGGGCTAGCCCTAGGTAATTTTAAAAGCACTAACAATATCGAGAAATCTTTACATAATTGATTTATTTAGCCGTTTACTTATTTTCTCATACATTAACATCTCGATTACTTAACCTACCATAACGACTCAATAGATACAACGTATCTACATGAGAAATCTTGAAGACTAGCTAAGTACCGCCGGCTCCGCTCAGATCGATGCCTCTCAGCCGACGAGCCTCTTGACCCGGTTGTCTAGGGCTCCCGCGTCATCCGCGATACCTCGCGAGATCACGTGATGCACTCCACGCCGCTCCACCTTCGCTTGAGGGCAAGATTGGGAGACGAGGGGATCGAAGCGGTAATGTAATGCAGTTTAGGTAATAGGTAGCTGGCATGTTACGTCGTGAAAACAGATATCCTAATTTATTCATTTCAATCAATCAATCATTATTTAATCAGACAAAAATAGTCCATTTGTTAGTAACAAAAATATCTTAGAACCAAGGAAGTAGTTACACATTAGAAAAAGGTTATATTTCTATCACAATTGTCGAAAAATTTATGCAAATTGAGATTAATGCGATGGTTGCTTAGAATACGAGAAATTGGAATTTGAATTTTATTATTTTTTAAATAATTTGTCTTTCATAAATCGCTAAACCAATTTTGATGAATTTTAGTAGGTATAGAGAAACGGGTGTATAAGCTTTGTTTGTGAAAATACAAAGCTGCAGGCTAAAGCTTATGAACAAGTCTTTACATATTAGATAGATATATGTTTTTAGGGCATTTATCTAGGTAGCACTTGAAATACCCGCGCAAACAACCATTTCCCTAGTTGATTGATAGATTACATCTATCGTGTTGAAATAATATAAACACGTGTTATTTCAGCTTATCTAATCCGAACCACTAATGGCTACTATTCAGCGGGGAACGACTGAGATTGATAACACTCTGGTTGGTCGTCTAATTTACCTAATTTTGTCCACGAAAATATTCTCCTCCCTCGGCAAAGCGTATGATTCCATAGCTGCAGTAGATACGTAGTTTCTTAAGTGGTGACGATCAATACCGAAGCGTCCCGCAAATTGAACCTTATTTACTTTGCTCACAAACGATCCGATGCCGGTATCTATCAGATAAATAAACACAAACACAGCAACACCATTACTGGAACTATTGTAAAGATAGCACAGTGTTTGCTCTGCGGTAATATATTCAACACATTCCACGTTCAAATACTTCGAGAAAAAACCTATGGCCGGAACCTTTTCGCGCCATATTTTCTCTTGGAAGGTGACCGGGAGGGTATAAAATGTGCAAAGCCTTCCTCATGAAACATCCAAGCACACACATTTGTCATGTCGTCCTCTCTCCCTTCTCCAAAAGAAAATGAAACTCCTTTTTTCAGAAGCTGTGCTTGTTTATTTTTTTCATCTGGTAACATAAATCCGCTTATGAATACTTACCGAGGCAGGCGGACGGGTATAAGGTAACACCGCGCAGCGCCGCTCCGAGCGACCTTTAGATATCTTTTTCATTTTCGGGTCCCAGGCGGTGATTGGTTTTATTTTCGGACGTGTATTTTCACGTTTCACAGGTGTTTGGAATAGGATCGTTTTGCTTAAGTAAATCGATTTAGATATCAAGTAGATAGGCTTTAAACATTGATGGCATGTTTGAACCGTTATAGAAAACCTTCTGTGAGACTTTTTTTAAATATTATTTTATTTTATGAATTTTAGGAAAACTTAGAGCTAATACTATTACTTCATCATTAGATTTCATATATATTTTTTATTGTGTTCTTTGATCGCTGGAAGTAGGTACTGAGCTGATTATGAGACACCCACGAGTTGAAATCTGCACAACTTCTGAGCTTCATAGGCTACTTTTGATCCTGAGATGCACGGTTAATTTTTTTTATTTTTTTTTTTGTAATGAAAACTTTGTCCCACACTAGGAATTTCTCCTGTATCGTAGGTGCGTTTACAAACATATAAATACACAAACAGCCAGACCCGGAACAACTATCTGTAGGCCATACAAATATTTGTTCCGTGCGGGAATCGAACCCGCGACACGCAGCGCAACAGTCAATCGCTCAACCACTGCGCCAACCAATCCTCCAGTTTAAAAAGAAACTACATTCATTCTTAATAGACAGATGTTAATATGATGTCAAAGATTACTTGTGTGACAAAAATATTGTATTCCAATGACAAGAAAGGAAAAATAATTATCATTTTTTCCCACATATGTATGATAATATTGTGAATTGTATTTGAATACCATTTAAATTGCTCGTGTGTTTCCCTTTTTTTTTTTGTTTTTTTTTTAGTATATTTTTTTGTTCTTAATATTTATGTGAGAATATAATTTGCAATGTAATAATGAATTATGACTAATATGACTTGAAATTAAATTAAATTTGGAATATTTTAATAATGTGTCGAGACTAATATGACTAATTGTGTTTTAACTTCTGATTTATATTTTATTATTGTATGCCTCAACGGCGGGACATAGCTGAACTTATTTTAATTATTTAAGACCTGTATTTAAGATGTATACCTATAGTCCACAATAAAGATGATTTGATTTGATTTGATTCGATTTGAAACCGTGTCGTCAAATGATAGATAGGTCAGGCACAAGCTGCGGGAATTAGCTAGCCGACGATACTCCGTAGCAGAATTGTACTATGTCTCATTCTCACCACAGGACTCCACAGGAACACCGACCTCAGAAACCACGCATAAAGTGGAATCGGATTCAAAAACTCGGATTAGGACTATTCGAAAGAGATACCGTGGCTCCGGAACACAAAGGGCAATGAAGGAACATGGATGGGTTTTAGTCAGTAAAAGTCTGACACTCCCGTCTGCTCCGCCCAGAGCGGGAGAAGTCATTTGATGATCTGCCATCCTAAAAAAAACAATAAAAAGGATAGGGACTATAAAACGTCAGAAGCTAGTGCATTGTTCCATATTTTGATCATTTTCTTTGGATTAGAACTGAAACAAAACTCCTCCGCCCATCGCGAATAGAGATAACCTCAAAATGGGTTTCATCACCATTCTCATCTATTTATCCGGGACTTGTACCTACTATTATCTATTGGAGATGTATTTTTTCTCAATTTCACCACAGAGTAATAATAATGGCTTGGCCCACGATCCCGACCTCCAAGTGTATAAAGCGGCGGTCACACACTTAATCATGTCTCAAATCGCGCGGCCACGAATACTCGACAATGGCCGCTGACCGCCCCTTATCGTGTTCGTGTTATTTTTCCTCCTTTGTTACGTTTCCATCGTGTTTGTTTCTTTCTGGGGTTCCGAATATCCGCAAAAAATGGAACCCTTAATGATTACTCGTGTGCCTGTCTGTTCGTCTGTTACAACCAGTTTTCTAAGCTACTACGGGAGCGATTTTATTGAAATTAGGTACAACATTTTTGTGACCCAAACATGGACGTGTTACGAAAAAAAGTAAATTTTAGTATGAGTGGTTACTTTTGGGGGACTTATTAGGAAACTAGCTGTTGCCTGCGACTTCGTTTGCGAAAATAAAAAGACGTGGCTAGAAAGGTCGCTTAGATATACGAACAGTCAATGTCTGAACCCTCTTAGAATTATTAATATGGAAGAGTGTTATACAAGGTCCTGCCTTTATCACCTCTTGCTGACCAGCTCGAGATCTGGTTATTCTTTGTAATAAGAAACGTTCTAATGATAAGGCGGAGTCACCTGGTTCGTACCTACACAAAAAGCTGCTAATTATAAAATTACAGAAAAAAAGTTTTTCAACTTTTGCGCATGAGTCCGACTCGCTCTTGCCTGGTTTTGTGATAATTTTCGAGTGAGGCCGCTGGCGCGCTGTAGGATGAGCGATATTTGATACTGTATTGTTTGGTGGAATATGGTTTTGTTTTTAATTTCGTTTAGGTTTGAATGCGTTACTTTTGTGGGGTTTGAATTTTATCTGGATTATTTTTTTCGATTTGGTATTGATAATATCACGATACAAGAATATTAATCTTATAAATGAAAATACAAGAATGAAATAAAAATTATATCCTACCATAACATTAATGTAAAGTAACGCAAATACGAGTACAATGGCTAGCATCGTAAAAAGTCATCAGCTCTAATGGAGAGCCAAGCTCCTACCACTTCACGCCCTAACACTCTCTAAACCTTATCATAGAGTAGTGTTCTGCGTGAATCCTAGTATTAAGTTCTCTACAAACTTTACACCTTACTCAAAATGGATGATGCCCTGGCCATTTCGTTCCTCAAGGACCAATTGGCACAAAATTAAAACCTAGTGAATTACTTTATTTCTATTCGTAATCTGCCAGCTTCCGCAAATTAAAACAATAATAGTAAGGCAATGCAACTTTGTCCCGATAAGGCCTTACAATATACAAATACCTCTTATGCTTTTAATTTACGCCAAACGGCCAAGCCACACAATATTTACCGTTACCTGTTGGCTAAGGAGATGAATTCCCAGCCTGAGTCGGTCGTTCCTGATAGCTACAGCTGATAGTTTACTTCTAGGCAAGCGTGCTCAATCTTCGATCACATCATCTCTTACTATCAGGTGAGATAGAGGTAAAATAAGTAACAATAGTACCTACCAAAAAAAAAACATGTAGTTCACGAAATACAAGAAAACACATTAGAACTGCCAGAACAGAATATCGACTGAACACAGAACTACATCAATTCAACATCTGACTACTTAATCTAAGTTCGCGCGCCTTGCTACTTCTTACAAGAAAACTTGTAACGAAGCAAGAGAGAACAAGAACGAAGTATATTCGCGGCGGCAGTGAGCCCCCTCAGCCTACCGATGTAACGACTGTTCTACTTGTACTCAAAGTAAATATTGGATTATGTAAAGCCTTACTCATTTGGTTTAATTTTCTTTCGAAATCTAAGCTTTACTTGCAGCTTAGAATACAGAGGACTGGAACTGGTGATTGAGTGTATTCAACTTAAAATAACTTTATTTAGGCCCATCGGGGTCAAAATCATTGCAAGTTAGCTCCTACGCCGGCCTGGCGCCTACCATAGCGCCAGGTAGGAGGATGAGGAGCTCGTGGCTAAACGTCTGTGGATGGGTGACCATCTTAACATACCGAACTTCCTCCATGCCTCGGAAAGCACGTTAAGCCGTTGGTCCAGGCTGTCATTTGTAGATCCTTGGCAGTCGTTACGGATAGTTAGAAGCCAGTATAATTATCTGACTCCAGTCTTGTCAAGAAGTTAACGGGTTGTGGAGATCAGGTAGGCAGCCGCTCCACGTAAAATATTGGTATTCAGCTAAATCCGGTGTGACGTGAAGCCGACCCAGGGAAAAGGTTACACAGATGATGGTAGGCGCCAGATAAATGTGCAATAACGGTCACTGACCTACATATATATATAGATGTTCTTAATATAAAAAAAAAAAAAAACAAAAAATAAAGCTTTGCTGTCGACTTCTATCGTGATCCTTTACGTGCTTTAGTAATAAAAAACGGGTCACAATTTATTGTTCGGGTATCTACGGTATTAGGTCAATGTAATTTAAGTTTAGCTGGCGCCTACCATAGTACATAGAACATTTCAAGGAACTCTCTGAATAACTAGTCACCCTGTATATGTAACATTACATAGCAACAATATTTTTGCAATGAAATACCGATGTGTATAACTCCAGTGTCCACATTAAACGCATATTTCTGTTGTAGTATTTTCTACAACATCAAGGACATGGAAATAAAACCTAGCGTACTGCAGAAAATACAAACGAATAAAACTACTACGAACAAACAAATAAAATACGTCGAGAGAAACAGGAGCATAGATTCAAATTAATAATACATGAGAAAATAAAAAAGGTCATGTCTTACTTTGGAGCATTTATTCAGAATCCTTGAAATACGTAGCGTGTGACGTATCCTGAAAATGTACTGAAAATGCAACTGAAACTAGTGATACAGTACGACGACTCTAAACTGGGCCCTCCTACTACGATAATTTGAGGAAAGAATCATAAAATACTGACCAAGTATAGATATGTTTCTTTTCCTCGTTTATCTTTTTAGATTCGGAGGTATTAAATATCAGTGATCATTTTAGGTGTCTTGTGAACAACAATCAGCTTCTAAAACGTTATGATTGTACTGAAAACTATTAATTTGAGAGGTTTTAAATCTGTTTTAAACTAGAAGTTCTCTGTCTCGGTCACCTCTGACACATACTAGATTCAAGAGCAAACCCATCTCAAATAAAAAAAAACAGTTCCTTTTATCGTTCGCATCAATCAGACTATAACTTATACTAATATTATACATGCGAAACTAATTACATCTGTCACGTCTTAATGCATGAACGAGTTTGGATGAAAATTGGCGCACGGGTAGAACATGTCCTGAAACAGGACTTTTAATGGTGTTTTTTTATCCCGAGAGTGTGTGTCCCCATATGATAATTTTGATTTTTTCGTGGATGAAATTGTTGGCAGAAGGTAGTTAGTAAACCTGAATCTAGATCACACCAAGGTTCCGGTTTACAGCTGTCTTACTATAGCAGGTAATGCATAAATGTAGTTGCAGCAGCGTGCTTATCCTGCATACCTCGGGACGGGCACTAAAACCAGCACATTTGTGCTCCCCCAGTTTGCGGCATTCTCGGCGGTGTGAACAAATACTGCTTTCTTAATTTACACAAAGGAACTTACTTTAAAACCTGACAACCCTAGTTTTAGCTCGAATAGGATTTAGGACTGGTATTTTTTCTTGGCACCGCTTATGTTAAGCTTAAGCCAAGGCTGAATTTATTATATTAAGTCCGTATTATATCGTTGTATATTATATGTATAGGCGAGCTCGTGTATTTTATGTGTATCGTAAAAAGTGTCTGAGAGATTAACTTGAGAGGGTTCTAGGTAGCATTTTTGGACACTAAACACACCAGCCAAGCCAATCCATTTGCCAAGGACCTAAATTCCTGAACCATTAATGTTGATTTATAGTAGTTCCTTAAATATTTAGAAACTAGATTTTTTCCGCGACTTCGCTCGTATTAATTTATATTTTCGGAGAATAAAGTAGCCTACAGACGTCTTCAAATCTCTGTACCGAAATTAATCAAAATGCATTCGGCGATTTAGACGTGAATGCGTAACAAACATACTCCCAAGCGCATTTATAATATTAGTGATTATACAATAGTACTACTTTTTACGTTTTGTCACTATGTAGTACTATACAGCCTCTATATACTAGTAGTACTATACAAGTTCCTAAAGGAACTGCACAGCCTTTGAATGGTGTTTTATGCATCAAACTTGTAACACAGCTTGAATACTACACCAGACAGTAACACATAAAGACCACATTTACAAGTACGATCTCCCTATCTCGACCTAAAACGCGCATACTCCTAAAAAACATATTCGTTTTGTCACATCAGGATAGTGATAAATGTGGAGGTCACCGCCTTTGGTAGCTGTCGCGCTATGTTTATGTTTAAAGGACGTTTTATGTGCCACAAAACTCATGATAATGTGCGGCGGCCCTCGTAAACGAGCTCCTACCACCAGCCTCTGATACTAATGGACTGAGATCCCAGAGTCCCCAGACCTCAGTTGTTTTTTTCAGTAACAGAATGTCTGGAATAGAATGGTGTTGTACTTTGAACATGAGCATCGATCTCGTGGCTAAATAATAGCACCCGCACCGGTCGATCTTCTAGCTTAAGCAATGATGGGTGACCACCTCAACGATATTCCTCCATGCTTCGGAAAGCACGTTAAGCCGTTGGTTCCAGCTGTCATTTGTAGATCTTTGACAGCCGTTAGGGATTGTGAGAAGTTATAAAATCTGGCATCAGTCTTGCCAAGAAGTACCGTAGACTATGTTAAAAGTAGATACTACGAGTACCAAGACGTTGCTTAATAATAACAGCCGCACAGGTCGATCTTCAAGGTTAAGCAACGCTTGCCGAGGTTGGTCTGTGGATGGGTCACCATCTTAACATACCGAGTTTCCTCCGTGCTTCGGAAAGCACGATAAGCTGTTGGTTCCGGCTGTCATTTGGAGATCTTTGGAAGTCGTTACGGATAGTCAGAAGCCAGAAAATCTGACACCAGTCTTGCCATGAGTACCGTGTTACCCAGTTAATGGGTTGTGGAGGTCTGGTAGGCAGCCCCTCCGGTTTGACTGGAAGCCGACCCCAATATAATTGGGAATATGCTAGGCAAATGATGACGAGTAACAAGACTCTATCCTACACATTTTGTTACTGAGAAAATAAGTAAGGTCTGGCAGCTGTGGGCTCTTGGTCTACAACGCCACGCCGACCCTTTGATGGCTGCAACTTTATGCGAACGGGTTTACTTTATAATGTAACCGAACTGTGTTGTTTATTCCTCAGTTATGTCGTCTTCAAGTTTTGTTGCTTTATTTATTCCGTTCTTGGAATGTTCGAGTCTGTAATTCTAGATTACATATTATGTCCCTTTGGTTTGTCTGAAATTGGGTTTTGGTAGCGTTTAGACATTGAGTACAGTTACAACGTTAAACAACGATGTTAGAAAAAAACATTCTAATTTCATTATTTAGAATGTTTTTTCTAACATCGTTGTTTTTGGGAACACTGAATTGTTTGGGGACATTTAAATGGCTCCGTTAAAAACGTAGGTATTCAGGTCGAAGTGTTACGATAATAGCTACTATAAAACTTAGTCGATAAATGTGATGAAGTGATATTTTAATTAGCTATCTAAAGAAAGATTGAAAGAAAACTAATAACTAGTACTTACTATGTTTTTAACTAGTTAGGTACTCTTTTCAATTATCTAGTTCAGTAGGTAACATTTCTTTCTCCTTAATTCGGAAAACACAATTCATTAGCATTCCTCATTTTCAGAGCTGTCGACGGAAGTGCTCCACGTTTTTCCAAAGCGCCTGCCTCCGGGACAAATTAGCTGAGAATAAGGAGGTCCCTCCTCGAGCGCGTGAGGAGACTCGCGAGTGGAGGGCAGAGTGCGTTGACGTCTACCGCCGGTGTGCCGGATAAAGTGGATTGCGATCGTGTATAGAGAATACTCGTGGGCAGGCCAGTAATATAGCGTGCAACAGAATAGAACCAAATCTGAAAAGGGGCTATTGTAGTCATCATCATTAACTTATTTTACTATGTGATCAATTGTTGGTAGACCAAATATATAAATAAATAAACCACGAAACAAAAATCGATTGTCTCATACATTGTTTCGTCAAATTGTAGGTAAATACTGAAGAGATGATTTTTTGTTTTGTTATAGTATTGAAATGTTCTGTATTTTCTGCCGACCCCTGTGGGTAGCTTGAGTTTATACTGTTATCGTGAGTTGTCTCACTCACAGATACCGACAAAATTAACCTTAGTCTCGCCTTGGTTTATTATGTTCCGTAGTAAAAAAGTTAGGTCCGAGGTGTTTTTTTAAGTGTTGATAAGCTCGCATTCGACTACAATCGTATTTGGGGGTGATTGTAAGCGATGACGTGGTCGGCAATGGAACACGTTTACTTAGGTGGTGCGTACCTACGAAGGGTTTTTCTTATCTCTCAGCTAAGAGGATAATCAATTAGAACATTCGCATCAATTCTGTTTTAGGTCATGCTCATCATTAAGGTTTAGGTTCTGCTCACAAAAATACTGCACCACATAGTAGCAAAAAATCGCACTTTAACATATTCTAATGATATTAGCATAATATTTTATACAGATTCGTTTATAAAGTAAGCTAGTAACGTAGGCGCGTGTTCCACAAATACCTGCTATGTGACAACGAAGGCTGTGTTACAGGCTCTCGTGTACCTGCGGCGGTGGAGGCGCTCCCTGCCGGCTGAAAACTTAAATGTCACGCGCTTCAATTTACATAGCCGAGGTATTTCACAGTTACTACGTTACAGGACTTTGTGTTGTACAAATGGATTGTTAATATGTGTGAGAATAGAGAATTAGTTGTGTGTTTACCCGACTAAAGCAAAGACAAATGGAAGGATTGCGTTTTAGTTGATCATTTATGCACATGTCTTGATTTATATCTGAAACATTTTCTTGTTTCGTATTTTAAAGATCACTTTTATTTTTGTCTAGTCGGGTTATAGTTTTGATTCGTTAAAACTCAGTTTGACTTTCATTATCATCATCAGTCAAGCCTTTTCCCAACTATTTCGTGTCGGCTTTCAATCTGACCAAATGTAGCTGACACCAGTATTTTACATGAATCGACTGTCGATCTGATCTCCACAACGCAATTCCTGTGTAGCTGGACCACTCTCCTACAATATCCCTCAATAACAGTGACTGTCGTGTGTCTAAAAAATTAAAATCGTTTGTATTCCATCATTCGGCCAGAGACATTTTGCCTATAAACCTGCCATCTTAATTCCCAACACGTTTCAAAACTATTTAAAACCAATAGTTGTCTCAGAGCGTACTTAGCCTTACGTACGTGTTCTTTACGTTTCGCTCGTTCTTTCTTTACTTGAACTAATGAGCGCACAACTAATCCGTTTAGTAACGCTGACTAGCTACAAATTACCTACTTTTGAACATCCTTTTAATTTTCTTTAACAAGCTACGGTTCGTTTCATTTGCGTGTGCTCTTTCCAAATAACTCAAGATGTAGGGAACATGCATAAACTATTGTGAACGTGCACGAACTGTAGGTGGCAATACGGAATTGTCAAAGTTAAGTATTTATAGGGTCCATATTGGCTCACCTAAAGTTCTTTACTTCTCGAAATTATTATTCCTAATTATTTGTAATCCGAATGATCACTCTTCCTAAAATTTTTCATCCTAAAGCTTTCATTCATCCTTACTATTTGTAGGGCTACCGGCGATTTCAAGTTCATAAAACTCATGTTTCCGAAAATATTAATTAATAATATCATTAATGTAAATTTATTTCAACTCCTATTGCGACTTCGCGACCAATTTCGAGGTAGTTGGTCGCAGTTCTAACCTAACCTAAGCTATGGATATCTTTGCAGGTACACACCGCTATAAATAAAATAAAAAGAAATCTAAACAAAAAAGATATGACTTTGAACAATGGTGTAAAAGATGGTTATGTTGAGAAAATATAGGAAAACAAATAAAAGTATAACAGATGTTTATTGCTACTGACATTATAAAGTTGAATGCTTCGGAATTATGAACATTAGGGACAGAGTAGTTAGGAATTGTGATTGTTAGGATGAAAAATGTTAGGAAGAACATTTTCGGATTTCCAATTATAGGAGTTGAAAATTTAGGTGATCTTTGGCGCACACGTATTTATACCTTGAGAGTTTCGGATTTGTTACACTAGATGAGACAGTCTACTTCGTGCATGGCTCCCTTAAACGGAGCGTGCAGAGACTGTATGTAGGTGGCAGCACAGAAGCGACAATTTCAAGTATTTACAACGTTAAAGCTTCTCATTTGTAACACTAGAGGGCACAGTCTACGCCGTACACATTCCCTATAGCTTAGTAGTAGAGAGTTCTCATAAACCTCCGCACATTATTTTACTGTAACAAAACTAAAGATTCGGGTCAAGCACCCACGTAGGACCCCGCACTATTAAAGCATAACCGCTATCTCTGGCACACGTACGGGGCGATCCTGCGATAAGTGCGGCCTAATGTACCGACTACCCGGGCACGGGACGCGCCCCGGACTCCAGATCGCGGAATACGGGATGCGGGACTAATCTCCCGGGATCCGCGCACTCGCTTATCGACAAATCGACGGTTTCAGCTTCTTTGCCGAAGGATATTGAAAATTGTGTGTGTGATTTATGAATGGGTTGTATTTAAAGTTTAAGCATCTTTAAAATTACATTCTTAGTTCAGAATATGGAGCTAATAAAAATTCAATCTAAAGTAGAGTTTATCGAATAGGTACTCTACGTCAAATTCTTAATTCAGAAACCAGATTAATCTAAGACTATTTTCAAGACAACCTGGCAAAAAGGCTACTAAAACACTCAGACAAAAATATTCACCTCCAACTTTTTAGGTAAACCTAGTACTTACTAGATATTTTACGCAACATAAAATACCAAACAAATCAGGTGTGACCATTCTTATATTCAAGAACCTAAACACCCATTATTAACAACAATAAAATCCTTCTTAAACGAATTCTTAACTAACTAGCTTAATGACGCAACACTGCCAATAATATCTAATCGTCCCTTTGTAGGCGCCATCAAAGTTCGCTACACTAACCCCCTGGGTGGCGCAGTGGGGTGGAGTGAACCCCATCCCCGACTGAGGATCAAAGCCATCATCTGCATAGTGGATGAGGCCGAAAGCCGAGGCCGAGAGCTGCGGCTAATGAGATCAGCTCAGTTCGGCTCAGTTCGACGATCTCGTGACGACATTCTGTGTAAACGTTGGAGATAGATCAGCTATGGTAAGTAGGTAGTGCTGTATACGCTAATTTGTATAAAACTAGCAGAAGCCTGTGACTTCGTTCGCATCTCTTAACAATTTCATGGGCTTTAAGTTTTTTGAACGGAACCCAAAATTCTTTTTCTAAAATAATAGCAACTTTTCGATTATCTGCCTGTCGAAATGGATCCAGTCGTTTCGGAGATTAGCCGGAATACACACACCGACTGAAAAATAGACTGACAGACGAAAATGTAAAAAAAAATCGTTTTTCACTTAGGTATAACAAAAAACTTTTTACAAAAAAATTACAACCGACTTTTAAAAAAAAAAAAAAAAATTCGGAAGTCGGTGTTTTTGTTAGTTTCTTCGTATTTTGACACCGACTTCCGAATTTAAAATAATTTTTTACTTTGTAGTGTTTTTTTTTTAGAAGTCGGTTGTAATTTTTTTGTAAAAAGTTTTTTATTTTTCACTTTTTAGTGCCCCACACCTAGAAAAAAGCATACAACCGAATTGAAAACCTCCTTTTTGGGAAGTCGGTTAAAAAGAAAACTATTTCACTTTTGTTAAAAAGCAGTTAATTTGGGTTTCATACAGACACTTCAATTATATATATTTGTATAGATATAATGTTGTAACATTGGAAGTGGCGAGCAAAAGGGAAAGAGAAATATTTTCAGCTTTTGTTTGGACTTAAAGACCATTCCAATTGCTTTTTATTGTCTTTGCGCGAGTGCTGTAAGATTACTTCTTGTTATAATAGCTAGTTTTATTGCTTCCAACTCGCATGCAAGTTGAACTATATTGTGACCTACTGAGTAACAATGGGGAGCTCGTGGCTAAAATATAACAGCCGCACGGATCGATCTTCAAGGTTAAGCAAAGCTTGCCGAGGTCGATCTGCGGATGGGACACCATCTTAACACAGCGAGATTCCTTCGTACCTCGGAAAGCACGTTAAGCCGTTGGTTCCAGCTCGCCATAAAGAGATCTTCGTCAGTCGTTACGGATAGTCAGAAGCCCAAAAATCTGACACCATTCTTGCCAAGAAGTACGGTGTTATCCAGTTAATGGGTTGTGGAGGTCGGGTAGACAGCCTTTTTACGTTAAGTACTGGTATTCAGCTAAATCCGGTTAGACTGGGAGCCGACCCGAATATAAAAAAATTAAATAGAAAAAAATGGCTAGGCAAAAGATGATAATGATGCTATACTGACGGACAATGTCAGCAATCGCTCGATCGTGACTCTCAATGTAATTAAACTTACATGCTAATTCCTTGCAGATAAAAACTCGGCCTAAGACAATACCATAACTTCCCTGGTATCTTCGGAACAGCCCGCGATCAACCTTGATGTTATTATTTAACTTTGAAACGATTATAAATATAGCTACCAAGTTATACTAACCGAGACACAAAGTAAAGTAAGCAAAGCAGTCTAAAACCGCACCCAGTCCTACAAATACATAATCTGTGCTAAACTGCTAACTAATAATGTATTGCTGTTTGCACAGCAAAACTTTAACTAACAACAGTAAATAGAACTCGTCTTTGTGGCAAGGTCAGTAAACACACGATTAGCAGTGAACAATGTAGAAACACAACACATGGACAGTACTGAACTGGGGACCCTACTTCCTTCGTAGAATGAACTGACCAAGCTCTAAATAGCTTTTCAATAAAAGTTTCTGGCCTTCGCACAATACTATACCGCTTCAATAAAATCTAATAGGGTAATCTGGTGGAGAACTTTGTGTTCCTGGCATAAAACATTATATCTTTACTAATATTACAGATCTGAAGAGTTTGTTTGTTTGTTTGCTTAAACGCGCTAATATCAGGAACTACTGGTCCAATTTGTTTTTTTTTTTTCAGTTTTAGATAGCCCATTTATCGAGGAAGTCTATATATGCTATAGGAAGGTTATAGGCTCTATAATATCATGCTACAACCAACAAGAACGATACATTAGTGTAAAATGTGACGCAGAAGAAAGTGCGCGGGTTAGCTAGTGATTTATAAAGTGTAAGTAACAGCCGCACGGAAGATGTTCGAAATCTGAATAAATTTGGGGGCCGAGTCACCCGCGTCCGTAGGAGAATACCCTTCAGCGAATCCCTACACGTGGTCCCCGGGTGGTGCTAAACAGGTGACACTAACCGCCTCCGTGGTCTAGTGGTTATACCACCTGATTCAGACCCATAGCTCCCGGGTTCGATTCCCAGCGGAGGCAAATTTTTTGCTCGGTTTGGTTGGTGATAGGATTTGTTCTAAGTCCGCCTGGCAAGCTACCACCATCATGTCTAAGTCTGTCGCCATAACAACTATGTTAACAGCAATGTTGTGTTCCGGCAGGTAGAGGTATGATAGCCCAGTTCCTCTGTGTTAGAGGACTCCGGGTGAAACTCGCTTCCATCTTCGGTCTAATCATCACTTTCCATCAGGTGAGATTTGGGCCAAGAGTTTCTTCGTTTTGTACAAAAAAATATTACTTCTCAGACGGTTTATCACTCCATGAGTTAAAACAACATGCAATTTCATTTTAGCAACATCTTAAAGCACATGAAATATTTCGTAAAATAGATTATAGGCTGTAATCCCAAATAACGTACTCCAGCCATGTTCAACAAGATTTATCATCCTTCAAGCACTAAGCCTTTTAACCGAATATTTTCCTTTACCTCCCAACAACAACATCGCAATAGAATCCCTCGGCGAGTAAACATCAATAAAGCGCCGTCCACACAAGGTCAGCAAATAAAGCTCGTTTGTACGTCCTGCGGGGGTTGTTGCCGATGTTCCGGAGTGCTTCATGATGGCTGACTCAATCATACTGTGCTCTGTGTGATAATGTGACCGTGTAAATTGATTGTATCGGGGTAGTTGGTACGGGGGTTAATTTCACTTGGGATTGTGGTAATGGAGAGCTGATTCTTGTTATATTTCTTTAAAGAAGAGCTCGTGGCTCCGAGGATAAGCAGCGATCAGTCCGTGGATGGATCCATTATGTACGAGAACTTCTCTATACTTACTCTCTATACATCACTTTCCATCAGGTGAGATTTGGGCCAAGAGTTTCCCCGTTTTGTATAAAAAAAAAAACCTTAAAGTATCGCGTTACCCCGCTACAGAGTGTCGGTCCATTTAAAATACTGGTAGTCCACCACATCTGGTTAGATTGTGAGCCGAGCCCAACATGTAGTTGAAAAAAGGCTGAGGAAATTGATTGAAACTATATTGTAGAAAATACAATAGAAAAAAATTATTATCTAAAATTTATAATCACCTCAATTTCTTCTTCAAAAGATCGATAGATGTAAGATCTACTTTAAACAAAAAGGTTAACAGGAACTTATGTATTCAATAATCAAGTTCCTTTTAGAAAAACTTTTTGATATCAATCATTTTACTGAAGCCAAATAAATCACAACTTGTATTAAATTACCGCCGAAGAAATATACGATATTTGCCCATTGTGCACACGTCCCATAAAATAATGACTCAACCAACAATACCTAATTCTGTATTCGTAGCCCGTTTTATATTCGCGTCTACGCGATATCGTAGACGTGCTACGAGGCGCTACGGGGCGCTACGAGGCCCCTACGAATTTATGCTACGTCAATACGACGTATTATTGCTTCTAGATAAATTCTACGCAGACATTCGGTATGTCTGTATGTATATTTATGTTTTAGTGCCTCATTTAGACTGGAATATTAAGTGATTTAGTGTTTAGTGCTATAGTACTTTGTAGACGCTTATTGGGCGATAATTTAGTGTAGTATTGCCTGTAACAATAAATTTTGCTTGTATTAATAGGGTCTTAGTTGAATCATAGTCACATATTGGCTAACATAACAATTTGAGGGCTTTGCTACATTACATGGTGATTGAATAATTAAATTGACTATCTTTACAGAGCTTAAGTCTCGATTAATTGAGTTATATCCTATTTATACGATACCGGCAAAGCTAAAAAATGAGTAATGTATTTGATTCTTATCCTTAGTGAGTTTCTTTTTTTTTATGTATGGGAAATCATCCAATGACTCCTCCCGCTCTGGGTGTAGTGGGAGGGAGTGTCAGACTTCTACTGACTAAAACCCATCCATGTTCCTTCATTGCCCTTTGTGTTCCGGAGCCACGGTGTCTCTTGCGAATAATCCCGTGACTCCGGCAGGCGTCGGCCCTTTCGGGCCCCTCTGTGTGCTGAGTCTCTTTGAGGCGTGCGTGGAACACTAACGCGCCGTCGACACGGCCTGTCGTCACTAGACGGATGGACGGCGAGCCAACCATAGCTCGCCGTCCACAGGCCCGCGCCTACGGTGGCCGGAGGTCACCAGGTGGTGTCCCCCGACGCCCGCGGCGTCTACCACGGCGGCCGGGACGAGAGGGTCTCCTCTCCCTCTCCGCCACCTCCTTCGCTAGCATGACTGCTTCGCAGAAGGAGGCAACGGCGTCCCATTCCGTCTCGCTCCGGACCATGGCTTGGACCAGGGCCGGACGCGAGAGGTTGCCGCCGATCGCCGTTTCGAGGACACGGCGGTGCGCCGCCCAAGCGGGGCACACCTGCACAGTGTGCTCCACCATGTCCTCCGGTCGATCCTTGCAGTGGTGACACCCGGGCGTTTCCTCCCGCCCGATTTGGTGCAGGAACCTCCCAAAACATCCATGTCCGGTGAGGACCTGCGTCAGGCGGAAGGTGAGGACGCCGTGGCGCCTCTCTAGCCACTCCTCAAAGAGGGGACTTATCGCCACTATCGTGGCGTGCCCTGCACTGGGTTGCGACAGTCGTCGTCTCCATGACGCCATGAGATCGCGCCGGAGGTCTGTCCGCTGCGCGACAATTTGCCGCGTCAGCGGAGTTTCCCCCCGGCGTAGTACCTCCACGCGCCAATCATGCAGGCCCACGAGGACTATCGCCTCCAGATCCCATGGCGGCAATCCGGCAAGGAGACACACCGCTTCGCGCGAGATCGTGCGGTACCCTCGGGCCATCCTTAGGGCCATCACCTTTTGGGGCGCGTTCAGATAGTTGGCAGCACGCTGCCGCAAGGAACGCGCCCACACCGGGGCCCCGTAGAGGGCCATGGACCGCACGACCCCCACGTAGAGCCTCCGGCAGGAGGCGTTTGGTCCCCCCAGGTTGGGCAGGAGCCGCCTGAAAGCAGCCCCGGCCCGCTCCAGTTTGGGTGCCAAATGTCGGAAATGTTCCACGAAGTTCCACCGGCTGTCGAGGACGAGCCCTAGGTACTTCAGCGTCAACTCGACGCAGATGGAAACCCCTCCTACCGTCAGCAAGGATCCCGACGGTGGCGTATTGCCTGGGCCATGAAAACACATGGCCTCGGACTTGTGCAGCGCCACCTCGAGACCCAATTGCCGGATCCTCTCTACGACTGTCGCAACCCCACGTGTCATAACGTCGGCCGCCTCCGCGTACGACCCCCCCTGTGCCAGCACCAGCGTGTTGTCAGCGTAACAGATGACGCTGACGCCGCTAGGGAGGTCGGCTCGCAGCACCCAGTTGTAACCGATGTTCCACAGGGGCGGCCCCAGAACCGAACCCTGTGGGACACCGCACGACATCTCTCGCCGGTTCCACTCACCGCTGTGACTAGGGTAGATTACTGCCCGGTCGGACAGGTAGTACCCGTCACAGCCGGGATGTCGTCGTCGTCGTCCTCCTGGTCCTCTTCCGGCACCGCAGGCGGCGGAGCCATGGGCGGGGGAGGATGTTCCCCTCGCGCAGGGAACAGAGCGCTCACCACGTCCTCCACGAGCTATCCTTAGTGAGCTGTGACAGTAATAGCAAGACATAACTGAATCAGTGTATAAAGGTAAACAAAAGAGAACTTACCAAGAGACCAGTCTTGGTAAGTACTCTTGCAAGTTTATCAATCGACAGTACCCAATCTTATCGCCACAATCGATTAATAATCATAATGTATAAGCAGTTACATAAAAATTGTGTGACAGACATGTATTTGTATAATTTGTATAATACCGACGATCGTACATCATCGTCACAGCATGAAGCTCACGGAATTATGTGCCGACTCATAATTTATCATAATCACGAAAATAGACACAACCTTCAACACGGCGAACAATACCGACGCGACCTAAACATACGTAGACACGGTTAGATAAATATTTTATATAGTAAACTTTGTGGAGACAGCCCATTAAATTACTTAATATGGAGATTACTTAGTTCGTGATAATTATTATTACTTAGTAGACACGATGAAGGTGAAAAACAAAGGAATAGTCCCAACAATTACTTCAGCAAAAACCTTATTATTTTTACCGGCATAATTAATGTCCTCAAGGGCTTAGCAAAACAGCCATAAATACGGCTGCGTGGCGCACCCTTGAACATAAAAATGCGCAAAAAATTAAATACATTTCCAGTGAAATTAAATGACAGGCACACGTTAAGGCATTGCACTCCCCACGGTAAATTGTGCACGTTCTGTAGGGGGAGGGGAGGTGAGGCACTTTACCGACGTACCTTGGTGGGTGTACCTACTAGAATGATCACTATTATAAAATATAGGTGTATTTGCGCTAACACAGGATTTATTTCTAATAAAAAATAATTTGTTAACATTGTACCTTCCAGGACAAGCTTTTTGAATACTTACTTTTAGTGCGGTCCACCGGTTGTCGCTGAAAACCAGCGCTGTGGCTTTGTCTCACTCTACACAATACTGAGCGATGGCAGATTTGCGGATGAGATGCATTTTTTGTGGTATTATTCATTGATCATAGTTAATGCAAATAAACTCTATTTCCTTTCAAAAAACTTTCCCATTAATTTTAAGTTTACGACATGAATATAATTCATGATAGAATGCCACTTTGCCAAGAGATTCAGGTTGCTTCTTACTCCATCCCTGTACCGAAGACCTTAAGTCATTATCGAGCTTTATCTTCGTCATCATTAGCCCGGCAACCGCTGTACTTAGATCTCCGTTTCCCAAGCATCGCCGCGACGCCATTCACGCTAGATGATTCATTGGTTCTAGATTTACAAAAACATCTAAATGTTTATGTTTCCTAACTCCAGTCCACCAACCACCATCACTCCCCATGGGAAAACTACAACCCCTACACATGTCGTAACACCACTGTATGTGTTTTGCGTGAATAATGAAGTAGGTAGGCACAGCGTGTCAGTTTGATGCTCGTCCTTCACGCCTCGCGCGGGACGCACGCGGTTTAGCGTGATTTGTTCTAAAGCGCCGTGACTGCAGGACCTGTCTTCACGCGCTGTATTTTTAGAGCCTTTCAAAACTTTAATGCTAATGGACCGTTCACACTATTTAGACCATTTTCATAAACATCTATAGAATTTTGTCTGTGCCACAAAGTCTGTATTGTGTTGACCGACTTCCATATATTTTAATAGGTACCTGCTACAACAATAACTCTAACTAATCCTTTAGTACAGGCGAGCAGATACACGCGAGACGGCTTATTATGGTGCAGACTGACTTTCATACCCTGGCGCTGAATGTAAGATCTTAAGAAGTGATGCACAGTAGCACCCTTCAAAGAACTGAACGAAATCCCTTTTTGCAAATTTAAAAAAAACATGCTTATATAAATGTACAAGCAGTGATAAACGAGCTACTTTCCTTTTTAAAACTACTACAACGTAATCAACGATTATCAGTCCACTAAGCCACCCAAACCCATAGCGTTTAATTTTTTGTTTCCATATTCTGCTATAGTACTGCTCCAACCGGGGATTGTCCTTGGGAATACTTTCAGTGCATACAGGGATAATCGCCGGTTGGTGCTCCATTACATTTGAAATTTCTAACGGGGCCTCAGCGAGTTGGTTTCGGCCCCTCGTACGCCTACCAAAGGACCGGGTCTCCAGGGACCCGAGAAAGTAAAAAAAAAAAAAAAAAAAAAATACTTATGATTCATAGCTTCATACATCAAAGCTTAAAACTTACAAATTGTGACATGGATCGCTTTCTGAGTAGATGAGTTGCCGACACGCGTGCTTACCACCATGTACCAGCACTGGTGATGAATGGCCGCCATTCTTGTCGCCTGCTCAAGGGTTTATCAAACCACATAGAAACAAAACAAATGTACTCAGAACATTTTTTAAAGGGAATAAATTGCAGGGACGGGTTTCCCAAGATCGCACTTTATTCTTGCGGAGACAGAAATATCGCCCTCATAAATATTCCGTTCGGTTCTAAAAATGTGACTTTATTAGTCTCAATAAAGTATGCAGACTGAATTTTATTTTAATAAAATATAACGTAGTTCCAACAAGTTTATGTCTCTATCAGTTTATAGCTTTTTAAAATGGAAACATTATATTTCTTTCTCATGAATTTCAGTACTTAGAAACTTGAGTACTTACGTACTTTTAAACTCGGTAAATAAAGATGTTTAATTCTCGAGTTTAAATTAAGTAAAGCTAAACATAAGTACGTTGGAAATATGAACACTTTTGAGTCTCAACTTTATCCCACAAATAACAAGGCAGGCAAACTTTCCCTTATAATAATGTACAGGGTAAATATCTAATGTGGGCACATTTCCCGGGGGAGCCGACAATCGCGGGCCATCGCGCAAATCCCGGAAAACGGGATCAACGAACGTCCCTTTTTGGGGCTCGCAAACTTACGCGTGTGACGTGCGTATGTGTGTGTCTGTATGTGTGTGTGTCCTCTTCGTCTCGAGGGACTCGCTAAATTCCAGCGATAGTGGCTCGTGTGTCACGTTGCGGTATTATAGATAAGTTCGTTGGGGAAATATTAACGAATACCGAAAGTAATTACTTCAAAGGAAAGTAATTAAATTGTTGTGCCAAGGCTTTTTGTTTGTTTGGGAGCTGATAGTACCTTTCTAGAATACAAAAATGTACCGGCATAAAAGTTGAAGTAAGGGAAATCAACATACAAAATGAGGAGCTTGGCCCAGCTGTCATTTGCCGATCTTTGACGGTCGTTAAGATTAGTCAGAAGTCAGAACAATGGATTGTATACGGATGTTTGTGTGTTCGAAATAAAGATATTTAATTTTAATTTAATTAATTTAACATAGGCAGTTACTTTATGTAAATCTGCGTCAGGTTAAATTTGAAGATGAACTTCATGATTGGCTAAAAACATACTATACTCGTATATATTTTGTACTTCCAATCCAGCAGCTAGGTATCTTTTTACACGCTTCCATGAATCGGAAAATGATTGCTCTTTACTTTTTACCAAAACTGTACCAAAGCTAAAAGGAGCTAACATTTTAAAAGCACTCGACATTTTTACGTTCGTTCCCGCAACTTACTAAAACAATGTACATAATAAATCAAATTTCCTGTCGCGACCGCCCCGAGGCTCCCCAACTTTACAAAAGAAATTATAACGTTAGTTTTACAGATATAACGTCGACATAAGACTAAAGTTTGTCAAGTCCCGCCTCTCTGACTTTTTCTTTTCCCGCAAATCATTTTCCTTGGAGTGACGCCGTACCGGGGCGCCATGCCGCGCGCTCGATACACACGCGAGCTCCGTGTAAGCCGCGCAAACCCGCGCGACCCCGCTAGTCGTGGAAACATTACAGAGTTATAGGCACACTTACATTTTATGAACGTCGATTCTCCCTTATTTAGAAAGCAAGAAATAAATTCCTTTTACACGGTAAACAACGCTGTTTTGTTCGCTGCCGCTTTAATATTAAATGGCAAATATCTGGGAACGCAAATACCGAGCTCGTAAATTGTTACATGCAAACAATCGCGGCATGACGTCAGTGGCTGTTGCAAATAAAAATACTGACTATCTAAATGTTATTGAATGTTCTCCTTGTATATTTTGAGAAAACATGCACTGTTATTGCTTTGTCGCTTTCGACATAAAAACAGGATATTATTCCTCCACCACATTATAATGGCAAGATTGATTTAACCATCCAAATTCCAAAAGCAGTTAGAACACAATAACTTAACACGAGAAAGCAGGCAGATAAAATAGTACAAATCGTAACTCATTCTTTAATGTAACCTAGGTATAACAGAAGGCTGACGGCCTTATTCAGATTGAATCATTAATCACTCGCTGTATCACTTCATCCGCTGAATCGATTGACATTAGAATTGCGCCTGAATAATACATCGATGCAGCACAGGCACAGGTGGCCGTGCCTCTAATTGGAAATCAATTGAAAAATCCAGCGTGTCGGCTTTAAACCCTTCGCCCGGGCAAACAGGTCGCGTGACAACCACGCCAACTCTTTCCAACATGCGACTCAGTTAACACTGCAACTGTGTAAAATACACGATTATTTTAATGAGCAAAGCATAATGTTTCAACTATTTATGTTGTGTACTTGTTCAACAGTGTCGCCCACTCCAACTTCGTAACTTCAAGTTTTATTACTTTCGAAGTATAACTGATTTTAATGGAATTTGTAACTAAGAAAACCTCTGGGGGATTAGCTTGGCATCCTCGAAGATTATACCCGCTTGTTGTTGTAGTTTATTAAACAGAAAATGGAGA
Source organism: Ceramica pisi (assembly GCA_963859965.1). Classification (NCBI taxonomy): domain Eukaryota; kingdom Metazoa; phylum Arthropoda; class Insecta; order Lepidoptera; family Noctuidae; genus Ceramica; species Ceramica pisi. The sequence continues at coordinate 827,472 of OY982542.1, forward strand.
GAAAATATGCAAGAAACTTGAATTTTAATAAAGTTTACCGGGTGTACCTGTTTGTAAATGCGCCGTACATAATTCACAGATTTGTGTTGTACCTTTCTCGTAAGCAATGTAGCCTAGATTCTGTCAGCTATGGCGGCGATGTACCGCATCTCATTATTTCGTACCACAAAAACATTTGTACCGTTATGAAAATTCTTAGTATGCGGGTTTTCGCGTCGACGAAAATTCTAGAGTTGAGCAGAATGCGGTCTAAAAATACTTCGGTGGGGGTTAGGTTGTTCGTATTTAAATGAGGTGGGTGATAAATTTTATTAGCTCGAAAATCGTTGTGCAGTGTTCATAAAGACGATGACAAACGACGAGAATGTCACGCTAATGGGCGGTGCTGGTCGTCCGACCGAGTCGTATCGTGTGGAGGTTGCGTGCTTGCGTCTCCACAGACTAGCTCCGTCAACCAATTTTTTCAGTCTCCCAAAAAGCACGCAATTCTAACGAGTTTTTCTTTCGCAATAAGGAAAATATATCGCTCATTTGTTTTTCGTGAATATTCCCTTTCAAGTTTTGTTTGAATGTTGTTTCGTTGGATTCCTTTTGGAAAAGTTTTAGTATTGTTCTTTTTACTCTCGATTGTACAATCGGATTTTTACGTCGCTCTTTTAAGATTAAACATTTGGCTTCATACACGTTTTTCTTAAACTAAAATTCATCAAGGACCATCTAGAATATAAAGCAGCATTCATTAATTGAAAGTGAAATAAAAACCATACCATATCCATACCTGCGTTACATGTGTGAATCTTGACATAAAAACACTGAATGATTGAAGTAAATTCAGGTTTATCCCCAGAATAAGCCGTCTTCTTTACATAATCTTTCAGCCTGAAACAATACTCACGAAAAGGTTTCAACTAAGCTAGGCTTACTTTAAATTAACAGGCTATATGTACCTACAGAGTATTACTATTACATTTGTAGAAATGTATTTTATCACTCAATCATTGCCCTTGAGACACATCGTTTGTATTGACTAGGTACTTATAGGATACTATAGGGAATTTAGCACAGAGATAGATTATAGTCTGGAATAGACAATAAGGTACTTTTAGAAGCAGAAACTAAACATAATAAGAAAGTGTCTCCGAAAAGCAAGTTCCCTATAGCAGACAGCGAACAGTGACAGCCGAAGAGTTCCGAAGAGGCCATCGCCTCGGGAGCCGCAGCCGACCTCGCCCGAACGTCACAAAGGACGCGAACTTTCCCTCCGTGCAGCTATTAACTTGCACAACTGTCTCCTACTTGATCGAGAGGGAATAGGGACTTCTGCGTTCGTTAGTTTATTGACTCTACTGAAAGGCCCATTCGAATCCCAAGTCACAAACAGCGCTATTTATATAAAAAACCTTGTTAACCATGTGCTTGGTTTCAATGATGATTAGCAGTCTAATTCAAAATTCACAGATTTGAATAATAAAGAATCTGCCAATATATTTTAACTACATTTGTGACAGTCTGAGAAGTTGGATTTGACAGCACTAGTAAAGGAATGTTGTAATCCTGGCTATCTTGCTATCAAATTGAACTTCTTAGATTGACAAAAAAATAATTATTATTCTATACAGTCAAATATTTATTTTCAGAATACATCTGTTAAAATCCGGTCTCTCGCCTGGTAAAGTCCGAATTTAATATTTGGGATTAAAAACGAGTCAACGCCTTTAAGCTAAAATACAGTCTGACAGAGACTGAACTTACAATTTTTATTTATTCGTTTAAACAACTTAAAAAGCCTTAATTTTCATACATTTTTGACAGTTTGCGATTGAGATGTGAATGTGAAAATTAGTAGAATTGGCATTCAGAAATCGGGAGTTAATCATTGTTCTGTTTCCGTCAATAGTTTGAAAATGACAGGACAGAATATTTTTTTAAATATGTTTAGGGCCTTAAGAGGATCTCTAGAAATAAAGAGCCTTAGAGAGACAGTAAAGATATTTAAATAAAATACAAACACTCGGTCAGTTTATTGCACATATTGGTATATGAAGTTAACTGTTTCACTGGAAGAGCTTAGGAGAGACGTAAATGTCCAGCAAGAAGGACAATTTATCACCCACAAAGGCTACAAAAGTTTATTCCGATGATCCTCTAAAGTGACTAAAATAACGTTATTGACGGGAAGTTTAGCCAAGTATCTCCATTATACTTCGTAATTTATTGTCTCGATTTTATGTTTATTATTTAAAAGGATAAAGACTGATACAAACTCTTATCATATTACATGTACCAAGCAAGACTCGAGATCAAAGCAGAAACTTTGTAGCTTTTAATGAATATTTTTACATATTGTTACGTCTTCAAAGGCTAAAATCTTATATATTCTGAAAGTATTTTTATATGCTTCAGTGACAAAGTAGATAAGTAATTCGCTTTGTATCGAATTTATTTAAGCGATTCTCAAATATGATCCATCAGGCGTTGTGTTACGTAACAACTAACGTGATAACAGTTGTCGAGCGCTTATTGTACACATGTATCGCTGGAGAACAGTCGCAGTCCATTCCGTTTTATTTTACGAGCGAGCACGTCCGAAAAGAAATGAAGCAATTATTACTACGCGCCCATCCATTCAGCCGGCACGACGTACAACGCTCGTCCGCCAACAATCAATCAATAGATCCACAAAAGAAACGCGGCTATGGACGTCGTTCAAAAGGAAAAATTGCAATGAAAATTGTAGTGAGTGGTAGGAGGGGCGGGCGCCGCACGTGGCTCGGAGACGATCGATACTACGTGCGACAACTGTTGCGCTAATCTCGCGTCTCTGTCGCACGCAGCGGAAAAGCTATGGGGAAGCAAGAAGGAGCGAAGGACTCCAGAACAAGCTCATAGCGCAAAACTCACGCACCACATCCCCCGTCTCACGTGCGCGGTGCGTCACGCCACGTGTGCGAGAGAGAGGGAGGATGCGGCATCGCATGCTCCTAAAACGTCACAAAGGAGGTCGCCCGATGAATAACAATGCGGACTGCGGAATGATGTCCTTACTGAGGAGCGGCCGGCGGCGGCGGCGGGCTGCGGCGGCGGGCCGCGCGCGGCGCCGTACGCCGTACGCCAAGAGTTCCCGATAATGCCGCCGTTTACTAATAACACTTAATTTTATCGGTTCCGCTACGGGCCGAAGAAAATACAGACTCTCAGTAAATTATACCTATAATTTACTGAACAATCCCCTGAAATGGAAGTAAGTTATAAGTTCCGGATATATTTATTTCCGAAAAGCAAACTTTTAAGTAGGTTATAAGAGTTAAATTAGGGTAATTCCAGGCTAATAGAAAGTGAAAGGAAAACGCAAAGTGAATTATCGACTTTGGAAGTCCGTTGAAAGACAGACTACTTTACTTTGTTTTACTTACCTAGATGAGGAACTTCCATGACATGACTACAATAGAGAAACAAGATTGCTAGTCACACTCTTTAGACATCCATAATGATTTATGGGGTTCCTACGTCCAATGCCTGACTCATGATAATTAAACTGAACTGAAAGTCGACTAAATCTCGGTACTAATAACATCAGCAGTCACATAATAAACAGGTAAAACACACGATTAAACCTTTCTACTAAATGTACAGACAACAAAATTGCCTTTAATTCTAACGTTACCGCAACATTCATGATTCTCTCTAGAAAATCGTCCAGTTGAAACAGTTCCACAGTATCGGAGCTTTTCAGTGGGACTTCGTTAACTACGGCCGCGTCCCCCGTGCGACGGTTAACGACTGTTTGACGGTCTCTTATCGAGCAATTACTGCCTGCTCCCGCGCCGCACTAACGAAAGGTTACCGTGTGGTGGAACCCGCCGGTAAAGATGGCCGGTACGACCGACTAATTATGAGGTTTTCTTGCTTTTAATTAAACTTCGTAATGTTGCTGTAGGGAATTGGATTATTTTGGTGTGTCTTTATTAAGTAGTTTTGTTTGGTAGTGTGGGAAAAATGTCTTAATTCGGTTTTCATTTGCCATTTACAGCGTAATTGTCTAAAATAAATTAACGGATTTGTTTCTTTTCTTTTACGTATTTTTTCATTACTACAGAGAAGGCTCTACTTCCAATTCTTAATTCTATTTTATATTTCCAACATCAAATTCAACACGAAACGTTTGAATAAAAATCTATTCCAGAATAAAATGGAGGAATCGCAAAACTCCGCCGGGGGAGAAGCAAGTGCTACCAATTCAATATACCAACATTACAGCGAAAAGAAATTCCTTTTTCAGCAGCAAATTAAAAACGTTAACAAAATGGCGGAGCCCTAACAAAGGGGTATTTGTGCATAAATTAAAAGCCATTGAAAGCAATTGTATAATGACAGGCGCTCGACCACGCACCCTGAATACTAAAAGGCATTGCCATCAACTTTGCATACACGCCGTGCTTTTTAATGGGAACGAACACTTAGCAGGGTGATTATTATCGTAGTAATTAACTTCTGCTTTGGACACAAGAAAAATGGTCTTTATTTTTTTTAAACCACAATAATCACGCTACACGAAGTTGTCTTTCTTTGTAAAAATATAAATAGGATGCAAATATCAGCCAATTTCACACATCCAAGAAACCTTATTAAGTGATCTTCCTGATGCTCACTCATCTTGTGCTACGATAGTGACGTCATCTAATGTACGATAACTTCCCACCATCACACCGCACACGGATATTTATGTGTGCTCATAAATAAACCACGCATTGCCGTCTGGTGGGCATTTCGAGTAAATCTTCGTTACCACCGCCTTTTGTTAAAACTTGCTCTGTCCAAACGCTGACGATGAAGTACCGCGCCTTTTGTTTTGCCCAATTTATAGAAAACTTCTGTAGATGCAGAGCTAGTGTTTATCTTGGCCGTAACAGTTTAGGGACTTTGTCTGGGTAAATTATTGACTCTAACTATAATATAGTTGAGAAACTCGTGGCTCCTAAAACAGCAATTTGGATTTGATATTATCAGAGGCCTTGTTTTTGTTGAAGCCTAAGCAAATTACAATAACGGTAGTGGGCGGATCCTAGCAACCTCTGGAATGCTGCTGCTATGCAGATGAAAATTAATCTAAATACAAGATACACCACAAAAGAATTCCTCATAAATTACAAAGGAGAATCAAAAATGTCACGAAGGCACACATAACAAAAGCACATGAGCCTGAACATGCTACACGGCATCGTTAAAACATTGTCGCGGAAGTTTCACTCAGAGCGGAGCGACACCATTTATTATTGAGCTCGCGCCGGCACACACTAACTGATTTACTGAATATTTAAATTAAAGCGTTCGCTTTGCCCGTTTTGCCCACGTTATAAGTTTCGGTGCAAAAGTTAAATTACTCAGCTAAATAAAGTGTCGCTCTGGCTCTCGGACTTATTTGTTCAAACCTCAGCTATCGCGTCGGGATAGAATGCAGCTGATTCAAATGCACGTGAAATAATTCCGGCTGAAAAAGCTAATTCAATTGTGTTCCGGATTTAACACGGAATTGTCCTTTGTGGTTTTAGAATTTGTGCTATTTGTATTTTGTTTGTACGTCTAAGTTGGTCTAGTGACGGCAAACGGGACTACTGAGCAAGTGAGCATGAGGTAGGTATCCATACCCAGTTCGGGCAAAATATTTAAGGGTTTTTTAGGAACCTGGAGTAGGTGTGTAGTGTGTAGTCCACCAGCTCTGTCTGAACCTTCGGGGAATACAGGTTTAGATAATGTTATTTTTTTGTCCCAGGTAAAGAGTTTTTTTGTAATTTTTTTAGTACAATTATGTATCAAGGCCTGCGGGTATTGGTACCTATTCCCGCCCACGACATTACTGTGAGTTCAGTACAGTTTATATCAATTTCAGGTAATCTTAGCCTATTACGAAAATTACTGAAATCAACTAGTTACTGGAATAACTAATGGCACTACATTTCGATCAAGGCTACGGCGCTTATTAATACACGAACTAGTTTTATTGTTTCACGTAAACCCGACTCAACCTTGTAGTAAAATTAATGTGAGTCTATAAGGAACAGGCTGTAGATCGTAGAAACGTGCCATCCACTGCAGCAATATATCCGCAATATATTCATGTATCTATCATAATATATTTACATCGCAAAACTTCGCAACGTTGCCATTTTCTCGAATACTCGGCGGCACGCAAGCCTGTAGTTACGCAAATATCCGCGGAGGCATTATCAAAATACCGCGGCATTCCTTTGAAGGACGAATTACTTGGCTAGCAGTTAATTTAATGAAACCCCTATCTGTTTCAAGGGAGCACAAGGAAGGGATTTAATGTGCACATAGCCGTGACCTGTATGTGCGAGTGTGCGAGTGTGTGATGCGGATCTGATTACAGATGTCATTGTACTCTTTATGAGACTGAGCTGTGTGAAGTTAGCGAGATGTCTCGCGTCTCGAGTGAAGTTAGCGAGAGTTATGGAGATGCGAGAATTATCTAACTTTTAGCTGGGTTTGACTAGAGTGACATGACATGTGTCTGAGTAAATTAAAATGTTCGTTTATTTTGCTTAATGCTTTTATGAAAAACAGTCTGTGACTATATAATTTTATGAATGATTCATTTCAACATGTAATCATTATTTAAGAGTGACCATAGAGTTTCTTACACGTTTCTTATTTGACGTTGTCCATGGAGGGGAACGTGCTACTAGCTTCATGTTTTGAACTGACCGACCTCGACAATTCAAAAGTGCCTTTACATGGGTTAACTTAATTAAATAAAAGCTTGGACTTCGAGTTTGACCAGCAGATATTTCTCTTCTTTTAAAAAAAACATGCGTCAAAAATCTAGTTTACCAATAGTATAGAATAACATGAAGTATGAAAGTCCCCTTTCAACTACGTCGTAAAGACACCGACAATATCAAATTGTTACAACTTATGGGCACGGTTAATGACGCGATAGTATCAACCACACTACCAGCGTATCTCTACCGATATTAACGCCCCATAACCACATCTCACATGTAACCCTCTCCTGCCACCCATCTATTTCCCATTGCTCATATCGTTTATCATGTAACAAGAGTGTTACTCGACACAGACGACATCATTCATGGCTCGCAACCGATCTCGAATTAATTACATCGATTGTGGTGCTGCTCAGGTGTCCCTGGCTAGAGATTCGTAATACTGGGGACAAGGTCGGGGGGAACAGTAAATCTATACTAATATTATCTATATCTATACTAATATTATAAAGAGGTAACATTTGTTTGTAAGTTTGTATGTTTGTAAGTTTGTATGTAGGGGGTAATCTCAGGAACTACTGGTCCGATTTGAAAAATTATTTCAGTATTAGATAGCCCATTTATCCGGGAAGGTTATACGCTATATATCATCACGCTAAGACTAAAAGGAGCCGAGTATTAATGGAAAATGTGACGCAGACGAAGTTGCGTGGGTCAGCTAGTGGGATATCAATTGAGGGCCGCATACTGCTTCTGGTTTTTACTAGTGTCAGGAACAACACTTTAGATAAAGTTTGTTTCGTTTATGCCTGAACTTGGCGTGAATTGATGTCGACTTTTGAGATTTGTACGAGTCATGTGTCGCACCTACATGGCTGTTCAGTTTTTCTGTATTGTAAAGTAGCAGTACACAATCACCATTCACATACGGCTGTAGTTGTGAGTGATCATTCACTCTAAATTCATATACCTAGCATAGTTCATTCCTTCAATAATTCTGTTCTTCTTTAGCTATCACTTCAGTTAGTTAATACTGAAATTGAGCAGAACTAAAACAGAATAGGTACCTGTTCTGCGATTTCGGCGGTCTACCCAGTCCTAAAGCTCTCACCGGAGCGCCTATACCGATCTGCGCCGAGTTTCGGTCCCTCGTGCCGCTTGTTCAGGCTATACAGACTGAGACGTAATGCACCGGATCAACTCAGGATGGATGAAATGGCGACAGGTCACTGGGACAACTTGCGACCCAAGGATGCCTCTCAAGTTGAAAGGGACAATCTACAAGTCCGTGATTAGACCTGTCGTAATGATCAAAATGTTGGGCTGCGATAAAGACAGATGAAAATAGATTGCATGTGGCGGAGATGAGATGGATGTGTGGAGTAACGAGAATGGATAAATTGAGAAATTACTACATTGGAGGTAGTTTAAAAGTGGCGCCAGTGACTGAAAAGTTAAAAGGGAATCACTTGTCTTGGTATGGTCATGTGAAGAGGAGGGAGGAAATATATTCAACTAAAAGAGTTATGAACATAAATGTGGATTGATGGAGAGGGAGAGGAAGGCCAAAGAAAAGATGAATGGATTGTGTGAGAAGCGATATGAATTAAAAGGGAGTTAGTTAAAGTTTGACGGCTGATAGGGCAGAGTGGAAGAAAAAAACGTGTTACGCCGACCCCAAGTAATATGGGATAAGGGCAGGAAGATGATGACGATTCAGAAAGTAGAATTAAAATTAGTCATCATTTTATCGCACCAAAGTCGTTACAAGCCTTCTCATACGCAACAAGAGCGCTTGTGGCTTGTTCTCAGAACAAAAAGTGGAGTGCACACGACCCGGTGCCAACAACATATACATGCAGACAAAAGCTGGCAATTAAGAAAAAAACTGTTTGGCAAATGTGCGCACAGACGCTGCCAGCGGCGCCCGCCAACCGGCCTATTATGCCAAGAGCCATGCTGATTCTGGCTTTATCGTGGGGCCAAGTTACTGCTTGATATTCCGCTTATGTTAAAGATGTAGATTATGTGAGCAGTCAGTACTTATAAGCACAATTTGCATAAGTATTAGGCCCAGTTTCCAAGAAAATTATCAGAAAACTAGTTGACCCACGCAAAGATCGGCTCCTTTTAGTCTTAGCGTGATGTTATGTAGCCTATAGCCTTCCTCGATAAATGGGCTATCTAATACTGAAAGAATGTTTTAATTAATTTTTCAAATCGGACCAGTATAGTTCCTGAGATTACCCCCTACATACAAACTTTAAAAACTTACAAGCAAATGTTACCTCTTTATAATATTAGTATAGATAAATTGTAAAAAAATCAATAGCGTAAGTATTATGTAGTTGTGAATACTTGAATGAGTTCTCATCAACCAGTCACATCACTTGTCTAACGTTTGATTTATGATGGGTCGATGTTATTTTTCAATGGGTATTAGGACATCAACTTGCTGAAATTTACTGCTATGCATCAAGTCCTGAGGTCGATTCCTGAATCGGACAACGGGTTATTGGAATTTTACATCTGAAATATCGGAGTAGCAACTTGGAATCTGTATTTCTGAATGGTTGATGTCTGGTTTGTTTTCATTTGCTTACAAGGAACTTAACTTGCAATTTGTGGGTGTACAAGGAGACAGCTCATAATAATTATATAAAATGTTGTGATTGTATGTATGTTATAATTAAAAAGTGTTTTGTAACATTGTTTTATAACACTCGTTGGTGATTCTTAAATAAATAAATAAGTGTTATTATTGTGTAATTTGCTGAAGATTTTTCCAACAGAATATATTTGAAAATGTTAGAAAAGTAATATATTTTCTAGAGCTGAGAGTGAAACGTTACTTGGCAGCACGTTGCTTGATGTGGTGACATGTTCGTCTATTTTTCTTTAATTTAGTTAATGGACAGGTGACACACTGACCGTATTGGTAATGTCTTTTGAAAGGTCACACGTATTTATGTAAAGAGAGCATCATCTAAGAAATACATCCTGCACATCTTCTACATCGTTCTAACATGTATGTATGTATGTATAATTTCTACACGATGTAAACAAAACCTTTGTAACAATTTATTATATTTAACAGTTTCCGTGGAGTTTCTTGCACGTTCTTTGCCATAGACTAGATCTACGCTTTGGAACGTGCAAATAGCTTCATCTTATTGGACCGACCGATCTTGACAATTCAAAAATGCTTGTAAATGGTTTAATTGAAATAAATGCTTGAACTTTGAACTTTGTACTGTTGATATTTACCTCTAAATGACTAGCCTAGATCAAAGAATTAAAATCATATTAATCTGAAATCTGCAAGCAGTTTGTTGTAGGCTTTCCAAGTAACCAGAAAGTTGGGCCTTTCTTTTTTTTTACTTGAAATGGGTTTGCTCTTGACTTTTGTCTAGGTCAGAGATGACAGAGACAAAGTCTACGATAGAGCGAGCTTACCCAGAAGTAGCCTGTTTACTTTAAGAGCGTGTATACCGTCCACTAGCGCCGCCAATCGTTTTTTATTATTTGTGGTAAATATAAGACACGTAGATAAAAAACCGCTCTGTAGTGTACTGAAGAAATGTATCTATTATTTTTTTTACAGCTATTTTTAATACATAACTCATGGCTAAATAGCCAAAACGGCAATTATTGCTAAAAGTGGCCACTTTTAGCAAAAGTATCGATTTTGGCAATTATTTATGTTCTAAAGTATAAAACATAACTCTCAAAACATAATAAATACATTTCTTCAGTACACTACAAAGCGGTTTTTTATCTACGTGTCTTATATTTACCACAAATAATAAAAAACAATTGGCGGCGCTAGTGGACGGAATACACGCTCTTAAGACCAAAGAATAAGAACTGCCAGTCATTGTGACAATCCTGCCACTGTTTTGGGCACTTTACCTATTAACAGCGCTGTGGAGCATTTTTTCTCGATGTTCTATGAGTTCTTCATCGCCCTTTTTATCCCGCTTGTACATTTATGCATATTGGCTTGCATATGAATAGTAAGTTATAATCTGAAACAACTCATACTATTATATACCTATTACAAAACAATATTAACCAAACATTTGCCATTAAAAGCCTCCAAAAATAGAGCAAAACATAAAGCTTTCAACGTTAACTAACTAAATTACCTAAAATGGAAATTTAGCTGCCTTCATGAAAACAAAGAGCAAAATATGGTAAGAGCATGAAATGATGTTCCTACTATGCCTACACCTAAGTATAGTAGTAATTTGCATGTGTGAGTCATTTGAGGACAAGAAGCCTATAAAATGTTCTGTGACAAGTACCATTACAGTTTGACCGCTCACAGCGGCGCTGGTAGCTAAAACAAAACATGATCTCTTGTCAATTCTAGTACACTTCTTCTTAGTTCCGAATTTTCCCGTCTGTCATTATAAGCTGGACAGTGAGGTACTCCGGGCTAAGTTTAGAGTTATGTCTTTCTTTAGACAAGGTGATGTTTCAAACTAGAGTATGCACACACATAATATAAGAGCTATATACATACAGCCTTATTTATAAAAACTTAAAGTATGCATATCGTTTTTTGTCGGTTTTTTTTTTATGAATGAGCCTGCTTGTTTTCACTGAGATTAGGTTATCTACAATGAATACAGACCTGACCTAAGCATAATAGCGACTTATTTTATAAGGCTTCATTTGGGCAACCTATTAATTAGTTAAACTTCCTACCGGTGTCTATATTTCCGAACGCATTCAACCCTAATCTCTTCACTTCGTTAGAAAGAGCAGGCTTCTTCTGGTTTAGTGAAGCAAGTAAGCCATGCACTCTGTCTTCGCCACATTTAGTTTCAGACCGCCGTTTTCTAACGACTCTTTCCACGCATTTGCGCGTCGCACCAGTCTCCCTCTGTCCACAGCCGCTAGTGCGATAACTTCAGCATACATGAGCAGCCACGGTTGTTGCTCATGTGCGTTTTTAATGCTGTTTGATACTACTAATATCGCACTGAACAGGAAGGGGCTGAGGAAAGAGCCTTGGTGGACCTCGATTGTAATAGGGACGGGTTATGTGTCACCAACAGCGGTCCTGACCAAAGACTCGGAGTCATCTTACATGTCACGGATGATGTGAACATAGATTTCGGGGACCCCTTTGGACCGCAGTGCCCTACAGATCATCTCTCGACGAACACAGTCGAAGGCCTTCTCCATATCCAAAAAAAGGAAGTGGAGAGGCGTATTCTTACTCCTGTATTTTTCCTTGACGATCCTTAGGACAAAAATAGGATCCATAGTCCCTAGTCCTGGGCGAAATCCATATTGACACACCGAGACAGTACACTCCTGTCGGATCCTGTCCGGGTAAGCTCACCCCATCGTCGACTTTGTCTCCATCACCTCTGACCTAGACTATAGTCAAAACTTCAAAAGCATCCCATCTCAAGCAAAATAAAAATCTTTCATTAGGTAATTAGCGGTAAAAAGTACTTTGTTTTTCAACTCAAAATATCGATAAGTCAATATTGAATATGTAATCAAGTTAATTATGATTCAGCCTGGCTAGCTAACTAATAACTTCATGAATAAAGTCGCTCATCATTTATAATGAGAAACACGACAAAAAACCGACTTCAAAGTTTGTTTCGGTGTTTCTTCTCAGAGTAGACAGCTAGAAAACAAAACCGGAAAAATGTGAATCGGACTCTCACATGAAGGGTTCCGTACCTTAAATCGAAAAACTCACGTTTCTAGTATGGGAACCCCCATAATTTTTAATTTTGATACACAATACACACGACAATAGAAATACACACTCACACAGAATTTCAACTGTCTACCTATAACGGTTCTGGAGATACAGCCCGCTAACAGACAGACGGACCAACGAACGGAAGGACTTAGTAATACGGTAATTTAAGTACTTAAAAAGTAAGTTGAATAAGTAACACACATATTGGTAAAAACAATTATTTAATATTGTAAAAGAGATCGATTGCCGACAAATTGTTTGGCAGAAGTTATTAACCTAATTATGTGTTATTATTATTTTATTCATATAAGACAACTTTTGGTCCACAGTAGTTGTTAGTAACACTTTAAAAAAAATATCTAGACTCGCCCCCGTCATGACCAAGGGAGAGGAAACAGTGTTACGACAAAAACATACAAATATTAACATGTATTGTACCTAAGGACAGCTTTTTTTTAATATTTAGCACGCACCCGTGACAATGTTTTACAGGAAATGGTCCACTGGTAGCACAGTCCTTAGGAGGTACAAAGCCCTACATATCATACACATGTTTCCCTCAGCCACAGCCTACAATATCCTCGCCCTTCTTCCCAGTATCACAAGCGAACAATTTTATTCTCACGCTAACCTTGTCATTGTGTGTAACAGAGCCACTATTAGCCTCGCAACACTGGCGTACTGGCGTACTGGCGTAGTGGCGGAGCGGCGAAGTGGCGTATCGACAGAACTCGGCCCCTTTCCTGTAAGCTATCAGGGCGGAAAGCGCCGGTAAAATACTAAAGATACAATGTATAGATAGGATATTTTTTGTATGTTCGGAAGGTCCGTTTGGCGATTTCTTTACAGGTTTCTTGGTGTGAAGCGTTATCGTTTTTTTATCAGGATGTTAAAGATCTGCTGAAAGATTTCCGATGACTGTAAAAATAAAAAAAGGTGGGTATTTTCTTGGTCTCTCAGGTTTTGAAGGGTTTTGGTATTATATACAAGTATCAATTATTATATAGAAAACATGATAACGAAGTATGTGTTAAGAATAAACCAAATTAATGATAGTAAAAAAAAATACAATATGCTTTTCATGCCCATTGATGGTATACTCTGTGTAACAGGATTTCCTATCTAGTTAAATAATGTTTGTAAGACAAAATAAAAATGTAGGTTATGTTGGAAGTATTCATTGCCATTTAGCACTTATGGCAATACATTTGCGGTGCTAAAGAGGCAGCTCATCTGAAGCAGTAATGCGCGTAATTTTTAGGCACTAAGCAGTGGTGTAGCTAAGCTCAAGGGGGCCCAGTATCAAACATTTTTGGGGGCCCCGTTTTAAGGGGTATTGTTTTTTTAAACAAAATAGACTCTACTAGCTCAGAACTGTCTTGTCGGGGCATGTGACCGTGGGTGAGACTAAATGTATAGCTTTGTGCACAAGGAACCACAAGAGGAACGGCGATGCGCCACCGGTACATGGCTGACATCCCGCCCACACGCACAAAACGTTTTGGGAACACATTCATAGTGCGTACAGCAAAGGAGTAGAATTCCTTGCCGGAGTCTGTGTTTCCTTATAGCTACAACCTCTTTAAGTCAAGAGTAAATAGGTTACTTCTAGGCAAGCGTGCTCCATCTTAGACCGCATCATCGCTTACCATCAGGTGAGATAGTGGTCAAAGGCGTGCCAACTGCTGCAATACGTTTCATCATAATATAATTAGTCAGCATGCAGCAGACGTGCTGACGTAACGCTAGACCGGACGCAACTTTTGTCAATGTCATGTGGTGGCGCGGTGCGTTTTATGTCGTGTTGTAAATATATCTACTCTTTATCGTCTGGCCACTATCAACTGCTAAATGACGATAAACTAACTAAAGTTATGCTCTGGCTAGACATTTAAATCTGAAGGCCATTTCACGTGCTTAAAAACTGTTAAAATGTAAATCGCAATATGAGTGCAAATAATTCTACAAATGTTCTAGCAACGTTCGCATTCACATCAATCTGTCAAAAAGTCACAATTTCCACCCATTTTTGACAGATTTCGTCAATCAGTGACACACAATTGTCAAAATGTAGGAAAATTAGAGGCATTTTTGACAGTTTGTGACTGCGATGCGCATGTGAATGCTTCTTAAAATATAAACAAGAGCAGCCCTCAGATTTACCTTCTACAATTGATCAAGTAAAGTTACTTCTAACTACCACAAAGTAGAACAAGAAGAGTTGGCTTAGAAAATCATAAGTAGATACTGGTACTTAATTGAGCAAAACACAAAGATGAAAAGAATGGAACGAAGATATTTTTAATTTCCGGATAGGAGCTAAGCTAATAAATTAATCGCTAAGAAAATCTCTGAGAAAATTCTTCATAGGTACCTATATATACACTGTAAACGACCACAGCCCGCTGGCAGACAAACGTACGGACGGACAGCGGAGGTTTAGTAATAGGTTTAGTAACAGGCTCCTTTGGGTACGGAACCCTAAACGTTATCTCGTCTGTGCAACTTTATTAAGGTCTAGTGTCAATATTGAGACATTATAATTATTAACTAAAAAATAAATCCATGGTGTTCTATTTAAATCTGTCAAACCGCGTCTTTTATTCCTTTGGTAAAAAATCTTTCAAGAAAACAACTTATCTGTAACTTATGGGATGCTAAAAAAAACTAAGCGTAACTCAATTTCATACAGTCTTTCTCCAATACCCAGAAAATAAAAAATGCATGACAAAGAAGAAAATCGTCGCCAAATCGAATTAGAGAGAAACAAGTGCCGTGACGTGAACCAATACGTTCGGTAACCGAGCACTCGAACCACTGAGCATAGGGCGCTAACTGATCGAGTTATCCCAAACTTCAGCCGGGATCACGTTTCTTAAGCCAACAACCGAATTCTTTGGAGTCAAGTGAATTATGATGATTCCTAACTAACCGATTTTTTGCGACAAAATGAATACATCAGAAACATGAGGAGGCTAATTTTCGTACTTAAAAAGCTGTTTGGAATGTCGCAATATAATATCAAAATGTAAGAAAATCAGGGGTGTTTTCAACAATTTGCGACCGCGATATGAATTGTAATGCTCATTAAAAATTTGAGAATATAAACAGAATGAATCTAATGTCGATGATGTATATCCTAATACAAACAATTCTTCCGTTACTGTCTGACTGACTGACTGATTGAGTGATTGACGGACCTATACACAGCTTCTAGATAGCTGAAATTTGGCATGTAGGTTCCTTGGGGAATGTAGGATTTCCTGCTGAAGTCCTACGGAAACAGGCCAAAAGCGCATTTGTATCTACAAAGTCGCGTGATAAAGCAAGTCTATTGATATAAATAAAAATCAATTGCTGCATGTAGTGTATAAAAGATCTTTACTCGAGACCGGCTCAAACAATTTTTCTGTTTTTTTTTTTGGATATTGTTTGTATGAAACAGGTATTTGTAAAATCCACCGGAAATTAAATTGCACCCCTGTGAAGCCGGGGTGGCACGCTAGTTATAAATAAATATGTAAAAGTGCTTATTTGTAATTGGTAACTTCCGGAGTTACTGATCTCATTACGATTTACGAAGATTCTTTCACTGCTTGACAGCAACTCTGTTTCTTATTGCTATTGGTTTTTCATTCCGGAAACTACATAGTTACTGGGTGAAAGGCCGACAGAGCAGGAACGGAAGAAGCTACTAGTTAATAATGCTGAACAAGTGAACATGAGTCACAAGAACGTAGATGGAGTATTTACTGTAATGCGCGCTTACAGTTGCCGGGCGGGGGTGTGCGCATGCGCGCTGCGGGCCTCATCGGGGGTGCGCTGCGAGCGAGGGGCAGGGGGGTAGAGGAAGGAAGGCGATAATAAAATAAGGAGCACCGTCGCCGCCGCACTCCACCCCCCTTCACCCGCGCCTCTCTACCCCTCCGTCTCTTACCCCCGCTAGTACCCGCTCTCCGCCACACCCGAGCCGCTGAATCAGATACTACACGACTTACTAATCATGGATCTTGTAATTTTATGCATTTAGGGACCGATAGTATGAAGGGCGGCCTCAAACTCACTTTTACCGACGATGATTTTAAGAGCTCCACTGTTTAATCGTTACATTATCTCCAAGGCTTTACAAAGACGGGGTGTTAGCAACCCACGCGGCGTGCTAAACGCGGCTTAGAACAAAAATGGCATGCCTATTCTGTGGAAACCTACTTAACATAGGCTCCGACCCGGAATAACAGGATTACAGGTCGTCGACCTAATTACCGAGTAGGCTCATCAGAATCACGGTCCGACCCAAAATGATTATTAAAAAATATATTTTAAATACGCGCTCGTTTGACCCCGTTTAGCCTTTGTGTCGATTCAATTTATTTAGCTGTAACGCGTCCGCTTCGAAAGGAAGCATTAATTACAAAATGTTGACTGCGATGGCGGCGGGGGCTCTGTCATGCGTTGTCGATTTACACCGGGAACTTTTGGATCGTAATTTCGTTCCATTATCAGCGAGTTTGCACAAGTTTTATTAGTCGTATGTGCTTTAATATGTTCATATCAATATATACAACTCTTCCGTTACTGAGTGACTGATAATAACCAACGCACACTGATCGCAGAAAGCTGTAGGGCACTAAGAGAAGATTTCCCGAAATTCCTACGGGAATGGGAAAAACAGGATATGCACGTACGAGGTCACTGCCAAAAGCTAGTTATATAATATTTGGTGTACCTTTAATTGGGAGGAGGTCATTAGTAATTAATTTAGGTAACACAATAGAGAATATGCATGAAAATAATCTATACCGTTTATCTAGAAATATACAAAAATATAATACTAACAGTGAAAATAGAACCAAAATTACTCGAAAAACAAACGAGATATAATTAAACAATAATATCTGTCCCTCTCGCGAAAACGCTGTTTTCTATGGCAGCTGTATAGGCATTAGAAGAGTATGCTCCCACTTTGACGTCAAAGTTCATATCGGACTTCTCTTTCTAATCTTTATCTTTGAATCTTTATAACTTCATCGCTGATGAAGATATTTAAAAAATAATTTCATGATTGTTTACTAGAGCTAATAAATATTTCATTTTGCCATTTTTAAATAGATAATTACAACATAATTCACCCAGTATCTTGGAGGAAACTGTACGGAACCAAGGTGTAAGGAAAACAGGCTCAGTATTAAATATTTACCCAAGTAAAGTGGCAAGTCATAAAATATTCTACATATGATCTTGCTATAAGTAGGTACGACGACTGTACGACTACGTAGGTATATAAGACATTACAACAAACAGATAAATTTTACGTACGTACGTGACGTTAATTTAAAAATAAAATAACACACAAAATGGTTTCTTTCGCAAAGTCAAATTCATGAAGGCAACATCAGACCTGAAGGTCTGCCAGTCCTCTCTTTGAATATTAAAACAGACTTTATAATAAAATAGGTCCAGCTTAGATATTCATTTGATTTAGAAATAAGTGCTACATATGCTTTCAATATTTTATTTGAACTTTTAAGGTAGGTACTGACTGGTGTTACAAGCCGTAATGTACTATTCGCAGCGAGCATGTTACGATACGCCGTATCCTAACATCCGAGTAACAAACCAAACAAGGAATTAAAGAACTTACTTTACCTGTCACTGCGATTATGTCGATATCCGTAATTTATTTTCACTACCTTTTATTTAGTCTTTATGTATCTATTATTTAGCGTATTATGTATGTATCTGTGTATCTATTATGTTATATTATAATTACTTTTATTTGTTTTTCTTTTGTCACACCATAACAGCCCCAATTTCATGTCCCGTCAAATACTGTCCATCCCAGGTTGCCTGGAAGAGATCGCTAAATGCGATAAGGCCGCCCATTGTATGTATTTTAGTTTCCTTTTGTATTTGAGAGGAGTGTCATTAGATAATTTACAGTCACTCAACGCAATGCTACGCAGTCTGAGGACGACATAACTCTTCTAAAACTAAGGGAGCGAAGAACAACAAAAAAAAAAACCAAAAAAAAAACAGCCTACACGTCGTTGTTTTTCACAAGAAATAACTCAATGAAAAGTTGGTGAAGTAAACAAAATTATAGATGCATCAGCGAACCCGCCAGGCGCGGCTTAACAAGGGAACACGCTAAACTAATTTTATGTAGGGGACCTCACCCCTAGTCTACCCCTAAACTGCCTCCAGGAATAGAGTGAAAAGAAATGCCTCCTGCCCACTGTAGCTTCTATACCAACGAGGAAACAACATTCTAAGATTACGGATGAAAAGGTGATGCAAAAGGTTGTGAAGGTTTTGAAAGTGGTCTTAATATTGCTGTAAAATTGAATAAGAAGTCTTTTGATCCATTTCCAAAGAGATTTCAGTAGATCTCGCTTAGGGAAAAGAGTTTCTTAAGTCTTGCTGATTTTTTCGGAACAGTCACCGCAGCCCTGGAACGTAAAGGGCGTTAGGAGGAACACGGATGGGTTTTAGTCAGTAAAGGTGGTTTTACACCAGCGAGGCGAGGCGTGGATTGGATGAGCGAGAATTTATATAATGGCAAAATTTCTATCCACGCCCATCTTTAGTGTAAAAGGGTTAGATACGCGAGAAAGTGCGAGGCGAGAATTGAAATAATTGCCTACACCTCGCCGGTGTAAAACCACCTTAAGAGTCTGGCACTCTCATCTTCTGCACCCAGCATGCCCAGAGCGGAAGGAGTCATAAAAAGCTGTATTAGAGTGATGCATACGACAAATAGAGGTTAAATAAAGGAGATAAGTTTTTCCTTTCAGCATGTAGTGGGGCTGTGGGGCCAAAAATTAACATTTAAATAAAAACCAATGTCCACAAAGTTACATTGTGCTTACAGTTAAGGAGTGACAATTCTCTGCCGGAGTTTATGTTTACTGATGGCTTCAACCTGATGATCTTTAAGTTCCCAAGAACGTATAGAGTAAATACTACAAGGCTAGCGTGCTCCATCGTCACATCACCGTTTTCATTGGGTAATTTTGAGTTAGTTTTACGAAATGGTGATAGAATCAGTAGGTACCTATTTTACAAAATTATCAAACAAAATAACCCTTACCAATAGCAACCGATACCTCTTAAATATTCAGAGGCGCCGAACCTCACAATTTCCCAACATTTCAAATATGACGTGACAATCGCCCCGGGACCGCGCTACACAATACAATATCGTTTACAAGAATATCAGAAACAGCTTCTGGAATATAATAGCTTCTCCCGAGTCCGCAGAATGTTAGAGCCATCGAATTGAATAACATTTTATGTTACTTCTTGAACGTGTGGTGAAGACCGCTTCTGTGCTAATGGTGTGTGCTTTTGCTGCGAAACGGATGTAGAAATATATGCTATTCTAACAAGCAAATACGTACATACATAAACGTACTTCTTCTCATAGGGGGTAGGCTGAACCACAAACAGCACCTACTACGATTCACTAAAACGCTAGCTACAAACACAAGTTGGCAAAATGAGTTCCATACAAAATCCAATATGAGTGCTGTGCCCGTGTTCAGGACACAAGCCCCGACGTTGAAGAGGGGCAAGTGCCCACCCGCCTGTATTTTGGGGGATTTAATTAATGCCACCAATGCTGCAACTTAAATAGCCACCTACTGAGCCCAAACAATCTAAGAAGTTAGCCATGGACTCGAAAAGCAGAAGCAAAATTTATAAATGCAACTTATCCAGAAAAGCCTGTCAGGTAACGGACAATGCTTTATTTAAACCATCTTTAGAATTACCTCCTTCCAAGGCCAAAAGCCTTTGTGCTCTTAAAAGCGCACCCTTGTCATAAAATATTAGGGTGGAAAGTTTTTACAAAAGCGTGAAACATTTTCCTTAAATCATTATCACAAAATATTTTAAGGTTTAATATCTAAAATACAACCCTTTACAACCCGACGCTTTTAACTCGAACCATTAACATCGTTTACCGTCGAAGGCCATACTTTGCTCCCAGATCCCCAAAACCTTGTCGTATTTTCCATCCACTGCTGTTTGTAACCGTTAACAAAACCGATCTTCTTTCAAAACCGGCAATGGTTGATGTATTGAGTCTAAATTCTCCAATATCTAAGTACTGCAGATACCGTAGTTAGGGGAGCTAAGCAAATAGCGAGATGGCTAAATCTGTGCATTTAATGCTTTTACTTGACTGCGGCTTCGAGCAGAATTCAAAGTAGGCACTCCGCGGTGGAAGTAAGGGGTAAAAATGAAATATTGCGGCGTAAATGGATGTTTGAGTTCGCGTACGAAACGCTTGGAAGCTTCTGGAGAATGCTATGGAAAATTCTGGTTTATTTTCTTTTTGTACATTTATAAAGTTGTGGTTAGAGCTCGCAAAAACAAGCTGTCTTCTTTATTAACCTGCTTTAGTAATACCTACCATGTAGGTACTCCTCGTTATATTATAAATGCGAAAGAAACTTTCTCTGTCAGTCTGCAACACATCTTAGCGGCTCTACGGATTTGGAGGACCTTTTCACACGGGTAGACCATGTCCTGTGGTTAATTGTGTATGTAATGTTTTTCAGTGACTTGCTTAAAATAATGACTTCCAAATTGCGTAACGCACGAATGTGATTTGAAACACATTCGATAAAATGGCACTGAAACACACACATTGAAAATTTTACAGTGTGCTTATTTAGCTGTACAGCAAAGCTGATTAGATAATAATGTCGTCACTTTCTCAAAAAATAATTATTATTTTGCTCTGGCGGCTAGACAACGCCGCACGCCGCACGCCGCACAGGACGCGCAGGGCTCTAGAAAACGCTATTACTGCATGAAAGTGAAAGCAAACCTTGCTCTTGAAACAGGAACATTTTCCGAGAACTGGTTGTGCCAGGAAATTGTTACGTTACAAACGGTAGTTATGTACAAAGGGATATTAGTACGCTACGCTAGTGAAGCTCAATTCCCTTGCTTGCTCTATTGTAGCGACTGTAACTTTTGACAAAATGTTGTTGTGGAATTACGAATACATAGTTAAAGTAAGCAAACAGGTTAGCAAAAGCACGACATCCTAAAGAAACATGGAATTATGGACAAAAATAGCCACACATTTGCAGTGATAACAAATACGAATTGGATTTCTCTGATCTTCTCTGGAACTAGTCTCTTTGTTATAATGTTCTTTGAAACTATACTCTGTAGCCTGTTATCTGTAAAGAACTGCAACTTTTCCCATTTTTTATGTCCAGAAGTTTTCAAGAAATAGGGATTTTCATTTACATATTTTCTTAAACTAAAAATTTTGTTCTAAAGAAATCATCAGTGTTTAAAACAAAATTCTAGGCGCATGCTATGGTGTCGCAGTATTTTGTATAGCGTCTGCATTTATCGTCGTTTTATTGGGCACCAAGCTCCAGTGTCTCGAGCAGACAGATGGGAACAGGAGAAACACGTGACTGTGTCAGGGAAGCCTAGACGCGCTCCACAATCGATGCGTCACTATAACTTGGTAAAGTACAAAACGTGAAACAACAAAGGAATTCGTGAAACGGACTTGTTTCACCAATTCCGGATAAAATCCGATTTCCTCATGAAGCAGATACATTTTCAACCTCCGACCAAAAAGAGGGATGATATAATATTATCGTGTGTATCGGTATTTATGTGTGGTCTGTCTGTGGCATCGTAGCTCGTATACGAATCACCCGGTTTTGATTTTGTTTTTAACCGACTTCAAAAAGGAGGAATTTCTCAATTTGGTTGTATTTTTTTTTTGTATGTTTGTTACCTCATAACTCCGTCATTTATGAACCGATTTCAATAATTCTTGTTTAATCTGAAAGGATATACGGGGAGTATATCCTTTCAGATTAAACATTGCATAGAAAAAGATTGATTGCATAGAATTGTATTACAATCGTTTTGGAAGTTGGATCGATTTTTTTTTAAATCCAAGTAAGCGAAATTGCGTATTTTGTTGTCCTGCGATTTTCCAGTAGTGTTGTTAGGTATGGGATACCGACTTCCAAATAATAAAAAATACACTAAACGTAAAAAGTAACTTTGATTCCGGAAGTCGGTGTTTTTGGTAGTTTTTTCGTATTTTGACAATCTTGTTCTGTTTGACTTCCTCCAGTTACTTTAATACTTGAAAGCTTTTGGGGCCGAGTCACCCGCGTCCGTAGGAGAATACCCTTCAGCGAATCCCTACACGTGGTCCCCGGGTGGTGCTAAACAGGTGACACTAACCGCCTCCGTGGTCTAGTGGTTATAACCACCTGATTCAGACCCAGAGGTCCCGGGTTCGATTCCCAGCGGGGGCAAATTTTTTGGTCGGTTTGGTTGGTGGTAGGACTTGTTCTAAGTCCGCCTGGCGAGCTACCACCATCATGTCTAAGTCTGTCGCCATAACAACTATGTTAACAGCATTGTTGTGTTCCGGCAGTTAGAGGTATGATAGCCAGTTCCTCTGTGTAAGAGGATTCCGGGTGAAACTCGCTTCCATTTTCGGCCTAATCTTCACTTTCCATCAGGTGAGATTTGGGCCAAGAGTTTCCCCGTTTGTATAAAAAAAAAAAAAAAAACCCGTAGTCAAAACGCTTGCAGAACATGATGCCTCATGTGTGCCTTTGTCATATCTAAAATCACTTTTCTATACAGATAATACCAAAGTCTAAAAATATATTCCAAAATCGCACTAACGAACACAACACGAATCACGTCCATATTTTAAACATAATTCACTTTAATCAAAAACGCACCGCGAGCGAGCTCATTCCGGCAATCTAGTCAAATGTTATATGAAAATAATTAATTAATATTCACCGCGCCCGCCGGCTGCAATTACAGCGGGATTAGCATACGTAGCGTATCAGTTAACGTGCACTGTTGGACGTGGACACTCTTCATTAAGTATTTTGCTCATTTAGGGGAGTATTTTCTGTGGTGGATGCGTCATTAGGGTTCCGTAGCGAAATGGCAAAAACAATTTTTCATCAAACCCATACGGGTGGGGTATCTATAGATAGGTCTTCGAAAATCATATCGAGGTTTCTAAAATCAATTTTTTCTAAACTGAATAGTTTGCGCGAGAGACACTTCCAAAATGGTAAAATGTGTGTCCCAGTAGGTACTTAACTTCTAAAATAAGAGATTGATAAAACTAAAAAAAATATATGATGTACATTTCCATGTAAACTTTCACCGAAAATTGGTTTGAACGAGATCTAGAAAGTAGTTTTTTTTTAATACGTCATAAATCGTAAACCGCAACTTTTGCTTATTTTAACTTACAGGTTTGTATGGAACCCTCGGTGCGCGAGTCCGACTCGCACTTGGCCGGTTTTTTTTTTTTAGTATGGTGGTGCTGCCCCATGCATGTCTGGGCAAGCCCTTTTTTCCATTAAGTATATAGGGGTAACAATACTTATAATCGAACCAAGCGAAGGAAGGTGAAGGAATTTTCCGTTACTGGTGGACAGGCAACGCAAAGCTGAAACTACGGGTTGTGAAAGCTGAAATTCAGCATGTAGCTCTCGAGAGGCTTTTTCGAAATTCCTACGGAAACGGGAAAAAGAGCGTACGTAGCAGTTCCCGGGCAGTAGCTAGTCTGAAATATAAGCCGTTGTCCCAATACTAGGCAAATATCGCGTAACAGCGCAATTTTTAACCAACTTCCCAAAAAGGAAGAGGTTCGCAATGCGGTTGTATTTTTTTTTTTCTTATGTTTTTTTATCTCATAATTCCGTCAATTATGAACCGATTTGAAAAATTATTGTTTAATCTGAAAGAATATACTTGCAGATTGGTCCCATTTAAATATTATCAAAATCGGTTTCGAAGTTTGGATTTTAAATCGAAATAGCTGGATTTTTTTTTTTTTTTTATGCATAACGGGGAAACTCTTGGCCCAGATCTCACCTGATGGAAAGTGATGATTAGGCCGAAGATGGAAGCGAGTTTCACCCGGAATCCTCCGGAATTCGTGTACTTGAATGATAGTTTTTTGTCATCCAAGTAATCGAAGTTGCGTATTTTGCTTTTCTGCGATTTTGCAGTGGTGTTGTTAGGTGTGGGGTACCAACCACTAAAAAGTGAAAAATAAAAAACTTTTTACCAAAAATACAACCGACTTTAAAAAAAAACACTACAATTTTTATTTGATTCGTTCATTTGTACGGCAAACCCAACGCCTTTAGAGCCGCCTTCCGATTCCGCCGAACAAATTACTATTAGTAATGTGTGAAAGCGAGCGAGAATACGATGATTTCCACTCGTTAGCGTTCGTTTGCTCGCTCGCTTAGTCTGTACCCTGCATTGGACTGGTTCTTGAACTATCGGGATTACGATTGCTATAAACTGCTAACTGCTATTGTGCTACAACGGGGGCCGATGGTTTAATTACTATGCCCTCTTGAGACGCGGAGCTACGACGTTGTATACAGAATTGTCAACTGTCCTCTCTATGCACTGGAATTAGCAATCGTAGCTTCATCTGGAACATGCTGTTACTAACAAATTGGACGTCAAATTAACGTTATTGCATCGTACGATACTATGTATACCTAAATGATTGGAAGATGTTAGGAAACCGGAAAACAAAGTTATAGTCTCGATAAAACACATTTATTCTTGCTTAATCTTAAAGAATGAGAACTCATCTACAGGTCCTGAAATCACTGTTCGTGATTATGGTGTCCGGATTAATAAAGTAAGGTTTTTTTAAGTGCGTGAATTGGACGGTGTCCTGACTGTTCGGATTTTGTAAGGCGATATACCAGTAACTTTCACAGATAATGACATAATTAAAATTAAGAAGGCTAATTAATTAAATTCTGTCGTATAGCATCACAAATGCGGGGATAAACCGTATGATCTATACTTTATAGAAACATTTTGATCAAAGTTTTTATAAAAGCCTGAACTTACATCCAAAAATTATTGTCATTAGAAAACTAAACCCATCAAGACCATTTTACTCAAAAGTTCAGCTAAACTTGCTAGTCTGTTCAGTTTTTCGTTTTTAGATTTTAGGGTTTAACAACCCTATTCGTGCTTGAGCACCGGATCTAGAACACGGTTCTTAAAGTTAGCTACCCCCACTCGTCCTTCACATCTCTTCAGAAGTAATGGGACAAACTTTTCTTACCCACCACGCTCTGCAACTTATTAAAAGTACCTAAGCAGTAATAAAGTATGCCATACTAGCCTGGAAAATATGCCATAAAATACGGCCTAATCTCAGCATAATGCTCGCTGTCTTATTTATAGTTTTTAATTATGTACGGCGGTAGACAAGGGCAGGCAAGTGCATCTATTTAGTGCAGCGCGGCAGTAACTGGTGCTGCGGATAAAGTACCGCTTGAAACGCGAACCGCTAATTAGAATATAATTAAAACAAAGAAGGAAATTTAAATATTAATTATAACTGCATAAAATTACTGCGACAAAGGTATATCGAGTGGTTGGCGAAATAAAACTGATATCATTGTTACCTATAATTTTATTTTTAAACGCGACTTCACCCGTTTGACAAATTATATACTAAACTTTCTCGAGAACCACTCTATCCACTGGCGAACAGCATGAAAATCGGTGCACTAGTTTTCGAGTTTATCGCAAACAGACAGACAGACAGACGCGGCGGAGGACTTTATTTTATAATGTGTGGTGATGCAAAAGTTCATGTCGTAATGGCTTAAAAAATTTGGATGAAACTTGGCAAACGGGTATACCGAGTCTTTGAATAGGCCATAAGTAACTTAGTCCCGTGAGTATGTCCCCTTGACATATTTTGGACTATCACTCGGGTGAAGCCGCTGGTAGAAGTAAGGGTGTTCCTATTACTATTTATCGAATAGGTGTTTTTCAATAGTCAGAAAACGTTTATTGGAAGAATAAATACGTCACATTGACATATTTTCCATACAAAATCTGTCAGACGGCCATTTTTATTCCTCGGATTAAAGATATTGGACTATTGAAAAATCAGCCCTAAATCTAGGGTCCTTTGATTTTCGAAACGTAATATTAGGTAACTTTAGTCAAGTACCGTTCTGTTCATTGTGTTAGTCCTTAGAGCTAATTGTGAACAGAAACTAAAGATGCCAGCTTAGATACGCACTGTTATTACAAAGGCAACGTTTTAACTGGGATGTATTTCGAGATAACTTATGTAAGATATCTTGTATTGTATTCTAGTAAATATGTTTAGTTACATTATTCAGGAACAGTCATTTCAAGGGTTCCGATAGCCGTCGGCCAGTTTTAGGGTTCTGTACCACAAAAGGAAAAAAACGGAACCCTTATAAGATGGCTTTGTTGTCCGTCCGTCTGTCTGTCAAGACCCTTTATCTCGGGAACGTCTGGAAGTATCGAGTTGAAATTAAAATCATTTACCCAGATAACAGTCCCTTGAAGCTGTGATAAAATCAAAGTTGCAAGTTAACGTAAAAACGTAATTATCGACACTCTCAAGGGAATCATAATTAATAGGTTATTTTCTGTTGGCCTAGAACTATGAAATTTGGCAAGAAATATCGCCTTATACTACTATACTAATATGTATATATAGATAGATTATAAAGGAGGATGGCGAATTTGGACCAACATTATTTATAAATTAACTAAGTGTCATTCACTTGCAAGTTCGTATTTACTATAATTAAGAGTCTGTTAAAGGATTATATAAAAAATATTGAGTCACTGGGTGGTGGGAATTATAAGTAAGAAAAGATTTTTATTTACATAAAAATAAGTCATCATGCAGTTACTAAACGCACCATGTTTCATATAACATTCCAACTTACTCTTTCATTACCTACATGATTTACGTTCTTACACTTGTTTATGCTTGTCAATTATTTTTTTAAACAAAACTTGTAAAATATGAGAAAATCATACAAAAGTTAATATTAAAAATGCATTTACATTTTTTTTACAAAAATGTACAATATTATAATCATTACGATTATTTGTGATAACGTAGAGTGGAACGTTACGCTGTCAATTGGAGTAGGCTGTCAGTGTCAAAACAATTAGTGTTTGTTTTCAGCGGCTAACTTGGGATATCTATTATTTTCTATGCGATTTTGTGATTCTTGACAACTTGGCTTTACCTTTGGACTGACTATTCTACAAACCGACTAAGACAACAGCTTTTACCTTTGGATTGCGATTTGCAAGTGGTTTGGACTTAGTTACTCGTTAAAATGTGTTGTGTGAATATTGTCAATTGTGCATTGCCCGATTACTAATTATAACATCTCCCAGCCTCTACGATTTACTACCCATTTGCTTTTTTGTTAGTTTTATATAGTTCTACAACTAGTTAGAAGTTTCCATACTGTACGATACTTCTAACAGTGGGTCCCATTGTACATGCAACTTCGCCATCCTTCTTTGTAGATTTCAGACTTATCCCTTATAAAGTCTGAATTCTAAAAATTTGTAATCTATCCATATATAGGTACACCACACCGTGTTGCGGACGATAATCATAAACTTCGACCGGATGTTCATGGAAATAAGCATTTTTCATTATGGAGACATTAATCAATTATTACTATTTATTTTTTGTTAATTTTCACACCATTCAAATACCTTGCTTGCTTCTTTATCCGAATCGGCAACGACAAACAAATGTAATTCAAATAGCATTTGACAGATTTTTCATTTTAATTGCACTAAGCGGCAACATAGACCCTTTCATACTGCATATCTCAATTAAATGAAATTACAGATATCTTACTTGTTTACTATAGTTTATGGATAACTAGCGGATGCCCGCGGCTTCGCCCGTTTGACAAATTATGGACCAAAACGGGCCAAAACCTTCCTCGAGGATCATCTCTATCCAGTGGGGAAAACAGCATGAAAATCAGTGCAGTAATGTATGAGTTTATCGCGAACAAACAGACAGATAGACGCGGCAGAGGACTTTGTTTTATAATATGAAGTGACGTGAAGAACACGGTGTATAAAAACAGAAACTGACTGACTGATCGATCAACGCACAGCTAAACCTACTGGTCGTAGAAAGTTCGTAGAAAGTTGGGCATGCAGCTTCCATACACTCCGTAGAGGTGCATCAAGAGAATATTTCCCAAAATTCCTGAGGGAACGGGAAAAAACGGGATATGCGCGCACGAAGTCGCGAGCTAAAGCCAGTTAAATCATAAAAAAACATAGTCTTTATTTAAAGTAATTTGTACGGAACCCTCGGTAGGAGAGTCCGGCTCGCACTTGTACGGTTTTTTCTAATGCCATTGTCTCGCGTTTGACCACAGTCTCACCTGATAATAGGCCCCACCCTTGACTTGTAAGACCCCAAAATGGTTGCTATCAGGGAACACAGACTTCAGTCTGGCTTTAACCACTCGAGACTTGTTCAAAACTAACCGCGACAGTCGAGAACAAAAAACAACCCTCATTATACGTAACAAGATAACTACATAAACAAACTTTAACATGTTAGGTCGAAGTTAATCAGTAGTTTTAAGAATTCATTAGCAATAAAATGGGATTGGCCGTTATAGTGGGCTTACTGGCGCGGCTAATGGAGCGTATTCCTGAGGGGACAGTAACTGGCGCGCACACACTGGATCGAGTGAACGCATTAATGTTGGACGAGCGTCGAGCACCTTCAATGGACGTGCCCCTTTTTTTCGGAAATATGTTTCGAGTTATGTAAATTGAATCCCACCAAAAACATTTTATGTTAATTGATTATTATCAAGACACAGAAACTCATATTGCTTTCGCCTCAAACCCTTATATCATGGTAAAAACTAACTTTACTGACTTCCTAGTAAAAAAAACGACATAAAAAAAATAACTTTAATTTTGGAAGTCGCTGCTTTTTTGTTGTTTTTTGAAACCGACTTCCAAAATTAGAGTTTTTTATTTTTTACATTTTAGTGCTGCGACGGTATATATCTGCATATTATGTCTTCACAGCGTACCGGCGTGATGTTATTTTATGAACTGTTATAAACAATACACAGATGCAATTTCAGCAATTCCCGGAGGTTTGCTATCATTTATTGAAGAGTTCCGTTGCCTACTTCCGAAATTCTTCATCAGATCTTCACCAAATTGAAATGGTACTAGTCCGGAAAAACAAATAAATATTATCTTATCTTATCTTATCTTATCTTAAAATATTCTTCCAAACAAAAAAAGAATCATCCAAATTGGTTGACAATTGGAAAGTACCTATCATCAAAATCGCTGAACTAACATTTTGACTGGAATCCCATTTTCCACAATTAGCGGAGAAATCGGTGGACATACATTAAAAGAAAACATACATATAGCCGAACATAGAACCTCCTCCTTTTTGAAGAAGTCCAATAAAAAAGTATGGCTTATCAATCAATCAATCAATTTATTTAATCAGACAATTACAAAGTCCATTTGTTAGTAACAAAATCTTACGAACTAAGTTAGTAGGTCCACATTACAAAAAAGGGTGTCATGAACTCTGACTGTCATGAGTCTCAGTCGAGTTCAGCCCAGACTGTATCGCTATCCGATCAGAACCCGAACGAAAGCCTTCATGACTGCCGAGTCATATCTCTCAGCAATAGCAATAGCTTATGTTCGTGGCAGGAGCTTTGGTTTTACTTTTTTGTGTGTCTTGTGTCAAATACACATTTTTCTTACTTTTTTCATTCTTTCTTTCCATGGATGGCTTCTAATTGAATTAACGTGAAAAAGCAGAAAGAAAAATAGAAGAAATGAGGAGAGGCCTTTGCCTTTTTTTTTTGGATGGAACTCTTCAAATGACTGAGCAGAGCGGAAGGGGTGACTCTTACTGACTTAAACTTAAAACCCACCCGAGTTCCTCTAAATACCCTTTGCGTTCCAGGACCGAGGTGAATCTTTCGAGCAAATACCTGTACCCTGGCAGGCACCGGCCCTGGTGGCCCCCGACTACTATGCTGACCGCAGGCACGCCGCTGCAGTGACCGGAAAAAGCCGGCAAGAGCAAGCTGAGAAAGAAAAAAATATTTTTTTGTAAAATTACAAGGACTAACTACTTCTGAACTGAATCATATCAATAGTATGAAACGGAAAGTTTCAGGACAACACACGTAATCGATTAACATACCACATTCCGTTATCTAAAGCTTATGGGATCTAGATAATCTGTCATAAATACATTCAACCGGGGAATTGATTTTCTTTGAGCGTGTACTATCATTATCGAGATAGCTCCCATATTATAAACTACAGAGTCAAAATTATTCAACTGGCAAGTCCTTTATATAAATTCGACATCGAAATTGCTTTAAACTTAAATGAAATTTTCACGTGAACATCTACTATTACTATCAATGTGACAGTTAACAAATTGTTAAGTAAATCTCAATTCTAAGAGAAGTTTCAATTGAATGGGAGGTTTTTGTCAAAAGCTGTTAAGCAGACAAGTCGATACTCAATTTACTCAAAACAGTTATAGACTATTCAGTAAAAATCTCACCATGTAATCTTATTTGAAGTAAAAATGAATTGGCTTCCAATCCCTAGCTTTAGGTGGGACGCCAGTTTACTTCAAGCTCACCTATTATCACGATGAGATTTTTACAGAATTAACCAGCAGTTAAATTCATTTCACTCAGTTCTGAGAACGACTGACGTAAGAGTTCTGAGGAGCGAATATTTAGCGTAATTGCCGCAAACACGTCGAGTTAGTTTGATATTATGCTGTGTATGCTAATTTAATGCGACTGCGTTTCATCCGCGCTCCGTTCAGCTACCAAACTAAAGCATCCAGTTTGAATTTGAAACTTAACATACAACACAAACGCCAAATACATACGTCATCATGAGCGTTTATCCAGCTTTTCAGTAAATGAAACAAAAAGTTTTATTTACGACTTATTTAATACTAGCTGACCCGCGCAACTTCGTCTGCGTCACATTTTCCATGAATGCACTGCTCCTATTTTTCTTAGCGTAATGATATATAACCTATAACCTTCCTCGATAAACGGGCTATCTAACACTGAAATAATTTTTCAAATCGGACCAGTAGTTCCTGAAATTAGCGCGTTCAACCAAACAAACAAACAAACTCTTCTGCTTTATAATATTATATTAGTATAGATTTGTCACTTCATAAGGAAACAACCCCATCGTTTCGTTTGTAAGGGCGGCCTCACGCCAAAGTATTATATCTCTCATATTTTTCTTTCGCACCGCTCAAAATGAATTCCGTTTTAATAAGTCATTTATTATGGAAATAACCCGGGCTTTCCGTCGACCGAACTCCTCCGAAGTTACCCGAAGTACTCCACCACATTCTACCATTTCATACAATTTATATGAGCTGAGCCTTCGGAGGTTTTATAATGGATATAGGAAAGTGAAATTGGGAAGTGGCACAAGTGGTCGAAAGCCCGGGGGAGTCGGGAGGTAAGTATGTATGTCGTTCACTCGACCTGCTCCGAATTGAGACACGGGCGCAGCAGTCTTTGTGCCTCGAGTCTCGAGTATTGACTTTATTCCAGACGCGAGGCTGCCTTTCTAGCTTTAAACGAGGCACGAACAAAGGTATCAAATAAATTCGATCGTGTTGTCTTCATTGTTTTCTTTTTGTTCTTGTAAGTTGGGTATTGCTGGTTCTCAAGTTAACAAAGAACTATTCGTACTCTCGAAAAACCTGTCTCACAATAAAATTGTCTTTAACACCGAATTTTATTATCATTATTCTTTTGCCCTTATAAATGCATAGCATGCAATATGGGTAGCATACCCATCTGCGAAGTTTCAACCAAATCCAGTCAGTCGTTCAGACGCCAAAGTATACATACACATGTAAATCGAATTATCACATACATATAATAAACAGGAAACGATACAAATTGCCTTAAATTTTCTTATCCGGGTCCATAAAAAGATATTCAGTATGCATCCCGCTCTGCAGGCTCCTAAACTCCTGATTAAGGCTATAGTGTCCTCCCTCCCGCTCAGTATGGCGCTCACGGCCGCCATACTTTATGGCCGAATCAAGCGTTATTGGTGTATGCTAATACCGATAAATTGATCTATATGTCGACATTAGAAGAGCGACGCGCTGCGCATGTATCTGTGAGGAAGTTCTGTCAGTGCTTGTAGTAAGTAGGTATGTATTCGTTAATTTGACTTCCTGGTTGTAAAGTTTGGGGGCTTAGATATGAAACTACATTGAATAGTATCGAACTAGATTAAAGAATAGCCGCGGGTCTTACATTCCAAAAGTTATAAATAATTTTATTTTATATCGTCAATTTAACTTTCACTGTTAAAAGTAATTAGAGATAATCACCGGGCAAAGGCAGACAGCAGGCATACTTCAACACTTACTTCGTTTTTTATTTGTTAGGATTCCGTACCTGATAGGAAACAAACGTAACCGTATTACTAAGCCCCCGCAGTCAGTCTGTCTATCTGTCAACGGGCTGTACTTATGAACTGTAACAGGGAGGGAGACAGTTTATTGGCAACAACTTTTACAATGAGACTAACCACAATCACGAATAAAAAATCAGCTATAAAGTTATGTATTGTTTTCGCTATTAGTGTTGGTCCCAGAGTAAAACTTGTTCATAACGATGAGCACAAGACCTTTAAAGATATTGCGTTCATGATTGAAGAACTGTCCCACTAATGGAAACCCCACTTAACCTACAATGAAGCCACTACTACTTAACATAAGTACACAAATACATACATTTGTAGTAAGTTGGCGTCGGTCGCGGCGCCAACGGCGGCGGTGCCAAGTGGCTCGCTCGCCAGTTGCCGCCAGTCGCCGCCAGTCGCCGCCAGTTCCCGCCAGTTGCCAGACACATCACATATTCTATCGTAGGTAACGGGACTGGTGAGTGTCAATTCTTAAAGATGTATGAGGAGCTGGGTTAGAATTGAGCTTGTATCAGAAATAAGTGTGAACTTTGAAGTGGAATGAAGGATTTAAATAAACCTATCCACGATTACATTACTGATGATTCAGTCTATTTTAACGATAAGCGTTTGTTAAAATTCTCAATTAATTTAAAAAATAGTGAAATGCCGTCTAATTGTCATTATTTGAAATGTAGCCCACCGAAAACCCGCATTGGGTGGCTCGCCGTCCGATCAGAACCAGGCGCGTTGTGTTCCACGCGCGCCTCAAAGAGATGTCAGCATAGTAGTCGGGGCTCACTAGGGTCAGTGCCTGCCAAGGTTGCGGAATTTTTTCGAAAGAGTCACCGCGGCCGGGCGGCCCTGTAACACAAAGGGTAATAGGGGAAACACGAATAGGTTTTAGTCAATAAGAGTCTGACACTCCTTTCTGCGCCACCCAGAGCGGGTGGATGATTTCCCATACAAAAAAAAAGATCACCGGCAAGCACCTCGTAAAACCTTTTTGTGCTTCATAAAAGTGCATAAAAGTGTGAAATGTAAAAAAAGTACCTACTACGCATACAAATGTAAACTTTTTAATGGGAATAAATATAATGACCACCATAAAATGCTTTGATACCCTTAGTTTTGTAACCAAAAATATCTACTTAACACCAGAAAAATAGTCACGACTCCACTTTAAATTGTATTCGACCACCAAATTTAGTAAATGATCACCAAATCTTAGCGAGCAAATTAATATTCAGTTAGTATAATATTCAAATTCTATAGTAACGTGTCTGCGTCAGATCCCCTCTATGGCTGGTGAAACATGTGGGTTAGGTTAGGTTAGAACCATGACCATTAGCGCGCGGAGGCGAGCGAGCGAAGCGAGCGTGCCGCGGCAGCGGCCGCCGAACGCCAGATTGGTTTAATTTTGGTGATCATTTACTATTTTTGGGTTACTCATGATTTACTTGGAGTCATTTTACTTAAATAGGATAGCAAAGTGTTAAAACTTTGGTTATAATTTTACATTAAAATGCGAGAATTAATAATTCTCAACATATATTTATTCATATAATTCCTCAAGGAACTCCTTCTATTTTAATACCTTTTATAGTTTTATTTTGGTGATCATTTACTACTTTTGTCTGCTATTTGTTACTATATCTGGTGGTAAGTTAAACATAAGCCCTTTTTAATCACATTTATTAATGTACAAATACGCTTAGATTTCCTGAATATATTTCCATACGGATCATTTAGTAATGCTGCAGCCGCCTGTACAAGGTCAGCGCGCCGGATGTGACGCGTAATTTCCGTCCATCGGCTATTTGAGTAATTGCCTAAGTCGTAGCCCGTCGCTACGAGCTCTACGGCGTAGCGCGGTGGCTGCTACGAGCGGGATACGAATGCTGGAGCGGAGTATTTGTGAGTTATGTAATGTAACTTTGTAATGTAACAAACCGAAAACCTACATCAAATTAAAGAACAAATATCGGATATCAAGAACGAAATTAGGACCATCAAACTAACTACTGAAAATTTTTCTTAACAACTCGAACATACTAATACAGAAATAGTAAATATCAAAGCTAAAACAATTGCCACTGAAGACAAAATAAAAAATATAGAAACCGAAATATCCCTTATAAAAAATGAGCAACACACAAAATGTTCGGCAATAAAATCGCCCGTCGAGTGTCACGAAAACCTCATCCTAGAACTTAAAGATCGATGCGACCGCGAGAAAAATATTGTGATTGTGGGTATATCGGAAATAAACGATAAAAACTGGAAATCAAGACAACATCACGATAATCAAGAAGTTATGAAGTTAATTACAAAACTTTTTGAAGACTGCCCTAAGCCGATCAAATCTCAGAGACTAGGAAAATATGTGCAAAACAAGAATCGACCCTTAAAAATTCACTTCGAAAACTCCGAAACTGCTAAATACCTGTTGAAAAATAGAACTAAACTACCCGAAAACATAATTTTTTTTCCCGATCAAACACCAAAACAAAAACAATTCTTAGAATATCTGAAAGAAAAGCTAAAAAAGCGTACACAGGATGGTGAAATAAACCTCACTATTAAATATGTGAAAGGAACGCCTACAATAGTTGCTGCAAACCAAAAAAACTAGTAAGTAGGTACCCCATTACAAAATGCCAAACCGACGGATACTCCTAGAAAACTATGCCATAAATTAGTAAATAAATATGAGGACATTCCATTGCATCCGTCTTCATTAAGATTTTTTTATGCGAACTTACGCAGTATCCGCAAGCCTGGAAAGTTCGATGAAATAAAATGCATTCTAAAGATCATAAAAATGACTACTCACCTATTGATTTTCACTGAGACGTGGATTAACTCAGAGTCTGATGCGAAACTATACCAACTACCTGGCTATAATCATATCTATAACTATAGACAGAATTGTAAAGGAGGAGGAGTGTCCATCTATGTACACGAAAGTATTAAATATGAAATAACTGAAGAATTATGCGAAAACGGAAACCACTATTTATGGATTTATATAGATAAACTGTCATTAAATATTGGAGCAATTTATAAACCGGGGGATACAAATGTAAACAACTTTTTAGAAGTATATTCATCCCAACTGGAGCGACGAAAAAGATCAATAGTTTTTGGAGATTTCAATATAGATTTACTAAATAAAAACAGTAATGTATCAAAATACCAACATGGAGTCCAAGAAGCCGGCTATAGAATAATAAATAAAATCAAAAAGACATACAGCACACGTGACACGGCCACAACAAACACAATACTGGACCATGTATGTACTAACATAAACAACCATTCTCTCAGCGTCTCGATAATAGAATCAAGCCTTTCTGACCATAAGCAGATATATCTAGAAATAGGAAGTTTGTCTCCTCAACATAACAAAAAGACACATTATAAGACATTGGATTACGATAATTTGTACAACAACACACTAGAAGCAAAATACAGCAATGACGACCACGACTACGACCAACTAGAGACATTTATATCAGAACAGATAGACAAAAACAAAATAGATAAGATTAAAATTTTAAACCTCCCCCAACAAGACTGGATCAATCAGAACATTATAAACGCAATCAATTCACGAAATAGTTTATGGCAACAAACCAAATCAGACCCAGATAATGACGATTTACGGAAAAAGTTTCAGAAAGAACAACAGAAAGTGAAGATGCTAATAAACACACATAAGAAGACCTATTACTATAAGCTATTTCAAAGCTGCAGCAATCATCCAAAAAAAAATGTGGGAATTAATTAATAACTTAGGAATAAATAAAATTAAAGACAGCGCTGCTCCTCCCAAACTTATGTCAGACGTTGGACTTCTAACAGAAGGTAACTCAATATGTGACCTGTTCAACTCTTTTTTCTCATCTATAGGCGCAGACTTAGCAAAAAAAATACCAGACATTTATCACACAAATACAGGCAACACATTAATGTACGATCATACCTATACACATGACATAACACTAAACGAACTAACGCCGTGCACCACGGATGAAATAATTAGAATCATAGACGATCTCGATAGTAACACTAGCACTGGTCTGGATGGTATTAGTACTAAGGCAATAAAATGTTTAAATAATATAATCGTTGAGCAGCTGACTAACTGTATAAATGCCTGCTTACTACATGGTACCTTTCCCGACACCTTCAAAGTGGCCAGGGTCAGTCCTATTTACAAATCTGGAAAGAGAACTGACCCCAGCAATTACAGGCCAGTGTCGGTGCTACCTGTAATGTCCAAAATATTCGAACGCGTATTATATAGTCGCCTTAATAACTATCTGACACAAAAACAATTTCTAATAAGCGAACAGTATGGCTTTCGCCCGAAATCAAGTACTCTCTCGGCTGCAACGGATCTAGTTACCAAAATTAAAACCAATTTAGATCAAAGAAGCTATGCCTTAGGAATATTTATCGATTTAAAAAAAGCGTTCGATACCGTGAGTCATCAAAAACTGCTTCAGAAGCTAGATAACATGGGTATTACAGGTCCAGCATATAAAATGTTCAATTCGTATTTAGAGAACAGGCGTCAAGTTGTTAAAATGGGAAATACTCACACTAGCTCGGTCCAAACTATTTCATACGGCTGTCCCCAAGGATCAATTCTCAGTTCGTTACTTTTTCTTATATATATAAACAATATTAATAAAATAGGTTTAATAGGACACCTTACCCTATATGCAGACGACACATGTCTCTTTTACTTTAACAAATCAATTCATAACATTATAAAGGACGCTCAACATGACCTTGATTTATTAAACGAATGGTTAAAGTACAACCTTCTTACAATTAACACGTCGAAAACCTCATTCATGATTTTTACAACTAAAAACAAGCGTATACCGGACTTCACGCCTCTCAAAATAAATAACGAAATAATAAAACAATCAACCAACGAAAAATATCTTGGATTAAAGATAGATGAGAGAATAACTTGGAAGTTACACATTGACCATCTCAGAAGTAAATTAACATCGTTATTGGGAGCTTTACGTAAAGTAGCAAACTGTATTCCAAATAAAGTGCGCACTTAGATATATAACTCGTTAGTCAAATCGCATTTAGAATATTTAATTGAGATATGGGGTTCCGCGACAATAACTAATTTAAACTCACTTCAAAGAGTTCGAAATAAAATAGTTAAAACTTTGTTCCATTATAATTATGTTACTCCAACAAAGACTATATACGAAAAAACTAAATTATTAAATATTAGACAGTTATACATTTACTACACCTGCATCCTTATTAAAAACATAACTTCAAACTCAATACAAACTAACATACAACTAAAGAAAAAAACAATGTCACATAACCTGAGAAATAGATATAAAAACAAACTAGAAGTCATTAGCGTGCGCACTTATTACGGTAGAAAGACCATATTATTTGAAGGAGTTCATCTGTTCAATGAATTACCGGACGATATTAAGGAATGCGATAACATGAATACATTTAAATATAAGCTTAAGAAACATGTATGTGCAAAATTATAACTTCTAATACTCCGGAGGAAATTTGTATTGTATAATCATACTTATTACTTTGTATCTCATTTTAAGCGAACTGTATGTTCTTAAGAGAAATAAATTTCTTTAAACCGAACTTCGTAAGTGGGTAGGAGGAAAATCATACCGATTTACAGATTTATTCATAAAAATATGCTAACCAAATCCTTAGTTGAAATCTATAGAGAAAATTTTAATTTAGAATCTGCTGAACATTTTATTTTTCGTTTTTATTTTTGAATAAAAAAATATAACACACTTGTGTTATTTTTTTTTTGTTTATCATGCAGAATAGTCCTCCTACGCACTCAACAATAAACGTTCATTTTAGCTTTACCTAAGTTGGGTAAAAATACATCGCCTACAAAGCCTCACAGGTTTTGTGTCTAAACTTATTTAAAACACTTGTTGTAATCCTACTTCCTACTAAAATTATAAACATATTTCATTAGGGGATCCCTTCTTTTCGCATAATGTTCTTTGTCCTAATATACTTCGGCATAACGATTTTGGCACAATTTGTTTTGGCATAATGATACTTCGGCATAATTTTTTAGGCATACATTCTCATAATCATCTTAAAGACTAATTTGTTTTGGCATAAATTTGATTCGCATAACGTTAGTAGGCCTAATGACTATTAGCACATGCCATAACATCATTTGCCATCGACATTGTTACATCAGAAGAAACTGGATGCAATCGGGACTTTAGGGCACTCGGATAGGTTAGGTTAGAAGGTGTGAGCGGAAAGTGTGAGCGAGCGAAGCGAGCGAATAGACCCCGCCATCCCCTTCGTGGTTATTTTTTTATAAACCACACAGAAGTAGGAGCCCCGCGAAGCGGGGCTCCGTCGAACAAGCCGATAAAATAAATAAGCTTAAAAAAATATGCTTAAATAAATATGCTTTATGCTTAATAAATTTATGCTTTAGAATATTATGCTTAATCATTATTATGGTTAGAGAAATTATGCTTAAAAAAATTATGCGTAAGCTGTTATGCGTAATTATATTATGCGAAAATATAATTATGCCAAACAAAATTATGCTAAGTTATATTAGGTCTTAAAATTGTATGCAAATGGATAGGGAACCTTTAATTAGATGTTTTTTTTTAATTAATCACGCCTCAACGGATGAAATGTGGAACACCTGAAATTCTCTGAAAGAATTTTCGACACAGACGCGGGCGAAGCCGCTGGCAAAAGCTCGAGAGCTTATAACGGAAACAAGACAAAGTACTTAATACCTACCCAGTATGATACCTAGCTAGCAATGCTACCTACCCAGCCAGTTAGTTCAGGGCCACGTCTGAAGCATGATGGATGCTCGAGGCGTGTCCAGAGCGTCTAATTAGCACATTCAGCACTACTGTCTGCGACAGTCCACGTTCTATAGCCAAAGTTGGAAGTATGTACTTGTATCGATAGAAGTTAGTTCATCGAGACGAACATTTGGTAACATAGAACAAGAAACCTGATGGTTTGTCGGTTTCTTAAAAAAAACCCCAGTGTGTTATTATTAAAAATATAGCTTCCTTGCACCGATTGTGAAGAATTGTTTCGCAAGTTAGGCAGCTTAATCCCAGTACTATGGAATTTGTTATTATAACATTAATGCCCTATAATGAGAGATGTGCCACAGGAACGTGTTGGAAACCCCCCCACCCCCCAACCCTACGCACAAAGCGTTTTGGGAATATTTTTGTTGTACGGAGTGGAATTCCCTGCCAAAGTTTTTCTTTCCTGGTAGCTACAACCTGGAGGTCTTAAATTCAAGAGTGAAAAAATTACTTCCAGTTAAAAATGCTACGTGGTTGATCATATCATCAGTTTTCCTCAACTGGAATAGTGGTCAAAGGCCAACTTCAAAATAATAAGAAAGTAAAATGAAACTTCCTTTTCATTTATTCCGCTATAATAATATAACATTTTTAAAACAAGAAAGAAATTCTCCTACTTAATTTGATGAGCATGAACATCAACGAATTCTCGAGATGTAATTTTATCTAATTTATTTGCCCTCTTATTATAAACAAGTTCAAACCAGGACATTTTTAATAATATTAACGTACCTAAAGAATTGCCCCAAAGCAGCCAGCTGAGACCACTTTGTAATTAAGAAAACACTTTCTAGTAATAATTAACGATTCTTTAGCGAAAATTATTAAACACAAAAGAATAATTCCACAAAGTTACATCTTAAAAGAAAACCTTAGAAAAACTCACTTAAGAATTCAGAAAATTGTTCGAAAAATGTTACAAAGTAAAATATTGAAGATAAAGCGTTTCTTTTTTGAAGGAGCATTCTACTAACATTTCAAGTGTTGGAATGTTTGTTTGTCGATCACACAACGGCTGAACTAAGCAACAGAATTTGAACAAAGGCCTTTACTTTCAAATATCTCAGCACCATGTTGGTAACTTTTTTGTTTGTTTAAGTTGCTCTACCCATATTTAGATGTGCACCTCAGCTTTAAAAAAAAAAAGGCTCTGCCACCTTCTATAGAAAAAAGCAAAATGCCTTGCGCGTCCAATATAGCAATGTTTTCAGGATGATGTTGAAACTCCCTCGTTTCTGACTACAGAAACGAGGGCGCCATTGGAAAAACAGATGGCTTCTATGCCATCATCAGGAAAAAGGTGGCATCGCTTGTGAGGAGGTTTCGGGGGAGTAGCAATAACATCCTGAAAGTCATGGCTGAGGACCCGAAAGCTGAGGCATTTCATGATGAGTCATTGTCCGCATGAAGTGCCTCGTAAGTACATGACTCACTAATTATTGCCGTATTATTGCAATAA
The DNA here is from genome assembly GCA_963859965.1 of Ceramica pisi. Lineage (NCBI taxonomy): Eukaryota > Metazoa > Arthropoda > Insecta > Lepidoptera > Noctuidae > Ceramica > Ceramica pisi. Next base: position 868,689 of record OY982542.1, read on the forward strand.
TTGCCGTTTTGGCTATTTAGCCATGAGTTATGTATTAAAAATAGCTGTCAAAAAATAATCGATACATTTCTTCAGTACACTACAGAGCGGTTTTTTATCTACGTGTCTTAAATTTACCACAATTAATAAAAAACGATTGGCGGCGCTAGTGGACGGAATACACACTCTTAAGAGAAGATTTGCTTCCGAACGCTTACAACCCTAATCTTTTCAAAGTTAGAGTGAACAGGCTACTTCTGGGTAAGCTCGCTCCATCGTAGACTTTGTCTCTGTCATCTCTGACCAAGACTAGAGTCAAGAGCAAAGCCACCTCAAATAAAAATATAATCTTACGGGAACGGGGAAAAACGGAAGTCGCGGGCAAATGCTAGTTTTCTTATTAATCTTTTCATGAATCGTATCTTTGAAAGATACCTATTCCTGGAAAAAGATGGACATTAAAAATCTAACGAACTAAGTTACACCTTCGAAAATATGTTACTCTAACGTACTAGTTTTGCGAAAACGTACTTTCACTAAAGGTCAGCAGACAGTTGACCTTCGCAATACCATGTTCAATTTCTCTGAACATAACGGATCTCTAGAGAAAGCGCTGAATCGCTTATTTCAGCATGTTCGCTTTGGAACTTAGCTTGAGGTACTAACCTAAAGTATACGAAGACAAATCTGGTGCTGATTCACTTCTTTCAACATGTCGACTGGTATTCCATTTCAGCAGCCCCGTTGGTTCGACGATATACCTTTCTTCAAGGTAAATCGGTTCATATTCATTAATTTGCCATTCCACAATGTTTGTAACAATGTAATATGATGTGGTCTCGGTAAGCTCACTCCATTTTCGACTTTGTCTCTATTACCTCTGAGCTAGACTAGAGTGAAGAGCAAACTCAAATATAAAAATGTGGATTGAACTTATTGGTGCAGCTAGTCTATTCTGTAAATAACCATTTCGATATCGACTTCACCTGAGTGACTTAGCTTACAAAGTGAACTTTATTTCACACATCATAAGGTCTTATATTTATACGAATTTGAAACTCACCTCGGATTCCGCTGTCGAGACACGAAAATGTTGTTACAGAATAGCTCTGCTGGTGTCAGGAGTTTAAAACAAGATTTCGTATGCTGGTGATTGCGATGATCAATAGGTAACAATATTGCTCGACGACCAAACCGTTTTCCCACACTTTAAGATCGAATTTAAGTAATAAAAGTTTGAAAAAGTAGGTACAACTTATGAATATTGAACCACATTAATAGAATTATCTCCTAAGCCCAAGAAAAGTAGTCATAAAAGTAGGCTCTCTCGCACGTGTTACAATAATCGTTTGAAAACTTTCTACATCATTACTTTTATACGCCAAGTTTTCTTATGAAACGTTTTATAAGGTGCCGGGAACCCATCCGAATCAATTCGAAGATCCCGAGTTTAGCATGTTATTACTTTACGGTATATTTGCAACTTTTTAAGGCGCCAAAGTTCCATGAAAAAAGTTAATTTAATTTTGTGATGTTAATTTAATATAAATTAGATGGAATGAAGAAAGATAAATTTTATTTCGTGAAGTTTTTGGAAGTGATTTTTAAACAGTTTAAGAAATCGTTATGTTAATTCTGAAAAGAGCCAGAATCCATCAAGTTAACAGTCGTCAATAACTCTTTTAGCAACTAAACTCTTGCGTAGCATAATCCCTTAAATCTCAATTAGACTACCGTTAGGTATTTACATCCAAGTAGCACCTGGCCCCTAACTAGGAACCGTATAATTTTTCGGTATGAAAATTAGCATATAAGTAGCTTTCAATCAGTGAGAATTTAGTAATACGAAATAAATGAGTAGTTTTGGATATTAGAAACATGCAATTATTGCACTTTAAAGTATTTGTTAACATTTACTGAATAAACGTCATTTATCATTGGACAAAGGGTGTTGCCTGCTTTTTCAAGAACAACACACCTACCACGCAGCAAAACCAATAACAAACACTTGACCTTCCTACAGCCTAAAACAAGCCCTAATCACGGCTAGTTTCAATTCAATCAACCCAAACTTCAATCTCTCAAAGTAGCCTCAACAATGGACATACAACACGCCCAAATTACGCCTACCTTATAGTCCATTGCCGAGTTGTGTACAAAAAGCGTTAGAGGACTCCAATGAAAAAAGTAAGCGCGTAATCAATGTGATCTAAAACGTAAACTCAATTAGGTGATGACCACACGGGCGCAGTAATGGCTAGGGTTGCCAGGTGACGGGATAAAGTCGGATATATGTAGTCAGGATTTTAGGATGCGGAGGCGGTGTCTGGACTATCCGGCTTCTGTTGAGGTTTTGAATTTCACCAGTCACTTAGATTTTTCCTGAAAATTGCACTACCAAGAAGACTGATCGTCGCTATTAATTTTCATCATCTGCCTAGCCTTTTTCCAACTAAATTGGGTTCGGCTTCCAGTCAAACCGGATTCAGCTGAATACCAGTGCTTTACGTGGAGCGGCTGCCTACCAGACCTCCACAACCAACTGGGTATAGCACGGTACTCCTAGGCAAGACTGGGTGTCAGATTTTCTGGCTTCTGACTATTCGTAACGACTGCCAAAGATCTCCAAATGACAGCCGGGACCAACAGCTTAACGTGCTTTCCGAGCGGGTCGCCATTAATTTTATTTTTTCGTAATAGGTAAATTAAATGTAAGTAAAATTTGACAAAAACTTTTAATTTACTTACAAGAATACTACTGAATATTATTTTAAAGTCACACAATTTTGAATTCTGATAAGTTTTTCGTCCTACTATATTTTACCCAAAACTCCGGCTAAATTAGCTGCTCTGTTCGGATATCCAATTTTAAGACCTGGCAACCCTGAAACGGGCTGGTCACCCGGCCGCGCCTCACTAATTACTTGAAAAACTAATACTTTTATCGCTTACCATACGACATAGGTATGTCCGTACTTAGTTGACATGTTTTCGTCGACATTTGTTTACGGTGTTCACTAGCCGTGTTGACGGTTGTGGGTGGTATGTGTGTACTAGATAATGTATCTGTAGATTTATGTATGAGCGGCCGCGGCTGTACCCACATAGGTACAATCGGTAGATATTAATAACCGAGCAAGATAACCAACCTATGATTTAAATAATGTGTAAAAGTGTAGGTATCTCGAATTCTCGAATGTTTGAACTAGAGCATTCATGGATCGACAGAGACCCTTTTTAGGGACCACTCGGGTGTCTGTCGGTCTGTCTGTCAGTGTGTCTGTCTGTCTGTTTGTGTGTCCGTCTGTCACAGCCAGTTTTCTCCGGTTCTACTAGACTGATTGACTATGGGGATCACTTTTGGAGGACAAACTAAAAAAATTATAAAAAGTTTTTCAAAGTGTATCGTGTGACATACCAAATGAAAGCGCTTACTGTTACGGTTTTAATTATATTATTTTCATAATATTAAAAAAGCTTTGATTGTAGAGAAATTAGACCTAAAATTACCATTTTCCTCCTTATCTCCGAAACTGCTGAGCCAAAATTAAAAAAAAACGCAGATAATAGCTCTATACCTAAAGATTATAGGAAAACCTATTAAAATTCTGTAGTGTTAAAATAACATGTTTAAAAAAAAATTGGTTCGGAACCATCTCACGCGAGTCCGACTCGCACTTGATCAGTTTTATTTTTAAATGGGAAATCATCAAATGAGTCCTTTCGCTCTGGGCGTAGTGGGAAAGTGTAATGTGTCTGACTCGTATTGACTAAAGCTTCGATGACGTCCCGGTGACGTTGGCGGTAAATACAAACAATCCGCACATCACACCCTAAGGGAGTGTTTTCTTTGGGAGACTGAGGGCCAGTTTCACCGGTTACGGATAAAGTGTCAGTTAGCCTATTAGGAACTTATCTGGCAAATGAACTAAAACTTTTGGTTTCACAGGTGTCGGCTAGCGATATCTGGCAGATTTATTAAGTATTTGAGTATTATAAAGTACTAGCTTCTTCCCGCGACTTCGTCTGCGTAGACTTTAGAACTGCCGCGCAACTTTTTGCCTCATTGTCTCATCCTTGGAATTGCATCTTCATGATTCAGGTATCCAGACATTGTGAGTCTTTGCGGTGCCGCTGAAAGTAAGATTTCAGCCTCGAAAATACTCCGACATGTTTTTGTTCTCCTGGTATTATTGATCCATGCCACTCATAATTCCTGCACGGAAAAAACTACATGTTTTTGGTCCCCTGGTACTTTTGAATCGCTTGCAATGAAAGCCACCTTCTTTCCAGTAAAAAATCCTACCCTAAATATTTTGACTTGTTTCTGTTCCGTGGCTGGTACTCGAGAATCTATGGCAATCACAAATTCAGCCCCGAAAATACTTCGACATGTTTCTGCTCTCCTGGTACTTGTGAATTTTTAGCGCTCATATTTCCAGCCTCGAAAGTACTTCGACATGTTTTTTCTCCTGGAATATTTATTGATCCAAGCCACTCATAACTCCCGCATGGAAAAACGACGACATGTTTTTGGTCGAACTAAAGCCCCAGAAAAACTTTGACATGTTTCTGATCCCCTAGTTATTTTGATTCTTTAGCGCTCATAATTCCGGCCCCGAAAATACCTGGATATGTTTCTGCTCTCCGGATACTTGTGAAGTTTCCGGCCCTGAAAAAACTTCGGCATGTTTCTGGTCTCTTGGTACTTGTGAATCTATAGCGCTCGTAGTTCCGGCCCCGGAATGCCTCAACATGTTTCTGCTCCCCTGGTACTTGTGAATCTATAGCGTTCTCAATTTCCAGCCCTGAAAAACATCGGCATGTTCCTGGCTTCCTGGTGCTTGTAAATTAATAGCGCTCATAATTCCAACACCAAAGAACTTCGACATGTTCCTGCTCTCCTGGGTATTTGTGAATCTGTAGCGCTCGTAATTATAGCCACGGAAGACCTCGACATGTTTCTGCTCTCCTGGCACTTCTGAATCTGTAACGCTCGTTATTCCGGCCCCGGAATGGTTCGACATTTTCCTGGTCTCCTGGTACTTGTGAATCAATAGCGCTCATAATTCCAGCCCCAAAGAACTTTGACATGTTCCTGCTATCCTGGTATTTGTGAATCTGTAGCGCTCGTAAATATGGCCGCGGTGTACCTCGACATGTTTCTGCTCTCCTGGTACTTAAAAATCTATAGCGTTCACAATTTCCAGCCCCGAAAATACTTCGACATGTTTCTGTTCTCCTGGTACTTGTGAACCTTTAGAGTTCACTATTTTAGCCCGAAAATAAACTTCGACATGTACCTATCTGTTCTCTTGGAATTTTTTAAACTTAACCGTTCACAATTCCGGCACCCAATATAAATTGACATGTTCCTGCTCTCCTAGTACTAATGAAAATATAGCGTTCATAATTCCAGCGTGGAAAATGCTTCGAATCCGTCGAATACCTCAACATGTTTCTGCTCTCCTGGTACTTGTGAATCTGTAGCGCTCGGGATTCCAGTCCCGAAAATACTTCGACACGTTTCTGCTCCGCTAATAAAAAAAAATCTTGCCCAAAAATAATTTGACATGTTGCTGGTCTCCTGGTTCTTGTGAATCTTTTAGGACTCGTAACAAAATTCTAGCCGGGAAAAAAAATTGACATGTTTCTGTTCTCCTGGTACTTTTGAATCTGAAGTACTAAGGCAGCAGCAACTTTGGACCTCCACTTCTTCCTCTGTCTCCATGAAGTCTTGTATGTTACCGGGATAAAAAGTAGCCTATGTGTTATTTCAGGATGTGACCTACATATGTGCCAAATGTCATCTAAATCCCTTCAGCTGTTTTTGCGTGATTGACGGACAAACATCCAAACATACAAACATGAACGCTTGCAATGAAAGCCAATCTATTTTCCAGCAAGAAAACTTCGTTCCAAAAAAACCCTGACCAAAAATACTTTGACATATGTCTGCGCTCCTGGTACTCGAGAATCTTTGGCGCTCACAAATTCAGCAAAAATATTTCGACATGTTTATGTTCTCCTGGTACTTGTGAATCTGAAGTACTAAGGCAGCAGAAACGTCTGAATTCCACTTCCTCCTCCGCCGCCATTAAGCTATGCCTTTTATCGGGATAAAAAGTAGCCTATGTGTTATTCCAGGATGTGAACTATATGTGTGCCAAATTTCATTCAAATCCCATCAGCCATTTTTGCGTGATTGACGAACAAACATACAAACATACAAACATACAAACATACAAACTTTCACATCCTACTAATTTATAATATTAGTAGGATTATAGTATTATAAGTGTCGGTTAGTTATCCATCAGATAAGTAACCGACACTTTATCCGTAACCGGTGAAACTGGCCCTGAATATATTTATTTTTACCTACTCCTCCGCTATATATTTCTGATTAATTTCGTTGCAGAATCCAAGACAGTCGAATCGTGTCTCCGGGACTCGTCGGCTTCATTAAGCCCGACGAGTCCCGGAGCTCGGCGTTTTCTGGTGGTCGCCACTGTTGATTCTGGCTTTCAGGAGTTGCAGTGGTTGGGAATGTATGGCGGGCTTGACGATGGCGGTGTACAAACGGCCTAAAGCCCATTCATTCTTTCAAACGCCCCCTTTGCGTTCGTCGCAGTGACTCTTTCAAACAATCCGCTAAGACAGAGATACCGTTAAATATATGTTAGGATTAGATTAGAAGTGGAATTCCCTACCGGAATTTGTGTTTCCTGATAGCAATAACCTGGGAGTCTTTATGTCAAGAGTGAATAGGTTACTTCTAGGAAAGCGTGTTCTATCTTAGACCGCATCATCGCTTACCATCAGGTGAGATGGTGGTCAAACGCGTGCCAATCAAAAGTAAAAATTAGGGTATTATGTAGCTGTATGAAAGTTGAGTCGTTCTTGTTATTAACAGTTGATTAGGTAGTTATTTTTCAATGAATACGTGAGAATCACTTACCCATTGCAATGTCTATGTAATTATAAAAGGTTCTGAGATAATAATGTTATGGAAATTAACAAAATCTAATCACTAAAATGATAAAGACTACATCAGATAAGAATCTTAATTGATAAAAATTCATACTTAATTAGTTTTGGGAATTATCTTGTCACTAGCTGACCCGCGCAACTTCGTCTGCGTCACGTTTTCCATTACTGCTCCGCTCCTATTTGTCTCAGCGTGATAATATATAGCCTTCCTCGATAAATGGGCTATCTAACACTGAAAGAATTTTTCAAATCGGACCAGTAGTTCCTGAGATTAGCGCGTTCAACCAAACAAACAAACAAACAAACTCTTCTGCTTTATAATATTAGTATAGATTTTGTTACATGCCTACCTACGACTTTATCAACTGATTGCCTTTGCGATCTTTAGATTAAATAGTTATTAGATAGTTACTGATGGGAAGGTAACAATGATATATAAAACTATAGATACGTTGTCCGCACTCTAAAATGACAACATAAAATGAAGCCAATTGGCCACATCGCGCTTAGTTACGCACCAACCTGTCGCGCGACACTACGTTTGTTTTGATGTCAATTTGACTATTACTTATCCCTGTGACGTAACTGAAGATGTATATTTATCTCCCTCTAGCAACAGGCATCCCGCCGTACGGTAACATATTTCCTTTCCCTTTCTTCATGCGTATTAGTAGCTATCTAGTATTTTCGCCGTTTTTAAGCGCCGCGATGTTGGTTTATGACGTGTCTATATTATAATACGTCATTGGAAGGTAATTCTTCTGGAGCTAATATATACGCTGACGTCACGGTTGGCGCAGTGGTTGAGAGATCGGCTGCTGCGTCGCGTGTCGTGGGTTCGATTCCCGCACGGAACAAATATTTGTATGGCCTACAGATAGTTGTTTCGGGTCTGGCTGTTTGTGTATGTGACTTTGTATGTTTGTAAACGCACCCACGATACAGGAGAAATACCTAGTGTGGGGCAACTTTAAAAAAAAAAATAGGCACCGACTGAAACGTCATCATCTATTTGCCTAGCCTTTTCCCAACTATATTGGGGTCGGCATCCAGTCGAACCGGATTCAGCTGAATATCAATACTTTAGATTATATTATGTTATTACTGAGCGAAACATAATCCAAGTTAAATAAAAATAATGAAACGGTAGAATAATGAGACATATCTAATACCCCATCTGAAACTTTTTCTTCCAACTTCAGTAAGTACCTAACATCATCTGGCAAACTCGATTTCATGTCGCAAAACTCGTCAAAGTTAACTAGAATGAAGATTCCCTTCAGAGTCTAAACAAGTTACAGTTTTCTCCTGAAATACTGAAAAGAGAAGGCATCGGCTTAAAAACCGGCTAAGTGCGAGTCGGGCTATCACACGTAGGGTTTCGTACCATTCCGAGCAAAAAAATCACGTTTCTTGACCTTCTTTTTTTACATGTGGCTTTAACGGTAGGTAATTAATGGAAATACTTACATTTTGTTAAAATTTCAACTGTCCACCTATTACGGTTCTTGAAATACGGCCCGCTGACAGACAGATGAATGGACCCTTTGGATACGGAACCCTAAAAAGTGTCCTCCAACTCTTTTGAAATATGCTCAAAGTTTATCGAACGTTCTTTTGATTATATTTCATTGTTATCGAATCAGACGCGGTGTAACTCTGTTACAAACCTTTGTCAGAAGTATTCGCTCTTTGGAATGTCCCATGAATAAAACATAGGGTTTTAGATAGACTGCGAAGAATTTACATGCGATAGAAAGACGCATGTTACAGAACGATCTTGGGTAGAATCTTGAGATAAAACCGAAGGTAAGGTTAAAATGTTTGTTTAACCAAGCAGCGCGCTAAGAAAATAGGTTTGTGTATGAGAAAACGTTTCCACATTTTTAAAAGGGCGATGGAAAAATAATCGTGCTGTATGTTGTTTGGCATTAACTTGTTTGGCATAGCAATGGAATTATATTGCTATGCCTCCGCTGACGTCCCTATGTACGTACGTCTGTCTGTCTCTCTGTCAGCGGGAAGTATCTCAAGATCCGTAAAACGTAAACAGTTTAAATTTTCAGTGTATAGATTTTTTTTTCCTTTTAATGTACGGAACCTCTTGTGTGAAAGTCGGGCTCACACATATATCACTTGTACTCTATATTAGGTACGGATTAAAGTTTACGCACAATTTTTCGGGTTAGCCCAGCTCATTTGGAACCCTGATAATCGCCTACTAGGACCGAATTCGTCCCTTGAAGCATTAACAGTATACCTACACATTCAAACTAACTGCAAATATAGAAGCAGCCAATCAAATATATAATTATTCAATAAAAATAAATATCCATTACTTTAAAATTTAACGTCAAAAATTGAACCCTTTTGGTTCCCAAGTTATCGGGGCAAATTAGCATTAGAACTCAATAATTATAATCACCCTGTATGCAACGTGCTACAGAATAAACTTTTATTAGACAGTGTGAGTTATAAAGAAACTAACTATACCTAATTTTACCGACGGAAAACGTATTTAAAAGGAATCTATTTTTTATAAGCACGTTTTCCGGTGTTGCTTTTAGGGCGGATTTCATCAATCTGAAACTGAACGCGGTCAACACATGAACCACATTTACGAGCTGTCAATGTTATTTTCTATGGAATATTGACGCTGACAACTTTGAACGCAGCTTGATCGCGATCAATTTTCCGAAATCCGAAATCATTGTGAAATCCGGCCTTATTCTGTTACATCTTGTACAGGTATAGACTAGGAAGGTGGGTACACTAAACTGACACAATTGAAATATATACTGTAACTAGTTATCCCCCGCGGCTTCGCTCCCGTCAACAGCAACTTTCTTATTTTTTCTTTCATAGGAACCTTCTGCTGACAGTAACAAACACAAGAAAAAAAGAATTACCGAAATCGGCTCAGCCGTTCACGCGTGATACGGTGACTAAGGGAAATAGGGATTAATTTTTAGGGTTAACCAACGGAACCCTATTATTAAGACTCTGTCCGTCCGTCCGTCCGTCCGTCTGTCAGCGGGCTGTATCTCAAGAAACGTAATAGGTACCTAGCCAGTTGAAACTTTCACAGATTGTGTATTTCTATTGCCGCTATAATAAAAATTAAGGTTTATTATTATTATTATTCCTTTATTTCAGGCAACAGTAGCCCATACAAAATAAAATACACATTTACAACAAAATATAAAAATAAACTAATACATATAAAATTTGAAACACTAAGACACACGAAGTGACAGGAGGTGTCACATAGCCTGCCACGAAAACGTCGGTAGACTACACCCTTCGGCCAAAACTCTTCCTTTAGGAACTTGTCGAGATGTTGTGTCGGAACCCGCACCACCGGAACCCTTCGTGTGCGAGTCCGACTCGCACTTGACCGGTTTTTATAAATATAAATAGATTTATAATGTAGTATTATAAAAAATAACGTGCACCACCTTAGACCGCAAGGCGCGTCCCCGAGCAAAACGCAGCGCTAGCCGTTTTTTGTGCAGTTTTTTGGAGCTATCTACTCTTTATCCAAAAGAAATACCAACTAATAAAAAATACATTAAGTTTCTACATAATCTTGGCTTCAAAATGGTAGATTTTATTTTTTTATTACTAAGTATAATGTTTAAGTAATCTCCTCACAACGAAACCGCAGAAATGAGAAAAAAATACTGAAAAAATGCATCTTCTCGAAAACTAACGATTATTTTGATTTTGTACTTACACTAATGGATAGGCAATTTAATTATGAATATTTTGGTAGAAGTATTTTTTTCAAACGACCAAAATTAGATTTTATAACGATTTTATTCAACATTCTGAGCGTATTCGCTATTGTATCTCTTGCGCTGTTATCGAGGGAAAAAATGCTCAAGGTTATTTGCTCAGGGTACGGCCTTAATATCAGGTGAGATAGCGGTCAAACGTAGGTATGCCTATCAATAGTAAAAAAAAAATCGCATAATTACACCAGGAACAAACAGACAGTTTGAGGGGATATATAGATGTCGACTGATAGAGACATACCTACTACGTAAATTGTTATCACGGCAAAGAAACACGAGCAAAACATATTGTTCACACCAATTCAAAATTCAAAATTCAAAATTCAAAAGTCATTTATTCAAATTAGGCTGAGGGCCAGCAGTTTTTGAACGTCATGTTTTACAAAAGACAGTCCCCCAAAACGCCCGCCCGTCACTACTTCCTAGTGTTTTAGCTGTGGAGAAGAAGTGGCCAACAAACTCCCCAGCAACACAACTGTCTGTTACGTTTTAGGGACTAGAATTTTACAATAATTAATATGCAAAGTAATCCAAAAATTCAAAATTCCTTCTAAAATTTACATAACACAAAAATAAATATATACATTATTTATCACTTGTCACAATCGTATCTATAGTCACAATTGATTACGTATACAACCATCTATGCACTGAGACTAGGAATTTCAATATAGGCACGTTAAGACCCATCCGAAGTGAGCTAACCACCTAGCTAGCTACCTATATGCTTTCTAAGCCACGGGCTATGAGCCTTATGCTAAACAACAATAAGAGCGATGTAACGTGTTTACCCGCGTTGTGAATCCGATATTTAGTGGCGGCGACGTGCGTGCCACCAAGACTTTTGTTAAAACAGTCAAAAAAACTATCAATAATTATTATGCAAAATTTTATTGCATAATAATTATTGATAGATCCCATCTAAACATAATCGCAATCGATCGACGAAGATTTTTGAATGTTATTTCTCCTACTCGACAACAGATGGCGCTGCAAGTTTAGAGATTGCACAAATTGTTTTGAACTATGAATATTGTTGACTAGCTGTCCCCCGCGGCTTCGCTCCCGTCAACTGGCAACTTCATATTTTTTTTTTTTTTTCATAAGAACCTTCTCCTGGAAATACCTAACTAAAGAATGAGCTAAATCGGTCTAGCTAGCCGTTCACGCGTGCTGCGATGACCAAGGGAAATAGGGATTCATTTTAAATGGGTACATTAGGTAATTACTGGTTATTTTTATTTGAAAAACCAAATAATTAAATCAGTAGGTAAATCTTGTTTTGTCTGAAATACACAAACCATGCTCAAACAAAACGGTTTGTTTGACATGATTTGACACAAACTTTTTAATTTGGCAAAAATAGAGTGGTTCCATTAACCTTTTTTTTAGTAAGTTATCCGTTTTCTACCTAATTTCGATTTCTACCTAAGTTATAGTTAGAACTCTAAGTTGCAAAAAGTTTAACTATTCCTTTAAGATTTTTTTCTTTGTAACTGATTATAACATTAGGTTAAATATTCTTCTTATTCGTGCAGGTCGGAAAAATGTATTTTATGAAACGATAAAAGTCAGTTGTTAGTGATTGTGACCACTTGTGGCATACAATATACAGCAAAATGCGAGAAAACTTTCGAAGTCAAAATGTCTCCAGAAAAAAATAAGAGGTAAGATATTATGTACAGTCGCCAGCACATCAAGCTACCCGAAACTGTCAAATTTTCGCAATCAACTTTGAACCTTATGTCTTTAGAAATAAAGTTGAAAAAGTATTGAAGAAATTTGATAGATTGTTGTAGCTTGATTTGCTGGCGTCTGTACTTCATAACCTTCGTAATAAGTTTTGCTTGCCAAGGTTCGCTTTTTGCGGAAGTGAGCTGATAACCAGTTCTATTTACAATTAATCATTATCAGTAGAATTTGTGTTTCGTGACTTTCATGAGTGAGTTGGCATATTTTGGAATTGCTGTTTAGTCAATAGTTCGGTAGTTATCATTGCATAAGCATCCATATTGCGTCAGTAATGCGACGCGGCATGAACTGTTGATAAGTGCGTGTGGCACGTATGATGGGCGGTACGACGTGGCGGGAAGCCTGCGCCCGTGCGGCAGCCGTCAACCCGCGTTATCTCGTTAGCACGCCGGTGTCTGCGGGTGGCCACTGCGGCGCGCCCTCGCCTCGACCGCGAACTAGGGCATCAGGGTGATCGGGAGCAGCCGAGCAGCCGCCGCACGCCACAGCCCGAGGCGTGAGACGCCGCCACCGGCCGCCACTCGCCGCTCGCCACTCGCTCCGCGGCCGCTGCTAGAGCCCGCAGTGACGCATTGCAGGTGCGCGACGACCAATCGGCGCGCGCCGTTCGCCAGTCCACGCCGCCGCACCAGCCCGATATAAAACCGACTATCCTTTGCGGATCAAATTTAATCCTGTGTCGTGCGTCCCGAGACATGGACTTGGACGAACGAGTGATTAAGTTTTAAAACAAAACGATTGTAGCGTAGTGTTAAAAACTATTCCGAGCGTCGGAAAACGGATATGAAAATACGGTGAAACGAATAGTCGATTCGGAACGATTCGTGACCGAGCACGAAGCGAATCGCGGTCGCGAGTTTCCCGGCGCGGCCGCTCGCGCGAGTGAGGGCGGCAGTATCGTTTCAACCGTCGATCCGTGCGGTCGCTTTTGCGGCGTAGTCTGTGATTTTTTTAGTGTAGCTCCTGATAATCCAAGTTAATCTACAATGGTGAGTGATATTTCTGCTGAAAGGTGTCGGAAGTGCATTCAGGGGATCGTCCTGAATATGTTTCAGGGTATATTTCGGGGATGTGGTGCATCGGTGTTTATAGTGATGACGGGCCTCCATTATATTATTGTGATGGCCGTTTTTTACCGCATTGCGGATCGGCGACGAAGCCAATGTCTTGATCAGGATGCAGGACCAATGATCACAGATACATAGGAAGGATCGCGAGTGCTACGGGTTTTCTAAACGACCGTTAGAAAGGCTCGAGAAACATCGTCGCCATAGTTTCGTAGGTGGTGCCGGCTAAATGACGTTAGTTTTCGTTGATGCTGGTCGTCTATGACGCTTTAATATCTCGTTCGGGATTTAGTATAAAGAAAACAAGTGGTTTAGTGCGTTGTTTCGAATTTGGGAGGCCTAGTCGCGCCCTGTTGACGGGTGGATCGATCGACCGGGCGCAACTGTCAAACGCCCGTTGACTCATCGCTACGCGCGCTTCTATATTTTTCATACGCAGTTCGCTAAACGGGTCGCGTTTCTACGCCGGTCTAGGAGGCTGCGGTGTTAAACAATAGTCATATTGTGTGACACGTAGTGTGCCGCTCGCCTCTCAGATAGTTCGTGGTTCGCGTTGTCGCCATGGTATGTAAATATCGTTGTATCTGGCACAGCTGACTCAAATCCGTCTTGTGTTCGTGATCGACTTTCTCTCAATAATTTGGTTATGTCGAAAATAATTCCCCAGCAAGGCTAACCGCTTGTGCTAATAAGAACCTGATTCTTATTTGGAGGTCTGTCAGTGGTAGGAAGAATGTCTGTGGCTGATAAATTGCCTGTGTCAACTCCTGTTATGGCTGACATATTCAATTATGCAAAGGAAATGCATGTTATTGAACAGAATGATGTTATTAAAGCACCATTTTTGTATGTAGCTGGTAGAATAATTGCTGACCTGTCTGATATACATACAACCAATTTGGTTTGACATAATGCAATTGCATATTTAAAAAAAACTTCTTCGATCTTCGGAAAAGCAATATTTAAAACAGACAGACACCCATAAAAAAAAACTGTTAAAGTATGGTGAAGATGTAAGCTCAAAACGTTTTAGAACAAGTTACAAACTAAACCAGTTCTGTGATATTCCCCTTCGGCTGGTTACCTTGATAATATTTGGCATAGTTTATAATCTTGTTCATTTAGGTATCTTATTCTAATCAATCTGACTTGATTAACTTGCTCTTTATATTTTAAATTTCTTTGAAATTCAAGTACCTGCATATTTTATGAAGTTGGCCTTATGCTCATGGTATAATTTTATTATTCTTAACATTGTGATTACCTTGATGCAAAAACTAGTCAGTGGTATTTTTTGCCAGAGAACAATGGTGGTACTATGTTAATAATAAGCATGGCTACTGATAAGAGATGGCCTGTAGTATTTTTAGCTGTAATCGCACTACCCACATCACTGGGTATATCAGCAGGAAAACATTACCTATTATAACAGCACAAAATATATTTTAATGATTGCCTTAAAGTGTGATGAGGAAAAATGTATGGCATGACATAATTTGTTGTGCCTATTTCCTTATTACAATCCTTGTTCAGCAATGTGGTTATAGACTATTGTTAAAAGTTAAATAATAATTTGTTTTTATCCAATGGGTTAAAATAATAGAATTGAAACCATTCGCTCATAGACATTTGAATATGGGCGGAGTCATTATTCAAAAACGGAACACAAACTTTTTTTTCTGATAATCAATGGTATTTAAATGATTATGCAGCCTGCCTTTTTTGTTAGATGTACCAAAAAGGTTAATCATTGAACATAGACTTGTTTGTGTATAGCTGGTAGACTTCATAAGAATTAATTCAATTGAATATGGTAGGTAGGTCACAGTTGTTAGTTGTGTGGGTACCTATATTTATTGTTGCATTTGTGTATCTGTTGAGCATGGATTCCAAAACCACAGGACATCTACTGAATGCATTCATGACATGTTTACTTACTTTACTTGACATGTATACTTAATTACTTCATTTCAACTTAAGAATATATTGATTTTGTGATGAGTGTGTTGCCTTGGCCACATCATATCATAAGTATGTCGGAGTTTCCACTTTTCAAATAACAATCGTATTTTAAAGTGTTTCTTCTGTTATCTCAATAACATCGTATTTATTGATAAAAGTGGCAATGCAGTATTTTGTATCTGTGGCGCAAAAGACCGCAGTGTGACGCGACGAGGCCGGTCCGGTAATTACACATAATCTCTGCTGTAATCTTATCGCTAACGATAACCGCCCGCGTTCGTCTACCGTCTTTTTGTATCCTGACACTCATCAACAATGGTCGTCAACCAAACTGTACGTTCCTGTTTTATATTAAAAAAAAAAATGACGTTAAAATTGTATTTTAGTCAAATCAGTTTATTTAGCAAAAATGTGTTTTATATTCTTCCACTTGCATAGGTTTTCTCAAAACCGTGCTTGTTGGTTTCAGGCGGATCAACTGACAGAAGAACAGATCGCCGAGTTCAAGGAGGCGTTCTCACTGTTCGACAAAGACGGCGATGGCACCATCACGACCAAAGAGTTGGGAACCGTGATGAGATCCTTAGGTCAGAACCCCACAGAAGCCGAGCTTCAAGACATGATCAACGAAGTTGACGCAGACGGTGAGTCCACGCCCTTATCTTTACATTTTACCTCGTAATCGCGGCAATTCTTCGCATTCAGCGTGGCCAGTATGTTTGCCGTCGGCGCAGATAGGTCGTTACATATTTTTGCCGAAATCGTAAATTGATCTATGAGTTATGCAGTTATCGGAAAAATACGTGATCTTATTTTGCAACGAAATTGAGTTTCGCGTCCGTTTACCTTAATTGAAACGTAAAATATTTATACGATAAGATTAGATAAGCGTAAAAAACGAAATAAAAACTTTTGTTAAAAAACCGAATCGCAAAATGATCGTAGAGGAAATTGCTTGATGTGGGGAAGAAATACATAATTACTGATGACAAGATTAAACATCGATAACAGTCCAAAAGTAATCAGATTAAAAAAAACAAGGCGATTAGATTTGAATATTTAGGTATTTCATTGGTAAATAACTGCAACTTCGGTCTAGCGATTACAAGTTATGAATTCGATTGACCAATTGCTAGAAATGCAATCTACATCTACCCTCACATTGAAGAAAAAAATATAGAACATTAACACGAGTTTACGATCTTTTGTTAGAACCTGAATAATGCTGTCGTTTCAGTTGCTAATATTACTTTAACACAAGTTTTATTTGAATGCGGGTAGGTTGGTTAACCAATTGGTTTATTACGTCGCGTTCCAAACGGCGTGTTTTCAACTTGAAACGCTAATTAAGTGTTAGTATGAAATAATAAAACCTGTTTACATATAAAACCGTTTGAAATCGATTTATCCTATTCAGTTTTATCCTCGTTTGCGAAAATCATGCAAGGATAAAGGAGTTTAATATTATAAGCGGACCGTTTATAAAAAGTTTCGTCAGTTTTTTTTTTTTGTTTTTCCAAGTCTGTTTGGCTGTTACCATAAAGCCATAAATAGTCGGTTTGCCTCATAGCAACTATGATACAATTAATTCGCTATCAATCCAATGCAGGCACGTACTCAAATTAAGGTCATCGTTACCTATTGTGATTCATTACAAATGTAATAAATTTCATATCGCACTTGTTGTAATCGATATTATTATCGTCTAAGGTATTAGTGTCGATAAGGTACATGCTTGAATATCTAATGATTACTTAACTAAGTCCTTAGGAATTTGCTATGTGCCTAGTTGTCGATTTAAAACTTTTACGGCGATCATAATGTTAATTGACTCGAGTAAACGCACTTAAAAATGTAAGGGCCCACGCCTGATCTGTTTGTGAAAACAATTTTTATGTTTGTAGTTAAAAGTAAATGTTTTTACTCGCTGCCGTGATAAGGCACTATGGCGAATGTGGCGTGATAACACATTGGATGTTGATACGGCCACTTGGACGTTAGGCGATAATATTGAGACAGCCATAGCGTAAACTTAACAACATTCGTTCCCTAAATCGTGGCGTCATTTTCCTACAAAAGCCCTATTATCAAAGTAAAGTCCACACCCTTTCATCATCACCACTGAAGATAGGCTCATGTCCTCAACATTTTCTCGCATGTCTGTTCTTCTTCAACGCTAACGAGCCTTCAGTTATAGAGCTCAAAAAAACAAGCTTCCGCGCAATTCAAGTGTTTACATTCCAGAACATTAGTTATAACTGTTATAAGTTAATCCATACTGCGCCCGCGCCATAAAAACATTATCACCGCGTACTTACGTAGGCTAGGTTTACACAGCACTTTGTCAGCGTCCCTGCGTGTGTGTACTGTGTAGCAGTGTTTAGCACACAGGCTTAATGCTGAACAAACACGCGAGGTGTTTGTTTAATTAAGTGTCGCCAAAATATTGTACAATTACTGAGTTAATGTTGATGAAGAATGTCCTTTGCTGCGTTGCTTTTTACTTCCTGTCTATTACAATGCGTATATTTTCAAAAAGAATCTAGACCTAGTCCCATTCTATCAGCGAACGGGACGGTCGGCATTGATGGCGTGACATTTCAAAAGCGCCGTCAATCCCATATATTTTTGACATCTTGATAATCGCCTTGTCTAACGCCTCTTTCGGCATTACCAAAATTTATCTTCTGTTACTGTTCAAAAACACGTCAATTGACACCCATATACCCACCTTGGATCGTTATAGCGTTATAGTCAAGCGTAGTGGCGCTTGGCACACGCAGGGAATGTAATTCGATGTTGTCTATAGATGCTGCCAATCCCTTGGGATGATACAATCCCCCTTGGTCGTCTTACGACACAAAGCAGGCGGAAGGGAGTGGCCTAATAGAAAAAAAAAACTGCACCCACCTTATTAAAGATCGGCTTTTCGTCTACGCAGACACAATCGAGGTCACTCCGAAGATAATTCGGATGGCAAAATCCTAATGCTTGAGACTTCAGGCAAAAGTATTTGTTTCTGAATTCCTCGAAAAAGTACCCACCCCAACAGAACCCTGAATCCTCTAATATCATCATAGCTATGACACAAGTAAGACCGCGTTTAATGCCGTCAGCAGTTTAAACCAGAAATGTTTACATTTCAACAGAGACAACGCTGAACAAACATACCTGATCAAACTAGCATGCGAATCATGTGAGTTTACACAACGTATTTGTATTGAGCCGAAAAATACGCTATCTTACATACACAAGCGATGATAAGGACGGGAGCATTGTCTTTACAACGAGGAGTAACGCACGCGGTAGCAAACAATGTTTGAATAGAAATCTATACAAACACGTTCATATAGTGCGCTAACAATCGATTTGTGAAATAAAACTGCATGCTGTTCCCATCCCAGGGATGTCGGAACTTCGGAAGTATTCTGAAAATCGCCAATTGAGTGTGCACTCTTTTGTAAGTTTCGTACAATTCATATGAACGGTTCTTTGCCTATTGTCAGGGCTCCATCGAGCTAAAGAATTGCCATGACCCTCATTAGCATGCAAGACGAGCTCCTTTGTGATTGAAGCAGCCCCATATCAATTCTTATTCGGAACTCGCTTACTTTGCATGGGAAACACTAACGATCTGACATGGGAAAATCTAATAAAAAATTTGGAGCAAATCATAGCCGAAGAAATGATTGTAAATGTTCATAAAACAATCAATTTGACTGTTTCTGCGAGCTACCCAAAATAGAAATAACTCGATAAATGTTCGTCACTGTAATCTGAACTACAATTTAAAAGGCATTAGTCGTAAACCTCTTTAGTGGGTGCCTTAATTTGGCTGGCGGAGTACAATGTGGTGACGTCACCCGCTCGGCCGATTGGAAACGACTAACCGGTATATAACAGACTAGAAATTGACTTTTGCTGTGAAAGTTTTACTTCGCAAATTCGGATGCACCGGGACAATGACTTGTAACCGTTCTTGAGTCAACTGTTATTTTTTACACACACTATCAAGTTTTTTTGTGGTTTTAGCTACAAGAACGGCTATGTATGTAGCGAGAATGTAGGAGAAAACTGTTGAACAGACAAGCTTGCAGAATAGAAGAGCTAAAAATAAGAAGTAACTAGACAAACAATAGCACGATGTACGGTGTGTGTGTGTTTACGGATTTGGCTCACTGGCCTTCGTAGGTTTCGTCCGAATGACCTGCAGTATGTAAAAAGTGGGTGGCACCCTATTTTGAGCTAAGCACGTCACATGAGCATTGTTTATGTGTTTACAAGCTCAGTGCACATCGGCCGGCCCTGACATTTCCCTTATCAAGCCGATGTCGCCAATATTAATAGATAATAATGGTGTGTCGATCAACCGCCTCATCTCTACGATACGAAAAAAAACGAATCAACAGTTTCAACGTGATGGATGACTCGTTTCCATCTCAAAATGTTTCGTTTCTAAACAGTTAATTTTATGCGTGATTGGATTTAAATATTCAAACTCGTAAAAAATTTAATGACGCCACGTAATAACAATTTGGCGCTTCAAGAAGATCGACCACAATATCCTCTCATTGGATTTTATATGTTTTATTCAAATTATATAATGATACAGTCGCGCAAAGGACAGGATTGTAGAACCTGTTTACAAGTGCGTCGAGCTGGGCGGTTTGCATGACAAAAGGGCGAGATGCGAACACTAATTAGCACTACAATTGCCATCTCTTTACACTTGTAACACAATACCTCGTTTGCAACTAGACTGGTAATTGTTCAGAGTAACTATTCACACAAAGTGCGACGTTGAAGAGCTACAGATAGAGGTCTGTAGGCATACGCAATGTGACTTGTTTGACATTGGAGCCGATAGAATGTACCCAATTTAGATGTACAACTAGTTTACCAAGATTTATAGTACGCAATCAAGCCTAGCGAAATAAATTGGTCGGAAAATAGAAAATTCAACCCTTGTTTCATGCACGTATTCTTTCATCGTTATTTTATATTATCTTGTCTTACCCTTGTTTCTATCAAGGCATAAAGTAAAGGAAGGTAAAGCCATTGGCTACACGACATGGCTCGGTGATTAGGTACGGGGGAACCAACATCGTTCCAACATGGATTGGTACGTCTTCGTCTCGCTTTTTGATATCAAAAGAACCGTACTGATATCAAAGCATAATAAACGGTAATTTCCAACGAATAATTTAAATGATACTTGTTTTGATATACAGAATAAATTAGTGTTCGGCTCAATTTAAGTCTGATACTAAAATATCGTACGTCTGCGTACACGTAGGCATGATAATTTTATAGCTGTTGATTATCATTTTCGACAAATATGATATAATATTGCTCATTCGTTATCAAGGGTATTGTGCTATTTTTTCAAGGAAACTGATATCTACGTGTAGAAACCTACCTATAATGATAAACTTATCGACTTTTTTTTTTGTCTTATCGTAGAGGTTAATAAAACCGTCAAATGAACAATTGTTTTCTTTCACACATCTACGATACCTGGTTCCAGAAGTTGAGATATAAATGCCTGTGAAGCTAGTTGATGGACGAAAAGAGATACAGCGCAAGCCTGTCACGTAGGTACATGAATTACCTGGCAGGTTAAAGATCGCAGTGTTAACGATAGAACACTCAGACGTGAGCAAGCACGGAGGCAATCCTACAACAATTCAAAGGATTCGTACATGCTAAGGCCGGATGACGTAGACGGTGTCCGTATAAAGTTTCCAGCCCAACAATACAATACGGCGCATCCGGGAGCCCAGCTAATTAATTCGCCGCCAACAAACGGAAGACCGATAAACATGGCGTGTTTTCCTGCGATATTAAAGCATTATTCATCGTACGAGCCGTAGAAGCTCCGAACATGAGGCAACTGGACAAATAAGAGTTATTTTGTGGCGTTCAGTCACCAGAAAAGCAAGCCAGAGCCTAAACATCCGACTACCGGCTGGCTAAGTAAATACAAACGTTATATTGAGCTTATGATGCTCGATAGATAAAACAGTTGCAATTGCTGCCAAAAGACACGAGTAATTTCAAAGGAACATCGCTGTTCTATAATATATCGTAGGTAGTAGCATTACAGCACAATCGTCAAAACTTTCAGTAACACCCCCCCATCGGTCCCGTAACCACATGTCTCCTGGTCTAGTATAAATGGCTCACGCTAATTTTGTAGATAGATAGGGATAAATTACAAAACGCTGTGAAAAATTCGGCGTTACACCGTCTTGTATATTATTACAATTTCATTCCCTAGTCGCGAGTCTGAAAATAAAGGTGGAACTCGGTATCGAAGCATCCGACATTAAATGCTTAAAAAAACACTTTCGATAAAATCCCCAAACAAATCGTTTCTTCTGATTTAGCTCTCGCAATACCATAAACTAGGCTTGCTCCCAACAAGTCCGTAATTTAGCTAATATAAGGCGGCTGGCGATAAATTCCAGTATCCGAGATATCACTAGCGCTGTAAAACGATTCCTAGCGCTGTAAAACGATTCCAGTTTCACCTCACCGCAGCGAGAACTGCTCTGCTTCTAATCTGCGCTATAAATTGATGCTACGTAATTCTTGCTAGAGATAACGTAAAGATTACGAGCAAAGCAAAATATCAGGAACTCTGGTTTTCCTTGAATATAATATGTCAGTTTAATGGTCTCATAGGACAGCAGGAAATGGGAAATATTAAATAAAAATACGGGAATGACATTGTGATGGGTAACATGAATTACTTATTCTCGATGGCTCTTAAGTTTCTGTTTATGTAATTTCATTTGATTTAGATCAATAAATATTATTTTGGGCAAGCTTCCATCCGTAATGAACGTCGTCTGCCCGTTCTGCAATAATTATTTATTGTCCGCCGTACTAGTAGGTGATTGTTGTTTACAACACCACCGCAGTTGCTCTTGGCAAATCGACTGGCGTACTAGCACAGTACTAGGATACTCCTCGGTGAAGAATACCATACATATAGACCAAACGACCAAACTATTCGTATTTTTAGATCACATGAACCGCACGATACCAGTTGTTAGTAGACGCCCGTAAACCCACTGCAATGAGACCACAAAAACTAGTCATCCTACATATTTTTGCAGAATTTATCTGCGAATTGTGGAATATCGCAAAGACCTTGCACTTGACCGCTTTTATGCAACAATCAATTGGAGCTGCTATACAATGAATTATTTACGTCTGATAGAAGTGTATGAAGACCAATGTCAAGTGGATAATTTGCATTGGTTACATGACGCGTATGGAGCTATTCATCACGATGCGCGGATGCGGTGCCTTCCGGAAAACAAACGCTGGGACGGCACAGCTTGAAAAACGCTCGTGTCGTTACACTACATACCTATTTATTTTCGTCGTTACTAACAACAAGAATTTCTCGTATCGCTTGGTAAATGTGCTGTAAATTCGCGTTCGGCTTTCAACTTTTTTTTTTCAATTGGTAACACAGCGTGCACACGTGGGCGCCAACGTGAGTATTTGCGATGATATCCACAAAGACGCCTTGTCGTCCAAGTTTCAACGACCTCTACCTTAGGAATGTTGAAAGGTCGTTTTATAGGATTTCAAGTGCACTTTCCTGCGCGTTGCGAACACGAGTGCACCAGAAATGGACGCAAAATTACGTCCGCAACTTAACAGTCAAACATGGCGTGCTTGTCCGTCATTACATCGATAGTAAGGCGACGTTACTAGCACACGTTGCCGGATGAATATTTATAGTACATAGACGAAAAGACAGCAGATCGGAGTAACAGTTCTCTAGTTGGCATGAGGTTTGCTGGTGATGTCACGGACGCGCGATAAGGAGTCGTTCACTCGTCAGACAGAGATAGCCGCCGCCGAGCGCTTCCACTCCGCACACGCTATTTGCGGAACAATGCTAGCGAGCATCAAACTCGAATCTAACTGACGCCGACGATTCATCGACAGCTGACCACGACTGGTGCTGCATACGCGCCTCATCTACGCACATGATCTGCGAAAACTGAACTTGTAATTGGTACTCATGTGGTGGTTAATCGCCGCAATAACATGATTAAAGTAATATAAAATTCCCAACTAACCGCTACAATGTTTTCTCCAAATAGAAATGCTAACGATAGTCAGACTATAAATGAGCACGTGCTGTGTTAATTCGTCCCAATTTCTGTTGGCGCTAGTCAATAGACTAGATGGAGTTTTCAAGATCTAATTATATAAAGGGCAGTGAGTGTGGTAGCAGGGTATTGGGTCGTCAGCTGAGAGAGGGGTGCGATCAATAGCCACACGTGTCGGGGGTAATTGGGCGACGAGCTTCACGCCCGCCCGCCGGCCGCTGAAACGTTGGAAAATATCCCGTCGCCCGACGGTAATCCCCCGTATTTGCGCTCAATGTTTGGATTATCGTCATCCGTGTTTGCGATCTGGATTTTCCTATTACGACCCGGTTCTCGTACCACCAACGTTTAGTAAACTGATCGTGTTCACTCGTTATACAAAGACAATAAAAATGCTAATTTGCAATATAATCATAGGTGGGCTCGACCTCACAGAGCTCCAGTCCATAGACCATTATCATGGAGGCGAACGACCAATTAGCTCGATTGTATTGTGTCCATACGAAGCGGTGGCTCGATTGACCCGATACCTCGGCCATTACACTTTTGATTCTATTGAATATCTGTCACATAATCGATTACTATATTACGAGCATTCGATGGATGGCGAGTTCCCTAGAAAGTTGTGTCATGAGAACTGATTCATTATTTATAACGCGCTCGTTAGCGACCAGTTCGCTTTCGATCAAACCGGCTCGCGTGTCCCTCGTGCCGTATGTTTATTAGCAATAACTGCCCATTTGCGAGTGACTTGACAATGACATCTGTGCCCGTCGGTCGGACACTCGGCCCAGCTTTGATGTAGGGCTCGTAAAAGATAAAAAGCTCAGCTCCAGCGCATGCGCCTGTTTACCCATCTAATACGAGTTCACAATAAAAATAGGTTAGGGGCCGGTCAAGCAACTCTGCCATCGATTGTACCGCGAAGCGTCGCTGCGAACATTTTCCATCGATCTCGTGACAGACGGAACACTTTCTCGCGTTACGGACCGGCCGAGTTTTTAAACACGAAATGTGATGTTGTGAAAACTGCTCACGTATGTACATAACAGTCGACGAGTGAAACGAATACTGATTGAGTTTCGGATCAAGTTGGTTCAATCTATATTAACTATGTGGCTTCATTTTTTACGATTATTATACTCTGAGTCTCTGACTACCCTGACATTGACATCAGAATAGGACGTCAGACATAGATGACCTATTGTCTTCATTTAATATATTGGCTCACATATTCATGCATTAGTTATACAGCTTCAGCGCTATATTTGATCAAAACTAATGAGGGCAACATAATAGGCGTTTAGTTAGGCTAGCATTTAGCGATGATGTCATCATCAGCGAACATAATATTTGCGGAAGACTGGCTGCTCAGATAGAACGAAACCCGTTTTGAGAAACGTAGTCTTTTTGAAGTCTTAACTTTTCTCTAAATGGATAATGAAGCCAGAATCTTGAGAACTTAATGAAACAGCGTTTGGGATCTACCCGCGAAAAAACAATCTTATCCGATGCTCATTTCACTAGCCATGGCAGTAGCACTCGATACTGTCGCATTATCCGCTAAAGAAAAAATTACGGAGATGTGATGAAAAATAGAGCATACGTGTAGAACAAAAGCCATAGCGAATGGGAGACTTGAAACAGATGAGGCAATTGCGTCAGCGGCTGAACTCTCTTGTCACATTTCTGTCTCCTTCCCGGGCGCATCCACTCAGGATCATTTGCTTTGTCTTTGCAGTTACTTCATTTTCAACACTGCAATTAGCACTACCCTGTTATTTTGCTTGTTTCCTCGTTTACATAACACGTACCTCGGTTTTGTAATTATTATTGGAGTCATAGTGGACGTTTCGCGCTAACGGCGTGTGAATGTTCCGACCCGCAGAAATTCTCGCCCAGCTTCTGGTTTGTGTCGGGTTATTGCAACTGTGATATAAATCAACCAAGATGGCGGATAACTGATGAACGCACAAATTCCCGGCGGCGTGTTACGTTTTGTTTTGGTGACATAGTCGTGGACATTTGGCTCCACTGTATTGAAATATTAACGCTCTGCATGTAAACACTAGTTTTACTAACACTCAAGTTATTCGCTATAAATTAGCGTTGTTTATTATACTTCATTGTAATTATCATAAGACCTTGGCGCGAACAATGGTTGTCCCATAGTTAATTCAACCGTCACTGCTATTTAAACGGTGGGTATGTAATTATTTAATGCATCAATGTCCACGTATGTCATCATCTAATCTCATTTAATGTGCGGGATGTCGTCCATCAATTCGGTGATGTGAATTTACAAATCGTGATTATTTAGCAGGCAGTGTCGCGTGACAAACCGCAACAGTATTGGATAGACTGGTGTTAGTCGCGACCGCAGCCCACTGTCAATAGCTAGACGGAAGTTATAGCTGCATTCGATTGTGACATTCTAAAACAACGTCGGCCTTTGTATTCAGATACTTTGTGTATCCGGGATCACCCTGCTGTCAGACGATTGGCTATTTATCAAACTCTGCCATGTTGCTGATATCTATGTTACACCTAGTCTCATATATCTGAAAACAATAAAGTATCATAAACATAAAAGAAAGAAAAAACCAGTTTGTATTGTGGTAACGTATACCGTGAAATAGTAGGTTTAGTCATTGGTCGCGCGCCAAGCCACGTACCGAGCAAGACTCACTCTTACACCAGGAATACCTCCCCCGTACATTGTCCACATCACTGACCCACTGTCGTCCTAATTGCACGCTCACTGCCCTTTCAGATCTGAATCATAGGCCGATTTAACTCTTTGGAGTTAAACGAGACAGCCCAGGCGATGTCGAGGGACCAGTTTTTTTTTTTGTGGAACTAACAGTTGTATCGTTTACAGTTATGAATAGACTACAAGAATGGTAAAAGACTGCATTTTCAAAACATACTTTGAATTATCTCAAAGCAAGGGATAAACAGTGTTGACATCCCGCGTACGGCGTACCCACTCAAACTTGTCTGGAATCGCTGTGAAATTGCAAATGAATTTGCATATTCTGTTGGCTGCGTGCCAGCGTGTTTGTCGCGATTTACTCGCGTGGTCGCGCGTGTGCGTCGGCCCGGAGCATCGCCCTAACTTACCTCTCGTTTACCTTGTTTATTATATTAGAGAAAACGTTTACAAGCATGTTGCCATAGTCACCAAACCTTTTGTGAACTTGAAGTTGGAATTGTACTTTTGATGCACCGTCAAATTATTACAAATTCGCGTCGATACATTTACCAAAAGCAGGATAGATAACCCTCGTATTATCGGTTCCTATTACAATACTATTGATTCTGTATGGCCCCCTTAGCCCCCATTATCTCCTCAAAGTCTCAATTTTAGTTATTCTTGATAACATAATTCCTAAAGTCAACGAGGCTCTATGAAGACGAAAATAAAATCGACATTACGAGTAACTCATTACTTGGAATCGTCAATGTTATCAAGTTCCTCACGCAGATGCATCAGTGCGCATGCTTTTGATCTCAGGACTGCATGCCTGCCCTGCTCTTCATAAATACGTGGTCATAACGCGAGCAGTAACCCGTGCTCCGAGCATGACTACATGAGCCATCCGCCATGTACACCGCACTCGTAGTTACTCCTTCCGCATGTTTCTCTAGCCAATTCTATTGTTGCACTCAAATCTACAATCATTTACATACCACCGAGCTACAGTTCATGACATACTGAATTCCGGATAATTGTTCTGTGACAGTTTCAAATTGCTTTAGTTATTCAAGTTTATCAATTAATGAGCCTACCTAGATAGCGTATCGTATAAGGAATGTGTCTGCGGTTCGCTAATCGAGTGTTCAATGCTGACGCCATGTTGAGTCAGGCGTCCTTGCCGGCTCGTTTGTAAGGCTTCTCAACCGTCAGCGTCGCTCACATTAGTTACGCCTAATTTTACCCGACGTTCAACTTAACTTTGAATTATTGAGCTTTGTCATTGTTACATTTGCTACCACGCACATAAAACCAGCAGAATAATGCATGGTCGCTTCAGTGATTTTTCAAAATTAATTATTTCATAAACGCCAGCATTTTCATGCAGTAATTACATACTCATGTATCTAGTCTATTCTAGCTAGCGGAATATCAAGACAGATTTCTTTATAATTGTTATTATAGTGGCTGAGCCTAGGATTAAAAGATAATACACTAAAACTTGTCGTGTCGTCTGGATAATCAACTAAAGCCGAATGACAAACTTGAATTAATTGTCATATTTATGTGGTGGCCATAAAATGTTTCACTTTACCAGTGGGCCGGTTGAAATAAGACAATAGGCCGGTTGAGTTCATCAGCGGATATAGCCGTGATATTTAGTGAACGTGAGGCGGCGGCGTGGGCGCGATGTGTTTATGGACTATGCACGCCAATCTAAAACGGCTTAATCGAACTTTCCCCGAAACGAGCGATGTTTACACGATTGATTATAGATTGTTGGTCCGGCAGTCCGGCTACACCGCGCTCTACCGCCTTCCTGGCGACTTCAGTCACCAAGCCGAACAATCCATTACGACCGAGATAACGTTGACAGCACCTAACAGACTTGTTTGATGTTTACCAGAATAATTATGAAAGTGCGGGCACTAACTGCAACATTGATTAATGCGCGGAGATGGAACAGAAAGACAGAATAAACACATCGTTAATTAGAATAACCAGAAACCACGCAGCGGGCCCTAAACACGATTTTAAATATATTCGAGCAAGTAAATACTCATTGTTCCCATTACATGTGGTCATGTCCAAATATTTGTATAAAGTACGACATATTGGAATAACAAACTTAGATCATAGCTTCTTAGTATATTGCAACTGATTTCCATTTGTAACATTTCTGGTTTTGGTCGAATTCAACCGTCTGGGGAAGCATGCCAAGTGTGCGTTCCAGAGGGGTGGATATTGATCGTGTACCGATAGACTGGTGCCAACCCGGGCCACCGCAGCTTGCTACCCGACCTCGAAGACTGAACACGTGTAACACAAGATTTACGAACAATGTATCCAGACATTCGAGAGGCCGTTGATTCATTTGCAAATTAGACCTTGAACATAACAACTCTAATTTGGACGCTCTGCTAATATCTCAGTTGTTTTTTTTTTTTCTCTATGAATAGTTACCTTGTTTGACAACTCCCGTCCATTACCAAACATCTTCAAGCAATAAATGAGGGAAAATTTCGGCAACAACGATACTTATCCTGAATCACAATTTAGTGGAAAATTCTTTCCTTATCACCAATCTGCTCATGAATTAATCATTCTGCTATACACGATGATGTGGTATCTGGCATCATAGGACGTGAGGCAGACAAGGTTATACGCTTAGATGATATAATACCATGTTAGTAATAGGGTGGGTGCTGGTAGTGGGGTTGACTCACAGTTTATGAGTCGTTCGTTAATTGCTATGCGCGGAACAGAACACGGAACTGCGCAGTTGAGTGTATAGTTTTGAACTGTATGTTAACGTTTCAAGTTCTCCTATAACTGTTAATTTCAACATGAAAGTGAAATAACAGTAATTTCAGTTTCCTGTAGATGCAACGATGGATTAAGCGTGTCCTCGCTGTAGTCGCGAGCATAATTTTAAATACAAAAGGATCCGGCTGGTTTTAGTATACAAATTATGCAAAAACAACAAATACGCGATTCGGTGAACGCGCAAAATTATCTGGTTTGAAGTTACTTCGGATCATAACTGGGTTTACAAGTAGGTACTACAAGCCACATCTGCAAACCAGATAGACAGGAATCTAGAACCGGCAACTTTCGAGTACTACATAGCCTTACAGAGAACGTTATCCAATTCAGAAGATGAACAATCACTATCATCTTTAATGTTACTAACACGCACATACACACAGTAAGATTATCTAAGATTTAAAAACACGCTAAATAAAATAATCTATAAAGTGATTGTAGTGCTAAACCATAGCTACACGAGCGTGACAGATTTACGGCCGACAATTAACGGGAGTGGTCCAGGTGTGTCTGCCGGATCGGCCACAGAGCAGAGACTTACAGAAGACAAACCAGAGCAAATAGGGTTAACTTCGTAGTAGTTCGTAGTAATGCATAGCTAAATAGCGATTAACAGAAACATGACGTAGGTAAATGACAGCATAAAAGCTGAAAATGCAACTGCATCCAGTTCCAAGATTTATCCACAATTATGTATTTCCTATCAAAGTGTGTGTTTTCTTAAGCAACATAAATACTGTACCATCAGACTATTAAAAAGTAAAGGCAGTAGTACCTTCCACAATTCTGTACCTATCTCTTATCGATCAATCCAAGTTCGCCTTCTGCACTGTTTCAGTAGCGCTTGTGGCGAGTATGCGGCGTGCATTCTCTGAAGCTCACTGTTCCGCTCGCACTTCTATTATTAGTCCGCGAACCACCTCGGAAAGGTTAAACCCAGAATTAGACGGGCCAAACTTAACTCGAACTTATTTTTGCAACGTCTCGGGCCGGCTGTTCGAGCGCGGAAGGAACTGATTGAGATCTAGATTCGCTTAGAATTCAGGAACTTCGTGTCGTGGCGGTCTGATTAGATAGTTTATATTCTCATTTGGAGTTTAGTTAGTGTTTTTCTATTACGTCGTGAAAGACAGACTTGCTGCTACTAACTATGGATAGTTCAAGAGTTCACGTCGTCTGGGTCATTTGGGTAAATAAATTTGAAACCGGCTCGAGATATCAAGTCTTGGGAATAGAAGAATTACCATGATCTACGAACTGCTCGAACACTATTGATATTTATTTTTAACCGACTTCCCAAAAAGGAGGAGGTTTTCAATTCGGTTGTGTTTTTTATTTTTATGTTTGTTACCTCATAACTCCGACAATTATGAACCGATTTGAAAAATTCTTCTAATCCGTTTAATCTGAAAGGATATACTTGCAGATTGGTCACATTTAAATTTTATCAAAATCGGTTACGAACTTTAGATTTTAAATCGAAATAACTGGAATTCGACTACTTAGATGATGGTTTTATGCCATCCAAGTACTTAATCGAAATTGCGTATTTTGCTTTTCTGCGATTTTGCAGTGGTGTTTGTTAGGTGTGGGGTACCAATAAAACGTGAAAAATAAAAAAACTTTTTACAAAAAATTCAACCGACTTCCAAAAAAAAAAACTACAAAGTAAAAAATAAAGTTATTTTTTTACTTTGTAGTGTTTTTTTTTTTTTGTTGGAAGTCGGTTGTATTTTTTTTTTGTGGAAACATAAATGCCAGTCTGTATGAAGTACAATTTTAATGATCGTTCTGCAAATCCTTGATTCAACTATAAATTATCCAAGTTTACTTATTCCCGTCCGTTTGTTGATAACGTCGATCAAAACGCAACATTTGTTTCATCTCTCGCTCCAACCGCGCCACGTGTGAAATGGCAATAATTAGTTTTTGCTATAACATACTATTTTTATTACGTTTACCATAGTAATAACAGTTTGAAGTATAAATAAAGTTCGATTCACACGTCCGCGAGATACTGACGGAATACTTTAAACATAACATCGCTGCCCTAGTTCAACAGTAAGATATGTTGAACAAAGTATGTTTGGAGTTATTCATACTTTTATGATTTTAGTGTCAATAATTCACTCGTTGTTAATTGAAATGTGGTTGATTTTTTAAAACTATAGTTTGGTTTAATGTGTTACGGAGTTATTTATATTTCAATATGAATTAAATAATTTGTATATTAGTTTTAAGGCTTTTAATGGTAAGATAACCTTATATTGAACTCAGACTAAATAAAACATGTTTTGTATTTTTAATGTTGTCTCTAAAATGGTTTATTAAAAATTAAGTTTATATTGTAACTCTTAAAGTTATTGTTTTTTGTTTTGTTTAAGAAATACTAAAGATTTATCCAACCAAGCTTTCAAATTTATGGAAAATCAACAGAGATCGACATAATTTTAAGATATCTTAGTATTACAGCACATCGATATTTGAGAATGTAAGTTGTCCGACTAAATCCGCGGAAATGTTTGGTAACGGGATAGGAAAATTAATTAAAAACAGAGCAATTAGTTTGCTTGTAATGTATTATTTATTACCTAGTATCATAATTGCACAAATCAGTCTCATATTATCAGTTAAAAGCTTATTATTATTTTTGCACAAGTCAGTTTAACTATTATAATAATCAGTCAGTGCTATAATGTTATGTATGTGAATCTTAATGGCACAAATAGGTAAGTCTTATTAGGCAGCTAAAATTTAGTATTATAATAAAATTAAAATAATATATAATTAATTAATAACAATAGTGAATTAATAGTTAACCCACTCGTTACAGGCTTTCATCATCACTATTGCCGCTTTCATTTTCCTGGTTATTTGTAGTTTTAAGACTTTCGTAAAAGCTGTGATGACATTGAGGTATCAAATTGGCAGTACACAATGATATCAGATCTCTCTTTTTGTGATTTGGTATTGCTGGTGCTTCATTATAAGCATGTTCCAGAGTTATATTTTCTGAGATGCGGCCTCTTTGTTTCCTTCTCGTATCCACAATTTTAAAATCAAGATCTGAAAATGAAGATTTGTAGCCAAATTTGTATGGATCTTCTTTTTTTACTTGGATACATTTGATGTCACCCCATACAATTTTTTGACCATTTTCGTCTATGTTGAAATTTTTCACCATTTGAGACAGTTTTTTCCAGTCATAAATCTGTTGGTAACCTATTTCATTGACTGTATAAGGTTTACCAGTTTTTTTGGCTGATTTCAGTACCATTGCCATTTGAGCAGGTGTAAATATTGGGCCACTTCTCAGCAATCTTCTCTTTTCTCTTTCTATTAAGGAATGAATGTTATCAGCATCATTCTGAGTATGTCCTGCTATTAGAAAGTTGTGGGTAATTATATTTATGGGTAAAGCTTGCACTGCGTACATATACATTGACAGAATAAATTTATTTTTATTCTGCCCACCACAATTGTCGCTGTAAAAGATAATTTCTGTTTTTGGACCCACATTTTCTAATAACGAAAAAACACACGACCCTATTTCATTGGCCCCTCTTTTGGCAATACCTTCGTGCCAAGCATAACAAATACCATCTTTATTAATTATATCACATACAGTGAAATTAATGAAGTTTAACTTTGATTTGTAGTAGAATGTAGAAACTTCTCCTTGTGGCAATGGAACGACGGCTTGCAAATCATAATCGAAAATCAATATATTGCCATTAGAATTTTTCGCTCTGTCAACATCTCTTTTTTTCATAACTCTGGATAGTTTTTTCTCAGTAATATGCATGTCATAACCATCTTGAAGATCAAATTTTGCCTCGGGTGAAGCATTTTTGAACGCTTCACATTTAGAACACTGATCTTTTTTAGGTTTGAAAAAAGCAATGTTAAATTCCGTATTAAAAATGTGTGCATACATTGAATTTTTGACTGCTTCTAAACCATTTTCTTCACAATACTGTACATACAGTCTGTACATTGTAGAAATTGTAAGATCTCCTTCCAAATACTCTCGTCTAGTGTCGGCTCTGCAATAATGGGATTCGATACGAGGGAATCTGTTTATATGATCTCGGACAGACTGTTTGGCAGTATCTGGAAGAGAATGATGTTGAGAATGCGTACCTCTGCGCTCTTTTGCAGTGAACCCTTCAGTATTTGTTACATTTTGAACAGTAGTTATTGCGCTGTTAGTGATGTCAAGTGTATTTTTAAAGAAAAGTTTGCAAACACGCCTTTTAGTATTATCGAGATATAAATAGTACGCGTAATTTAATTTTCTGGAAGCCTCTTCGCGTCTGTACTTTCGCGGTGTTGTTACTTCCATACATTTGCTTATAAAATCACGCTGACGAGAACGATTACCCATATTATAAAAATTATCAAATATAGTTTGCCTCTGATCTTCATTAAATTTTAAGCTACACTTCAATCTACACTTTTGACCGCAGCTCATTCCCATTTTCTTGGCTCTCTTTTCACGTCCAGATGATGTCACATAAGCTTGACCAGTATTTACTAAAAGCTTCTTTTTGTTTTTGGTCCAATTTTTCTCATTTCGGATTCTTTTCTTGGGTAGCCGCTCACTATCAATGTTATCCAGTACAGGGATTTGACGAAGCACCGATGTTGAAATAATATCTGAATCAGTCGAAGAATCGATGTGTGCAGGGTCCGGGTGATAATCGTCATCTGTGTCTGAAGCACTAAAATCACCAATCGCGCCCTGCAACAAAGTAATAGTTGAGTAAAATGGAAATCGATTGCAAGTAGGTACATTCCACTCGTAATAATAACAATTTCTACAATGTACAAACTTTAAACTACCTACAAAATTGAACACAGCTTAAGTCATTTGGTTGCTCCTCATTTACTGTATTATCAATTGATCGAAGATTTTCAACACAATATTCACTATTTTGCAATAGAGATGGTGACAAAGATTTTTCTCTTCCTTCCGTTTCTAAAATTTCTACATTCTGAAAATAAACACGAATAAAATTATACGGGTACGGAAAACAAGCAAGTTGGTCTGGTATAACTAAAATAAGTTTCTATAATTTTTAGATAGTTTTTATAATCATCATAGGTAGGTACTATAATTATAAATATTATTTACCTGTAAGTCATCAATCGTAACCTTATCACTTGTTGGTTCTTCCATGCATACTTCGTATGCAACTTGTACCAATTCATTTTGTTTTTCCGGTAAAATTGGCGGGACCCCGACCGGTGGTGATAGCCGTTCTTGAATAATCTATTACAATAAAACAATTAAATAGGTAGGTACAAAATGAAAACAATACAATGTTATTTGCGAATACCGTTATTAAAGAATCAAAAAAACAATCACATTAGTTTCGTTAAGTGGGTAGGTAGGTACTTTGTTTGAAACTAAATCTTATGGAACTTACCTCACGAGTTTGGTTGTTTGCTAGTTGAACTAATAATCTCCCACGTTTCATTGCGACTGATACTCGCACGAAAATTGTAACAAAAATACGTAAAAAGATCAATTAATTATGACGTTAGGTGACACAAATATTATACCAATAACAACAACAGCATGGCACAGACTGTTCGCGAAACTAGCATGCATTGTATTGGAAGCGCGGGGGGGTACCGGCCCGCGGGGGTGTCGCGCGACATTCGACGAACGGAACGAAAAATCAGTGCGCCTCACGCAGCCGCGTGATGCGGACATCTTATTGGATGAGTAGGTAGGTTATTTTAAAATGTCCTAGAAAGAAAATATAATTTAACGATATTTTAGTTAAACACTGGGACAATTTAAGATGTCTCAACATAGAAATGTTTTTATAATTCCATATAAGGACATTTGAAGAAGTCTCTGTGTAGAAATAAAAGAAAAGTAAAAATCTTCATGACTTTATAAATATCTTAAGATGTCAGAATCTTGAACTAAAGGTCGTTAAAAATATGCTTAAATGTCTCAGTGAGACATTGAAATTTAGGCACTTTGGTTGCGTTTTACAAATATCTGATTTTTGAACCAGACAGAAGAGCAAATTTTTCACATGAAACAAAACTTATCTCAATTTTGTTTTTTTTTAAGATATCTTACTGTTGAACTAGGACAGCGACATTATGTTCAAACAATGTAGCGATGTTCCTATAGCTACACGTACGACGCCTGAATAATGAAAAACAACGTGATAATAAGTCTTGCTAAATAGCTGCAAATCATAGCTGCTGTAATTAAAAAGCAGGAAGAATGTATCTACGATCATTAAAATAGCATTTTATTGTTAAATACTTCATAGAAAACTACGTATTACACGTGCCTTCGAATCGAACCTCTTTATCCAATCCCATTTCAACTGACCGCTAGGAAGACAAAGATATTTACGTTGTTTTAGGCCTGAAGTCAAAACATTTGAGTAAAGTAATGGCAGGAAAAAAAATCGGCGCGCGTGCCCGATTTTATTGATTCATAGCATCCGTAGCGAACTTTGGCTGAGCTACTCGACATACTACGACAGCCCGAAATATACAAACATAAAATCACGCGGTTTGTTGTTCGATTTAGCTAAGTATCAATTAGAAATCCCACGCTTGTAATAAAAGTAGGTAATAGTCCAATAGCTGAATTAAGCAATACCTACGTGAAGCGTGAAAGTACTTATGAGAAATGTACAAAATAATCGAGTCAACGTCCTGAAATAAAAAAAATACTGGTGGTTGGTACCTACCTATTTGTGATAAGGCAACATATTTAATTAGTGATGGAAAAAAATGACGTGGGCTGCGTACCACTTGGCTTTCGTAGCGTTCATTATGCCATAAACAAAATTGTTTACTT
This sequence comes from Ceramica pisi, assembly GCA_963859965.1. NCBI lineage: Eukaryota > Metazoa > Arthropoda > Insecta > Lepidoptera > Noctuidae > Ceramica > Ceramica pisi. The sequence continues at coordinate 904,742 of OY982542.1, forward strand.
AATTATTTTTAGCACACTAACATTCTAATTTATTGACTACAAAAGACTATATTATTATTTGGAAATGGTACCTATTATTGTTACAAGAAGCTTTAATAGACCTAAGTGTAAACTAGCAGCTCAACCGCTACGGGCCTAAGGAATGAATAAGGTTTTATTAAATTCCCAGGCTAACTATGCTATGCTACATTTGTTGTTACATCGTCTCATTCATAATGTTTTTATATACATGACGTATCAAACACGGCCTGTACCGCGAGGTCAGACAATACACAGATCCAGTCAGATGATAAATCTATGTGTTTATAAGTCGCCGTGTTCGTGGAAACGCCAACACTTGCCGTCAAGCAAAACAAACAAGCCTCGTCGCGAACACTGATGCCTGCGCGGGCGCATACTTCGCGCGTCTTCGCACATTAACGACTAATAACAATTATACTGTTCATTATGTACTTTTATACATCGTAAATCTATTCAGCGGCCCCTTGATCTTCATCTGATGCGAAAATTTCCATTGATTGTTTAGTCTTAATCTATTTATCCGTAGGGCGCACCTGCCTTCCAAACGACTCCGTGTTTATTTTACAGATAAATTGCTACACATTTTTGCGCTACGTTTTCTTATACGATTCAATAATGTACTCGTTTTATGGGTTTAATGGTGAAACGTTTCTTTTAGAACAAAAATAAAATATTTAACAAAATGCAGTTGTTCTTTCGACATGAACCCATATTTCTAGACTAGACAGCAGACGCGTGACCTGTGCTTCTGGTTCACATCCAAAAAATTGATTAATTACTGGACGTCGTAACGTAACGCATGAATAACGTATTAAGTTGAGAAACTGCTCTAGTATGAGCGGTGTACGTTAAAAACTAAGCACTGAATCATTGAAAGATTTCAAACCTTGATGTTTCCTTTCGACAACAATATGAAAAAGGACACGAAAACTAACATGCACCCTTTTCGAATTCCAGGCAACGGCACGATAGATTTCCCCGAATTCCTGACGATGATGGCACGCAAAATGAAGGACACGGACAGTGAGGAGGAGATCCGCGAAGCGTTCCGCGTCTTCGACAAGGACGGCAACGGCTTCATATCCGCGGCCGAGCTGCGCCACGTCATGACCAACCTGGGCGAGAAACTCACCGACGAGGAGGTCGATGAGATGATCCGCGAGGCCGACATCGACGGCGACGGACAAGTCAATTACGAGGGTCAGTACTCCGCACCGCTCGCTTCGCCTGCACCACACGTCCACACCACACCCCACGCCACGCGACGCTCAACGAACAAGGCCTTTATGACCAGCCATTACTTCTATCAGTTCATTGACGTGCTTGTTCCTTGAGCGTCAGTTAAAATATTATCACTTTATTCACGTTTACTTTTATTACGTTGTAACCGCAAAGAATTCGCAGTCGCTATGACGCATGACAGATCCACAAAAAACATTTTACCGTCGACATCAATGTTACACCCTCGATGTGATTATTACTACCCTATTGTGTGATAGTACCCAGCATTGTATAACGATACTCATACACGAGACTCCAGCATGTAGTATATAGTACGTGTTCACACTAACAGTTGGGGGGTTTGTATTTTTCCAAAGGGTCCATTTTATTCAAAATTTGACTCGCTGTAAAATTCTCTTTATAAAGTGATATTCAAAACTCAAAAATCCGAAATCTTCATTAATTGATTTACACTGTTAAGTTTTATACATTCGTAACGTTGACTAATGATTGAATCCCTGCAATGTACATCATACTGTAGACGAGTAGTAAGCAAACTGGACGGTCATGTGATCTGCAGTTCCACAATTATGGATCGCTGACGTTCTGGTTTACTTTATTCAGCATATTTTTGAAATACGTCAAGAGTGGTATTTGGATCACTAGTTAGATAGTATCGCTTGTTGGAGAAGCTTGCGTCCCGTTATGCATGGATTCAGTGTTAAGAGTATGGGGAGATAGGGCTGGACAGACGTCCTGTGCAACGGAGCTCGCCCGGGCGGCCGCGGGGCTCGCGAGCGCGCGGCCAGCATGCTGCGTGTGCTCGCCGCTCGCTCTCGGCGCTTCCCCGCGGCTCCTGTATCATGTGCACTTTGTATTCCATCATCCGACCGAGCGTTCTCTCTCTTGCAGACTTCCATGCATTCGCCAAAATCATTTTCGATCGCGGCGACGGCAGCCGTTAGCGCACGGCGCGCTGCCACACTTGTGATATTAGTACCGTAACTAACCATAAGAAAAGACTCTACGATAAAGCTGTGATCTCGAAACGATTTCCCCTAGTAGTGTGTAGTGATCGATGCAATGCCATGAGCCCAACGGCCTACGTCGAGTGCGGTACGACAATAGGTATATCCCAGTGTTAATCTGAATGGTTTGCTGCTCGTTATTAACTGTTCCTTCCCTTGGATATGTTAGCTGCCCGCCACTCCCGCGCTGTCCCGCCCTCCTGCCCTCTCACTCTCTCGTTGGGACCTCACACTTGACTATCGATTGTGTCTATTTACTCACTGTGGCGGATCGTCTGCAATTTTGTTGTTACCTTCTGTCTTCACGAAGGCGACAAAATTACACGCGTCCGCCTCACGGTTACATGTTGAATATTGTTTTCCTGTTGATTGGTGCATGTGTCTAATACCTGTATAGAACTTCCTGTAGAAATACCACCTGGTGATCCGCCCTGTTGCTCCGAGGAGGCGACAGCTTGGTCCTCGCTTGCGCGTGCCGTGTGCCGGTGCTTAGCTCTCCACACTTGCTTGACACTCACACACCCACTCACACTCACAAACACCACACTGAGCCGACAAACGAGCAGCAAACGATGACGCGGCGATGTGCGATCGGTTCTTATGATATTGACTTGTACAAGATTGTATAGGCTTCGCACAACACTATCGGGATATGTTCGCAGCACTGGTATCTAATCGAGTGCTTCCGCCCATCATTTATTATTACTTTATCATCAATATTATATATTTTTGTGGATATCCAGAGGGTGGTATTTCACATAATCCCCTTGTAGTGGCATGATGAGGTAAAATACGGTTTATTAATGTTGTTCGTCGCTTCATCAAGTACATGCCTTGCTTTGTATATTTTCATTGTTGATCGAGAGGCATATGTTTGGTGTTGACTGGATTTATTTACTATGTTAATACATCTAGTGGTATCTGTCTAATAGCGGTTACATCTTTAGTGCATCTCTATCTCTGTCGGTTACTTTCGTTGTGTTAATGATGTTTGTGTTAACATTTTATCTTAGACATGTTATGCAAGGGTTTATGTGAAACTTTCTTGTAAACCTCGCATTGCGCTCACGGATGACGTCACTAATACCGTTTTGTTTCTTTTGCAGAATTCGTCACCATGATGACGTCGAAGTGAGCCGCCGGCTAGTGTGTGTGTAAAAAGCAGAGAATTTAAATATACATTTTGTTTCATGACACACAATATTACCATCGTATTGGACCTGCATTTCTCTAGTGTTTGCGATAAATTAAATATTGTCATCGTTTCAGTTTAATGATGTACTTGTAACGTAGGGCGCCGGCGACGGACGCCGGGCGTCGCCCGCTGTGCGTCGCCTCCGCCTTCTCTTTTTATTTAGATTTAAAGTATTCCGTTAATTTTACTATGTAAGAAAAATTTTAACTGTAGCGGTACAAAGGGAAAACGAATAGGTGTGCGTCGCAATGTGATGGTATAAGTCTCGGGTTCGTGTCGGCTCATAATTTATATTTGTGTATATTTCGGGCGCCCGCCGTCCTGTATGTGTGCGTGCGTGCCTCTGTTTGCGTCGCGCCCTAGTGTCTGCGGTGCTAGCGTCCCGCACCTTTCCGATACATTTTAATGTAAATTTTTTTCAAGTATGAGATATTTATAAAGTACGTGAGGAATAAAAATTTAAAAAATCCCAAAAAAATATAGTGTACCCGGCGGACGGCCCCGGCCTCCGCTCCACTCCGTGTACATTATGATCGTAATAAATGTTTAAATTTAACTAACTCAGTAAACGAATAAATTAGATTTATTGGTACTGCATTAATTGTATCTGTAAATGACTTGATAAATATTATATTTCTATTGTTGGTGAAACTAATTCTATCGAAATGGAAAGTAATCCGCTCTGTTATTCTCTTACCACATTTGATTCATTCTGTTATTAAATTTTACAAAAGACATACTGAAAATAAATGTTTCTTCATTTTTAGGTCAATAAGCATCGGTGTTTCATTTCGCCCCTGTTGATTTGATACGTGCTGTATGAGCTCACCTCCTCGGCTCTGTAACTATGTACACTAATGAGATCACGCTGTATGTTTGTGTGCTCTAAAGACGCCTACACGCTGGTTGTGTTATCGTCGATTTTCTAAATGTATGTTTCGTGTGTAACTTATAACGATAAAGATCTCATTGACATGGAATTTTGTATATTTGAAGTGATATTCCTTTAAATTAAGTTGGGAACCTTATATTTTACAGAATATACACTAATTCGTTTATTCTGTAAAGCTTTATATGCTTTGGAAGAATACTGTATCTCTATCTAGTTAGTGGAACCATGCGACGAAGAGTGATACACTCATTCACAACTAAAAAGAGTAATTGTGGTAATAGTAGAAAATGCACCGAGGGGATAAAGCTGTCTTAGGCTGTCATCAGACTGACTGCATCGCAGCAACTGCACGTAGTCGAGATATATTCAACTGGGATCCCACTGCTCGATCCTGCAGCTATGTTTTTTTTATGAAATTAATTTTAAATGAATGTTAAGGAAATATTCAATGGATTAGTGATAGGTTACCTAAAAAAAAATTGCCGCAATTACCTGTAATAAATTTTTGTCTAATTGATTTGTGAATTTAAATTGAAGCTATGTTATTTTAATAAAAAAAAAAATATTTCATATAAAATTAAAGTTATATTGTGTACAATAATCCGTGATTGCCAGTTAAAAAATGGCCGCAAGCAGAAGTTGCCATGCTTTCAATCAACAATTTTCCCTGAGCGTAAGAGAAAAGATGCTCCATTCGTTACGAAATTTAAATAAAAACAGATTACATTAATAAGTCATCATCATCTTTTCTCAGCTACCTTGGCTACCATACCTCCACAACACTTTAAAATGGGTAACACGTTTCTCCATGGCAAGACAGGTGTCAATTTTCTGTGTTCTGACTATCCGTAACGACAGCCAAAGATCTTCAAATGACAGCCGGGACCAAGTGGCATAACGTGCTTTCAGAGGCGCGGAGGAAACTTATATGTTAAGATGGTCACCCATCCACAGACCTACCTCTGCAAGCATTGCTTAACCTTGAAGATCGCCCTGTGCGGCTTTTATTATTTAGCTACGAGTAATATACCTGTTTACTGTAACACTTGGCAACCCTAGTGTTGCGACAGACAGAGCTGGCAACCTTTTTTTTTCTATTCTTTACATAATTTTCTAATGGCGTAACATTGATGAAGAAAACACATTTGTTCCCAACGAGTAACACCCTCAAATGTCACACTGTTACTCGATGGGATTTTTTTCTGAAAAAATTCCCAACCGGTCACACTACCAGTCACACTGTTACTCGATGGGAATTTCTTCAGAAAAAATCCACGATAATATAAGAAAAAAATCGCGACCAATTTCGAGGTAGCGCTCGCCGGCCGCTGCCGCGGCACCGCTCGCTTCGCTCGCTCGGCTCGCGCGTAGTTGGTCACAGTTCTAACCTAACCTAACCTAACCTATAATATTTTTGGTAGTAATATTTATCTTTTAGTTAGATAGAATTTGGTGACCGTTGATCCATTTTGGTGACCGTCTAAATTATACCCCTTTAGTGTGACTGGTTGGGAAATTAGTAATAAAAAGTTCCCATCGAGTAACAGTGTGACTGGTTGGGAATTTTTTCTTAAAAACATTCCCATCGAGTAACAGTGTGACATTTGAGGGTGTTACTCGTTGGGAACAAACGAGAAAACATAGCTGCAATTTATATTACCAAATCAATTATACAAAAAATTAAGTACCTTGCGGCTATTTTTTTTTATAGGCAACCTATCGCTTAAATTCATTTACTTGCAATTGAATACTTCCTCAACATTAATTTTAAATTAATTTCATCAAAAAACAGTTAGCTGCAGGATTGAGCAGTGGGATCTTAGGCTATTAATTAAGAGAAGTTAGCTTTCATAACTTTTCATAGGTACCTACTAAATCTCCGCGAATAACCCGGCCAAATTAAGTTGTCAATGGTATTGAGCTGTTCGGGACATGTACACTCACGCAATTTAATTGATGTCGAAAAATTAATAACAACCGTTTAATAACTACCTCTATAATTTTAATACTAACTGTGTACCTAGGTAACTACATTGAAAAAAAATTAACCTAGCGTTACCCATAGTCTGTGATACCATTTTTAGCGTTCCGTAGCCAAATGGCAAAAATGAAGTATCATGAAATCTATTCATCTTATGAAAGTCAGTTCAACATTTATTCGTGACTAATATTGTTCTGAATATATAGGTAACGAAGTCATTAATGGGTCCGTTCCGCTTGCGGTGGAAACCGGGTTTTACAGATTCGTCATGTCTGTCCGTCCGTATGTCACAGCCACTTTTCTCCGAAACTATAAGAACTATGCTGTTGAAATTTGGTAAGTAGATGTATTCTGTGAACCGCATAAAGATTTTCACACAATAATAGAAAAAAAAACAATAAATTTTGGAAACCTCAATATCATTTTTGAAGGCCTATCCATAGATACCTACCCCAACTTAGAACTGAAACTGAAATATATTTTTTTTCATCGGACCCATACGTGTGGGGTATATGGACAGGTCTTCAAAAATGATATTGAGGTTTCTAATATAATTTTTTTCTAAACTGAACAGTTTGCGCGAGAGACACTCCCAAAGTGGCAAAATGTGCCCCCCCCCCCCCTCTTAACTTCTAAAATAAGAGAGAATGACAAAACTAAAAAAAATATGTGATTACCATGTAAACTAAAAACCATGTAGGTAAGCGAAAATTGGTTTGAACGAGATCTAGTACCTACCTAAGTAGTTTTTTTTTAATACCTACGTCATAAATCGTAAATCGCAACGTCTGCTTACAATATGTATAATACCTACTGGTTTGTACGAACCGGTGCGCGAGTCCGACTCGCACTTGGCCGGTTTCATTTAATGCCGTGATATACATATTAATTTTTCGGTTCTTTTCTAATTTTTTTCAAGAGACCACAAATAGGTATCAGCTCAGCTGCGCTGATATCTATTTGTGGTTTTATTCAGATTGCTCTTTTTAGTGAAAGTAGTTAATTAATTATTTTTTTATTAAAAATCTCATTGGGTTAGGTCAGAATAACGATTATGAGCAGTCTAAAGTAAAAAAACCCTTGAAAAAAATGACAAAAAAGCCGACGAATAATTCTAAGTCTAGGTTGTCCAGAATCATGCCCTGGACCCATGGAAATCGTTTGTGCGTCGATGTCAGATACACGCGGTATATATATTTTTTTGTGTCATGTATATTTTAGAAGGAATTTTGAATTACTTTGCATATTAATTATTGTAAAATTCTAGTTCCTAACACGTAACAGACAGTTGTGTTGCTGCGGAGTTTGTTGGCCACTTCTTCTCCACAGCTAAAACACTAGGAAGTGGTGACGGGCGCGTTTTGGGGGACTGTCTTTTGTAAAACTTGACGTTCAAAAAGTGCTGGCCCTCAGCCTAATTTGAATGAATTTTGAATTTTGGTCGCAAGTTGTCCCAGGGACCTGTCGCCATTTCATTCATCCCGAGTTGATCCGGTACGTTACGTCTCGGTCTATAGGTATTGCCATCCCCCTGAACAAGCGACCCGAGGTACCGAAAGTCGGAGCAGCTCGGTATAGGCGTTCCGGTGAGAGCTATAGGTATGGGACTGGAGAGACCACCGAAATCGCAGAACAGGTAAATTCTGTTTTGGTTCTGCTCAATTTCAGACCAACACTCTCTAGTCTTTGCCACCACGTCTCCAATCTGCTCTGGACCTCAAAGCCGCTTTCGGCAACCAGCACAATGTCATCAGCAAACAGCATACACCAGGGCCGGAGCCTCCTCCTGGATGTCCGACGTCAGAGCGTCCATTATCATCAGGAAGAGATACCTAAGGGCTGAGGGCCGACCCCTGGTGCAAACCGACTACCACACTGAAGCTGTCAGTGGTGCCCATTGTAGACTGGACTTGAGTACTACATCGCCTGTACATCACTTGGATCAACTGCACATACTTCCCAGGCACACCTTTCTCAGTTTTTATGAACAGCTCTATATTTCTCGCACAGCTGGCGGATGGTGAAAATGGCATCCGTTGTACCCCGACCAGGCATAAAACCGAACTGGTTCGGTGAGATTACACTCTCTTCTCTCAGCCGCCTTTCAACAACTTTTTCTCAGGCTTTCATACTATGTGATCTTATTCCTCTGTAGTTGTTGCACTCCAGCACATCGCCCTTGTTCTTGAAGATGGGTACTAACAAACTGTTGCAGTGTGCGTTCGCGCAGCGGAATGTTATTGAATTTAAAGATTTTAATTATGCAGATATTTAGTGTATGACGTCGTATAATTGTGTATGGTAAAAAAAAAATTGTGCACGCAGCCGTTGTGGAGAAAATCACCAAAAACTGATTCCGCTGGGCGAACGTTGTCCTGGCGGAACTTTTTTTAATCCTTAGACTTTAGAAGAAAAGAGATGTGTCCAAAAATTTGTGTGTATTTGTGTATGTATGAATAAAATTAGTGCATGCATAAACTTCGGAGAAATTCAACTTTCCGCTACGCGAACGTTTGGCCATTAGCTAGTTTTCATATAAAGCGCTTACATAGAGAGCTGTAGATTTTTACATACGTTGTTTTGAATTTGTTTATATTTGTTTAAAAAACAGATTTAGAAAAAATCGTAGGGCTTAAAAGATCAAAATATAAACGTAAAATACGCTTATTAGGTCTTAATTCTTAAAGTATGCACTTTGGGGTCTAGATTTTCACGTTTATACAAACCTTGTAAGTGTCTGCAATATGTTGCCAAGTATCAATGATGTTCCGTTAGTAATTAAAGAGTTATAGGACAATTTACCATGAATTGATCAGTGTTTACAAAGCAGTCAAATATCACGACGTTCTAAAGGAATTGCATGGTAAAATGTATGCCAATTATTAGTTTATTCATTCAACTATTCACATGCAAAATTTCATGTCATTAAATTCAGTAATTAAAGAAAAACAATTATAATACTGACGAAGCATCGAAAACCTTTATAACCCGACCAAGTTCGGATAGCTACATAAAAGCGGCCGTGCAATATATTTAGGTAACATCCCAATACCGGTATTGAATTGGTATAGGTGATAACACAATTGTTGTTTCGATATAATTTATAGGTCATTTATTTTTGTACACCTACTTTTTAAATGTATTTGACTATGACAGAAAGTAGGTACTATTTACGTAGGTAGGTACTTTATGCGCTTGAGACTTGAGATATAATCTAGATATACCTATTATTTAAGAAAAATAAAATTCATACTGCTAATTTCTATTGAAGATTTCACGGATCAGGATTCTAACTATAGACCCCTTAGGGAAATTAAATAATTACCACATGTAAGTACTACTGTTTAGGTAAATATTTATCATATTGTAGCTTATTACACTATTTAACCAATGGACTAGGCATGCACGAGCGTTCCCCTTTTTTCTTGAAAATACCTTTTTTATACCAAAGTTTTAGTTTATAAGCACTTTTTTAATGTTGATTTGTTGATTTTTCATTCAAGAAATGCAATTGTTTTATTTTTTCCTAACGCTTGTGTACGCAACTGTACCATATTAATAATTACTATATTGCAAGGTTAAGAACGTTTCTTAGATATATGGCACGGCCGCTTTTTTGTAGCCATCCGAACTTGGTGGGTTTATGTAGGTTTTCGATGCTGCGTCAGTATTATAATTGTTTTTCTTTAATTACTGAATTTAATGACATGAAATTTTGCATGTGAATAGTTGATTGAATAAACTAATTATTGGCATACATTTTACCATGCAATTCCTTTAGAACGTCGTGATATTTGACTGCTTTGTAAACAGTGATCAATTCATGGTAAATTTTCCTATACCTAACTCTTTAATCACTAACGGAACATCATTGATACTTGGCAACATATTGCAGACACTTACAAGGTTTGTATAAACGTGAAAATCTAGACCCCAAAGTGCAAACTTTAAGAACTAAGACCTAATAAGCGTATTTTACTTTAATAAGCGTTTTTGGTGAATTTCTCCAGAATGGCTGCGTGCACAATTTTTTTTATACCATACACAATTATACGACGTAATCGTAAATCTTAATCTTACGTAAATCTTTAAATTCAACAACATTCCGCTGCGCGAACGCACACACTGTTGCACCATTCATCAGGTATGGCTTCTTCCAGCAACAACTTATTGAAGAATAAAGATAAACACGCCCATCCATCTACCCGTAACAACATCCACACTTGAATTGGTATTCCGTCTGGACCAATTGCCTTAACATTCTTCATTCCATTTACAGCTGTTCTCACTTCATCTACACATGATCTACACTGACCATCCTCACTAAACCCTCATTCACTGGTTTATTCTCCAGAACACCACTCCAGATAATTTCCTCATCAGTTTTTCTAAATAGCGCTTCCACCTATCCCTAGTCTTTTCATCCTCCGATAGAAGCATTCCAGCTTCATCCCTTACACATCTTATCCGACTAACATCCTTCGCCTTCCTCTTTCTGGCTCTAGCTATACGGTACAGATCTTTTTGGCCAGCTGGACTATCCAGTGTGTCGTACAACTTGTCCTGAGCTTTTGATATTGCCACGACTTTCTTAGCTTTTTTCTTTAATGCATCATATTCACTCTTTTTTCAGCTTTCAAACTAACGTTTTCCAGTCCCACACTCTGCCATTCCTTATATTTCAAAAATAATTAATAATGGCATTAGCAATGATTAATAATTTGGTTGATATTTAGCATTTTTATCAGACTAGCTGACCCGCGCAACTTCGTCTGCGTCACATTTTCCATTAATGCTCCGCTCCTATTTGTCTTAGCGTGATGCTATATATAACCTTCTTTGATAAATGGGCTATCTTTAGCGTGATGCTATATATAACCTTCTTTGATAAATGGGCTATCTAACACTAAAATAATTTTTCAAATTGGACCAGCAGTTTCTGAGATTAGCGCGTTCAACCAAACAAACAAACAAACTTCTGCTTTATAATATTAGTATAGATTTGGTTAATTGAGCGGATGCACATAGGCTACTTTTCATCCCGGTTGTATAGGTACCCTTTGAATATTTTTGACTTTCACGCTAGCAGAACTAGTACTACAAATCCTATCCTAGTAATTATTAATGCGAAAGTGAGGATGGATGGATGTTTGTTACTCTTTCACATCAGAATGCCTGAAAGGATCTTCATGAAATTTGGCACAGAGGTAGATTAGTTTGGAATAACACATAGGCTACTTTTTTCCCGGGAGTATATGGGACCCTTGGGACCACGCGGGCGAAGCCGCTATCAGAAGCTACTCGCTTACATATCTTTTACAGAAAATTAAAACACACCCTCTTTTTAGTACAGATTTAAACCAAATAACACCAATTTATTTGTTTTGTGTTCACGATACATATACATTTTACATAATTGAAAACATGACAGTCTACCAAAAAAATCTACATTTACAACTACTGTTAATTTTAAAAAATAATACTTGTAACTTGGGAGAGGCGTTTGCCCAGCTGTGGGACAGCAATGGCATTTAATCAATCGTAACTCTGACTTTGGCTACTGTTCATTGAAATAATAACGGAATAAAAACATTTGCAACTAACGGCACTTGTGCTTCGTAAGTGCAGAAGTAAGGCTGTTAGATACACATGTCGCAGGTCGATAACTCTGACAAGGTGAAGGCAGCGATGGCTGTCCAGGCAGACAACGCGGTGGACATGCTTCATATGGCCCAGGCGGCGTGCATGTAGGTGGTTGCGGCACACATGGTGGCGATGGAGATGGTTGCGGCACACATGGTGGCGGTGGAGATGGTCGCGGCATACATGGTGGCGATGGAGATGGTCGCGGCACACATGGTGGCGATGGAGATGGTCGCGGCACACATGGTGGCGATGGAGATGGTCGCGGCCCACATGGTGGCCATGGAGATGGTTGCGGCACACATGGTGGCGATGGAGATGGCTGCGGCACACATGGTGGCGATGGAGATGGTTGCGGCACACATGGTGGCAATGGAGATGGTTGCGGCACACATGGTGGCCTTGGAGATGGTTGCGGCACACATGGTGGCCTTGGAGGTGGTCGCGGCACACATGGTGGCGATGGAGGATGTTGAGGGCCACATGGTGGCGATGGAGGCTGTGGCGGGCAACATGGCGGCGATGGTGATGGTTGCGGCACACATGGTGGCAATGGAGATGGTTGCGGCACACATGGTGGCGATGGAGATGGTTGCGGCACACAGGGTGGCGCTGGAGATGGTCGCGGCACACATGGTGGCGATGGAGATGGTTGCGGCACACATGGTGGCCTTGGAGATGGTTGCGGCACACATGGTGGCCTTGGAGGTGGTCGCGGCACACATGGTGGCGATGGAGGATGTTGAGGGCCACATGGTGGCGATGGAGGCTGTGGCGGGCAACATGGCGGCGATGGAGATGGTTGCGGCACACATGGTGGCAATGGAGATGGTTGCGGCACACATGGTGGCGATGGAGATGGTTGCGGCACACAGGGTGGCGCTGGAGATGCTCGCGGCACACATGGTGGCGATGGAGATGGTCGCGGCACACATGGTGGCGATGGAGATGGCTGCGGCACACATGGTGGCGATGGAGATGGTTGCGGCACACATGGTGGCAATGGAGATGGTTGCGGCACACATGGTGGCGAAGGAGATGGTTGCGGCACACATGGTGGCAATGGAGATGGTTGCGGCACACATGGTGGCGATGGAGAGGGCTGCGGCACACATGGTGGCGATGGAGATGGTTGCGGCACACATGGTGGCGATGGAGATGGTCGCGGCACACATGGTGGCGATGGAGATGGTTGCGGCACAGAGGGTGGCGCTGGAGATGGTCGCGGCACACATGGTGGTGATGGAGATGGTTGCGGCACACAGGGTGGCGATGGAGATGGTCGCGGCACACATGGTGGTGATGGAGATGGTCGCGGCACACAGGGTGGCGGTGGAGGTGGTTGCTGGTCACATGGTGGCGGTGGAGGTGGTGGACATGGTTGGTTACACTGCGGCGGAGATGGCGAGCATGGTTGGTTACACTGCGGCGGAGATGGCGTGCATGGTTGGTTACACTGCGGCGGAGATGGCGTGCATGGTTGGTTACACTGCGGCGGAGATGGCGAGCATGGTTGGTTACACTGCGGCGGAGATGGCGTGCATGGTTGGTTACACTGCGGCGGAGATGGCGAGCATGGTTGGTTACACTGCGGCGGAGATGGCGAGCATGGTTGGTTACACTGCGGCGGAGATGGCGAGCATGGTTGGTTACACTGCGGCGGAGATGGCGTGCATGGTTGGTTACACTGCGGCGGAGATGGCGAGCATGGTTGGTTACACTGCGGCGGAGATGGCGAGCATGGTTGGTTACACTGCGGCGGAGATGGCGAGCATGGTTGGTTACACTGCGGCGGAGATGGCGTGCATGGTTGGTTACACTGCGGCGGAGATGGCGTGCATGGTTGGTTACACTGCGGCGGAGATGGCGTGCATGGTTGGTTACACTGCGGCGGAGATGGCGTGCATGGTTGGTTACACTGCGGCGGAGATGGCGAGCATGGTTGGTTACACTGCGGCGGAGATGGCGAGCATGGTTGGTTACACTGCGGCGGAGATGGCGAGCATGGTTGGTTACACTGCGGCGGAGATGGCGAGCATGGTTGGTTACACTGCGGCGGAGATGGCGTGCATGGTTGGTTACACTGCGGCGGAGATGGCGAGCATGGTTGGTTACACTGCGGCGGAGATGGCGAGCATGGTTGGTTACACTGCGGCGGAGATGGCGAGCATGGTTGGTTACACTGCGGCGGAGATGGCGAGCATGGTTGGTTGCAAGGCGGCGGAGAGACGCTGGGTGGCAGGCAGCTGGCGGCAGCTATCTGCTGGAGCATGACGGCCAGCGTCCTGGTGGGGCGGCCCGTCATGCGGTACGTGTCCAGGTAGGGCGGAGCGCCCGAGTGCGCCACCTTGCCCACGCCTGTGATGTCCATGTGCACCCAGTCGCCGCACACGAAGTTCTGGAACATTACCAGTATGGTTACGAAGTTATGAACTATTGTTCATGTTGTGCTGCTCATGAATATTTATTTAATACTTAGTTTACCTTCAAAAAGGCGGCTCCAAGACACGGTGTCGCATGTCCGGAGCCCTTGTTCCTCAAATCAACAGAGGGGTCGTCTGGAACAAGAAATAATATTTTTATGGAAAACATTACATACCTACCCTACCTGCGTACCCAGGTACGTAAAACCTTACACCTGAGGAATAATAACCATTAATTTATCATAAACTCATAATCATAAACCTACTAAAATGTGCTTATAATAGTGCATCATAGGACGTCTAAAAGTTGTGAAGGTGTGAAAAGTGTTTTATGCTAGGGCTAATAAAGAACTTTGTGTGAATTTAAGCCAAAACGGCCATCGGCCTAAGCTAGCAGATATGCGTACGTCCAAAATCCAGACTGACACTACTCCATCCCACATATTTTGTTAGGAGAAAATCAGTTAGGTCTGTCGGCTGTGAGATCTTGGAATACAGTGGTTAGCACAGAAATATAAAAAACAGGAGAAGTGGCAAGGGGGCGTGTCGGTGTCCGCGCTGCATGCGCTCGTACCACATGCAATACGCAAATGGCTGTCGCCGCGAACTACAGGCTTTCGACCGCGATCGTGACAAATAATGAGAATTCCGTGTTGTTCAGTGGTTTCTTGTAAAAACCGAAGCACAAACCAAGACTTTGTTAATCATGGAATCACTTATCATATGTCGGTACAAGTATATTACTATATTTGTCTTCACCACCCTTGGTTGACTGGTAGAGAATGCCTAAGGCATTAAGTCCGCCTTTGTACTTTTTTTTTGTGCGAAAAGTTTAAATAAATAAATAAATAAACAAAAACAACAAATCGTAAAACATTTCTTACTCTTACTATGCTATTTTTGTTTCCAAATATCACAGCGACTGTACTATTTTTGCAATAAATACTTTCGGTAAGTGACTGAACAAGCAATGTAAAAATCACAGAGCGGTGCTTTATTAAGCGGGTGCAACGCGTAGTACGGCCGCTTGGTTGTTACGCGAGTTAATGATGTGATACTTACGTAGGCTATCGACAACAATGTCGATTGACGAACGAAATTTTTCTATAAAAGTTTATTTTCAATTTGTCAACCGTTTTCACCCGGTTAGAAGATCTATGTAAAATAACGTATATTAACTTATTTTAATTATTAACAGCGTAATAAAGAAATACGTAACAAACTTTCGTAAAGTGAGTTTTAGATTAATAATAATTTGGAGTGTTATAATATTTTCTGGACATGCCGTTTTTTGTTTATTTTATTTTGAAGTTGCAAAAATGTACCATTATGAATGGAAGATGCGATAACTTTCAGATTTAGTCACAATGTTAGTTACCTTACTCCTCCGAAACGGCTTTACCGACTTTTACCAAATTTAATATGCATATTCAGTAGGTCTGAGAATCGGCTACTATTTATTTTTCATACCCCTAAGTGATAAGGGTTGTCCACACCTAACATTTATTTTTTATTACTACTTATTTTTCTATAATGTGGCATTACAAAATACATACAACCTTAATTTTTTACCCTTCTATCACCAACCCTTATTTTGTAACAGCGATATTATTCATGAATAATGTGACGCAGACGAAGTTGCGCGGGTCAGCTAGTGTAAAACAAATTGGTTTTCGTACAGCACAACGAAAGCGTCCACTGTTTGTGTGTGGGTAAGTTGTACGGTGCATGGTAAATACACGCTGTGCATGAAACGATAAGGTTTATAATTGATTGTATAGTACGTTCTGTTTTGAGAATTGCGGGTGTGTGCACGATTGCGTATCTATTGCTTTTACTGAAGAGCATTTGTAGTAGTTGGCGCTTGGTGGGGCTGTACTGGGGACACTAGGTTCCTATACATTTTCGACCAGCGGCCATATCTCCTTAATTATTATATCTATGGTGGTTAGTGAGAATGTACTGACTGGTGATCTGCTTGTGGAAGTAAGTCCACAGCGGGAAGCGCCACGGGCGGTCGCCCGAGGCGGCGCCGGCGCACTGCACGGCGCGCCACGCCTCCTCCGAGTTGCTGAAGCAGCCGAACGCGCCGCCGCCAGTAGCCATCAGCACGCCGTCTGCAACCACAACGTGAAACGTGTTACAACACTGCAACAAGCTTCTATAAAACGTGCGGTAACTACCAGGATAGCACAGAACCGTCAAATTCAAGTTATTTAACGTAATAGTTTCTTACCGAATTTGCAACACTAGATGGGATAGTCTAAGTTCCCTATCGCACGTTAGGCGTTGATGTACCTAGAACCATAGCGCATTGCGATCGTAGCATTCATTTGTTTGTGCTCAAATTTTCGTAGATAAAGACATAGAGCCCACAGACTGCACTTGCCACGTTTGCATCAAACTGCAATACTCTGTGTATTGCAGTTTGATGCAAACGTGGTAATGTGGCGATGCAAAGTGGTTACTACATTTTCAAACTTTCTGCTATAGCAAAGCCTTTGGCCGAATTCATTATAGCATCATCATATCCAATTTAAATGGCATTGATATCCAGGGCGATCTACTCAGATGAATTTCCTCTTACTATGTAAACAGGTCCCAAGCAGTGGTTTTAAATAATTATATATCTAGCTAGGTCCATATCCCTAGTGGTGTCCCGCAGGGATCATTGTTCAGTCCATAGCTATTCACAATCTACGAACGACATCGACTTTGCTTGATTTGGCATGTAACTTTACTGAACTCCGTAGGGGGGCACTAAGAGAGGATTTCTCGAAATTAATACGGCATCAGGGGAAAACGGGATATGCGCGTATGAAGTCGCGGGCAAAAGCTAATTTTATTTATAAGTGAAGGCCTGTAATCGGTTGTCAGTCTAATGAACTGTTCATGATTTATTTGTTTTAGCTGTAAGTTTTTCATATAATTTCATTACTAGAAAAAATTGTATGGGATTCGCAAGTTCCTCTACACATCATACTTACGAGTAAAAGTAGCGACATCTATGACCAGCGCGGGCTTGTATACT
The DNA here is from genome assembly GCA_963859965.1 of Ceramica pisi. NCBI lineage: Eukaryota > Metazoa > Arthropoda > Insecta > Lepidoptera > Noctuidae > Ceramica > Ceramica pisi. Next base: position 922,177 of record OY982542.1, read on the forward strand.
GACTGGCCGTACACCAGCGCGTCCGCCATCATCAGCCGACCCTCCATGTCTGTGTTCTCTATCTGAGTACAAATATTAAGCAGTTTTTGTAGTTAACTATCTATACTAACTAAGCTAGAGTTATTTTGTTTGGTTGAACGCGCTAATCTCAGGAACTACTGGTTTGAATTGAAAAAATATTTTTGTGTGGGATAGCCTATTTATCAAGGTCAAGTCAAGTCTATACAAAGTGTCTAAACGCGATACTTTCTTAAATTTCTTTCTCACAAGAATTCTGTTTGAAATAAACAGTTACAATGGGTTTAGGTGACGAAGCCAAGAACTTGGCGGATTAAATGTTGGACGTAGTTCCGTCAAGGGCCAAGTAACGAAGTTTAAAAATTATTTAGAAAAAATATCGCGTTTAGACACTTTTAATACAACACATAGGGCGGAACTTACACTTAAACTTAGTAAATTCGAAACTTTATCTTCAAGGTTCGATGACTTACAAAGTCAAATTGAAATTCTTAATTCTAGTGGGTTGGAAGATGAACTTGAAGAACGAGAACGTATTGAGAAAGAATTCATTAGCAATATCGTAATGGCTCAAGAGTTATTACAAATGCACACTAGGGATGAAGGCATCCACGACTCAAGCACTCCTCACAATATAACTCATTGCGCTATCGATCACAATGAAATAGGTTTCAAGCTACCTATGATACAATACAGGTATCAAAATTCGACGGGTCATACTTTCGATGGATGGAATTTCGCGATACGTTTCGATCCTTAATACATGAAAATAGTAGAATTAGTTCAGTGAATAAGTTTCATTATTTAATTTCATATTTAGAAGGAGAAGCAGCACGAACCGTTTCAAATCTAGAAGTATCGGCTGATAATTATCGGGAAGCTTGGAACCTATTGCTTGAACGTTACGACTAGAAGCGTTTATTGATAAGTCATCATCTCACTGCATTAACCAACATTAATCCCGTAAACAAGGAGTCTGAAAGATCGTTGCGCTTCTTGGTTGACCACGTGGCTAAGAATTTACGCGCCCTCTCCAACTTAGGACAAGTCACTGAGAATTAGGATCCCCTTATCATTCACATAGTAGCTTCCAAATTAGACAATAACACCTTCGTAAAGTGGGAGGAACACTGTAACGCGTTGTCAACAGACACTTCTACACTCAAAGAATTTTATAAATTTGGTCAAGTCTATACAACCAATAGGAGCTGAGCAAAAAAATGTGACGCAGACAAAGTTGCGCAGGTCAGCGGTCAGCAGCAAAAAATAAAAAAAAAATTAATTGGAGCTCCCATGCAAGAAACGTGTTTTTTTTTCGGTTTATAGTACGGAACCCTTCGAGTTAGAGTGCCCTCGCACTTGGCCGGTTTTTATTCCGCAGAGACCGTCCAAAACCAGTCCATATTCCGTTAGGTTCGCTATGAGTATCACCTGGATGGACAGGCCGTTGAGCGCCGTCACCACGTCGCCCACCTTCATGCACTGCCCGCTCACCATGTTCTCGCAGATCGGAATCACCCCCGCTACGTTTATGGGCAGCTGGGATCAAACAACAACATTTAATGGTCAGTTTTCAAAGATCTGTAGAATAGACAGTACCTATTGTATGCATAGACGGGGTAAGGTATATGTAATAATATACCTACTAGGCAGGACGTTTGAGTTACTGCGTTATCACCTACCTCTGACTCTAAAATGCGACACTATTACAGTCAGGAAATAAGCTTCACAAATTGTTAGCCATTGGACGTTAAACATTAGGCATCAGCATCCAAGTTTGACTGAATTAGTTAAGAACTTTTGTAAAAAGAACGGTCAGAGGGAAATTTTAAGTTTTTTATCTTTACATAGTATAAAATGCTTTTTAGGCCAGCCCGCCGCATAACACACACACACACACACAGTAGAACTGCGGCGTACCTTCAGCTTGGCGATGATCTCGAAGGCAGCCAGCACGACGGCAGCGCCCGCCATGCTGCCGCGGTTCTCCCTCATCGCGTGGCCCTCTTTCAGGCACATTCCGCCACTGGACAACATGCAGAAATCGTTTTAAGGCTAAGTTCATATGACCGCGCGGTACTTCGCGAAACTACTACCCGCGCGCTACAAGCTCACAATGAACAGTGTTTATCGTGTACATGACCATTATTAGTGAAGCGTTACCTGTCGAAGGTGACCCCCTTAGCGGCCAGCAGCACGGGCGGCGCGCGCGGGCCGGCGCCCCGGTAGGAGCACTCCAGGAGCACGGGCGTGTCGCACGAGCCGCGCGCCACCGCCAGGAAGGCGCGCATGCGCTGCGCCTCGATCCACTCGCGGTCGCGCGCCTCCACCTTCACGCCCAGGTGACACAGCGCGTCCAGTGCCGCCTGCCCCCACATACTGAACTCATCACCCATTTCCATTACTTCATTTTTACTTTGGCAACTGTACCCAGTGGTGGGTCCAGGGTTGTCTTTTGAGGGGGCTTGAGCCCGCTCAGGGTAGTTCCAGCAAAGGAATCATCTTCAAATGACACAGATTGTGAAAATAATTAGGTAAATTTAACACCATTTTATGACGTGCCATCATGATTACAGCGCAGAGGACAAGACGTAGCTATTGGTACAGACACCTGCACATCAAGCTACCCGAAAATGTCCAATTTTCCCAATCAACCCGGGACTTAATCGCTTTAGCGATAGAGTAGAAAATCTTTTAAACATTGGACAGATTGTAGTAACTTGATGTGCTGGCATCGGTTACCGATAGCATCATCCCCTTTCCGCAACGGCTGCTAACAAAGGATGGCAAGCCTCACCTGCGCCAGATCCACGGGCGCCATCTTGTTGGCGGGCATGTCGGACAGGAAGCGCGCCCAGTTCTGCGCGCGCGCTCGCACGTAGCCCTCCACCCACAGCGCCGCCTGCGCCGCCGCCTGCGAGCCCTGGTACGCGCGCACGTGGCACGGGGGCCGGCACTCTTCTGTCTTGAACACGTCGAACCTATGGCAAATTTATTCATAAAACTTTCTGGAGATGATCTGCAGTGTAATAAGGTGCATGACCAGCCTCTAATTATGGCTTATTGGCGCATCATAGTTTTTTTTTTTTGTATTTATGTTAAGCGGTGATACGGTCTAAGGTGGAGCACGCTTGCCTAGAAGTATAGCGCTACCCCATTTATCTACTCCCCGCACCTCTAAAACGCTGGATTGCCGGCTCGGTTACGTGACTAATTACTTATGTTGAGCGCTACACTAGCCGCTACAGTGTTCACGTATCCGAGTTCCGGCCGCCATGTTTTTTTTAGTGAGTCACTGCCTCCCGCGAATCTCCGGCTCTTCGCGAGACGGCTTTTTGTTAAATTGCATTTATTTTAAGTCCTATGGATTGTAATCCACTCTGAATTGGTATTCGAGTAAACAGTTTTACACGCGATAGTTGGTGTTTTCTTTGTGATTAAAGTACCCCGACTATAGAAGTAACCTATTCACTCTTGACTTAAAGACTCCCAGGTTGTAGCTATCAGGAAACACAGACTCCGGCAAGGAGTTCCACTCCTTAGTATTACAAAACTTCCAATGAAAGACGAACGTGTAGGTACATCGATTGGCACATGCTACATATTACTTGTAGGTATGACTAACTAAAGTTAGAGAGGGATGACATTTGGCTAACAGATCTGTGATTCAGAATAGATCTACAATTATTTAATAATACTTTAGAATAGAATTATAAAAGGGACTTAGGAGAGGCTCACAGTCCTGTGACTGTCCAAAAAGTATGACTGTTCATAATTTAACGTGTCGTCCTAATACGAATCGGCCATCATGAGAAAGCACCCTTTGTAGGCGCAACGACGCGATCGAGTTTGCCATACAAACGAATTTGACGATTGCCTACTGGCACGATGGACACTTTGTATTAGATCGACGCTATGCGCTCAAAAAAATCTGCAGTATAAATATGTAAGTAGAATGCGCGTGTATACCCCCAGGCCGCGAGCTCGGCGGCCTCGGCAGCCGCGTCGGGCGCGCTGCAGGGGTCCACCTCCACGGTCGTGCAGCCACGCTTCTTCAGCAGCTTCACGCCCGCGCCCACGCCCCAGCGGACGTTCTCCTGTAAGCACAGCTTAAGTTATAAATACCTAGTAACGTGTTTTGGTTTCTGACTAAGCCGATTGTAAGTACAAAAAAATACATAAATAGAAAATACATAAAGACAAGTTACAGGCACTTTTGAATAGTCAAGGTCTCTCACTGAAATATATGAAGCTAATTCTGCCGCGCGTGTCAGTGACAGGAGTAGCAAGTTGTATCGAACATCTGCCAGGGGCGGCCGGCAGACGGCCGTCGGGTCGCTGGCCCACACCGCTGAGGAGAAAGCCACCTTATTGCTTTTCTGTTTGCGGGATCTTCACTTCTGGTACCTGTTAGCGCGAGGCCCCTGCTTCTCATGATGGATGCGACTCGATTATATCGAATATTCGACGTCTTTAGGGTACCGCGTAACGACGTAGACGTGAACAAGCTAGGCTAGTGCCCCGACGGGATACCGGCAATTGTACTGAAGACTTGTGCACCTGGGTTGTCTCAGATCTTCACACGCCTATTTCACCTTTCGTTTGAGATTGGAAAAGTGCCGATGGAAGCAAGCTAACGTGCAGCCCGTGTCCAAGAAGGATAGTCGAGCTGACCCAACTAATATAGACCCATCTCGGTAACTTTCGTGCTCTGCAAGAGAACTGAATGGTAAGTTCCTGGCATACCTAGAAGGACTAGAAGCTAACGATATCCTTAGTGACTGGCCTCCTCCGAAATTTGTCAACAGGGATCTTCTAGCGTATGCCATTCACACCTGAAGTGAGGCCATCGAGAAACACCGGGTGGCACTTGCGGTCTCCTTTGACATCTCGAAGGCCGTCGATAGGGTTTTTTTTTTAATTTTTTTATTCAAAACGGGGAAACTCTTGGCCCAAATCTCACTTGATGGAAAATGATGATTAGGCCGAAGATGGAAGCGAGTTTCACCCGGAATCCTCTTACACAGAGGAACTGGCTATCATACCTCTAACTGCCGGAACACAACAATGGTGTCAACATTGTTGTTATGGCGACAGACTTAGACATGATGGTGGTAGCTTGCCAGGCGGACTTAGAACAAATCCTACCACCAAATAAACCGAGCAAAAAATTTGCCCCCGCTGGGAATCGAACCCGGGACCTCTGGGTCTGTATCAGGTGGTTTATCCACTAGACCACGGAGGCGGTTAGTGTCACCTGTTTAGCACCACCCGGGGACCACGTGTAGGGATTCGCTGAAGGGTATTCTCCTACGGACGCGCGTGACTCGGCCCGGGGTCTGGCATGATAGCCTTATTGGTAAGCTTCCTTTCTTCGGTCTGCCCGCCGGATTGTGTTACAGAATTGCAGATTTCCAGAGGGTCTATCCGAGTGGTTATAAATGGCTGCTCGCCCGAACTGCTGGATATTAATGCCGGGGTTCCTCAGGGGTCGGTACTCTCGGCAACATTCGTTCTTGCTGCATATTAATGATCTGCTAAAACCCGGTACCTTTAGGTATGCAAACAAAAGCATTGTCGCTGAGAGATACATGTCCAACGCACGAGCTGGTGGTTCGCAGATACATTGTTTCCGGGAAGCTATGGTTGGGCGCTTGAACTTGTCCTTACAGGTTGTCTCTGAATGGAGCGATGCCAATCTGGTCAAGTTGAATCCTGATCTGGTCAAGACTCAGGCGTGTTGAGCTTCTTGGTGTTCTTGGTGTTTGTTAACAACGACCCTTAATTTTGATCCTTACATACATAAAGGCAAAGGCTCGAATGGCTGCAAACAAAACAGTTGGAACAAGTTGCTCAAACTTTATCAAGCGCAAGCTCGATCGTGTAAGGAGACAGCTGCTCTCATATTTGGGACAGAGCCGTCAAATACCAGCATGATGCCCTTGAGTCAATTGAGAAACTCTAAAATCTTGGGCGTCGACGTCGAATCGCTGGCCTGTCGGTTTTCTATCGGTTAAATCTTGGGGAGTGTGCGACGGACTTGCATAGTTTAATTCCGCCAAGCCTGTTCCATCATCGGCCCACAAGACGTATGGCGATGCGCCATCGGAAAAATTTAACTTTATATCAATGCTCTCATGCACTATAGTGTTTCGAGTTACAGTTAGTGCATAGTTAAGGGACCTAAACTAATTTTGTCGAGTAGTCCATGCAAAATGTAAAACTTTATTATTTATTCAGCTACCCACTTCTCTACGATGCGAAAAAATCTAATTGATTTTTCGTCAAAAAGAAGGTAGGTAAGACAAAAAGTTCGAAAAGTGCAAGCAAAAATAGAACTTATTGGTTCGAACCGTTGTCCAATAATTGTGAGTAGGACAAGATCACGAGAGTCGAAAAATGATCGGTAAGTCAGTTTATTGTTGAGTAAGTATTACTTGCATTAACCATTTGAACGGTACATTTTTTCGTGATGGATATACCTGGAGTACCATACCTACCAGTTCTGGTGTAATAAACATAACCCGGATAAGCCGAAGCAGGTCATTGGTTACGAATATCAAGCTTTGTATCTATTGTACATTAATTGTGCATGTGTCAAAAAATTGTTTTCTTACTATGAAATCCTTAAGACACTATCTTTTATTTTCCGTTCCCGTAGGAATTCCGGGAAATCCCCTCTTAGTACCCTACGGAGTGTGCTAAATTTCAGCTTTCTACGACCAGTACTTTCGACTGTGCTTTGTCTGTCAATCACTCAGTCACTCAACCAGTCAGTAAGTTATGGACGAATTCTATATTAAAACTAGCTGACCCGCGCAACTTCGTTTGCGTCACATTTTCCATGAATGCTCGGCTCCTTTTAGTCTTAGCGTGATGAAATGTAGCCTATAGCCTTCCTGGATAAATGGGTTATCTAATACTGAATGAATTTTTCAAATCGGACCATCAGTTCCTGAGATTACCCCCTACATACAAACAAATTTACCTATTTATAATAATAGTATAGAAGTATAGATGATAAAGTGTTTCTAACCCTGGCTTCGTCCAGCGACTCAAGCGGGTCGTAACAAGCCGTTTTCGGTCCTATGCAAGAGATAGCCACCGTTGAATAATCTATTATCTCCGTTACCGCGAAGGACTTGCCCAGCTTCAGCTCGCACGCTAGCCTGAAACAATGAACAACAGATGATTAAGGACAATGAAGCTAACTTTTCTTGCTTTTTAAAGGCTCGACGCTGATGTTTTATTTTGGTCTCTATTTTTAAGAACACAAGTTTCATATTGGTTTGGCAGAGAAAAATAGGACCCACTCAACACTCAAACTTTAAGTAAAACTAATTATGTAAGAAAATAGGCTAGATACATAGAGTAGAAAATAAAACAAAAATGTGAAATGTAAGAAAAATAATAAAGTACAAACATAGCATAAGTAAAACTAATTATTTCAAGAAAATAGGTCATATACAAGTAGAAAATAAATGCAAATGTATAATGTAAGAAGAACACATAGTTAAGTTAGACAGTATTCAAGATAGGTATATTAGAAAATAAAAATGTACTAAAATAAGAAAACACACGTAGGTACCTATTATATAGATATAATATAGTTATAAGAAACTAGCTGTCCCGCGCAACTTCGTCTGCGTCACAAATAATAATGCAACAAAAAATTGAGATGTAAGCTACCCTATCTTTCAAGTTGGATCAAACTGCACACGGTGTGCAAATTTGATTAAAATCGGTTAAGTAGTTTAGGAGTCCATCGCGGACAAACAACGTGACACGTGATTTATAGAAGATGTAGAAAATAGATGGAATAGCGGGAGTCCCACCCGGCTAAGAATGAAAAGTAGGTATGTATGAAAGAAGATAAGTATGAAGCTTGAAAGTGCGAGAGGAGTAAATGAGAGAACCGGAATGAATGACCAATTAGAACGATAAGATCCCGTTGTTGCCAAGAACGGGGAAAAGCAACGTGGCAGGAGGGGTGTTAGCCGGTAAGAGTCCGGCACTGTCTCGACCGTTTCACAATGTGGGCGGTCGATTCGTCCATGAGGATTTCCCACTCCTGCCAAACTAAAAAAAAAAAACACCCAAACTTTATGTAGGTACGTAAAAGCTAGTGTCCTTAAATATTGTCAAAAAAAAAAAAACGGCCAAGTGCTAGTCGGACTCTGAACCGAAGGGGCCTGTACCTACCATAAACCTTAGATTTTTTATTTAGTCTAATTTTTATTGTTGGTTGTAATAGCGGCAATAGAAATAAACAATCTGTGAAAATTGCAACCCGCTAATAGACAGACGTAGGGTTGGTTGCCCTTTTGGGAACCCTAAAAAGGAAATTCAGAGTAACTTGTCGTTATTGTTGCTTGTTAACTTACGTATTCAGCTGTTGTGATATCTTGCCTCCACATTTTTGGTCCACTTCCTGTCCGCATGGTGTTAGTTCCAATTGATTGTTATTTTCATATACGCACACAACTGCACCTTTCTGTAAAATTTATTTTAATATTTCATACACTTAATCTCAAACAGTGATAACAATGGATACTTCTTAGCCTTGCATTGCTTTGAAAATTTTCTAATTAGAAAAAAATATGTGTTATCTAAATGGCTTTTAAACTACTTCATTTTGAATACCTTATAATAAGGTTTAATTATCATATCAATAATCGTGCATTATTTAATAGCAATTCCCTACAGACTACCAAAATTTTTACAAGTTCTTTAGGTGCAACCAAAGCTTGTCTGGTAGATGTAGCTTATGATAGGAATGCCATTCAACCCATAGAATAAAGTTTGTTAATTCAGTATTTTTGGTGTAAATTAAAGCATATTGTGAACAGGGTACAAGTAGAAATGTTAACTGGATTTACCTTCCCTGCTACAGACCCAGAATTGCATCTTCTTGTTATATTACCAAAATATAATCTTCTGAATAAAAATCTAACACTTGGATATAATTTTGTAAATTTCATAATGATCAAAAAATTAAAAACATTTATGTAATCTCATACTTTAATTTTATTTAAAAATATAAACCATCTAGATTTGTAAGTATAAAAATGTTTGAACGAGGAATTTCATTACTTCATAGAAAAAGATACATATCATATGTGCAGCACTACTAAATAAACACAAAGCCTTTTTATCCATTTTCAAATAAAGGAGGGTGTTCTCAATTCAGTTGTATTTTTTTTTTTCTTGAATTACAAAGAAACGACCAAAACACGGATTTCCGAAATTAAAGTAATTTTATACTTTGCAGTATTTTTTCATTTATTTGGAAGTCATTTGGATGTTCTTTTTTTAAGTTTTTTAATTTGCACACATTTTGCACAATTATTTCCAACTACATACTTATTTCGTACTGCTTATGTATCGAAGTACAGAAGAGTTAGATTAAAGTTACTATATTGACCATTTGTTGTCTGTTACAATGAATGTGGATGTTACCTACATCTGTGGTTTGTTGGGACTTCAAAAAAATCATTCTATAAATATACATTTTTTAAGGAATTCTCAAACTTAATTAGCCAATTAAGTGTTATCTTCTAGCACCTGGAAAGATTTTAAAAGATGAAGTTTTTGGCACATGTCTTATTGTCAGAGATAACCTGGTTTCTCTAGGTACAGTTTGATGTCTAACATATTTATCTGAACACATATTAATGTTAACTATTGATGCATCTAGCAAGTCTTCTTTCAATTCTTCTATACAATGCAAATAGCGAGTATAAAGCTTCTCTTGTAATATTAACAAACTTCTTGGTTCAAGTAAAAATGAGAATACAGGTGCTGTGTTAATAGTGTTATCTTCAGTAGGTTCAATGAAATTCAGTACTATATGAGATCCAACCGATATTGTTGTTATGGTTGGATAGAATAGTGATCCATCCAGATGTGGCATGATGCCTTGCCCTGGCAAGTACTCATTCACTAACACATGGTTGGGCCTTTTACCATCCATGACTTTCAGACCATGTATTTTCTCCAGGTATTTATCCAGCCATGGTGGTATCGACTCGGCTATCATGCCATTATTGTGAGGTATTCCGCCCCAGTTCTGTAATCGTCTGTTTGAGAGCTGTGTCCATTTTGGCTTCGGTGCTGCGTAAATATTCGACAAAAGCCCCTTTTCTTCACTTGGCGTTATGAACTTTGATATGTAGTAGGCGGTCTCTGGAGCCTGTAGATAATAAAATGCTTAAAATTGAAATAATCGCTTCAAAGATAAGATTACTTTGCACGTAACTAAACTTGTAATATAAATCCTGGTCTTAATTAATTGACACTTACCGTAATGACTCTGTAGTCTTCTAGATTAAAATCTAAAGAATTCATTTTCAACCTGCACCTACTGTGGTTTACTTATATAAGTATTTTTATGTGAAATTTTGTATTTGTGATGGAATTTGGTTTGTTTTGTGGAAATGTCAACATGTGATTGATTTGACGTTTTTCATGTTGTAAACAAATGAACGTCATTCATTTAAAAAAAAGTTATAACGTAATGTTATTGCTCAATGCCAAAAAACTTTTCTTGAAGTCGGTTAAAAACCTTCATTTTGTTGATTATGATGTTATTTTTATGGAATTTTACAAAGGTTTAAGTATTTTATTAGATATAATCTCAATAACTGATGCCTTAGAAACTGTGACTTTGAAAAGATTAAAAAATTATGTTTAGAAACTAAACGTTAATTGCACTGGGTTGCCACTACAATGAACTGGGCAATGACATGTAATGAATTTTGATGCGTTTCGTTTTCAACTATTTAGGATGATATTTCACTTTTTTGAAGAAGATGAAATTATTTGAACTATCATAGTGTACTTTTTATTACATTATAAAAAATTAGATATAGTTTAAATATTAAAGTATGGTGAAAATTAAACATTTTCCAAAAAAAAATTTGAACGTGTTTCATTAATGCACGACCTTTGAAAGCATTAACAAAACATATACAGCTAATCTTTTTTGACAGAAGCGTACAGAAGATAAAAATGTTATTTGTTAATAATTTTTTTGTAAATATTTGTTAAATGAGCAATTGTAGAATGTGATCATAATGGGCGGTTGCATAGGAATAACTAGAAGTGGTAGCGGACCCATAGAAGAGTCTTCAGCTACCGTGTCTCGGCCTAATTCAGGTGGGGTAAGCGATCATCTGTCTCCGTGGAGACGTCGAGTGCGTGTTCTCATAACTCTTTGTTGTTGTAGGCGGGCTGAGGAAGAACCAGTCGCTGTGCCACGAGACCATACGGTGGAAATCAGATGTGCCATTGACAGAGGGACAGTTACGTAGCAAACGGGATGAATTTTGGGACACAGCGCCGGCGTTCGAGGGACGCAAGGAGATCTGGGACGCGCTGCGGGCGGCCGCCGTCGCTGCGGAAGCGATGGACTTCCAACTGGCGCAGGCGATACTCGACGGAGCCAGTGTGTCGGTTCCCAATGGGTACCTCACAGAGTGCTATGACGAATGGGGTACTAGATATCAGGTACACACTTTGTTTTATACATAGCCGCCCATAGCGTGGCTGTAAGCATGTCCTCTTAAAGTCAATATGATTGAACTTAAGCAGCCCTATCTTAGGGTAAAATTTTATTGGTTGTTGTCAGTCATTATGACTTATGAATCAACACTGCCCCTGCCTGCTACTTTAAATATCAAGCTTGATAACTTTTAGCAATGCTGAAGAATTGTAGTTAACATCCTCATGTTGTAATACCGGTACATAAATTAAATAAGACCTACTGTTTTTTTACGTCATAATATTTACTCTTACAAGGTCTGAATAAAAGTAAGAATTGTAGCCATATATACCTAATTATTATTTATAAATGTGTGTTTGTTTCCTGTTGGGCCTTTTTTGATGCTGTTTGTATTTGGTTCCTTGTCAAGTTTGGTTAACAAACAATGTAGTGTTATCCTCAAGCATTCTATAGGGAGTTGTTAGATATTCCAAAATAATAGTAGTGTTTAGTAGACCTACACTTTCAAGGGAACAACACTGATGTAGACTGTGGATTCATTACTTACTTTATTGAATTTAATTAATTTGAATACATCTGAATAAATCTCAGTGTCCATATCAATGATATGATATTGCATTATACTATGAAATGATCACATTCCTAGACTTCCAAGTTATACAGATCTGTTTTCATTTATTGCCATGTACCTATGAACACCTGTGTGGCAGTTCTTCCTAACAGATTGTGTATTATAAAACATAACATAAAACTTCCCTTTTCTTTAAACTACTAGTGTCCAATTGCATTATGTAAGATCAGATGCCAAGCCAAACATTGTTCATTGTTGTACCATCAGCCAGAGCATTCCTGGTTTGGCCTGTAACATGACCTAACCTAACATAAAAATTGTCTTTTTTTATGTTTTCTTCTAATATCTTTCTTTTTAAATCCCCAGTCTTAGTACAATGTGTTTCAAATAAGAATAGGAACGTTAATGACCTCTATCTGTCAAATGTCTCTTGAATATGGTTTGCATAGAAAACTTAGTTGCATATCAATAATGGTTTATTTTACTTTGTTAAAAATAGTTTTAAATCAAATTAAAAAAAAAAAAAACTTTCTATGTATAGTAGTGAATTAGCGAAATATAATGCAATTATTTACAGTCATTATTTATTAGTTATTTTAAACCATACCATAACACTTATTTCTCTTCCCCCCTTTAAGAATTGTCACATCGTTAAAACTCCCCCTGTACATATTAATCTCCCTCTGCAGGTCCCAATATACTGCCTATCTCCGCCTATAAACATGGTGAAGGAGGCGAGCGGGCGCGACTCGCCGGCCGAGTGGTCGGAGCCGGTGGAGGGCGGCACGGAGGTGTCGCTGCGCCTGCGCCTCTCCAGCACCTGCAAGGACGTCGATCTGGCCGCGTACTCCCGACACACTGTAGCACAGTGCAAGAATAAATTACATGTGAGTCTAGTATATTTGTTACTCTTAGGGCCAGTTTCACCGGTTATGGATAAAGTGTCGGTTAGTTATCTGATGGATAACTAACCGACACTTATAATACTATAATACTTTATAATACTTAATAAATCTGCCAGATATTGCTATCCGACACCTGTGAAACCAAAAGTTTTAGTTCATCTGCCAGATAAGTTCCTAATAGGCTAACCGACACTTTATCCGTAACCGGTGAAACTGGCCCTTATCTATCTATAATATAAAAATAAATAGCTAAATATGTTGGTAAGCGCATAACTCAACAACGCCTGGACCAATTTGGCCAATTCTTTTTTTAGAATATTCGTTTAAGTACGAGGATGGTTCTTACGGAGACAAAAAATATAAAAATTGCCTGAAAAAGATTAGAAACAACACTTTTCTATACTCCCATACAAAAGATTCGTAATACTTAAAAGTCAATTTGAACTTTAATACCATTCCATAAAGTTCAAGTGTTAGTGGAGAGGTTTCGGGAAGGCAAAACAAATTGAGTGACGTTTGTATCGTATAAATATTGACATTAGTCAAATACAAATTGTCTGTGAGTAAGAGTAAGAGAGTACTGGGGTAGGTAGGTAGACAGTTGACGGGAGCGAAGCCGCGGGGTACAGCTAGTTCTTTAATAATTATGAACTTAAGAAGTACCATGTTACCCAGTTAATCAGTTGTCTTGGAGTCTTGTAGGCAGCCACTCCACCTATAGTACGGGTATTCAGCTGCATCCGGTTTGACTGAGAGACAACCCTAATATAGTTGGGAAAAAGCTGAGCAGATAATGATTCTTTAATAAGAATTGGTGGGCCGTTTGTGGGGGATTGTCTTTTTGTAAATGTTGATGTTCAAAAAGTGCTGGAACTCAGCCTAATTTGAATAAATGACTTAAAACTTTTTTTTTACTCTTTCTGGAAGGATTGGCCTGCAATGGTAGAGGATAGATGTGTGTGAGAATGGGAGCGGGAGGCCTAACAGGGAGACATAACTGGATAATTTACGTTTAGATTGGATTCTTAAATATATTCTCTTTCTGTATTCTTATACTACTGGAAGCCAATCTCGATACAGTTGGAGAAAAGGCTAGGGAATGTTCATGGCAATGATAAACTTAATTGCACGCATAAATAGAACAAGACAGCATATTTACAAAGGACAGCATAAACTAGAATTTGGTTTGCGATATTATTTTGAGTGTTAAATGGTGACAAACAGCTAGCAGGCTTTGGTTACCGCATTGAAGTGATGATTTGCGTAAATAAAATTACAAAATTGTTGTCCCAACTTTTAAATGGTTGTGAAGCCATTAACTATTAGACTGGAAGCTGAACCGAACGTAGTAAGAAAAGGCATGGCAAATGATGATGACTCTGTATCTCAAGCAAAAAAGATATTGGACTACCACCTTGGATATCTAATGTTTTAATTATTACATGATCAAGATTACCTCAGCTAAGCAACTAACTTGACTTTTAGCTAGCCTGTTCAAACCTTCATTTACAAAATAAAAATATCTACCATAATATTGTATATATTATTTCAAGGCAGCACTGAGCAAATAAAACGGTTTTTAGAAATATTTAAACAAAAATAGATACTTCTATATCAATTTATAAACAAACTAGCTTTTGCCCGCGACTTCGTACGAGCATGTCCCGTTTGCCCTCATGATCCCATAGGAATTTAGGGAAATCCTCTCTACTAAGAGAGGATTTCCCTCACACACATCTATGAAGTGTGAGGAAGCTACATGCCAAATTTCAGTTTTCTACGAGCAGTCGTTTTGGCTGTGTGTTGTCTTTAAATTACTCACTCAGTAACGGAAGAATGATATATTTTAATATCAACAATAATGGCTAAAATTAACAAATACACTAAACTTACAACAAACTAAAATATAGCATCAAAAAATTCATCCTCAATGTTGTCAGCTGGTAATGTGCCCACGACACTGGCAGCTTTGCCACATTGAATGGCAATCCTTTGTCTCTGCCCAAAGTAAAAGCCAGTTCTTGGGTAGCGGGAAGTGTCAACCAGCCGTTTCGACCTTCTTGATATTTAGTAGTAGTAGTATTATAAAATAAATAAAATAAAAAAGCCCTTTATTCTGTGATTAGAGATGGATTACACTTTTTTCCTTTTTTACATTAATTGTGTCTTACAAAATGTCTCTTATCTCAGCGTGCCTCTTGGCATAGGCCTCCTCCAACAGTCTCCACTGTGGTCTATCCTGGGTTACCCTTCTCCACCTTGGGCCAGCAGTCAGTTTGACATCATCCTCCCATCTCATACACTGTCTTCCACGGCTTCTCTTCCCATCTCTTGGGTACCACTCTGTCACTGCCTTACACCATTTTCCACGTTTGTCACGCATCATAATTATGTCCAGTCCACCTCCACTTTTGTTGGTCAATGCGTAGTAGGATATCAGTTAACCTGGTTTTCGCCCTGATATCAGTACTTCTGACCCTGGCTCTAAGTTTTGACTCTACTATGCTGCGCTCCATTGCTCTTTGGCATTTGGCAAGTTTGTCTCTTAGAGATTTGGTGACTGCCCATGTTTCACACCCGTAAGTAGTAGTATTAGTCTTATTTTATTTACTAGCGCGAATTCCCATAAAATTTCATATTTCCCATTCCCATTTAAATTTGATAGATCAATATCTAAGATTAGTGCAAAGAAGATGATAATTAATAGCCCATAGCCTTGTAATAAAAGCCTTGATAATGATTGGTTATGGATGTGCTAATGTCTGATTTTAACACCTTTTAATTAGCTGTACACAGTCAATATAGGATTTCATAATATTTGTAGCTCATAACAATTCTTAATACAAAGAGACCAAAAAATGTACTTAGATTGCTTATTTTAGTTTGTGTTTTGCATTCATTCTGCAGATTTTTTTTTTCCATAATGTGGTAAACAGTGACCTATTCACTCCTTAATATACTACTACTTTAGGTGCTACCACCACACCAATCGATCGATCGTCGATAGATGCCTTCGATCGATGGTAGAATGTACTTGTCGACGTCGATTCATAGTTTCTCTTACAGTAATCGACTGACGGTTGAGTGTCTACTTATTTCTTTGACCAGTCAAAGCTACCACGCCTATCGATCATCTTTACCGCCCGGTATACGTCGATCAGCCAAAACTACTGCACCTAGGGTTGCCAGGTCTTAAAACCGAAAAGCCGGACTTGCCAGCTAATTTAGCCGGACATTTGAGTTAAAAAGACCGAACACTCTTAATTTTTTTAGTCTTAGTTTTAAGTAAAACATGTTTTTTTTATGTCATCATTAAAAAAATCTAACCAAACAACAATACAGTTGAGTGAATCAGTTTTCTTTATTGTTTCTTATTCAATATGCATTACAATATTAATTTTAATGGAAAAGTTCTAGTCTGCTCGCTGTTTTGGGCGGAGCAGACAATAACACCAAAGGCCTAACAAAAGCCGGAAAGGCCGGACACCATCTAATTTGGCCGGACACGCAACTAAAAAGCCTAGTCGATCAACATCGATCGATCTCAGTATCATCATCCTGCTACTCTTGTCCAAATTTATTTTCACGCATCCTGTTTTCTTCTCCAACACCTCTATATTTAACTCTGCAGAGTTATTATTCCAACTGTATCGCCTAGAATATTGCCAAACATATTTTGACCTTCAATTCTGCTTGACCTTATGGATCGTGTATAAATATTGTTATTCAATACCTGTATGTAATTTATAACTGGATTTGGCGACCGAGCTTATTAGCATTCCTTTTGGTTGTCAACATCTACATTGTAGAGTGTGGATTATTTTTTTGATGCCCAATGATTTAACTATTTTGTTTTTTTTTTTTATGCGTTTGTACATAATGTAGATACTGTAAACATTGTAGAGTAAGGTTCGTAAATTAATTGCGAATTCCTTGTTGTACGTTTGAAAAGCAAAATCATCACAATGGTTCAGAGGTTTTAGAATAATCGGGATAAACATACATATACGGTTTGTATGTATGTTTATCCCGTTTTTTTCTAAAACCTTTAGGTTACTTTTGTTTCAACTATTTCTGCAATACAAAAGTTTTGCTTACTACAGTGTTCTACGTTCGTTATGAACGAGTTTTATTTATTTTTAACCGACTTCCCAAAAAGGAGGAGGTTCTCAATTCAGTTGTATTTTTGTTTTGTTTTTACCTCATAACTTCGTAATTTTTAACGATTTGTAAAATTATTGTTTTATTCTTGTTTTTACTTCTCGATGGGTCCCATTTAAATTTTATCAAAATCGGTTAGGAATTTTCGATTTTAAATCGAAATAGCTGGAATTCGTTTACTTGGAGATGATGGAATTTTGTCATCCGAGTAAACGAAATTGCGTATTTTGCTTTCCTGCAATTTTGCAGTGGTGTTTTTAGGTGTGGGGTACCACTAAAAGTGATAATGTTGAATAGTCCATTTGTCGAGGGAGGCTATAATATAGTCGCGCTACAGCCAATAGGAGCGGTCATTAATGATAAATGTGACTTTAGTATTTAAAAAAAAAAAAACGGAGTGGAATTCCCTGCTGGAGTCTGTGTTTCCTGATAGCTACAACCTGGGAGTCTTGTCAAGAGTGAATAGCTTATTTCTAGAAAAGCTGGTTCCGTCTTTCGTAACAACAGGTGAAATAGTGGTCAAACGTGTAGGGTACCTATTAATAGTAAAAAAATAAAATAAAAACAATATTAAACAATTTGCCATTTACATTCACGCTTAATATTCCATTGATATCAGAAGAATGACTTGTTTACTCGTTGTCAATGTTCAAGAATCTGGTTTTCTTAGTAATCGCGGATTTATAAACATAGACAAAATTTCTGATACATATTTATTATTTTTAAGTAGGTACTTTAAGTTTATTTAATAACAACATTTTCAGTACATTTTGCTGAGAATCAATTATTGCACATGCAGTCACTGTTTATATTCCCACAGACTTGAATGCCTAGAATAGATGAGTAAGTAGATCTTAACCGATACTTGAATGTCATATTTGTACAACAAATTGTAGGAAACCCAAAACAACCTGACAACTTGTAGGACATGGCTGCATATTGTACCCACTACAATAAAATAGAAGATCAATTCATTGTAATTAGAAGCCTAGCCTGTCCTGCAGCATGGAGGATACCTTTCTCTCCTTCCCAGATGAACCTTGGCTACGCCGACCTGAGGCAAATCCTCAAGAATGTTTTAGGCTGCAAGAGTCATATAAAAACTTACTAGCTGACCCGCGCAACTTCGTCTGCATCACATTTTTAGGGTTCCGTACTCAAAAAGTAACCAACGGAACCCTATTACTAAGCCTCCGCTTTTTTTTTTTAGGGATGGGAAATCATCCTCCCGCTCTGGGTGTAGCGGGAGGGAGTGTCAGACTTCTACTGACTAACCCATCCATGTTCCTTCATTGCCCTTTGTGTTCCGCAGCCACGGTGTCTCTTGCGAATAATCCCGCGACTCCGGTCTAAGCCTCCGCTGTCCGGCCGTCCGTCCGTCCGTCTGTTTGTCTGTTAGTGGTAGGTGTTATATGTAGAAAATTTAAATTTTCACGGCTTTTGTATTGCTATTGCCGCTACAACAAGGTTTATGACACGGAACCCTTCGTGTGCAAATCCGAGTCGCATTTGGACGGTTTTTCATTAATACTCCGCTCCTATTTGACGTAGCGTAGCAACCGTATAGCAAATAATGTTACAATTCGAACCAGTAGTTCTTGAAATTAGCGCGTTTAACGCGCTAATCTCAAGAACTACTGGTTCGAATCCAAACAAACTCTAGCTTTATAGTATTAGTATAAATTTAGAAATCCTAAAGATAAACCTTGGACCAGCACCCCAGTTAGAAAGAAGCATCATTTAGCAAACAAAACAATGCCATTTAAAAAGACAGTTGTGATGGCCACATGCAGCTTAAACACTGTTCTCAATCCTTAGTAAACAAACTAAATACTTAGGTAACTAACAAAAAAGCACGTAGTATTCCTTATCAGCAAGTAAACTACTACAATACTATACTACTACTGAATCCAGTCATAAAAATATGTACATTGTGCAGTGGTTCGCTTAAACACGGTCACACTGGTGAGTGGTGACGCAAGCGCATGCGAACGCCGCGAAATTTTGCAACCATACGGCTGCCTTCATGCCATACTTACGTACGTTTATTAAATGATAGGGCTGCCGTGCCATTGTGTCGATGAGAGTTTTTTATTTTGTATTTGTAGTGCTTTAATAACTAGTGCCTGATAAAATAGGTCTTGGAATATACCTACACTAGCTTCTGTACACGACCTCGTCCGCGTGAATGACGTCCCAAGGGACCATATTCCCGGGATGAAAAGTAGCCCTTGTACTATTCTAGGCTATAATCAATCCCTGTGGCAATTCAAAATTTTCATCCGTTAAAATGTTCTGGTGTGATTGAATAACAAACAAACAAACATCCATCCATCCGAATTTTCGCATGTTTTATAATATGTAGCTGTTAGATTACTGATTGCTGAAAAAAACTGGCCAAGTGCGTGTCAGACTCGCGTGCAAAGGATTCCGAACCGATTTCATTTTTAACCGACTTCCCAAAAAGGAGGAGGTTATCAATTCGGTTGTATGTTTTTTTTTTTTTATGTTTGTTACTTCATAACTCCGACAATTATGAACCGATTTGAAACATTCTTGTTTTATCTGAAAGGATATACTTGCAGATTGGTCCCATTTAAATCATATCAAAATCGGTTACGAACTTTGGATTTTAAATCGAAATAGCTGGAATTTGACTATTTAGATGATTCTTTGATAATCAAAATTGCGTATTTTGCTTTTCTGCGATTTTGCAGTGGTGTTGTTAGGTGTGGGGCACCACTAAAAAGTGAAAAATAAAAAACTTTTTATAAAAAAATACAACCGACTTCCAAAAAAAAACACTACAAAGTAAAAAATAACTTTAATTTCGGAAGTCGGTGTTTTTGTTAGTTTCTTCGTATTTTGACACCGATTTCTCAGTAGTTTCGGAGATAAATCGGTCCAGTAGATCCGCAGAACACGAGACAGACAGACGCCAGAGTGATTCAATAAGGGTTCCGTTTCTTACGGAACCCTGAAATTTGTTTTCAATTTCATAGAATTGCAACTTCATAAAAAGATTCTCTTTTACTAATTAGTTAGATACAAAACTTAAACGCAAAACACCAATAAACATGACCACTGCCGTTAAAAAAGAATCTATTTGCATTTTAGCGCCAAAATCATGCGATATCCGAAACTAATTTTGCTCTTTTATAAATATTTGCTTCACAAATATCCATACAATCGTAAAACCTTGAGCATATGAGGTTCTCCTTCACATTTGTACAGCACAGCCCTGAAATGTACAGGTACTTAAGTACAGGTGCTCCACAAAGGTCGTAGTCACCTGTTAAACACTTAAATGTCTTACAATTTCGGACGCCCCGACAATGTCCGTTGACCTACATTAGTGAACCGTTCGATGTCCGGCTAGGAATATGATTTTAATGCATTGTGCTTTCTCTTTGTGTCCAGCGGTCGGGCCCAAACTTAATGACGCGCACATCAGGCGCATTAGCTTATTGGCTGGCGGCCAAGGTCGTGTTGGAATGTTCGGTCTTTAGTTAGTCCGTGACTTTTTGTCCTTTTCAAATTAAGTGGTTTGTAGTCAACTAGCTTATTCCAGCGTCAAAATTACGTCAATGAATATACTTACATAATAAAAGTATCGTGGGTTACACGTCTGTCCAGTTTCGTCTAAATCTGAACAGCCGCTGAGACCTGAATTGAGGAGGTAACACCAATGAAACCGACAGACAGGCAGGCAAAGCTGCCGCCGATGACGATTTTATGGTTCTGATGTAGAAGTATAAGTGTACTGTGGAGGGGTAACTCAGAAACTACAGGAAATTAAAGAGGAAATTGAGAAATTAAATAACTATATTGGCGAGAACCGCCCGAATTTACATCAATACAAGTTTGTCTATATAAAAACAATCAAATTACTTATCCTTCAGATATCAAAACTTTTTAATTGACCGTTCCAAAGATTTACAAATGGCCAATGCCAATCTCATAAAACCTTGAACATACAAGAGCATCCTAAGCCAAGGACACACAATCGTCACAGTACCGTGTGAAAACCAACATTTTGGGTTTATGTTCTTCTTCTTCTATTGAGGTTTGGTTTCCGCAATTAGTCCTGATGTTGGACCAATGTGAGCCATGGCGGCCGTCACTCCAACCGGCTGGTTCCATACCCACCTCCCTCCAGTAACAGATCAGTTGCCTTTACGTTAGTAGTAAGATAAGTATGGATACTTTAAGCAAATAATCATCCTCAATATCCCACGTGAATCAGGAATTAATCGTCATTCTCATTACCGTCAGCTTGTAATTAGATGATCACATGGATCATAATATTCATAGATTCGTTGTCCGAAAATGTATCTAAATCTTTAAGTGGTTTATTCGCGAATGACTTCACTTGATCATTCCGGAAGTTGATCAGCAAACCAACTTACACTTTCCGTATACTCTAAACAAATTTTGTATCAAAGACTGCTGGTTTCAAGCTTTTTTTTTTATACAAAACGAGGAAACTCTTGGCCCAAATCTCACCTGATGGAAAGTGATGATTAGGCTGAAGATGGAAGCGAGTTTGATCCGGAATCCTCTTACACAGAGGAACTGGCTATCATACCTCTAACTGCCGGAACACAACAATGCAGTTAACATTGCTGTTATGGCGACAGACTTAGACATGATGGTGGGAGCTTGCCAGGCGGACTTAGAACAAGTCTTACCACCAACCAAACCGAGCAAAAAAATTGCCTCCGCTGGGAATCGAACCCGGGACCTCTGGGTCTGAATCAGGTGGTATTACCACTAGACCACGGAGGTGGTTAGTGTCACCTGTTTAGCACCACCCGGGGACCACGTGTAGGGATTCGCTGAAGGGTATTCTCCTACGGACGCGGGTGACTCGGCCCCCAAAAGCTAAACAATTAATAAAAATAACGTTACCTACACTATACAACGTGTCACAGAATAAACGCAATACCTCTTAAGGGGTCATTGTACTCATCACTATGAACAACTTTCGACCTCTTAAGGGGTCATTGTACTCATCACTATAAACAACTTCGCTATGGGACCAAAACAGAAAACGCGAAAAAATCTTCGGCCTAATCATCACTTTCCATCAGGTGAGATTTGGGCCATGAGTTTCCCCGTTATGCATACAAAAAAAAAAACAAAAAAAAAATCGACCCCCCCCCCATAGGTACCTACATTTTTGTTCGGCTAACTGGAAAAAAGTGCGAGTCGGACTCGCGAGCAAAGGGTTCCGCCGAACATTTTTTTTAACATGTTATTTTAACATCACCGACGTCAGACGTCTAGTTTTCCTGTTATCTTTAGGTATAAAGCTATTATCTTCTTTTTTCTTAAAATTTTGGCTCAGTAGTTTCGGAGATAAGAGGGGAGGGAATGGTCTCTTTTTGTCTCATTTTTTGAATCACTTCAAAATTGGGTATTTTAAAGTTATTAAAAAAAAATCCTCACAGTAAGTCCTTTCATTTGATATTTCGCACGATACAGTGAGAAATACTTTTTTTAATTTACTACTTTGACTTCCGTACTCAATATTTATTTATTAACGTAACAGACAGACACCCGAGTGATCCTATAATGGTTCCGTTTTTTGTTCGGAACCCTAAAAATGTACTGAACAGCTTTTTGGGTTGGTCGCATAGTGAAAGTTGCTCATAATGTTAAGCACAATGGCCCCTTAAGAAGTATTGCGTTTATTCTGTTACACGTTGTATACTGAATGAAACTGACAACAAAATATTTAAGCTAAATAAAATCTAACGACTCCCCTTCCGCAATCCACAGGCTCAAGAGAACATCGAACCATGGCGGCAACGCTGGTTCTACGGCGGGAAACTGCTCGGCGACCGGCTGCTCATCGAGGAGGCGAAGATCACGCCAGGGTACGTGGTGCAGGTCATCGTCAGCACTGATCCGCAGCCCCCGAGCTAGTCGCGAAGCTAGCACCGCGCCATTCGCACCCACCAGCGTCTTTGTGGTACTTTGCATTTATTTTTAAAACTTTTTTTACGTTGTTTGTATTTGGAAGGCGACTGTGCAAGAACGTTAGATTAAGATGAGGCAGAAAGCGAAAAGAGAACACTCTACCTTATCTGTGGTGGGGTTTGAATTTGGAATATTACCCCTACCAACATGCCCCAGCACTATCGTACTTGTAGTTTTATCCCTATATTCGATGTTTGTCTATTTATTTTTGTAAAGGTTGTAGTTTAGTTTGGGCCATATAATACGCTTTGTGTGTGATGAATCGTAGAAAAGCACAAGCGATTGTGGCGCCCTCTGCTAAGTTTTGAAACAAAATATGTTGAGGAGATTGATACCTTTCAAAACTTCTGCATAGTTCCATATCACGAGACCATGGTTTTATACTCAAGCTGTTATATAATATTTCTATTGGTAAAGTGCGATATAGTTTATTGTAGCTGATTATAATAATATATCTAGTGATAATATATCAGCACATAAAAGTCTAGTGCTGTGTCGAAGCCGTGAAGGTTTATTTTTCCCGCAGAATTGAATCGCCCAGTGATTATAAGTTAATAATTTAAATTGGATTTCGGCAAAATATCACAAAGACGCTTCAGTGAAAGACCCAGAGCAACATAATCCACGTAATACATTTATTCTAAAGTAACACTGTAGGTTATAAATATGAAACCCATTTGTACGGTGACGGCCCTTAGCTTATACAATGATAGAGCCTATAATTTTTCATCATAAAAATATGTTTTATTATTAAAATGCCTACTTGGGGACACATTTACGTTTCCCATACATTTACTAAAAATATTTTTTTATCTTACAAGAATTGCATCGACATTTTAGGTCTGGTTTTTTAATGTATATTCATTCTTAGAAGTGCCACTATGTAATTCAGTAAAAATCACACTGTCAAAATTTTGGTGAGCTTAATGTGAGCTGTCAATATTCCGCATCAGGTGGAATACAGTGGTTCACTTTGAGCTCAACTTACCTGAGAGCACTGCAGATATCTTAGTTATAGTATAAGCTAGGGGCTAAATCAATGTTTTATCATTATTAGTGTGCTCGAAATCATCCCTGAGCTCGAGTATTGTTGTCCAAGGTTATTTCTGTGAACGCTTTCGATGGGGTGTCGCCTTCATATTACATTCTAATTTCTCACTTTTTATCGCCCATAATATGTGTAACATTGGTAAAGCGACGTCTGAAAAGCCACTTTAATCAATATACTTAATTTTATGTTGATTGCTACATATTTTATGGACGATCCCTCACTCACCACAACTTATGATTTGTACTAATGCGTATAAAATTGTTTATATTTATATAAAATGCCCCAATTGTAGTGAATAATATATTATATGGATATTGCAGTGAGAGCGATACTTTAAGGCTGTATGGTTATTACGATACACAATTGAAATTTTACTAAGTATATTATGTAACAAGGGAAATATAATAGTAAATATTTATAATTACGTGTTTTAAATCGTCTGGAATTAGTTAATTTATGCGATAAAAGTGTACCATTAAATTAGAGATATTACCAAAATAAGATACATTAGGTATGTTGTATCAAAAGTAAATAAAAGAAACTTGCTAAATTCACAGACAATAACACGACTCAAGACATTAATGCTTTAAGCAACCACAACTCATCAAATTATTTACTTCAGATATTAGCTAAAGGCCTTATCCCACAGACATTGTCTCACCATTAGACAAAGTGCTGAAACAAACATTATTTTATAAAAATTACCTATTTATATTTAATGACTGGAAGATTTTTATTTAATAAGGAGCTTATATACCTGATTTTATGTTTTCTAATGTGTGTTCGATGTATATTATTAAAGTTATTTGGCCGCTCGTGTGTCATGTTTCAATAAAGAACCAATTATTATAACAAATTCGAAATGTTTTAATAGTTTATATGCTATAATACTGTATGCTACATAGGTACTGTCTGTGGTAGCATATATTTTACGCCGTATTCACAAGTTGAATTTAAGGCAAACTTTCTCGATTTAAGGGAAAAAATGGAGACTTCTATGAGCATAAAAATAACATTTGAAAGCAAGTATTAATCTGCCATTATATACATAAAGCGACTGCCATCTAATGTGATGATTTTCTCTACATACTGAATTCTTATTATGTAACAATATATTAATGTTTACTATGGATATTTTAATCTATCGTGTTGCATTCAAATGTGTCGGATCTTGGGTCGTTTGTTTATAAATTGATTGCGCAACGGATCTGGGCTGCCCGCGAGGCAATATTGTTATTTCATGCCATTCATGCTATAGATAAAATTCTACCATTGTTCTTGTGTTTATAACAAGTAAAAGACTCATTGGCGTGATGTGGTTATTTCATGTCTCTCATATCCAAGCAGCATTTCGTTGTTTCAAAAAATGCAGTGCTACAAGTATCTTTTGGCGAATCACATTGACAGGAGAACGCTACTCGTTAAATTATTGTGAAATTATTTTGTAAATTGTATTGAAATAAACCAGATGGCGTCGTTCGCTCCAGTTTTGGCGCCAAAAGATTCTTGTACAGTTTTACTCGCAAACGTTTCGTTAGTGCTGCTATTTCTGCGTATCATTTGGTTTACGTGCAAGCATACTGCAGCCTGTACAACGTTTAGTGTTAGATTTTGCACACGAGTTAATAAGAGCAAAATTATAATGTTGTTAGTGATTCGTGAAATGTATAAATAAAGGAAATTATTAACATAAGTTTCGCGTTAAATTCTATTTTGTTATGATTGTATACGTGGGCAATATTGGTAATCTTCGATTTAATTTTGTGTCACTTTAATATGGTTTAAACATCGGATGAGTATTGCGATAATTTTGTTACACACGAAAAAAAAAAATAACCATCATTCTAAATTCGATAACATTTTGACTCAATGCAAAATATTCGCAATATGCTTCAGGATAAAATATTATTTAAAGTAAACTAGTTCTCTTCTATAATATTGGCCTTATATTATGATACTCAGTTGGACTCCGATTGAAATAAGATACAAAAAGCGTACTTATCACTGTAAAAACTCGTAAAAAAATAAATAGCAATTGAATTCTTTAGGACGTTTACTAATGTCGAAAACTCATTTTCAACGGTACCCATTTCTCATAGCGTCCATTATTATCGCTGAGTAGTCCCAATATTATGACTGCATCAAAATGAGATGGCAATAGTTTTTGTTTTCCTTTACAAATTATGCGTAGCTAAATCACACGCTATAATTGTATCCATTTTTTTCTACATTGATGGCCTAAAGCCACTGACAATATTCTCACATATCGATTCAACAATTACTAAACTTGACTTCATTTATGTCGATAGTTAGTACCGCACTTTATCGACGAATTCAAAGTATTGATATTGAAATTTTTATACAGTGTTGTTTAAAATTCCTGTAGTGATGTATAAAGCCTCAACAGCATTTATTTATTAATCGGAATAATTATATGTCTATGATTATAGTTCGTTTATTTTTTGCATCGAAATTATTGATACGGCGATATATACGGTTATAGAGATATTTAAATGTTAGCAGTTACAATTTATAAGGACTTATATTATTTTGAGAATAAAAATAAGCTCTTCTTTTAAATACCAGTTTTAACGATTCGCGAATTATAGATTTCATGGTTGTTTTTTTTTCATCCGTTTAAATTGTAACTACTACAAATATACGTTATATTTCTAAATTGTAATAAGAGGATTATAACATTTTATAGTACTAACTTATTAGGTTAGTTTTAGTATTTATACATAATTATTTAATAGTTAAATTGGGAAGAGGCTCGAGATATTATTAGTTGGACAATGGTGGTTCTGCAAATATTAGGTAATTATCATATTTTTAATTACAAAGTTAGTAGAAAGTCTTAAATGTTTTGTTCCGTAAGAAAATTAAAGATAATAATTAATACAAACTGTATAAATCTCTTATAAAATGTTGCAGAGCTATCATTGTTACATAAAAAGATAAATCGTTTTATTAAAGAGAATTCTAACAATATGTTCATGTAACTCGTGCACGCTACACTCTACTTTATGTAAAGGTATTAATGTCTATAATCGCGTTCACGACTCCTGAAGTTAAAGTGCGAAAGGCTTGAACTGCAAGACTGTGAAACATCTCACTTCGACACCACTCCGCCTAATCAAATTGTCTGTGAAACTTTAGTAGTTCACGCCTTCGCTAGACTGAAATTACCAGTGAAAAAATATAAGTATTTGTTATCTGTGAACAATTCCTTCTGTGTTACCGTCAACGATATAGTGTTGCCTCAGTTTACGCTAATTTTTTTTTAGGTTACAAATTGCAGTCGGCCATAGCTAGATTATACAATAGTGATATACGGTCTAAACATGTTTGATTTCGGACTAAGGAATTATGTATGGTGCTACCATTTTGTTTTCACTGAAGGACTTATTTTGTACTGGTTTGGGGTGTTTGACTGTAAGGTCACATGTAAGCTTATACGCAGCATCAATAAACAATAAGCTTTGTCACTTATCCATATTCAAGGCAGTAAATAGTATGAATAGGTCCGCCATAAATGATTTCTCAACTAAATGTTATGTCTAACAGATACGGGTAATGTCCAAAATTATAAACTTTATTCAAATGTTGTACTCACATCTTTACATATTTCTCTTTTTATTTATCTTAGCACTTTACTAGTTAAGACGTACAGTCAGTCGTTGACTGTACCTACCTTCTGAAATGTACCTTAAGCAATAAAATTAATTTACGTACTACGCAAGATATTGAAGAAATAGTTATTTGATGGTTGAAATTATCCTAGATCATAAATCCATATTTTTTTTGCTTGTAATGTAGGTTTCTACTCTGTGTGCGCACATCACACTAAATTCGCTCAATATGACAAAATAATTTGAAATTGTTTTTTTTTTGTTTGTAGTTTACGATCTTATTAAGTTTTTTTACTCGACACACGATCAGATGGCATTTTATCATAAATTTATTTTAGCCATCTTGTTTGATTATGTTTATCGTTCCAATTTGTATCAATGTAGGGAATAAATAAGATATATCAAAGCAGTAATGTCCATCTGTTATCCGTAAGCCCGGGAACTGCTAAAATAAAACTTGAGAGGCACAATATGAATAAATAATGAATATTATATCAAAATTGATGTGGGTTTTGACGAGCGCAGTTTGGATCATGCCTGTATTGTTACAAGTAGATAGATAGATTTATATTTAATAACAAATTCACTGCGTGTATCGTAAGGCTATAATCAAGTTGTATATTTTGAAGGAGCGCCGGCGCATACGGCTCGACGCGACGCATCTGCGATTTGTCTACACACAGTTTTGTACATAAAACAGTTTTTCAGTGTGTAAGCAATATTAGCATTTTAAATTTTCAAATAAAACACTTTGTGAATAACATTGTTTGTGTATTGTATTTTTATGAGAGTCCCAGTAAAAAATTGCTTTTTACCTGTTCTGAGATAGTGAAAGTATTAGTAAGCATTTTTTATATATTCAACAAGCCCCCTATTCGGGCAATACTAGATCGAATAGTAAACAAGAGAAATTAAGGTTCTTTTAAGAAAAAAGATGAGGTAAACCTACACTAGAAGTCAAAGAAGCCAATTTTCTAGTGTAACACTCCAATAAGGTTTCCATTATAGCCAATTGCTGTAGATGCAATTATTTAACACGTCAAAATAAAACAATAATGTGTTCACTAGCATAAAGTTTAATTTACAATACAATAATACAGCTTATAATCTACTTGGGTATGTACTTGAGGAGTTTGATCTCGTGCGTCAGCCAGATGGCCAGCGACAGCAGCACGAGCGAGCCGGACTGGTGCGAGGCCGCCAGCGGGGTCGGCACGTAGCACAGCAGCGTGGCGACGCCCAGCGACACCTGCCACCACACACAAGTTAGCGTCATACCTGGACAGTGGACACCCTGAACACAGCCAGAAGTACACTTCTGCCGAAGCGCGAACTGGTGAAACGAGGATTGGTTTATTCAGAAAGATTCCACCGTGAGAATGGGGGTGAGGTGAGCTTGAAGTGTACTGCCATTTCACCGGAAGCTAAGGACTATTGCTATACACAGTACACTAATCACTGTACCACTCTGTCGTATTGATTCACCCAATTCAGAATTCAAGCGATACTTACAGTACGAACCAGGGTTCTTTGCCTCTGCGAAGTACGTCGCAATTAGTTGCGCAGGATATCAATTTGCCAAGAAACATAGAACATGCGCATGCGCGGGTAAGTCGCGCATGCGCCTTTTCGCGTAAGATGGCGGGTGTAATGACGTCTCAGTCGCTCGTATACATTCGATGCATACTTGTGTCCCGCTTACTCAATGCAATACGACTGTTGGTGCGAAAAGTGTTACACGTTGTTATTCTTTCAAATTATTTATTTTGGTTATTATTTACTGTTTAACTTTGTGTGTTTTTGTGGTGTATATGTTTGTTGTGTTACTTTGTGACCTTGTTATTGTTACTGGTTGTGTTTCTTACTTGTTTATATAATTCAATACGTATAAATCAGAAAAATATTCTACGAACGTAACACTTGTTTACGTGACTGCACCTGCGCGGTCGTCGCTAGAATCTAACTTCGGAGTGGCAGAAAACCCTGGTTCGTACTATACTAAGCCCCTAAAAATTAATTACTTAGAGCTGCTCTTTCAATAGTCTGATAATTTTTATCTGAAAATTAATCATTTGACATGTCACCTGGCATGTCATCATTTGACATGCCACCTGGCATGTTGACATGTCACCTGATGGTAAGCGATGATGCGGTCAAAGATGCAGCACGCTTGAATGCCTAGAAGTAACCGATTCACTCATGACTTATAGACTCCCAGGTTGTAGATCAGGTCAGATAATGGTTTGGATTATTAAATAAAAGAACAACCCGAAGCACATCGAAATATAGACATCGTTACCTGCAACCACGCCATCGCTCCAACCCCGTTGACGACCCTCCTCGCCATGGGCGACAGAGGCTTCTTCCTGGCGAGCAGCCACAAGCCGGTGACGAGCGCCAGCGTGCTGGTGCCGAGCAGCCGGTGGTCGAACTGCACCGTGGTGGGGTTCTCCGTGAAGTTGCGCAGCGTGGGGGACAACTCCAGGATGTCTTCCGGGATCCACCTGTCGCCCATCTTGGGGAACGAGCTGTACACTAAGCCGGCGTCTAGACCTGCTACGAAGGCGCCTGGAATGAGAGGGTTCTGATGAAATTATTGGATATTTGGATTGGCTCAGCACTTTTAGGGTTCCGTACCGATGGGTGACCAACGGAACCTTATTACTAAGCTTCCACTGTCCGTCCTTCTGTCTGTCAGCGGGCTGTATCTCAAGAACCGTAATAGGTAGACAGTTGTAATTTTCAGTGTCTATTTCTATTGCCGGCCAATAAATTATAAAATAAATTTAAAAACTATGCGGGCTCCCATAGAGGAAATGTCTTTTTTTACTTTCGATTTATGGTACGGAACCCTTCGTGTGAGAGTCCAACTCGAACTTGGCCGGCTTTTTATTTACATCTCGTATGTATTAAGTAAAAACACGCGTCTTTAGTATTCCACGAAGTACAAGAAAATCCTTAATTATTTTTGCAACTATAGTCCTCGACTTTACCATCAGTATTGGCGACACCTAAATGAAATCATTATAATATTATTGATTGAATTTTCAACCGTTGACGCTGATGCGAGCGTTCAAAATTCAATAGCTAGCTTTTATTTAGGTGTCACTTAGTGTCATTGCTTTATTTCGGTTAATATTGTAAGATAATCATTAAGCGCAATTAATGCAAATGAGCGTTTCATACCTGACACAGCAGTTAGGAACGCCATAGCCTTAACAGAATGTGCAAGCGCAGTTACACTCTTCAAATCCTTGAGAGACTTGAACGTAGCGGCCACAGGGAAGGGGCGGAGCACCCTCAGGGCTCCGCCCAGGAGCCCCGTGTACAGAATGAACGCTAAACTCAAGTGCGCCGCTAAACGGTACTGTGATACTCTCGGTACATCTGATGGGCCTTGGAAACGGTCTTCTAAGCCTGATTTAACCATGTACCAGCCCATTAGACCCTGTGAAAAGAATTGGTATTAGTGGCAGTAGAACTTAGAACTGGTTATCAATAAACGATCCGTGAAATTGTTATTTGCGATAACCAGATATGAAGACGAATCACTGGCCCATTGCAGTTCGGCATCTATAGCTAAAGATCACAACTGCGCCTCGCCGGTCCACCTACACGCAGATCACTAACCTTTTGATCGCTTGGCTAAATATCAATTGCTGAGCCCCGAGCGCGCGGCTACAAATCGATGAAATAATACCTACAATAAATAAGGAGGAGCAATCTGTGAATCCATTAATTTTTTATTTTTTTTAATAATAACTCTATTTAATAATGGTTTTAGTTGTAACACGCAGTTGATAGGACGAAAATAGATCGAAAAAATCATGCATGTTCTCTGTCGCAGAAATACGACACGAGCGGTAGGGGTACGTATATATTTGTGTCGCATAAATGCGATGCAAGCGGCCAAAAGTCCCGTGTTTTTCGGCCAGTTGGTCTTCGCCCAATATCTATGCAACTATGACGTCCATCCGAAGAACAAACTAAAAAAATCACTTTCATTATTGTTTCTAGGTTTCCAGATTCCTCATGAAGATTTCAACACCGTTTTTAAATACGTTGCTTAGTGAAAAGTAGCCAATAGTAAAACACGAGGGTCCCTCACCTGAGCAGCTAACACAACGCAGTAGGCCCCGACCCTGATCTTCATGGGCTTGTCCAGGTATCCCCTGAGCCAGAAGATGTTCCTACTGCACACTCACCTGAGCAGCTACCAGAACGCAGTAGGCCCCGACCCTGATCTTCATGGGCTTGTCCAGGTAACCCTTGAGCCAGAAGATGTTCCTACTGCACACTCACCTGAGCAGCTACCAGACCGCAGTAGGCCCCGACCCTGATCTTCATGGGCTTGTCCAGGTATCCCCTGAGCCAGAAGATGTTCATACTGCACCCTCACCTGAGCAGCTACCAGAACGCAGTAGGCCCCGACCCTGATCTTCATGGGCTTGTCCAGGTATCCCCTGAGCCAGAAGATGTTCCTACTGCACCCTCACCTGAGCAGCTACCAGAACGCAGTAGGCCCCGACCCTGATCTTCATGGGCTTGTCCAGGTATCCCCTGAGCCAGAAGATGTTCATACTGCACCCTCACCTGAGCAGCTACCAGAACGCAGTAGGCCCCGACCCTGATCTTCATGGGCTTGTCCAGGTAACCCTTGAGCCAGAAGATGTTCCTACTGCACACTCACCTGAGCAGCTACCAGACCGCAGTAGGCCCCGACCCTGATCTTCATGGGCTTGTCCAGGTATCCCCTGAGCCAGAAGATGTTCATACTGCACCCTCACCTGAGCAGCTACCAGAACGCAGTAGGCCCCGACCCTGATCTTCATGGGCTTGTCCAGGTATCCCCTGAGCCAGAAGATGTTCCTACTGCACCCTCACCTGAGCAGCTACCAGAACGCAGTAGGCCCCGACCCTGATCTTCATGGGCTTGTCCAGGTATCCCCTGAGCCAGAAGATGTTCATACTGCACCCTCACCTGAGCAGCTACCAGAACGCAGTAGGCCCCGACCCTGATCTTCATGGGCTTGTCCAGGTATCCCCTGAGCCAGAAGATGTTCCTACTGCACCCTCACCTGAGCAGCTACCAGAACGCAGTAGGCCCCGACCCTGATCTTCATGGGCTTGTCCAGGTAACCCCTGAGCCAGAAGAAGGCGGCCGGCAGGAACACGGCGGCGCCTATCGCTCGTCCCCAAGTTCGGTGCGCGAACTCCATGTACCAGATCCATTTGAACTCTGATACTGTCATGTTTTGGTTCTTACTGTGGGGTAGATGAAATCTCAGTGAAAATGAAACTTATTACGTATACCTAATTACCTATATTATAGGTACATATAAGCTACAATGCTAGGAAGAGGTGCAGACCAGACGTTTTGGATACTTAAGCTGGTCTGTTCTGTAAACATCTCACTGTGAAACCGGGAGTAGGCTTGAAAAGAATTATTTACACATATCATTACCAGTTTACTTCGTCTAAGTTTCCATGGTGAAGTTTTTTCTGAATAGGATTGAAAACTGCTATCATCATTATAATATTTTAAAACAAAGTCCTCCGCCGCGTCTGTTTGTCTGTTCGCGATAAACTCAGAAACTACTGCGCTGATTTTCATGCTGTTGTTTCACCAATGGATAGAGTGGTTCTCGAGGAAGGTTTTAGTATATAATTTGTCAAGCGGGCGAAGCCGTGGGTATCAGCTAGTTTAATAATAAATTACATTGTATTTTGAATCAGCTGTACCTATACCGCGTGTATCTGACATCGACGCACAAACGATTTCCATGGGTCCAGGGCATGATTCTGAAAATGAGAAAAGAACAGACGAAAAATTCCAACACTGGGGGTGTTGGAATTTTTCGTCGGTTCTTTTCTCATTTTTTTCAAGAGTACCACAAATAGGTATCAGCTCAGCTGAGCTGATATCTATTTGTGGTTTTATTCAGATTGCTCTTTTTAGTGAAAGTAGTTAATTAATTATTTTTTTATTAAAAATCTCATTGGGTTAGGTCAGAATAACGATTATGAGCAGTAAGTAAAAAAACCCTTGAAAAAAAATGAGAAAAAAGCCGACGAAAAATTCTAAGTCTAGGGTGTCCAGAACCATGCCCTGGACCCATGGAAATCGTTTGTGCGTCGATGTCAGATACACGCGGTATACCATAACTGACATCACTGCATCACTGTGTCAGCCAAGCATCTATCAAATGGGTGTAATGAGATTACATTATTTTTGTAATACCCATGTAAATGAAGCAAAATAAGTATGGTGTAAGGATAGTACCAGATAGCATCCTATAGTTCTGCCTACCCTCACAGCTTTTGTAAATATAACGTTGCCCCATGATGATGTATGCCAAAGAGCCAAACCAAAGGACAAGTACTACGTACTAGATAAACTCGGGATACTGCTTATATTTCTCGAACTCGTCCTGCCATTCCTGCTCAGTCCTCGGCATCTTCTCCCCCAGGAGTTTCCACGTCACCATCGATAGCCCTGACTCCGTTAGCCTGGTCACACCACCTGCAAAGTCATATAGAATAGTTTGACATAGAAAAATAGTAAACTATGTAAGAAACGCAGTACCAAATAAATATCAACTTGGCGAGAGTTGAAATTAAGTTTAATTTTAATGATCCTGGTGCCAGATAAATTTGCAATTTAGTACGTCATTGACCTTTACCTAACAAATTACGTAATGTTTTTTATTACTGGAGAACGTAAATGATCACGATAGGAGTCGATTCAGGACAGCTTTCTGTTAATTTTAGATATTAGGAAAGTCAATAAATATATGTGGATCAGTGACCGTTATTGCGCATTTAACTAACACCTCCCATAATACACCTAGACGGCATCAAAGCGGAGACACTATCGAGCAGCTTATTTTCGACTTCATTTCCATTGCCATAGAATTGATACTTTTGTTACTAAAACCTCGCTGCTGTTTCGGTTAGAACTTTCTAGGGAACTTTTCGTAACTGTTAGATCTATAAAAAAGTACTATCCACTTTTTAGGGTTCCGTAGCCAAATGGCAAAAAAAAATACAACCGACTTCTAAAAAAAAACACTACAAAGTAAAAAATAACTTTAATTTCGGAAACTCGGTGTTTTTGTTAGTTTCTTCGTATTTTGACACCGACTTCCGAATTTAAAGTTTTTTTTACCATGTAAACTACCAGCGAAAATTGGTTTGAACGAGATCTAGTAAGTAGTCTTTTTTTAATACGTCATTAATCGTAAATCGCAACTTTTGCTTATAATAAGTACCTACAGGTTTGTACGGAACCCTCGGTGCGCGAGTCCGACTCGCACTTGGCCGGTTTTTTATAGAATGTATAGTTGATTACCATCGTATAGGATGTTGAATTATGCGATTTTATAACAAGATTGTACTGTAAAAGTATCATTGTGTTGTTTTACTCAGCTTAACAATGAAATGCTTTGAACAATGGACAGAAAATGATATCAATATTTGTTTCCATTCAGGGGGCTTGGAGTGTAACCCAAACATTTAACCAACTTCAAATAAAACAAAAAATAACATTTAAGTGACCTTTATTCGATGTAAATCATTAATCTTAATAGCTAACATTTGTTTTAAAAAAAATTAATTTCTATTTTCTCTTTATAATACCCAATTTACACTTATTTATTTAAGAATTTAGGCCATAGAGACTAATAATATCTATGTACAGGTACAAAGGTAACATTTTTATTAAGATATACTTAATTACACTCAATACTGCATGCCTGATACCATAAACGAATAATAATAAATAATACCTAATTGCAATAATGAGTAATTTTATTCATACTTCAAGTATCAAGCTGCTTTTGGAATATCATGGTCAATCTTTAATTGAACACCTAAAGCTAATTTATTGAAATGCCACATTAATAATCTGCAATATTATTTTAGTTTCAATAGATTAAATATACTTTGTAGAGCAGCAAATCTATAATACTGCCTACACTACCAATAATGCTTGTCACCTATTATCTACACTTAGCCCAACTAACCCCCGAACCTAAAGCCCCTATTTCTTCCCATTAGTAGTTCTAAGCGCCACCTCAACAACATAGTATACGCTATACAAGAGTACAAGATAGCCGGCGACCATACCTAGCACGACCGCGGTGAACACCATTCCGGAGCAGCCCAGAAGCCAGTAGCCCACGAGTTTCGACGGCGCCTTGGGCTTCGGCGCGGTCTGGCATAGTCGGACGGCGATGTGCTGTGGTTTCAGCAGGTCTGTTAACTGGCGAAGAGAGAAGTTTTTTAGTTAATATTGGTTGTCTAACAGATCTAAAGGACAATTGACATATTTCAAAACATTCAAATTGAAATCTCAATCTCGTTCCAATTTATCAGCAACAACTTACTAGAGCCACTAAGCCTATTATTATTTTAAAACTGTAAATGTTTCGCCTTGTAAGTGGTCTTATTGAAATAATGCATTACTTATGTACATCATAGGTAATTTTATATTAAAATTTTGTAAAATACTTCATTAACTAAAATTGAATCTTGAGTACATTTAAAAGTAATCACTACTTTAAATACCAATGCCTTAAATCTGGAATCAACAATAATCAACATATTTTCAAAACTGATAATAGATAATGAAGAGTAGGTACATCTATTTAGGTTAGCATAATACATAATTCGGTAATTATGTATGCTTAAGGTTACGCAAAGAGCTCTAAAGCTGAAACAAATTGAGAGACTATGGTAGGCGAATGAAACAATGAAAGTATTTCCTACATTACATCTTTCATTCATAAATGTCAATTTAATTAAATGATAAAACTATCACAGAAGAAACTTGCCTAAAGGTTCATAGGTCAAACAAAATTTTGGAAGAATGGAATTGTAGCTGTTATCTGGCCTTGGCATGAGTGGCCTAGATATCTCTATCTATTTTACAAATAAAAAGTTTGATAAATGTTTTTTAAAAATGGTTTGGATGTGTAGTGGAGGTCTTTCAAATATGTTGTTTGTCAATCACAAAATTATAATGTTTTATAATAAGTATAGCTAAATGATTTGTTTTCATAACATGTGATATCCTGCGTAGCTACTATAGTTTACGCCAGATAAACGTGGAATAAAGTACATTGACCCACATACATTTATTGACTTTCTTAAGATCAAAATCAGAAATTATGACATAAAGGTGTCCTGAATCGACTTCTCTGTCGTGATCCTTTACGTTCTCTAGTAATGGAAAATGCTTCAAAATTTATTATTCTAGTATCTACGAAGAGATATTAGGGAAAGGTCAGTGTACTTTATTCCACGTTTATCTGGCGTAAACTATAGGTAGGTATGTCAACAATTGTTGCTATTGTCTGAAGTAGCTGATTACCATAATGTTTTCTTTTTTCTTAACTATATTTTCTTTTTAAATAAAGCTTTGCCCCACACTAGGAATTTCTCCTGTATCGTGGGTGCGTCAACGTGCGTTTACAAAAATACAAAGTCACATACACAGACAGCCAGACCTGGAACAACTATCTGTAGGCCATACAAATATTTGTTCCGTGCGGGAATCGAACCCACGACACGCGACGCAGCAGTCGATCACTCAACCACTGCGCCAACCGTGCCATCTTCGTACACACACATGCCGTTTTTTCTCATTCCCATAACATTTCGGGAAACCCTCTCTCAGGGCTCCCCTACACTCTCCAAGTAAATTTGGTAGTGTAGAGTTGTATAATTATGTCTTCCTCACAATATATTTTCAAATGAACTAACCCTCAATCCTTTGAACTTGCTGGCCTTATTATTTTGTGTGAGGAGCTGTCGGCTGATGATGCTTGTTGTGTTGAAACCAGTCCTCGTGCCGGAAACTAACAGCTTGCCCTGAGCTGCTCGCAGCGACTGCGTGCAGCGGCAGAGGTGTGATACACTTAACATTGCTGGAAATGTAAATAATTCATTAGCTTCATTGTAATAGCTTTTATGTAGGTCACACATAATTCTACCATGATAAAAATTTGTTTATCATTTTTTATCAAACAAACTCTGTAAAACACACATTCTGAGTGTCTTTTTTCACAGCACTGGTTTTCATGTGGTATTATTAATTTAATTGAACTAAAAAAAAAGCTTTGGATGATCTGATATAACCGGTTGTAAACCATTTTTCCACATCTGTTTCATTGTCCCATGAAACAGATGTGGTCTTCACTGAGTGTTTAACTATTGTGTCTGCTGTGCAGACAGTGAAGCAGTTAATGTCATTAATGTGTTAGTTAGATATGTGTACACATAGATTGATGTTTTTGTGCACAAACCACACATGAAATAAATGAGGAAGGATTGTGTGTAAATATAGTGTTTACATTGTACATTCATATTTAAAATTGTGTAAGTAAAATTTTCAAAAACCCTTGAACTTAACCCTGTGTTCATTGTAGTAGAAATAAAATATTTGTCTCTCAGAACTTTCATATCTTTGTATTCTATTCAATTTCATAATTAAATCAAAATATATTTATGTAGGTAATTTTATCTCATATTTTTTATCGATAATCTATTCCTTGTGGAATTGACCAGGCATTTTATTACAATAATAAGTTTACATAATATTTTGAAATACGTAGGTATTTCGCAAAGTATGCATGGTTTACGGTTTAGTAGGCTATCCTATAAAAATCAATGTGACCGTGATAGATACGCTTCTTAAAATCAATAATTTATGTTATTCGTTACTGTTCTGGAAAGATTCACATTCACATTCACAAAGATTCAAATAAAACAACACCAAACTTACTTGAGTATGTTCGATTCCAAACTAGAAATTAGTTTTGAGTTTCCTTAACCTTATCAGCACTTTAGTTTAACTTAATGTAATAATATAAATAGATATTAATACTGTTCTGTTATTAATAAATGCTTCAAGACTAAACGAATCCGCTCAAGAATGCACGATTTTTTGTTGGGCATGCGATTGACAAATGACATAATATTGTATAATTGAAATTGATGACAATTGATAGATTGACACTTAATCAAGTTACTGTCAAATTGACAGTTCCAACAGAGAGTAAACGAGTTAAACCTTAGATTAGGTACCTACCTACCTACCTATATTATACCTCTAGATCAGTCTCAGTTTTTTTTTTTTTGAATATGCCTCTCGCAGGTCAACCTGAGAAGATTGGCTTCTGCTTAACCGGACTTGCCTGTGAGGCCTTAATATAGAATTAAAGCCACCAGCCAGGCTATCAGGCTATCAGTCTCAGTCAGTTATCAGTCTTATAAGTAGTACTCTATGCTCTAGATGTAGCTTATCCTTAGATTCTAGATGTAGCCATGAGACTGTAGGGAAGTGTGGAAGTGAGAAGCATATATATGAAACAAGTGAGAAAATTGAGACAAAACATAACATGCTCTGTCTCATACGGCGTGCCGGTTTTTTGCTTGGCGAACTTTGGAAAGTTAGCCAAACAAAGGCCTGTCACTGTCACTGAGAGGTCGACTCGAGTCAGTTTTTTATGTTTTTAGATAATTTCGGCAATTAAAGTAATAGTTTTAGTGCATTTATGAGAAATAGACTCCAATAGTTAAGTGTTTTGTGCAATATAATGGGATGGTGCAGTATTTTAGGCTGCAAAAGCCGCACAGAAAGAAAGGAAGATGAGAATGTTACTTTCACTCGTAAGTATGCAAATGTTAATAGTTATTGTGCACTGATTGAAGAAATACATTTGTGTTTATGTAATGACATGGCTTTCGATGAAAATTAGCCGTAATTTTAGCGAAATCGTTATTTTTCTTTCCACATAACCTATAACTTGATATTCGTTGTGTTGCCATACCTTGTCATCTTTTTTTCCCTTAACTCTGTAATAAAAAGTGCAAGTAGTTAAATAAATAAAATTCAATAAAATAAATAGTTTGTTCAGCAGATTACTTTGAATGATATAGTAAACTTCATATTAATCTAATATATAAAATTCTCGTGTCACATTGTTTGATACAAAAACTTCAATTCAATGTGCAAACAACGAGGCAAAAGTATTTCATAAAATAGACCTCTCGAGTCTCTGCGATTAGTTTGTTCAATCAAATAAACCATCAAAGTTTTAATTCTGCTTTGTAACAATAGTTACGTAAGTATTTAAAGTATCATGTAACATGTTCCAAGATTGTTTTACTAAAATATTACTGTAAATATCATTAGAATCCTGTTGGCAATTTTATATGTTGAATAATATAAATAATTTGGCACTCTTCATATGAATGACATTATGCGACTCATATTAGTACATTAATAATAATTTAGTATGTAGTTGTTACAACGAAACACCCTCACGTTTTTGGTCATATTTAGGGAAATGTTTCCATAATAGCAACATTGAAGTTTTATAGTGCTGTCTCATGTGCGGCCACGAGGTGGCTACATCCATGGAGTAAACAATCCTTCATAAAAATGGTAATGAAATCATTTCGAACTATTTTCAATACCTACCCAGAATAAATAGAACCTTTCTTAGATACCTTTACCTTGTATCTTTCTTCTCCTTTCGTGTATTTTTTTCCTTTTGGATTTTAAAGTGGGTGATAGACGGGCTGGCAGCGGGCTGGCAAGTCCGCGGACTTATAGCTCGACGAGCTTTTTCTCTACGCGTCTTGTTTTAAAAAGTACGCGTACTTACGGTGACACACGCGTGATAAATGTTTCTAGTTAAAAACCGTTAAAACGTATGCCTTAATAATAGTAAAACACATAACAAAAAAGTCACGAAAAAGTATAATAAAAGTGTATGTTATTTACGTAATGTTTTTATTTCTTGATTTTATGTTACAATATTATAATTAGCAAGTGAACATTTCGAAACCTGCGTGTGCTTACAAAATTATTTCATCTTTTACAGTATCTTTTAACTTTCCAGTTCCTTGTAATCTTTGGCTAATGCCTTGATGTTTAATAAAGAATTTTTAAATTCACCTTCCTCTAAACCTTCACCAACATAGTGATGCACAAAAGCACGCTTTGCGTACATTAAAGAGAACTTTCTACCAAGACGCTCCCAGGCCACGCGTATTGCTGAAGAGTTGGATACCATCACTACTGCTCTCATTAACGCTGCTAAGTCACCTCCAGGGACTGTCTGTGGTGGTTGGTAATTCAGCCCGATCTGAGTAAATAAATAGAATAATCTTACTGATCTGGCTAACATTCAGCATTCCAATTACAAAAAATATTAGTCGAGTTAAACTTGATTTATCACCAAATATTATTAGTCGAGTTCAAAAAATAAAATTAGTTTAATAAATTTAATTTTGAAACGAGGGGACTTCAAATAAACTATTAAACTATATTGAATCCCGAACACAAAGAAAGATTCGAGAGCTAACTCACGAGCGAAGCAAGGGAGTTAATACAAGAATTCTGAATGCAGCGAGGGATTCAAGCTAAACCAAATCAAAGAAACCTTTATGCCTGAGGAGCATACTCTACTTTTCACACCTACTGTGAAAAAATTGTGCTTTTTGAAACAAGTCGCGCGCGTCGGCCCCCGCCAAGGAGCAAGTCGTGTGAAGCTGTGGCTCCAGTCCACCGCCATGTAATAGTATTGTACTGAATTTCAAACCCGCCGGACAATAATGTGATTTGAATTTGGAACGCATTTTGAGTGCGCTCATTGCATCTAGCAGCATAGGTGGACGGGAGCCGTTCGCGGATCAGAATGACGTACTTTAAGGCTCTAGTACACGTTGACAGAGCACGCTCGCCAAACGCGCACGGCAGATTTTCGTGGTGCTGTACACACGTTGGCGTGTTTCATTCTGCGTTGGTCTCTAGATGAAGATGGTCGTTAATCTACTCCGAAGCGTAATTATGATCCCCCAAAAATACTGCCTTTATAAGTTATGAGAATAATAATAGGCCAAGCATTTCAGAACTTCAGAATATGTGTCTTATGCCTTTTGAGAATACCAGTAAACAGAGCTTGGATCTATCATCATATCTATACGGTCAGGAAAGATCTAATCTCTCTTCAACTTTTCATCAGATCATCAGTTTTCTTCAACTTGGTTAAAGTAATAAATGGTCCAAGTTTTAATCAAGTTGCGATTATTACAAGCAAAGTTATGAGGGGGGTGTAAAACTGCTCGAAATGTGTCATGTGAATATACACACTACGTGCATTAGGCTGGAACTTGGCCTGGCGCACTGCCGTGCGCCTAGAACTGAACACTCGTCCAACGTATGATCGCTGTTTGTGGCTTCCACCAAATTCCTTTGATTATTTTGTGCACAAAACCGACATTTATCGGCTCAACGGCGAGTGTTGGCCGCAAACGCCAAATACACATAAAGCGACCCTGTACACATTGGCAAAACACACCCCCCGATTGCGCTCGGCCAACGTGTACTGGAGCCATCTGGTTAGGTTTGCATGTCAAATAATTTGATGTTTTCGTGTGTAGGTACCTTAAATCCAGTAGGAGACCAAGGAACAAATTTAATTGTTCGCATGCCTTTAATTTGAGCAATAGCTGTATTGATATCGTTTGGATTCACGTCTCCTCGAAATAATAAGCAGCAAGACATGTAGTAGCCTTCTCTGGGGTCACATTTGACCATCTGATTGGCAGGTTCAAAACATTGCATCATCAACTGATACGTTGAATTATCTTCATGCATTGCTCTCGTCGCCGGTACAAATGGCGCAAACGTTACCAAAGGAAAATGAATTCTCGGATATGGAACAAGATTTGTTCTAAATTCAACAAGTTGCACATTTAATGAACCTTCAAATCGCATTGAAGCAGTTATGCAGGACACAACCTGAAGAAAAATGTTATTATTAGGTTATGAGCCGAAGTGAGGTCTGAGGTTCTTGACTAAATAATGACGTTCCTAAGTTCCTATGGTTCGAATGAACGATAAGTTACGATTGTCCAAGTCGGTCTGGGTGTGCACATAGAGACCCTCTGTGCCTAAAACGCCTTCTAAATTTGTTATGCCGTCGGCCATTAACCGGGCACTATCATTCGTAGATATTTGACAAGATTGCCCGAAACTCTGAAATCTATCTTACTAAGAGAGTGTCGTTTTAACCAGTCATTTGAATGTGGAGGTCGATACGATACGTGTTACCTACATTATTTTGGAAAAAGGATTAAGAAGATGCGTGATACGTCTGAGTGCAAATATAGAGGTCTAGGAAAAGAAATTTATAATAACCTGGGCGATAAGTCGATTCAAGTTAGTATATGTTGGACGTGGTGTATCTAATAACCTAGCCAAGATTTCATACAAGGCTTCATTATCAAAAATAAAGCATACATCTTCGGTGTCCATGGTTGCGTGACTGGTCAACACAGCATTATACGGCTCAACAATAATAGGCGATATTCTTGGAGATGGGTATATTGCGAACTCAACTTTAGACAATTTTCCATAATCCCTTGCTAGTCCTTCAAGTAACAAAGCTGTGAATCCAGAACCAGTCCCTCCTCCAAATGAACGGAATATCATGAAACCTTGCAAGGAGTTACACCCTTCTGCAACTACTCTTACGCGATTGAGAGCCAGATCTATCATTTCGCGGCCAACACCAAAGTAACCTCGAGCGAAATTGCTTGCAGCGTCTTCTTTGCCAGTGAGCAGGGTTGAAGGGTGAAATAACTCTCGATATGCTCCTGTTCTTATTTCGTCTGTAAGAATTTTAAAGATTGGTTAAGTGCAAATTGGACAAGTGAAATTGCTAAGTCTTGCTAAGCAATTTCACTAGTCCACGTAGGTTTTCTGATTTGACTCAATTCAACTTGGGCAGAGTGTGCATTTTGAATCAGTATTGACATTAACTTAACCGATTGTTAGAAAGATTGGGTAGACACATCCATTAGAACTTACCAATAGGTGTTGGCTCCAAATCAATCATAACAACTCTAGGCACAACTTTTCCAGTGCCTGTTTCGTTGAAAAATGCTCCACAACTGTGATCATCTCGATCTGC
This sequence comes from Ceramica pisi, assembly GCA_963859965.1. Classification (NCBI taxonomy): domain Eukaryota; kingdom Metazoa; phylum Arthropoda; class Insecta; order Lepidoptera; family Noctuidae; genus Ceramica; species Ceramica pisi. The sequence goes on from OY982542.1 coordinate 965,992, forward strand.
GTACGCCAACACACCATCCGCTCTAATACCATGTTCAAGACAATAAAGTTCCCAGCAAGCATTCGCTATTTGCACTCCTGCTTGACCAATGTGTATGTGAATAACTTCTCTCTAAAATAGCAAAAAGCGTATTTCAAACAAAATACCAAACAAAAGTTTTAGGTATCTTTACATGATTTAGGCCTAGACTTACTTTAGCCATGAGTGAAAATGTTACTGAGAATTTGGGTTCTAAAAGTGTAAGGTACCTAAATAAATTCTACATGTTTATTACAAAAAATACTTACATAAAAATGTCAATTTGTAGTCGCTTGACATTCCCTTCATAAAATTACAGTAGTCTATTTGGTTGTGACTTATTGCTATGTCTTTTTTTATGTGCCTTGCAAAGTATACACTACCGCATCTATAAACCGTACTTTCTTGAAATTGTATTACCAGGACAGTTACAGCACTACTTGTTTTGTAAAAAAAATGCCCAAAGGTCAAACTGTCAAACTCAAGGTCACCAGTGTCATTGTGTTATGTTGTGTCATGTGTTATCACTGTTATCTTTGGCCTGTTTTCATTGGTGATATCCCCCTGCATACCGAATAATAAATAACTGTACCCTACGCTGATTGGCTCATATTCTCTTAAGTTTTTTATTTACCAATTCAAGCCGATTTGACGTACTTGTTTATTTTAAACATTTTAGATCACACGTAAAGAACAGGGTTGTGTAAAGTTTTTTCTGAATTAATTCAGATTTTTGTATGTAATTATTATGTAAGTGTAGCGATAAGATAATTAGTGATTTTGTGGTTTAAGTCTTCAACTCTTGTTCGTGGCTTTTGCGGGCCATCTAATCCACCAAAAACTCGTCGACGTCCCTCAAGGCCTTAACAAAGGTGTCCAGTTCGCAATTAATTAAAGAATAAGATGAATTTTGCCGGTAAAGTCGTACTTCTAACCGGTGCTAGCTCTGGCATCGGTGCAGCGACAGCGGTATTTCTATCAAAATTGGGCGCCCGATTATCCTTGACTGGTAGAAACGCTGAAAACTTACAAAAAGTAAGTAAGAACTGCGAAAATTCTGAGGCAACCTTTATCACTCCCGCGGATTTGACGAAAGAATCCGACATTGAAAAGATTGTACAGAACACAATCGACCATTACGGGAAGATCGACGTATTGATCAACAACGCCGGGATTATAGAGACTGGCACGATTGAGAACACGTCCTTGGCCCAGTACGATCGTTTAATGAACACCAATGTGCGTTCTATATACTATTTGACGATGCTGGCCGTACCACATTTGATTAAAACGAAAGGCAACATTGTGAATATATCCAGTGTAAATGGTATCCGCTCCTTCCCTGGAGTTCTTGCTTACAACGTGTCTAAAGCTTCAGTAGACCAATTCACAAGGTGTGTGGCTTTAGAACTGGCACCAAAAGGTGTGCGGGTCAACTGTGTTAACCCTGGAGTTATTTTGACTGAGCTGCAGAAGAGAGGAGGTATGAACGAAGAGCAGTATGCAGCTTTCCTATTGAGGACTAAGGAGACCCATGCTCTGGGCCGGCCCGGTCAGCCTGATGAAGTAGCGTCTACTATAGCATTTTTGGCAAGTGATCTGGCAAGCAATATTACTGGTGCCAGTGTCCCAGTAGATGGTGGCCGCCATGCTATGTGTCCTCGATAAACTCTCGAATACTACACAGTTTGTGCCAATAATTTTCTGCTGAGCCTTATAATTTTTTAAATGCATTTATATGTTTTAAATTTTTCTTTGTTTAATTTTTGTACATGGTATTGTTCCATTTTTACTTTTTATTACATTGTTTTTAACACATTAGGTACCTAGTTCTCATTTACTTTAGTTTTTTCCAACTCTTTCTTTATTTATTTCCTTTACCTTCAACTAAGCTGGTCTGACCAAGTGAAATATGTCCTCAAGTAAATTCTAGCAGGTGGTGATGACTTTGGATCGGAATTGGTGGTGACAGATGGTCAGCTTGAAGAGGTCCGACAAAGGTGAGGGACCGACGGAAGAAGAAGGCTGGTCTAGGTGATCAACAAACCATTTTATCCATCAACCAACCGTTTTATTTAAATCATTATTTAAAATACTGTTTCTTTTGGAGGCAACAAGCATAGCTCAATTTAATTGTGTAGGTGTCCCTCAGCAATTCAGCATTAAACATTTAGCATTAAAGATTAAGAAATGAAATATTTATTACCTAGTCAAATCATGAGAACACATTTAAACTAGGATAAGCCATAATTTCTCCTGCCAAGTGTAGGAACTTTCTGTGAAAATCATGAGCATTGCATTACTAGAAATAAAATAGTCTACTACTGCTATTACTCGATAGATGGTGCTACTAGATGCTCAACAGATATAAAATCCATAATTTGTGCTAAGTGAATACTAACAACAAATACTTATTCCGCAATGGTTAAGGCCTTAAAGTAAGTAAATAGCTAATTATTGAGACAGAAAAGCTAGAATATCCTATTTACAAAAATGATACAGACTAAACAGATAGGTACCATAAATAGGTGCCTTCTTTTTATTCATTTATTATTTTTTCATATCACCGAAGTTCTTCATTAGATCTTCACCAAATTGAAATGAAACCAGTCTAGGAAAAAGTTCTGCAAAAGAAAAGCACCGATTAGGGGGCCGAATCACCCGCGTCCGTAGGAGAATACCCTTCAGCGAATCCCTACACGTGGTCCCCGGGTGGGTGATAAACAGGTGACACTAACCGCCTCCGTGGTCTAGTGGTTATACCACCCGATTCAGACCCAGAGTTCCCGGGGTCGATTCCCCGCGGGGGCAAATATAGAAGACACATACAAATCGGTTGACAATTGTAAAAAATATAAAAAGTAGGTATTTATACAAATACGATGTTGCATGGAAATCCCATGCCTACGGCGGATGCCGTCATCGTAGAATGTCATCAGGCAGTCAAGATGTATAAGATGTGTAAATAGAAACAATTGAATACTGTTGGTGGGTGGGGATGATTTTTTGCATGGTCATTTCATGTTGATAGCATTAGTAGTTGGTACAGGACCCTAAAAAGCAGTCAGGGTTGCATGCAGTTGTCTTTTTCTAATGAAACGGAGCTCTTGTTGAGCAAATAGCAGCCCATTTAAACATAGACCTCTGTATTGATAATTATACGAGTAGCGAATCTTCCGGGTAACCCAAATTCGTAGGTGTCCCTCAAGGTTCAACACTTGGTCCATTATTATTCTAACTAGGTATTTCTACCTGAAAAGGCATTCAATATAATGTCTGGGTAATGAATACCAATTATTTTTTGTCGAGGCCGTCGATATATTTAAGGGATAGAGTCCTTCAACACAAGGAAAATTGCTTAAAATAAAACAGCAAACCTGTCACGTTTTCACCAATTTATTTTTGAATAAATTAAATCTAAAACCAACTTAACTAACTTAGGCTAATTATCACAATTACATACGAACAACTAATCTTATGCGCCTACAAACAAATGATCAAACACATCCAGTCTTGTACAGAATTTATTTTGTGCAGAATTACGTGAATCGTGCTTCGACGAACGAATAAAATTTTAAGTTTATGCAGCTAAAGAATGCATAATTATTCGAGGTATAACTGCCCAAATGACATGGAAACTCAAGGCAGCAGCAGCTGGCTGAGTGGAACTGCTTCGAAGAGTTTCTTGGCTTCGTCGACGCACGCTTTGATGATTTGTTGGAAGGCGACCGGCCCTATGTCCCGCATCACTGGCTCCCAGTTTACGTTTATAACTTGGTGGATTGTTTCACCTGGGAATAAATAATTGGTGTGAGAAAATTGCTTCATGATCCAGAGTGAATGCATTATTATGAAACCACGAGGACTCTGTCATGACTCATGATTGAACGATTGATGAGGAGGCATAGACAATTTTGGAATCAGACGTAGGTACACACTGTCGCGACGATTCAAGCCATCGACGATAAGGTGTTCAATATTACCGTGTTTCACCAGGGCCAAGTTGCCATTTAGTATTGATGTTGATGAGTTTTAGTTAAAATGTTTAATGAGTGTTAGGTCTTTGTATGAAGATATTATGTTAGGTAGGTATTTAATTAGTAATTGATTTGATTAAGTAAAGGAAGTGTTAATTTCATTGACTTGCCTATAATTATTATTAGTAATACTGATTCTGATTCTATAGATGTAGAAGAAAATAAGTATATGAGTTGAGTCAAATAGACGTATTGTATGCGCAGTTTGAGAATATACAAGATTTGAAATAATGATTTGACAGAAAACCATCTGGATTTCTGAAAGAAGTAGCCTGAAAGCCTTGTTAACATTTCAGCAGAAAATGATTGCAAAATTCATGTTGTCGAACCGTTCAGTGCTTCAGGGTAGCAATAGATTCGCCGGGATCGCCCCGAAGAACTGCTTGACATGCTCCACGCATTTCTTGATGATCTGCTTGATTGCTGGTGGGGCTATCTCGGTCATAATGATCTCCCAGTTCTCATTTGTAAACCTTTCTGTCGTTTGTGCTGTAAATAAGTTGTTTGTTAGGATGTGTCTGTGAAGTCGGTAGCTGTGAGTGACGAGAGTGTATGAGATTATTCGGGAACCGAGTTTGAAGTGTAAAGCAAATTAAGTACAGTATCGTGTTACCGGGCAGAATTTTTGCCTTTTTCTGTATTTTTATTTTGCTCATGAAATAAATATTGATACTTTATATAGGTATTGCTTAGATTGAGCACACCGTGTAAAGTAGTACAATCATTGTGAATTTATTACGCTATGATGGCAATTTCCTATAGGGAGGTTAATGTGTTTGCGGTCAACAATCTTGTTTTCGATAAAAGATTACATAGTTATGAGATCACCCGATAACAAGACCGTTTCATCGAATATTGTCACATGCGTACAAGGTCAGGGTCGCGGCGTTTCCCATAGTGATTGAACAACAAACAGGTCTCACCAAGTTCCTTGTTTCCGTTGAACAGGTTCGTGAACTTGAACTGTGCTCGGTCCATCTTGTAGTGGTCCTTGTAGCTCGGTATGATCCAGTGTCCGTCTTTCTCTATGTAGTCGTACTTGACCACGATGTTGAGGTTCGCTGTAAATCAAAGAAGAGTTTGATTTGGCTGCAAATTTTTTTTTATTAGCATTGATAGACTTCCATTCGACCACACTCTCATGATGGATTGCGATGATGTGGTAAAGATGGTAGGTACATGCTTGCTTAGAAGTAAAGTAGGTACCTATACACTGTTGATTTAAAGTCTCTAGCAGATAGTTTCTAGTCCAATTAGGTACCGATCTTTTAGAATTATAGCTTCTGGTATTAATTCCTCTCTACGAATCACATCTGTATTTGGGGTAGTTAAGACTTTAGCCGTCCCTAAGGCTAAAATAGATGAGCCAAAAGCTTTTTAGACGTTCGTTGCCACGCCATGGGGGGGCAGATACCCAATTTTTATCTTCTTTTATGCTTACGGTAACTATACAATACTACCTATGCCAACCTTTAGCTTAGCCCTCGTTTATCACCGATACCATCAGCCAACCATAGCCATATTACAATTATTCGTTATTGTTCGTAAAACGGTTGCCTCAACCCTCACACTTACCACATTTCGTACTACGGTACCCATCAATTATTTGTTACTGCTTCCTTTGCAATCGAGCGAGCATGAGCAGTGTCGCAAGTATGGATATTACCTATGTGTCGGTGTTACGAACTCGTTGTAGGTACCTAATTCTGCTGTTGTTAGTCAAATGATTCTATAGGTACTGGAATTTCGACAGGTATTTCTTGATGATAGTGGAATTGGACCTTCCTTAATGCGGATTACGAGGTAGGTACTGGAATTTCAACAGGGTTTTTCTTGATGATAGTGGAATTGGACCTTCCATAACGCGGAGTAAGTTTTTTTTTTTAAAGAACTTAGTTACTTTAAGTTAATAGTGAATAGGTTACCTACTTCTAGGCAAGCGTGCTGCATCACTGACCAAGGTCAAACATAGCCTATCAAAAACAAATGTAGGTACCTAGTTTGGTTTATAGGTACCAGGAAGAAATTTGACAAGGTAGTGTGATTTGCAGTTCCACAGTTAGTTAGGTTGATATAACCTATTCATGTTGTATAAAAACGTAAAGTTAATAAATATAATAATCACTTATTATAGGCTTGTTTACTGAAAAAATCTAATTAGTCCGTCAGTTAGATTATCAAAAAATATTTGACACGTAGTATTTTTTCTTTTCTTACGGTAACCAAAATTGACGAAGTTATGACGCTTTTAAAATTCTCAATATGTCACGCCGCCGTGGCATAATTTTTAGCGGGTAGTGACATCACGAGCCCCACTCCCGAGTTTTGATGCGTTTTATCTTTGTCAATATTAATTGATTTACAAAAACAAAAAATACGTGTCCATTATTTTTCAATACTCTAACTGACGGACTAAATAGTTTCCAATTTGTGGATGGTGGAAACCAGCCTATTATGATGATATAATAGATCATCAGGACCATCACACTGACTATACGAGATTGGCATAAAATCATCAAAAGTAATTTTTTCGAATGCCAGCAGCTAAAATTTTTAGAACGTAATTTTTTGCTTTTTATATAAAGCCCGCCCGTCACCATATCCGGTTATTAAGTATAGAAAGGAAAAAGAATTAAGAAACGACGCAGCAATCTTCCCAGCAACATACTGTCACAGTATAATACTGTCCTACATTTCTTACCTAAGCCAATATCAATGTTTTTATTTTTTTTTGTAATAAGGTACTGAGTAGGTACTTACTGATCTTGATCCTGGACTGTCCATTGCCCCTAATGGGGAGGATGAGGACTTGTCCATCCATGTCATAGTGAGCCTTCAGCGTCACGTTGGCTGTGAAGTCCAGGGTAGCTTTACCCTTATCTGGGTTGATCCTGAAGACAAATAATTAAATTGTTTAAATCATACTCGTATATTTGCACTAACCATTGCCTGCTCTTGAGTGACATTTTCCCTGATTAGGTAGATATGTGTTGAGATTGCTAAAACAACAACAAAAAACACTACAAAGTATAAAATACCCTTAATTTCGGAAGTCGGTGTTTTTGGCTTAGTATCTTCGTTTTTTAACACCGACTTCCGAAACTAAGGTTATTTTATACTTTGTGGTGTTTTTTGAAAGTTGGTTAAATTTGTAAAAAAGTTTTTTATTTTTCACTTTAAAGTGGTGCTATCTGGACGACGTCTTCGTCTACGCAGAAAAAGAAATAGCAAAGATGCTCATAAAATGAAAACTGCTGAGCCAAACTGTATAAAATTTTTACGGGACCAAATTGCCCGTAAGTATGCCGCATCGAACTAAAAAAGAATCACACAAATCGGATCAGAAATCTCGGAGTAATCGGTGTAAATACCCGCCGAATTGAGAACCTCCTCCTTTTTTAAAGTCGGTTAAAACTATAATGCTATGCTGTACCTAAGTACAAATAGGTTGCAAAGAGTTCAACAACAATAGGTAATACCAGCCTATCACTGTCCGGACTGCTGGGCAAAGGGCTCTTCTCATACAGAGAAGACATGAGCATTCTTTAATCACAATCCATTATGCTTGCTCCAAGCTAGTTCACTGTTCAGTTATGTCTATTGACATCAGAATTTTGGATTGCCTAATTACACTAGTTCAGACTGTTGGTGCTTGCCTACTTTTATAGAAGTAATCCTTGAGATCATTAGGTCTTCAAGATGACCTGGTCCACAATTGCGAAAATTTCACTCACTTGTATGAATTAACCCTGAATCCTTTCAATCCAGTGACAACAGTATCAGTGAAGGTGAGCTTCAAGGCAGGGTTGTCCACAAACACGGTGCCCAGCTCCACAGGGTCCAGGGGTTTGATGCCCAACTCTGGGATGCCCTCGGTGAACTTGGCTCCGGCTACGGTGATCACCTTCTCGATGCAGGCGTTCAGTTGGGGGTCGGAACGGGAGCATGGCGTGATGAATGAGGCTGGAACAAAGAAGTGGGGTTTTGAGTCTTGGATCCCAGATGTATATGTTTTGAGTCTTGGATCCCAGACGTATATGTTTTGAGTCTTGGATCCCAGACGTATATGTTTGGAGTCTTGGATCCCAGACGTAAATGTTTTGAGTCTTGGATCCCAGACGTATATGTTTTGAGTCTTGGATCCCAGACGTATATGTTTTGAGTCTTGGATCCCAGACGTATATGTTTTGAGTCTTGGATCCCAGACGTATATGTTTTGAGTCTTGGATCCCAGACGTATATGTTTTGAGTCTTGGATCCCAGACGTATATGTTTTGAGTCTTGGATCCCAGACGTATATGTTTTGAGTCTTGGATCCCAGACGTATATGTTTTGAGTCTTGGATCCCAGACGTATATGTTTTGAGTCTTGGATCCCAGACGTATATGTTTTGAGTCTTGGATCCCAGACGTATATGTTTTGGGGTTCCTTGATTTAGGAGTGCTAAGTCAAAGTGCGAATGGAATATTGACCCATGCTTATTCATTTTAAATTTAATTCAAAGTTCAAAAGTTTTTATAAGTTTCTATTAGTAAATAGGTATAACTTTTCCTTAAAAACTAAACAACCACCAAAGGCTTGGAGAAAAAAACACCTTTTTTATCTGTAGGTTTGGAATTTGTGGGCTCAGGTTCAGCTTGGGAAAGGTTTATTTCCAGGAACTGCAATAGCCTGAGTTTAATAAATTTCAACTGCAGAATAGCAGCATAGAACGTTGTGTAGGTAACTAATCTTATATAGATAAAAAAGGTTTTTTTTTCTCCAAGCCTTTGGAGGTTGTATAGTTTTTTAAGGAAAAGTTATAGGTACCTATTTACTCATAGAAACTTATAAAAACTTTTGAACTTTGAATTAAATTTAAAATGAATAAGCATGGGTCAATATTTTTACATTGTGGCAAACGGTAATGTTGTTATATTTGTTGACATTATCCGTTTCCGGGCTATAAGTACTCTTGTTACTGAAGAGGTATTTTATTGACTATTAACAAATAACCGTCGACTTTACTGCCGGTTAAATGTTTGTTTGTACAATGTTGTTTGTTGATAAATCATCAGTGTTACGTAAAATATGTTAAGTGCACTTAGATAATGCATATTTGACACAAAAATAAATACAATCGTAAACAGTATAATATATTTTAACTTGTTGGTTTAGTGGTAGCAAGCGCTACTGCTTGAGGTCCTGAGTTCGATTTGGAGGTCTTCACAGTAACAGCCCAGAATATGGATTTTTTGCATGATGGGCCTTAAACATAATTGGTGATATATAATTTTTACTATAATTATTTAGGTTCACCTGTTATTCACCGAGGAATTGTGGTGTTGTACATTCCGTAGTTTTCTTCAGTAAGTATATTAAAATAGCTTCCAGTATATTAAAAGACTACGATTTGTATGTAAGTAGGATAGGTAGGTATTCAAATTATGAAAACGATCACAAAACGGGTAAAGCGAGGTAAACTTGTCGGGTCGGCGGCGCGTGCGCAGGCTGACCTGTTACGAGTTGATCTAGAATCTAGATCAACTCGTAACAGGTCAGCCTAGATTCTAGATTATACATAATATCACCTTCAACCTAATAAACCAGCCTTTCCAGATGACATTGTAATAAATTAAAAAAACAAAATATCTGCGATTTTTAAAGCTATTTAATTTAAATTGTGCCCATAATAAATAAGGAGCTCTGAACAAAAGTAATTGCTTGATAAGTACCTAAACCATTTTTAGACACGTTGGACCTACAAAATCCAACCGCGAAAATAAACAATCACAGGAACTGGACATCCAATGAGATAAGTTCAGGGTACACGAAGATGCGGCTTGTGAAATAAGTAGGTACGTAGGATTACTGCAACGAGTAGGGTCCAACACTCCCCTGGTCTCCTTCATTACGCTGGTTCATGACGTGTTTAGAGTAAGCCGGGAGGTTTGTTGTTGTTGGCCTTGTAACATTGGCAGTGGATGCAGGCTTTGACATATACGTGATCGGGTGGCCGGCAGTTGGAGAGTCATATAACTCCTTCAAGATGTCAGCAACTTGGCTGGCTGGAATAACTAGCTGAGGGGATTCGCTCTCGGAGTCCGGATTGAAACGGTACAAAACACCTTGGTTCATGAGATAGCCACTTTCAAGACTTACTTATTTTCTAGCAAACACAGTGCCTCTTTACAGCAGAGGCGATTTTGCGCAGTTGAATAGTTCGTGTGGTTGATCATACAAACATTTACTTAGAGATTACCTAATCACGTCCCTTCGCATGCAATACCTTTTCAAGGTCCGAATGTTTGGAGATCAAAGAGACATTACAAAAAGTTTTCTCAAAGTTTGGCAATCTGACTTAAATGAAGGTCTTCCCTATGGCAGTTGCCTCACCGCCGGCGATCAGCGAGTAGCGAGTAAAGCTTGAAACTCGAAACAAGTTGGCGAGCAGCGAGTAACTAGTGAAAAGTTTCGATAGTTTTGACGCTCGGCTTTCAGCTAGTGCTTTTTTGCGACGGGCGATTACTCGCTCCAGCCCGCACTATAGGTAGAAATTACCGCTGGTTAAATGATAAATGATATTTAAATGATAAATGATATTTATTTTGTAAGTAGGTTGTAAATAACACTTTTACACGTCAATCTTTTTTGGTCATTTTAAACTAGATGAGGTCAGCGTTTCCTAGCTGACTGCTCTGAGAAGAAACGCCGAAACAAACTCAGAGGTCAAAGTCTCTTTTAAAGTCCATACAATCGTACTGGTCAAATCATATGAGAACCATGAAGGTTAATGTCTGAAGTGGTATTTTGAAGAAAGTACCGCACGGAGTTGAGTGGATCTGTCCAGACAGTGCAAGCATTTGCCAGTTATCGTGTAGCTCAAACTTAGAACTAAAAACGAGCTCAACAGCTCCAGGTTGGTGAGTTCTGACCGCTAAGCGAGCATTGCCGAACGAGTGTCGCTTTGCGAGTAAAATCTTTGATAACTCTTGTCGCTGAGATCAACTAGTGGTAAGAGCAGGCTCGCCGGCAGTGTGAACAGCCAGCTATCGACTATAAATGTATGTGTCTCTTTTACTTACACAAGATCTATATCTTTTGTCCCTTTCCTCAGCGAGTAAATGGTCGATAACTAATCGTATCCTCGCCGGCAGCGGTGAGACACTCAAAGACTCAAACATTTATTTCAATTAAGCCATTTCCTACAGGCACTTTTGAATTGTCAAGGTCGGTCGGTCCAAAAAGATGAAGCTATTTGCACGTTCCAAAGAAACTCCACCGACACTCTTTTTAAAATAACAAATCGTTATCAAAGTTTTGTTGACATCTTGTTGAAATTATACATGTGAGAACGATGTGATGAGCATGATAAAAACGTCCGGAATAAAAAAGGAATAATTAAAATAAACCATCGCAGCTGAGAAATGACCAGTCCCAACCGACGGAACCATGACATGCGCCAGGCCCATTCGTCTCAACCATTTTAAATTGAGCCAAATAATTTAACTCATACGCCACCATCAGCTAGGCTTTTGAGTGAGCATGACACTATGACAAGTGCCTAGAGGTACGTACACACATCCATCTCCGTCTATCACTCCATTAATTACATTAAACTAGCGTGTGCCAGCGGCTTCACCCGAGTGATCACACTCCTGGAATATATATAGGTATCCTATTTACCCTCATAGTTCCCGTTCCCGTAGAATGTTCTGGATAAAAACTATCTTATGTCCCTTCTCGGGTCTCAAACTAATCGGCTCAGTGGATTAGGCATGTAGAAGAGACAGACATACAGAAAGAGTTACTTTCGCATTTATAATATTAACTAGCTGACCCACGCAAACTTCGTCTGCGTCACATTTTCCATTAATGCTCAGCTCCTATTTGTCTTAGCGTGATGATATATATTATAAAGTCTTCCTCGTTAAATGGGCTATCTACCACTGAAAGAATTTTTCAAATTGGACCAGTAGTTCCTGAAATAAGCGCGTTCAACCAAACAAACAAATAAACAAACTCTTCTGCTTTATAATATTATAGTATAGAAAATTAAGGCATTGTTATAATGTTTCGGTGTTTTTTCTCAGAGTATTCAGCTAGGAAACAACGGCCTCATCTAGTTTAAAAGTTAGCAAAAAGTATCGACGTGTAAAAGTGTTATTTTTAAACTAAATATAATTTCTCATCCGTCCCGCCACCGTAGTAGCTGGGGTACCGAAGATAAATCACGTCAACGTTATGGACGTAACTGATTGTGGGTCAATGACTGGCACTCGCACGTGACGTGAATGACGTGCAGGGTTGATTTTTACGATACTACTTTTTTGACGTGACTGATGTGTGTTAAGGGACTGAGGCCCTACAATTCTCTTGGCTGTTGCTTTCCGTCGAGGTCACGGTCTCAATCCCCATGTGGAGCTGTGGCGCTGGTTAAAGCCAGGTCAATGTCGAGCGGTTGGTTGCAGGTTACGTTGGCCAACCAGTTTGGTTCACGTGCAGATCTGAACGGGTTAATTGACCTGTCGATTTAGTAAACGCTTGTTGGCACTCCCTTGGTAACAAGTTGTAAAGAATTTATTATTGGTACTTAGAAGGGCTTGTAACTGAAGAAAGGTTGAGCGTTGGGCTGGAGTGCCGCGTCGTGGGTTCGATTCTCGCACGGAACAGATATTTGTATGGCCAACATTTACGTAGTTGTTCCGGGTCTTGTTTGTGTATGTTACTTTGTTTCACACCCACGATACAGGAGAAATTCCTAGTGGGGAGCAACTTTAAAAAAAACCGGCCAAGTGCGAGTCGGACTTGCGCACCGAGGATTCCGTACAAACCAGTTGGTATTATATTATAAGCAAAAGTAGCGATTTACGATTTATGACGTATAAAAAAAAACTACTAACTAGATTAGATAGATCTCGTTCAAACCAATTTTCGCTGGTAGTTTACATGGTAATGTATATCATATATTTTTTTTAGTTTTATCATTCTCTTATTTTAGAAGCTAAGGGGGCCAAAATTTATTGTTTTTTTTTTGTGTGAAAATCTTTATGCGGTTCACGGAATACATCTAAGTACCTACTTACCAAATTTCAACAGCATAGTTCTTACTGAGAAAAGTGGCTGTGACTTACGGACGGACAGACAGACAGACATGACGAATCTATAAGGGTTCCGTTTTAGCCATTTAGAAAAAAAAGAAAGAAAATACGTTTATTTCGCCAGAAATGACGCACAAACATAAAATAAAATCAATTTACAAACTAAAAAATAAAAACCTATTCTATTCCTAAGTCGATTGACACTATGACATTTGGCTACGAAACCCTAAAAGCAGAAAAACGGAAGGAAACTGTTGCGTGATATTAAACATTAAGGCCGTACCCTGACCAAATAACCTTGAGCATTTTTTCTCTCAATAACAGCGCAAGAGATACAATAGCGAATACGCTCAGAATGTTGAATAAAATCGTTATAAAATCTAATTTTGGTTGTTTAAAAAAAATATTTCTACCAAAATGTTCATAATTAAATTGCCTATCCATTAGTGTATTTACATAATCAAAATAATCGTTAGTTTTCGAAAAGATGCATGTTTTCAGTATTTTTTTTTCTCATTTCTGTGGTTTCGTTGTGATGAGATTACAAAATCTACCATTTTGAAGCCAAGATTATGCAGAAATTTAATGTATTTTTTATAAGTTGATATTTCTTCTGGATAAAGAGTTTATAGCTCCAAAAAACTACACAAAAAACGGCTAGCGCTGCGTTTAGCTCGGGGACGCGCCTTAAGGCAAGGCCTGATCTACCGGCTTTTTTCCAAGTTTTCGGTAAAGGTATAAAACTCTGTAAAAATCCCTCTATCTATAGTAATTTCAAAAGGTTAGCCGAGTTAGTAACTATAAGACTCCTGTATGTTTTTGTATTACGTATACATGCATTATTTAAAAGGCAGCTTAGGTATTTCCCCGGCTACAGATGTTATCGATGACGCATAATTAAATTAAGATTAAAAAAGAGAACTAAAAGAAACATCTTACATAATATTTTGAAGGAAAACTAGATTGAAATATGGTGAAGCTACTTTAAAATTTCGAAATATTTGGATAAGTAGGTAAAGATATATCCTTAGTTTAAATAGCTATGCCTGTTCGCACTTAACAATCGTCTACCTGTCATATTTTGTGCATTAGAAATTAGACATACACCTGACGTATAGCTTTTTTTAGGATGGGAAGTCACCAAACGACTCCTCCCGTTCTGGGCGGAGTGAAAGGGAGTGTCAGACTCTTTCTGACTAAAATGCACCCGTGTTCCTCCTAATGCCCTTTGCGTTCGGCCCTTTCGAACTAATTCCGCAAGCCTGGCAGGAGAAATCCTTACCCAAGTCTGAGACAGAACAAGCCTAGTCAATGACCCCCGACTAAAACTGCATGAACCAGACGGTAAAATAAACTTGTCAATTTCTTAACAAAGTAAACAGAAAGTTTTGACCGTGGCCCAAGCTCAACAACTATCACAAAACAGAATTTTTAAAGAAAGTAGTGTTATTTAAAGTTATCAAGACCAACCGGCGTTTCAATAAACAGACGGTGTTTCGTAAGTGATGCCTGTGCAATCTGATGCACTGAGCCTGGAGAGAGAGAGTCTGGCTATAAACGATATAAAATAACGTTCAAATTATGCGTTATAGCAATTGGTTATAATATTTATAATTGATTATGAAATTCTGAGTTATAGAAATACCGGAGTTGGTGATACCATAGGTAACTGAGTGGTCAATGATGAATGAAAAATCTATACATATAAATAAAATTGGAGTGTCTGTTTGTAATATTGAAATATATATACGGTACATACACCAAAATAACATTTTTTTAAATTTTTGTTTGTGTGTCTGTCTGTTTGTTCCGGCTAATCTCTGAAATGGCTGGACCGATTTTGACGGGACTTTTATTGGCAGGTAGCTGATGTTATAAGGAGTAACTTAGGCTACGTTTATTTAAAAAAAAATAAAGAATCGACTGTTAGACGGAACGAAGTTCGCCGGGTCCGCTAGTTATAAATATGAATAACTCTGTGACCATCAACTCCAAAGATTGCGTTGACTTTTTAGACGCTTTGGTAATGAAAAAAATGATCAAAAACTTCTAGAATCTTCAGATGCATGTTGCATCATTTTTTTGTTATTATAATGAAATGTCTTTTTAAAGTTCAAAGTTATACGAGTGAGTGCGCATAAGCGCAGTCTAACAAAAACATGGGAACTGGTTTAACAAACTTGGTGACCGCAGTTATTTAAATGATAATAATCACCTGCAATGAAATTCTGTATACCTACTATTTCTTTGACTTTGTGTTGTGTCTTGAATATTTTGTTTCTATCAATCGGGAAAGAATCTATGAAGATCAAAATCGTGACCAAACGCCACTCGCGTTCAGTTGTTTTTAAAAGTTTTGACATAGTGACAAAAGGAGAATGTGACGAAACGGGAAGTAAGTAGTCATTTCTTCCGTTACTGGGTGAGGGACAGGCAACGTACAGCGTATAATGCTGAGCGATGACCGTTTTACGTTAAGGTGACGCATATTGTCCCGGTTTTTTTTTTGTAATTTTTATTTTAGTAATTGTTTGATTCCTATGCGTCATGCTTGGCGTAAATAAACTATTTTTCTTTCTTTTCTTTTACAGCCGAAACTACTGGTCGTAGAAAGCTGAAATTGACAAAAAATTGGCATGAGGCTCCCTTATACTCGCACTTATAGCGGAGCACTAAGAGAGGATTTCCCTTATAGAAAAACCTGAGATGCGCGTACAAAATTACAGGCAAAAGCTAATTCTATTATATCAATAAATCATTACATATACATATTATTATTTTACTTTCTCGGGTCCCCGGAGACCCGGTCCTTTGGTAGGCGTACGAGGGGCCGAAACTAACTCGCAGAGGCCCCGTTAGACATTTCAAATATAATGGGCACCAACCAGCGATTATCCCTGTATGCACTGTGAAAGTATTCCCAAGGACAATCCCCGGTTGTAGCAGTACTATTGCAGAATATGGAAACAAAAGATGAAACACAAAAAAGAAGAACTGTTGGCCCCTGCCTGACCACTAACAATATACACGGCTTTTCAAATACATATTATGATTGTTATACAAAACTTTTTTTTTTTTTTTATATGCAAAACGGGGAACGTCTTGGCCCAAATCTCACCTGATGGAAAATGATGATTAGGCCGAAGATGGACGCGAGTTTCACCCGGAATCCTCTTACACAGAGGAACTGGCTATCATGCCTCTAACTGCCGGAACACAACAATGCTGTTAACATTGTTGTTATGGCGACAGACTTAGACATGATGGTGGTAGCTTGCCAGGCGGACTTAGAACAAGTCCTACCACCAACCAAACCGAGCAAAAAATTTGCCCCTACTGGGAATCGAACCCAGGACATCTGGGTCTGAATCAGGTGGACCACTACCACTAGACCACGGAGGCGGTTAGTGTCACCTGTTTAGCACCACCCGGGGACCACGTGTAGGGATTCGCTGAAGGGTATTCTCCTACGGACGCGGGTGACTCGGCCCCCAAACTATAGGTGATATCAAAGCATTGCAATAGCGGTTATCCTTCAAAGATAATTATGAACATGAAAGAAATGTTCCCACAGTCTTATGTTCTTTTTCAGTAAACGATGTAGATAAGTATGGCAAAATAAAATATTAATTAAAAATCAACAATGGGGGAGAACTTTGCCTAGCCCAGTGGGTCGATTTAGGTTCATTAAAAAAAACAATAACAATTTTACCGTATTACGATTTAGGTAATTTCCTGTGGACTGTTTTAAGTCGACAGATTTAGCCAAAAGTTTTAAGGTGGAAGCGCCAGGGTAGCCCGCGAAATTCAAATATTTTTATGTTTTTTGCAATTTGCCGGTCAGTGTGAAGCTGTATGTTGAACAAATACGGTTCGCGATCGTAAAGAGCATTTATCTAAAGGATTATAACCATTTGAATCATCAATATAACCCTCTAAGTTCATAGAACTCGATTGAATGTTATTTCGTGAAAAAGTCATTCAATCGAGTTGTATGAACTTAGATGGTTATATTGGTAATTAAAATGGGTATAATTCTTTAGATAAATATGCGTTACGGCCGCGAATTGTATTTTGTTCAACATACAGCTTCACACTGACCGGCAAATTGCAAAAAACATAAAAATATTTAAATTTCGCGGGCTACCCTGGCGCTTCCACCTTAAAGAGAAAAGTTTTCCATTTTCATTAGATAGATACTAATTTAAATACAGTGAGTATTTAAATAAGCAATAAAATATTGGTCGGAAAACCGGCCGGTGTCATTAAAATGTAATTGAAATAAGCTTGAAGTGAGCCTTGCTACCGACTGTAGGCTCACTTCGCCTTATGCTAAGGACCGTCAGCTCACATCGCCTTATACTAGGTACCGTTAGCTCAAATCGCCTTATGCTAGGGACCGTCAGCTCACATCACCTTTTGCCAGGGATTGACACCCACTACACCTAAGATTTCACGGTGAAATTCTAAACAATAGGCACTACAGTAATGCTAGGACTTCCTACCTACTTCAAGATGAATGGTTGCAAAACGGCACAAGAATTTCAAGATTACTGAAGTGTAATTAAAACTGACTCATAATTCAAGTCACGATCCCACTCAGTTCTCTCTGAAGCTGTAAATGTTGATAATTAAATATAACTTGACCTGTTAACCACACTACGAATTAAATGTAATTATAAAATAATCCACGTATCCAACAAGGTTGGTGTAAACGACTAATTAAAATTAGATCAGTCAGTTTTGCATAAAGTTTTTCACAATTTTCACTATCGAGAAGTGCTTTTGCAAAGAAATAAGTATATTTTCTCCATATTTTTTTTCCTAATTGCTACGATTTTTCCAACCTCTTGATAATCGCATTCTACAAATACCTACCTACACGTAGGTCTCAAAATTGTGAAAATTAACAATCTGAAAGTCTGTATGTTTCAGTGTTCATAAAACAATCACGCCTCAACAACTGACAACATTTGGATGAAATTGGCACTCGATTATATTAAGATCGACACCTCAAGCTAGCCCAATTGTCAGAGCTGACAACCCTGGATACAAAATTCTGGTTCAGAGAAGAGAACAAAGAAGAAGATGCTTGTGGGATCCCTCGGGATAATTTATTACATTCACGCAGGCGAAACTGCTGGCTCGCTTCCATCTTCGGCCTAATCATCACTTTCCATCAGGTGAGATTTGGACCAAGAGTTTCCCCGTCTTGTATAAAAAAAAGACCCTAGGTTAATTAATTTTTCGATAATGTGTAAATAATAACGAAGCTTAGTTCTCACAACGCGGCTTGTGTTTATATTAGAGAATTACGATAATGTGTCTGATTGTAAGCGATCACTGAATTAATGAAGGCACGTGCGAATATCCGACACTAAGGATTAAATCTTAATTGTTTTTAATTTATGATTATTAATGCAAATGATTAGTAAGGAGATTTCCCATGATGTTCTTTTAATTTCCCATGAAGTCATTTTGGTTAATTAGATCAAAGGAATTTAAATAAATAAATACTTAATTAAAAATACAAGTGTGTTGTTTTGCTTGTATTAACTTACTTATATGTAAGATTTCTTATTGAACGAATGGAACATGTAAATTTGAAATAAAACAAATTTCCTTACTGAAAGTATTTTCTGTTTTCCTATTGTAATAAAGAAAATGGAAACTCACGCAAGTTGGCGGCGTAGGCGCAGACCGCCAAACATAAAACGACACACAAATGCACTTTCATTGTTCCAAAATTAATTAAAAATACTAAACAAATAAATATGTGTTATCTTTATCACGTCTGGCTTCCGACTGTGGGCCTGTTCGGTGACTATAGCCTTTTATACGTTGCGCAAGCCGAACCTACGTGCCGGTACAGCCACTGATTCACGACTAATTAACCATTTTTCTGTGACCTGTTGCAACGATACGCTTTTCCTGTCTTGGTTCACACTTGCTCAAGGGAAGAGGGGAAGGGCGGCTCTGGTTTTGTTGGTTAATTTTCGGATAATAGTTTAGTTAAAATTTTAATGTAAAGTTTATTCAGGATTTAATTATAATAAATATTTTGGTAATGGTTTTTTGGTGTGATTACCGGGTTAGAATATACATATAAAAGACTAGCTGCCGCCCGGGTCTCTGCCCACTCAAATGTCAAAATTATCCCAAGGGAACATACCACGTACCACACACCACACCACCACACAGGACCACACATCACACACCACAACACATCACCACACCACACACCACATTAAAGACTTTTTATCCCAGGATTGTTACTCAATCACGTCAGATTGGTTGAAGGGATCTTCACATCCATGCATCCATCCAAACTTTCGTATTCATAATAAAAAATAAAAAAAAAAGAAAAAGAAAAGAAAAAGATCATAGATTAGTATAGATTTCCCACTGTTGTATCAATTAGAAACACAAATGGTTCAGATTTTAGCACATGCTTCTGGTCACAAGAAGTAATAAACTAAGCGCAAGGAATCAGGGTCTTAAAATAAATATTTTAAACAATAACATAATTAAAATTGTCTGCATAAGATCCGGGTAAAGCGCTACGACTACAATCTAGCACTATTATTATTTAAACATAACATAAAAATATAAAAATGGCTGTATTTTTATATTATATGCGTCTGTGTTTTCGAATGCTTACAACCTTAATCTTTTTAAAGTTAGAGTGAACCGGCTACTCCTGGGTAAGCTCGCTCTAGCTTAGACTTTGTCTCTGTCATCTCTCACCTAGACTAGAGTCAAGAGCAAACCGAATTCAAGAAAAAAAAAAACTTTTTACCCGAGGTTTTACTCGCGTTGGTTATAGGCTAAAAAGGTAGCCTATATTAATTTCCAGGATCCCACCTATCTCTGCACCGAAATTCATCAAAATGGGTACAGCGATTTAGGCGTGAAAGCATAACACTTATATACTATGCACTTGTATACACACTTCACTTCCGCATTTATAATATTAGTTAGGAAGGATATACCATTGTCTGCCTCGCCTTTTCCCTACTATAGTTGGTCTTACAAAAAGCAATATATCAGCTAGTGTCAAGAGTTTCATTAAGAGAAATTTTCAAAGAGATTGGAATTCTCACGGTAGCATCTCAATTTATTTTTGCAAACATTTTATATATTAGGCAAAATATAAATTTATACAGTATAAAACGAGCGACATCCACAACCAGAAACAAGCACAAGCTACATGCTCCTTCACACCGACTTCGTAAGGTCCAGGATTCATTTGTGGGGCTCGGTATCCGTTTATACAATAGACTTCCAATTTCTTATCTTGATCTGCCTTTTAACTCATTTAAAGCTAAAGTAAAATCCAACCTCTGTTCGAAGGCATATCTACTATTCTATTAATGATTATTTAGACGACAAGAATAGTTGGTCGTAGTGTTGAACACAAGACAAATTATCATGTTATTTGTGTTTAAGTAGATAGTTTATGACAGGTTATATGATTGTGTTCATATAATATTGTTTTTTTTTATTATTTATTTTTATTATTATTATTTGTCTGATGTCTGACTATGTAGGTCAATTTTTTATACTTATTTAATCCACATACGTCAACACTTGCTTAAGTGTGTATTTTGTTTTAGTGTTATAGTGTGCTAGCTAACAAGTGATATTAATGTACCTATATTTTTTTTTTGTGTCATTTAAGTTTTAGAAGGAATTTTGAATTACTTTACATACTAATTATTGTAAAATTCTAGTTCTTAAAACGTAACAGACAGTTGTGTTGCTGGGGAGTTTGTTGGCCACTTCTTCTCCACAGCTAAAACACTTTGAAGTGGTGACAGGCGGGCGTTTTGGGGGACTGTCTTTTGTAAAACTTGACGTTCAAAAAGTGCTGGCTCTCAGCCTAATTTAATTTGAATAAATGACTTTTGAATTACTTTTTTTGAATTTTTGAATATATTGGGATCGGTTTCTAGTAAAACCAAATTCAGCTGAATACCAGTAGTTTAGGTGGAGCGACTGCCACAATGCAGTAACTAGGTACTTCTTGGCAAGACCGGTATCGGATTTTCAGGATTATGAAAATACATCAATGCATCCGATCGCAGGAAGTCGCGGAAACGTGTTGCAGCAGCGATAGAAGCTCGGAAACGTGTTGCAGCAGCGATAGAAGCTCGGAAACGTGTTGCAGCAGCGATAGAAGCTCGGAAACGTGTTGCAGCAGCGATTGAAGCTCGGAAACGTGTTGCAGCAGCGATAGAAGCTCGGAAAAGTGTTGCAGCAGCGATAGAAGCTCGGAAACGTGTTGCAGCAGCGATAGAAGCTCGGAAACGTGTTGCAGCAGCGATTGAAGCTCTGAAACGTGTTGCAGCAGCGATAGAAGCTCGGAAACGTGTTGCAGCAGCGATTGAAGCTCGGAAACGTGTTGCAGCAGCGATTGAAGCTCGAAAACGTGTTGCGGCAGCGATTGAAGCTCGGAAACGTGTTGCAGCAGCGATAGAAGCTCGGAAACGTGTTGCAGCAGCGATTGAAGCTCGGAAACGTGTTGCAGCAGCGATAGAAGCTCGGAAACGTGTTGCAGCAGCGATAGAAGCTCGGAAACGTGTTGCAGCAGCGATAGAAGCTCGGAAACGTGTTGCAGCAGCGATTGAAGCTCGGAAACGTGTTGCAGCAGCGATAGAAGCTCGGAAACGTGTTGCAGCAGCGATAGAAGCTCGGAAACGTGTTGCAGCAGCGATAGAAGCTCGGAAACGTGTTGCAGCAGCGATTGAAGCTCGGAAACGTGTTGCAGCAGCGATAGAAGCTCGGAAACGCGCGAATTTAATACTGCGATCGCGATCGAAGTCGCAAAATCGCAGATCGCCGATGCTAAAAGTCACGTGTATGCTTTGGCCCAAAAACATATTTTGCTGACGTGAAGTTTTTTTTTTTTGTTCTTGAACCTACAGACGTCCATAATCCAGATTTAGAATACCTAATTAATACTGAAAGAAAAACTAGAAGAGCGTGTTTATAATTGCACATCGAGTATGATTTGTTTTTAGCCGAACATTTTAGGGTTCCGGAAACCTATTACTAACTTAGCCTCCGCTGTCCGTCCGTCTATCTGTCGGACAGACAGCGGGCTGTATCTTGAGAAACGTAGCAGGTCGCCACTATAACAAAAAAAAAAAGAATTAAATGAAAGGGAGCGGTTTTTTTTTTCAGTTTAAAGTATGGAACTCTTCGTGTTGAGCCGAGTCGCACTTAGCCGGTTTTTAAGGTACGTTCTTGAGCAGACAATTAGGAAGCTCGGATACTAAGAAATGAGAAACCACAAAGACTAAATAATAGATCTCGAGATCTTGAATTGCGTTCGGAAAACTGTAATAACATAATTCATGTTAGATCATGTTTAGGAGCGGTAAGAAAGTAGATAAGAGAGTATCTTAATGAAACTATAAGAAAGAAAGAAAGAAAAAAACTTTTTACAGCCAGAGAAAGACTAAGCAATTTCTTTGTGATGGGTTTGCTCTTGACTCTAGTCTTCGTCAGAGTTGACAGAGACAAAGTCTACGATGGAGCGAGCTTACCCAGAAGGAGCCTGTTTACTCTAACTTTGAAGAGATGTAAGCGTTCGGAAACACAGACGCAGGCAGAGAGTTCCACTCCTTTGCTGTGCGCATTATAAAAGACGTTTGGAAACGCTTAGTGCGAATTGATGGAATAGCAACAAGGTAGGGATGGTAAGTTGCAGTGCGTCTGGATGTCCGATGGTAGAAGGCTATCCAGCTGAGATGTGCTGGGATCCGTAGCGAGGAATGTGTTTGTTAAAATACAATAGAATAGCTTGCGCTGAGCCAGGTCAGGTAAATGAGGTGATTCTATTGGTTCTAACCATCACGACGAGTACAACCCAAGAAGCTCAAGAAAAACGTTGTTAAGAGCCGACTAAAGACGAATGTAAACAAGCCACTCTTGACAAGAATTGTCACACATAGGTGGATCATTTCTTGACACTTGACAAACACAAAGTTCCACAAAAACTGGGGTATTCAGATCTCGATGATATTTGTCACGGGCGATTTGTTTGGCCCATAGACAATGTGGAGACACATCCGTGAAGCAATTGATGTTTTTGTGCGCCTACGCAAGTCAAGATGAAGCGATGGTGGTTTTTGTGTGTTTGCTTCATAACTCACTTATACATTCTCATGTTAGGGTTCCATAGGCATAGGTAAGGAAAGGTTCACTTGATATTTTACGAGCTTTTTCTATGGAATTGAATTGTATGGTATATGCTATGGTTAAATTTCACCAAATATCATCATCTTCAGACAACACATTTTTTCTTCCAGTCGGGCCCGTCAGCCGTCAAGCTATCACTAACTGTGTGTTGTTTCCTCCCTCCCTACCCTGTTCTTTCCTCCATGGTTCCCTCTCCATCTAAAGAACAATGCCCACTTCCCATACATATAAAAACCTGATAATGGAAGTACATGTATAGTTATAAGGTATAGTACAAACACTACCTTTAAGAAAATAATGTCCAACAGTCATTTTTAGGATTTAAACGCCACGAACTCCAAAAAATACGTTGCAGTTTATGCAAAGTATACGTCAGCTTATTGATATAGGCGGCATAGTCAGAGATTTACAACGGTATAGTAAGCAAAGGTCGTTAGATGAGGAAGATATCGAGGTCCAGGGGCTGTAAACAGGGTCATAAATAGAAGAAACACACAAAATGGCACAGTACACAACGAGATGCAAGCGCGACAACGAAGGACTGCGCCTATGCCAATCGCAAAACTGTCAAATGTCAAAAAAAAAACTTTTTCACTCGTGTGATCTCTACTATATGCTGCGTGATTGAACTATATGCTACTTGGAATGCGTTCAGAACATTGTAATACGTTAACCCTTGAGGTAGAATAAGCTAAAAAAAAAAAAACCAGCGTTTCTTTTAACATTGTGAAGCGTATCTAATATACAATTCAATAAGCTGAATTTTAAGATTTATTTCATTTCTGTAAATAGTCAGGTGAAAAATGGACATTCTTCTTTACATTCATTTCTATATTAGTTACATGCTTTTATTTCTCATCTTCACATGATCATACCAAGACAAGCCTTTCAACTTTTCAGTCACTGGCGCCACTTTTAAAGTTACCCCATCTACTTACTTTTCGCTTTACCGATTCTTGTTACTCTACACATTCACCTCAACATTCTCAGTATTTCTCAGTCCGCAACATTTGCTTAGTATCAAGCTTCTTTTGAATCATCGCATAGTCTCAGTTTTGTGATAATTGGAACACATTAAACCCATACATAGCCTATAACGCTACACTTAAGTGTTTAAATTGTACTGAATACTTAAATAGCTATTTTTAATTGCTTTTGAACAAGTTTAAGTGATTAGGTGTCCAATGTACACGAACAGATAGCTAGACTACATTTGATGATTGACTATCTTAAAAAGATAACTACGGAATAAAAAATATCTTTGCAAAACCTCAAAACTTTAGAGAGGCAATAGCATGTTTGAACCCGATTGCAAAAGCGATAAAAACATAATAATACATTGTTACGGATCTATATGGTAAAGTGAATACTGCTGCGGTTGATTTATTCCAAGTAAATATAGAGAGTGGGAGTCGGGTTTGTGGCTTCAAGCACTCCCGTCATCCACCATAGGTACTATGATGGATGACGCATCGTTTCGGATCGCGGTCTGTCTCCGCTTGGGCGCACCATGTGTTGCTCCGCATCGGTGTCATTGCGGAGTTGCTGTCGACAGCCTCGGACACCATGGCCTTTCCTGCTGCAAGAGCGCAGGCCGCATAGCGCGACATGCTAGCATCAACGATATTATTCGTCGGGCTCTTGTCACCGCCGGCGTACCGGCAGTACCTATTAGAACCTAGTGGCTTGGTACGTGACGATGGGAAGAGACCAGATGGTATGACGTTGGTGCCGTGGAAGATGGGTAGGCCTTTGGTGTGGGATGCAACATGTGTCGACACCCTTGCGCCATCACATGTTCCAAGTACGGTGGGCTGTGCCGGCGCTGCCGCTGCGGCTGCTGAGGCCCTCAAGCGGCGCAAATACTGTAACTTTATCGGTAATTACAGTTTTGAGCCGTTTGGGGTCGAAACGCTTGGGTCATGGGTCCGAGTGCGCGTCTCCTATTTATGGAAATATCTCGTCGACTAATCGACACTTTGCGTGACCAGAGGGCTGGCTCGTTCTTTGCTAAAAGAATTAGCATTGCCATTCAACGTGGCAATGCTGCCAGTCTTCTGGGCACGTTTCCGGATGACGGCGATGCGGAGGAATTCTTTGACGCCTATGCGTATCTTGTTTTTGTATATTTATTTGTATATAGTTAGGTATAGTTGTTTTCATGTTTTTACTTTGTAAATCGTTACAATAAATATACAGATAGTACTACTACTATCGTTTATTTATAAAAACGGGCACATTAAAATGACTTACATTTTTTAAGAATATAATAGCTAATTTTTCTGAACTAGGATACCTGTGCTTCAGGCTAGAAAATGCTTATTTATACATATTAATTTAAAGTAATAAATTAACAACAGATCAAATGACTACAATCAATGAAATTTAAAATTAAAGAACACAACATGTTTTATTTACCATCGATAGTAAGCTCGACGTAAAGTTATGGTGCAGAAGTACTACCTTGTTTAAACAGACTTCTATATAGAATACTGGTTTATCCACGTAGTACATACACATGTATAACTAGGTATTATTTTCTAATAGATGCCACCCGCGGCTCCACCCAAATTGTCCCAAGGGAAAACTCCCAGGATAAAAGTACCTACTATAATTATATTATTCCAGACTATAATCTACCTCTATGCCAAATTACCAAGATCCGTTCAGCCGTTCTGCCGTGATTGATCCATCCAAACATCTAAACTTTTGCATTGATAATAGTTAAGATAGTTTTAAAAAATTGGCCAAGTGCGAGTCGAACTCACGTACATAGGGTTCCGAACCAGTTTCATGTTTATTAACATGATATTGTTATTCTACAGACTTCTTATAGTCTCCTAGTTTTCCTGTAGGTAATCTTTATAGGTATATATTTCCATAACACTGGTTCGATATAAAGATTTATTCGAGCTTCGGAGATAAAGGAGGCGGGAATTGTCGTTTTTGGTTTAATTTCTTGAAGAACTTCTAAACTATTTATTTGAAAATTATCTAAAAATATGTTTAATACCCTCACAGTAAGCCCTTTCATTTAATATGTAACACAATACAGTTTTTTTTTAAATTTTCTAGTTTGACCCCCCACCCGAGGCACTCAAAATGATCGTACAGATAAGGGTTCCGTTTTTCACGGATGTTCAGAACCCTAATTATATGTAAAAAACAACAACAAAATAATGTCTACTTTGTAAAAGGTCCAATTAAAACATCTTTTACTAACAGAGAGCTAAAGTACTGAAGAATTCCATAGAAAATATTTTTAAGTATAAGTTAACTTCCATGCAAGCGAAGTCACGGGCTATAGTAAGTATCTAGTACGTGCAATATGGACTCATTAGTATTTTCCCTATATTGTTTTAAATTGACCTTCTGTTCTTAACTATTCACTGTAGAACGCACTCGTACACAAGCTACTCAAACTAGTTAATTACGAAAACTGTATTAAAAGTGGAAAACTTTAGTTGACATTCATGTTGTCCTTGTTTACTTAAACAAGCAAAATACGTATAAACAAACATGCACCTTGAACTTTTAACTTTGTTTCTAAGAATTTTAGTATATAGAGTAGCCATGTACATGCGTTTTGAGTAGATAATCTAATTCTTCTCGCGAGTGAAGGTTACTGAGTCATCCTCATAGGTATATTTTTAATGTCGGGCAAGCTCATCAAAGTCACCTAAGAGGCAATGGAATAGTCTATGCTCGAAATTTCCCGCAACACACTTCTACCATCGGACATCCAGACGCACTGCAACTTACCACCCCTACCTTGTTACTATTCCACCAATTCGCACTAAGCATTTTAAAACGTCCCTAATAATGCGCTCAGCAAAGGAGTGGATCTCACTGCGTGCGTCTGTGTTTCCGAACGCATACAACCCTAATCACTTCAAAATTTGAGGGGTTTGGGTCAGCACACTCTAACATAAACTTTGTCTCTGTCACCCCTGTCCTAGTAGAGCAAAAACATCTCAAATAAAAAAAGAGAACCGAGATACCGACGTAGCTCGAAGCATTGCCAAACTTAAGTGGCAATGAGCAGAAAATTGCTCACAGGATAAATAGTCGATGGGGTTCTGGAGTGGCGACCGCATACCAGAACATACAACGTTGGATGGCCTCCAAACAAGGTAGACCGATGACCTAGTGAAGGTCGCGGGCATCCGCTGCATGCGAGACGCATAGAACCGGTCGATAAGGTGACACTCTGGGGAGATATATAGTCTGCTTACTTCATAAAAAAAAAAACATTTATTTGCATAAATAAGGTACAGAAGGTTGGTAAAATGTACAAAATCGTTCTCTCATTCTGCCTTTAATTTCGGCGCGCAAATATACAGAATTAAGTTATAATTTTATTTCAATTAATTATAATCGTGCAGTCATTACAAATTATGAATCCCATTGCTCATTCACCTTCGTTTTCATGGTCACGGACACGGAGTTTATCTTACTGAATCGACCGACAAAGGCATTTTTTGTAATGTATTTCAGATCTGCTGGTCTATTCTGTAAATAACTATCTCGTTATCGAGCTTCACTTGAGTGACATTAAAGCTTACAAAGTTAGCTTTATTACGCACACCATAAAGGTCTTATGTTAATACGAATTTGATACTCAGCTTGGATTCCACTGTCGAGACACGAAAATGTTACAGAATAGCACTACTGATATCACTTCAGCAAAATGTTTTGTCGAAATAGTTTTATGATCAAGAAAGCCTACGTGAACATGTTTATTTGATCTAAGATCAGTTCCCATAAGTCAATCTCAATATCTCAATGATTACTTCTCGATGCACTCGTGGTCTCGTGCGCATTAGCGCATACCTACTCGTAATAAAGTCGTTAATAACAATTATTGAGACTGTCAATGACAGTTATAGTTAGATTTTTTTTCTTGGAATATTCATTTATTCACCCGCGTCCGTAGGAGAATACCCTTCAGCGAATCCCTACACGTGGTCCCCGGGTGGTGCTAAACAGGTGACACTAACTAACTCCGTGGTCTAGTGGCTATACCACCTGATTCAGACCCAGAGGTCCCGGGGCCCAAACCCAAACCAAATTTTTTGCTTGGTTTGATTGGTGGTAGGACTTGTTCTAAGTCCGCCTGGCAAGCTACCACCATCTTATCTAAGTCAGTCGCCATAACAACAATGTTAAGAGCCTGTCCAGATAGGGCGTTTTACGCGCGAGTCGAATCGCGCGTAGCAATTTTTATTCGAGGTAACGCGCGAGAGCATCTGGATGCGATGTATGTAGCTCTAGTATCTCGAGTACGCGCGAGTGCCTATATACGCGCGAGTCGACTCGCGCGTAAAACGCCCTATCTGGACAGGCTCTTACAGCATTGTTGTATTCCGGCAGTTAGAGGTATGATAGCCAGTTCCTCTGTGTAAGAGGATTCCGGGTAAAGCTCGCTTCCATCTTCGGCCTAATCATCACTTTCCATCAGGTGAGATTTGGGCCAAGAGTTTTCCCGTTTTGTATTAAAAAATAATAATAATAAAGTTTATCATAGATTTGCGGAGTTTTAATAACAGCACTCGTGTCGATACACGAGCAATGTCATTGAAACTCTAATATCGCTTATTAATTAATTATACACTAGCTGACACGCACAGCTTCGTTTGCGTCACATTTTTCATTAGTGCTCCGCTCCTATTTATCTTAGCGTAATCATATATAGCCTATTCCTCAATAAATGGGCTATCTAACACTGAAAGATTTTTTCAAATCGGACCAGTAGTTCCTGAGATTAGCGCGTTCAAGCAAACAAACAAACTCTTCAGCTTTATGATATTAGTATAGTATATCCGCTCAGCGGAATCCACTAAAGCTGAGTGAAGACGAGATGTCTGAATAACGAAATTCTATTGGTTTTTGAAAACACGTACCACCAAAGCGCAGAAGAGAAGAGCAGGCCTTAAGTCATTGCAGGCAATTGTGGAAAAAGTAATCAATCACTATGAGTCATGTCAATAAGTAAGTTATTAAAAACAAAAGTCCATCGGAATGCCTTGCAACAAAAGCGCATCGTGATTCGTCACCTTAAACCAACCACCAAATTAATTTAAGTACAAAGAATGTAATGTATAAATAAGGACGTTATTAGCGTGATCAGTATGCGCTGTGTATGCCGCAGTGCGTGGTGTGACGAGCACTCAGTGATTCTCTTTGGTCACTGCCAAGGTCGAAGTCTCCGGGCTCGGGAGGTCACTTTGACAGGCGCAATTGCGTACTGCTGGATTTTGGATTACTTGGAATTGCATAATCTAGTTCGTTGTAAAATAATATGACGCAATTTTTTCGAATGTTCTTCAATCAAGGGTTTGTTTGTTAGGTTAAACGCACTAATTTTAGGAAGTGCTGGTTCGAATTTTAAAAATTCTTCTAGTGTTAGATGGTCCATTTATCGATGAAGGTTATGGTAAAACCAATAGGGTCGGAGCATAAGTGTAAAATGTGACGCAGACGTAGTTGCGCGTGTCAGCTAGTGTCAATAATTGTTATGATTTTTTGTCGACAAAAAGTACTTGTTAGATCTTTTTCATATTTTTTATGTAAATAATCACAACTAGAATAGATAAAAGTGCCTGGCTACTATATGATCTGTGCTGATTGATGACGAACACCATCTTCGTGCTCACTTTAAATGTGGTTGGTGCAACAACTTTTTTTCTCTTCTGAGGATAGATACCATATTTATTTCAGCTGACAAAGAGAATTACTTTGTACATACAGCTTCGAGGAGTATTTATGTCGTACATTTTAACACGACACATATTCACTAAGTCGGCGGCGAGCACTTTTATCTTCTATTTGTGATTCTAGTTGTGATCGTTTTTACAAAAAAAAAAAGATCTAATAAGTACTTTTTGTCGACAAAAATCATAAACCTCATATACCATAAACCATTCATATCATCCATTATCAGTGACAGGGACTATGCTCGGTTTCTGAAGTACTTTATTCGTCGCAATTTTTTGTAACGCTATTGGTTGGTTAGTATTTAATGGACAGATAAACGACCGATACAGTAACTCAGAAACCGGACATCAGTTCAACAGCCGGTCTGTTCTGTAAAAATGTAATCGTAAAGTGAATTGAGCTTCAAGTGAGTTGCCAATCCCTAGCTTACGTATTTAAATTGCGGGAAATTAAAAGAAAATTAGGGCACTGGTTTCACTTTGTAAAGAACCTTCGCATCCATCTAAAACACATTGTATTTCCTTACGTTTTGACAGATTGCGAGTTACGATAAATTTTTACTTGATATGGGCTTGCTCTTGACTCTAGTCTTGGTCAGAGATGACAGAAACAAAGTCTACGATGGAGCGAGCTTACCCAGAAATAGCCGGTTCACTCTAACTTTGAAAAGAATAGAGTTGTAAGCATTCGGAAACACAGACGCAGACAAAGAGTTCCACTCCTTTGCTGTGCGCATTATGAAAGACGCTTGGAAGCGCTTAGTGCGAGTTGGTGGAATAGAAACAAGGTAGGGATGGGAAGTTGCAGTGCGTCTGGAGGTCCGATGGTAGAAGGGGGCTGGTGGGATGAGGTCGTGGAGTTCTTGGGACTCTCCGAAGTGCAATCTGTAGAAGACCGACAAGCAGGCAACCATGCGGCGATGAGCCAAGCTGTGTAGCTTGGCATCCACAAGTTTTACAGCCGAAAGACGTCCTCTGCTGGAAAAAGGCCTCCCTCAAATGTCACCACAGCAACCGGTCCAGTGCGTCTCGCATCCATCGGCTACCCGCGATCCTCACCAGGTCATCAGTCCATCTTGTGCGAGGTCTTCCAACGCTGCGTCTCCCGGCACGCGATCGCCACTCCAGAACTTTTCAGCCCCATCGACCGTATGAGGGCCAATTCTACAAACTTTTTAAATGGCGTTCGCATTCGCATGTCAATCTCAAACTGTCAAAAACGCCTACATTTTTGACAGATTGCGATTGAGATGTGAAAGAGACAGAGTGCCAATACTACTAATTTTCACATTAGCATCGCACTAATGTGAAAATTAGTAGTATTGGCACTCTGTCTCTGAACAATGTGCTCTGCGCGCCGCTACGATCCTTATAAATTACGGGAATTGACCCGTAGAATTTTGACAGCTTCCTTTAAGTTTTCACGGAGACATCTTCACGGAATAGCTGTATTATCTCAATAGCAAAACTGCTACCAGTGCGTGGATCAGGAAGTCATCAATTAAGTTGGTGACATAATCTGACCGTGACATTGTACCTACCTACTGTTTGTTTAATATGTGTTTAAATTAAAGCAACTGGTTGCTTTTTATTGGGTTCACTGATCATTTTATTATTTAGGACATTTCGTAATCTTATTTGTTTGTAGGTTCTTGTATTTCTATCTTCTTTTTAAAGTACTTCAAAAAGGAGGAGGTTGATTTCGAATGTTTATATTTTGTTAATGTACATAAATATGCTCGGGCATAACTCCGTTGTATGTTAATGACTTTTTTTAAATATTTTTGTGTTCGAAAAGGGTTCATTTCCAAATGCTTCCATTTGAACCCCGAATAAAAAAGGGGTAATTTGGCTCCTGTAGTTTCTTTCATCAATGGCTTAGGAATTAGAATTGGCAATGGTCATTACAATAAGTCAATCGGTTGAATTTTTTGTAAAAATTGTTTTCTTTTCTAGGAAGTCTGTGTCAAAAATTGAAACCACACCAGAAACGTTTTTAAATTATATTTTTTTGTACTATGTACCTAGTGGTTTTATTAGGAAGTAGGTTGTATTTTTTTGTAATAAGGTTTTTATTATTTGTTATATTGTCTTTAGGAATAATACATCGTTTTTCATTCTTCTTCTAAGCTAAACAAGCTACGAGTCAGAGAAGTTGCCAAAAGCAGGTTAATTTTATTTTTTGCATAACCTTGATATATCTGGTGGACGACACGGTTGGCGCAGTGGTTGAGCGATTGACTGCTGCGCAGCATGCCGCTCGCGGGTTCGATTCCCTCACGGAACAAATATTTGTACGACCTACAAGTATTTGTTGCGAGTCTGAGTGTTTTTCTATCTATAATATGTATGTATTTACAAAAAAAAAATGTATATAAGTAGTTTATCAGCCATCTCGTTACCATAACACAAGCATAAGGTTGCTTAGCTTGGGACTATATGGCGTTGTGTGAAATGTCCAAGGATATTGTTATAACTAGCTGTATTCACAAATTGCTCCCACTGAACTCAATCAATTCGTTTATTGAATGAATTCACCAGAATATCCCATAACATTTTTGTGTTAGTTTGATTTGGTTCAAATCTTATGATGATAAACAAACTCCCATCCACCCAAGTACCCAACACTGAATATTTTTCCCTCTTCGTAAAACTAACTCATAAAACATTGTGGTCATGTTATTATTTACGTTTCGTTATATTTTATAGTTTGTTGACTTTTCATGGAAACTTCGAAGTATGGTAATATTTACCAGAACTGGCGAACTTCTCATGTTTAAGAGTACAAGTTGTTTACTCGGTTGCGTAACCATGAGAATTTTAGTTATTTTACGATCCAAAAAAATATTACATTTCTTCTGAAGTTAGCTTATGGGTATTTCTGGATGTTATATAAAATTTCTGAGAACTGAGAGAAAAAATTAAAAACTTTCTCAATTTGGCCATTAAACCTATGTTGGTAGACCAATCCGTTTTTCGTAGCCTTCATTTCTATCTGTCACCGGATAGTGGCAAACACCGTAAGATTTATTTTTTATTTTTTGGTTATTGAAAAACTTCATCTTTGTACGTTTATATTGCATGAAGTTTTAATAAATTAATTTGCAACTTGAAAGTTAGCCAACTGAAGTGACAGTGGTCATCTTGGATAACTCAAAGAAATAAATTTAAAAAAAACAGTGGAAGGGAACGAAAACGAAATTTCCACACAAACACAATCTAGACCTATCAGTCCCAATGGTATAGATTGCAATGGATCAGTATTTAATGAGGCCTTTTTATAATTAAATCTTATCTGAGAACTGCCCTGAACTGTATATTTTCTCTGTGAAGGTCAGACCATATTGCTAAGTACTGATACGATTAGATGCATAAAGTATTCTCAAAGATGTACCTATTCTGTGATGAACTTTCCTTGTTTGATTTTTATTATATTTTAACTATGTACGTGTACCTATAGTAAACACATATTTTGTTCGTAGAATCGTGGCATTTGGTTGGCTTGTGGTATAAAAACCAGTAGGAAAATCCCAGAAATTAGTGAATTCGTAAACAAACAACACATTAGAATAAATTTGAAATTGTTTGGTCTATACTACTCCTATTTCATGTATCTAACGAAAAAGTAAATCTATACTAATATTATAAAGCAGAAGAGTTTGTTTGTTTGGTTGGTTGAACGCGCTAATCTCAGGAACTACCGGCTCGAATTGAAAAAAATATTTTTGCGTTGGATAGTCCATTTATCGAGGAAGGCTATAAGCTATATAACATCACGCTATGACAAAAAGGAGCTGAGCAGCAATAAGAAATGTTGCAAGCGCGAAAAAAGCTTCCGTTGCGTGCGCTACGTAAACGGTTTAAGTTACGCAAAAATCAAGTATTACGAAATTATTCCTCTTTAAAACTTCTAAAAAAAAGTCCTGGACAGCATAATAAATGTGTATCCCTTTAGGACTTACTAAAAAGGGTTATAGTGGAGTGGGGTTTTTATGGAAGTCAAATTTGTTCTAAAATAATGCATTGAAGAGTTTGTTTGTTTGAACGCGCTAATCTCAGGAACTACTGGTCCGACTTAAAAAAAATCTTTCAGTGTTAGATAGCCTATTTATCAAGGAAGGTTATAGACTATATATCATCACGCTAAGACAAATAGGAGCGGAGCATTAATGGTAAATGTGACGCAGACGAAGTTGCGCGGGTCAGCTAGTCACGAAATAAAATGCTTCAATTAATAGAAGAAAAGACTTCAACGCGTTTGCGACACGTTCAAGTGACTTATCATAATATTAATTTTATTTTTATTTTATTGATGGTTTCTAAGGAGTCATATAATTATGTTAATTCTACTAACATTTTTTTTTATTTGAGATGAGTTAGCTTTTGACTCTATTCTAGGTCAGAGATGATAGAGACAAAGTCTACGATGATGGAGCGAGCTTACCCAGAAGTAGTCTGTTCACTCTAACTTTGAAAAGATTAGGGTTGTAAGCGTTCGGAAACACAGACGCAGGCAGAGAGTTTCACTCCTTTGCTGTGCGCATTATAAAAGACGTTTGGAAACGCTTTGTGTGAATTGGTGGAATAGCAACTAAGTAGAGATGTTACGTTGCAGTGCGTCTGGATGTTCGATGGTCGAAGGGGGCCGGTGGGATGAGGTCGTGGAGTTCTTGGGCACACTCTCTGAAGTACAATCTGTAGAAGACCGACAAGCAGGCAACCTTGCGGCGATAAATCAAGTTGTGTAGCTCGGCATCCACATAATAATTATATCTGAGTGACCGAACGGTGACTTTGGTATATTTATTAGTCTAATGCATACGCATTTTAAGCAGACCAAAGTCACCTTAGGCAGAACAGTTCAATCAACAGAATAGGTATCAATGTCAAAAAACCTGCCAAGTGCGAGTCGGACTCCCAGACGAACGGTTCCGTACCATAAACCGAAAAAACACGTTTCATGTATGGTCTCTCTCTCACTCTCTGGTGGACCGACTCCTGATGTCAGAGGATCGTGGTCAGCATCAGGGTTGCATCTGGAGTGGATGATACGTCTCCAAGTGTCTGTATGGTAGCCTCCTTTAATTTTTAATTTAATTTATTTTTTATTATTTTTTTATATTATAATAAAAATACAATACACACTGTGTGAAAATTTCAACTGCCTATTCTATTATGGTTCTTGAGATACAACCCACTGACTGACAGACGGACTGACAGCGGAGCCTTAGTAATAGGGTTCCCTTGGTAACCTTTTAGGTACGGAACCCTAAAAATTACTGCATCATCTATTGCCAAATCAAATATAACTGAGGTTGCTTGTTGACCCGTCCGAGTGCATTCACTCAGTAATCTTGACATTATGTCGAACAATGGATTCTCGTCCTGCTGTAGGACAGATAAGATTTTAAGATTGGCATTTTTTATCGATATTCTTATGCAACCTTTTTCGCTTTGTTGCTTTATTGCGCTTTTTAATCGACGAAAAATAAGGACCGTTATTGGTGAGTTCTCAAGTCGAACCGTATTTTTTAAGGTTTAAAATTAATGGAGTAAAATTTCTATTTTTGTATGTTGGTAACGAATAAATTCAAAAACTACGTACTGATTAATTATATATTAGAACTGAATACTCTTTTTTCTAAAATATTAGGCAGTAATTAAGGCAAAAATTTATTTAAAAAAATAGAGATCCCTATGAAAATTGTAATGAACCCACGCGAAAGAAGTTGCGGGCGAAGTGCTAAATCATATCTTACAATTTTATTATGATTTATTGATTAAGCTCAGACATGTATGGGACTTGATATATCTTCCTCTATTATTTTTGGATTTTTTGTACTCATGTGTGCCTTAGTTTTACTAGATACTAACATAGATTTTTGTTTTGGTATAACCGACGCCTGAAAATTATCGATTTATTTTTTTTAGTTTTTAGGTTCTGCAGGGGCCATGATTTCGTGAGTCACGGTCACTGAGAATTGAAAGAGAACAGTCTTATTTTTATTTTATTTGATTGGTAGTCAATCCTTGAATAAAAAAATACTGTGACAGACGGATAGATGAGACACAGTACGATTCATCTTAGATGGGTTCCCCTTTTCAGTCGGATTTACGGAACCCTAAATATTGATCAAAAGCAATCTAGAAAGAGGATAAAACCAAAAAAATCATCACCTATTCGATTTTTAATTTAAATCGATAATTCTTGGTACCTAATTTAAGGCACTTAAAAATCGTATCGTGATCATGTGGTGAACCAGATCATTATCATGGAGGATCTTCGTCACGTGTGACGTCAATGATGCGTAGTCCACAGGACTACGTGACAGGTCAAGTATTTATACTAGGCTCGTGCACTTGAATGACAAAGCTATTGTTATTCAAGTGGGGTAGTCTAGTACGATTCCTCATCATCATCAAGCATGGTTGAATGCCATTGAGACGATTTATGAGATATGTGCTATCGATAATTGTACATTGATAGTAAATTTCTGGTAGGCTTCTAAGTATAGAGAAATTATTGCTCATACAAATGCTAATGTTCGAAAGAAAAGGAGTTTATTTTCGCTATTTTTCCAAGTAAGCAAAATCGAATCGCTTCTTATTATTTTGTCAGTGTTTTTGGTTTGTATCTTTGTTTTTATCACAAACTTCCGAAATTACGGTTATTTTATACTTTGTAGTGTTTTGTTTGGAAGTCGGTTATAAGTTAAAAAAATATTTTTTCACTTTCAGTGGTGATACTTGGACGACGCGCGACGTCTTCGTCTACGCAGATATTTAAATAAGCAAAAATGCTCATAAAATAATAACTCCAGCCAAACCGAATTAAATTTTAATGGGTCCAAGTAGTGACAACTATCGAAACTAAAAAAGAATCGCACAAATCGGATCAGAAACTTCGGAATCTAGTATTGGGTCGGTCACAAGTCGGTTACAAAGAAAACTTTTTACAAAAAAATACAACCGACTTCCAAATAAAAAAAAAACTACAAAGTAAAAAATAACTTTAATTTCGGAAGTCGGTGTTTTTCTTAGTTTCTTCTTATTTTGACACCCTAATTCCGAAATTAAAGTTATTTTTTACTTTGTAGTTTTTTTTTTATTTGGAAGTCGGTTGCATTTTTTTGTAAAAAGTTTTTATTTTTCACTTTTTAGTGGTACCTTACACCTATTCACACCACTGCAAAATGGCAGAAAAGCAAAATACGCAATTTCGATTACTTGGATTGGATGACATAAAACCATCATCCAAGTAAACGAATTCCAGCCATTTCGATTTAAAATCCAAAGTTCGCAACCGATTTTGATAAAATTTTAATGGGACCAATCTACAAGTATTCCTTTTCGATAAAACAAGAATTTTTCAAATCGGTTCATAATTGACGGAGGTATGAGGTAAAAAACATAAAAAAAATACAACCGAATTGAGAACCTCCTCCTTTTGGAAAAGTCGGTTAAAAATAACCCTAGCCTTGCCACAGACCATGACCTTAAAACTTAAATATAGGCTATGTTTTAAAAATACTTTTAATAACAAACAACTTACGTGAAGGTATAAATAAAGTAAAAGATTCACAAGAAAAATACAAGCAAGTCAATAAACCTATATGTATAAGCTCCCATATTGTTGTTGATAGGTATTCACGAGAGGTCCCCACGTCATTCTCGTGTGACGTCAGTCGGTGGTATGGTGCGTTCGTGATGCCCATAGAGATGCATCCGGCTCCTTCTGATATGCATGGGCTATTTATGCATTCTTGTCATGTTTTGCTAATAAATACGAAAATGTCTCGGAAGATTGGCGCCTTATTAATATTACAATGCGTAACTGAATTTCCATGTAGGGATGGCGATTCTTTTCGAAAAAGATCGATTTTTAAATCGATTAATCCATTTTATAAAAAAAAAAAAAAAAAAAATACCATAATAAATTATCTCTGAATGGGGACTTTCAAGGGTGAAATATCGATTCACTGGATCGATTAATTACTTTAAATCGACTTATAAAATCTTTGTTTGAAGACTGTTACTGACTAAAATCCACCCATGTTCCTTCAAAAGCCCTTTGCGTTCCAGAGCCGCGGTGACTCTTTTGAGCAATTCCGCAGCCGTGACATAGATGGGATCCTGCTGACGATTATTGGCTACTTTTTTTTTTATTTTTTTTTATTTGTGATGGGTTTGCTCTTGACCTTAGTCTTGGTCTTAACTTTCTTTTGCAAAAATCTATGTTTACGCGAGCGAAGGCGCGGGCAAAAGCTAGTGATGTATAGTATATCTAAGCTGTCGATAAAGGAGATGCCAACCTGCCTATCATTCACTGCTAGAATATCATATTGTTAATCTTACTTTAGGAAGTAAGATTCCTCATATGCCTACTACAGAAGGCCAATTCTACTAAATTTTAAGGCACTTGTGTCACCCGGCGAGGAAGAGATTAGCTATCAACTATTTGCTCGCTGAGGAAAGAGACAAAATCTATAGATCTCATGTGTGTAAAAGAGACACCACCTAGTTGATAGATTAGCTGTTCACACTGTTAGCGAGCCGGCTCTTACCGCTAGTTGATCGCAGCGACAAGAGCTATCAAAGATGCTTGGCGGTCAGAACTCACCAACCAGAGGTTATTTCTTCCTATAGTGCAGGCCGGAGTGAGTCCTGCGAGGAATCGCCCGCCGCACCAAAGCACTCGCTTATAGCCGAGCGACGACACTATCGGACCTTTTCACTCGCACAACTCGTTTCGAGGTTCAATCTTTACTCGCTACTCGCTGATCGCCGGCGGTGAGACAAGTGTCTAAGCACCATTCGCATCTTAACCGCAGTCTGTCAAAAATACCTCAATTTCCAATTTTGACAGATGACGACTAACTTATTGAATGCAAACGTTGCTTAAAAACTAGTAGATAGTTATAAGCTTATGGATCATAAACTTTTGAGAACGACTACATACATCGAATAATATTGTAAAAAATTCCTTCATTAAAATCTACATATTTTTTACACAAAAAAGTATAATTGTCTTATTAAAAGTCTTAGCATTCCAATTCGTTCGAGTTCCTCATATCTTCACTGTTTTTGTTTTAATGAAATGACGCACTTCGGCAGATGTAATGGAAAAAAGATGTGTAAGTCGTGCGTCGATTATATTATAGTCGAAAGCCGTAAAATATAGGTTTTTTAAACCATCTATATTATAGGAAAAAAACAAGCTTACGTTTTACCACTATCTCACCTGATGTTAAGCGATGATGCGGTCTAAGATGGAGCACGCTTGCCTAGAAGTAACCTATTTACTCTTGACTTAAAGACTCCCAGGTTGTAGCTATCAGGAAATACAGACTCAGGCAGGGAATTCCAATTCTTAGCTGTACGCAAAATCTATGTATTTCCAAAACGTTTTGTGCGTATAGCTCAGTTCCAGTCTATTTTATTATTTGTTGTTAAAGCAGCAACAGAAATAC
Organism: Ceramica pisi; assembly: GCA_963859965.1. NCBI lineage: Eukaryota > Metazoa > Arthropoda > Insecta > Lepidoptera > Noctuidae > Ceramica > Ceramica pisi. The sequence goes on from OY982542.1 coordinate 1,005,519, forward strand.
ACACTCTGTGAAAATTTCAACTGTCTACCTGTTACGGTTCTTCAGAAACCAGCTTATAGACAGACGGACGGACAGACGGATAGGCTTAGTAAAAGGGTTCCGTTGGTGACCCTTCGGATACGGAACCCTAAAAACCAATGTATTTTAAGCAATCAATTCTAAATTTCACTGACATGGAAACACGTGTCTTCTATTTATAAGCCGTTACCGATCACTTTGGGTAAACCCAATTCTTAATGGGAAAAAATTCAAACCCGACTAAAATATGCCTCTCGGAAATCGTAGAACACATACCATCATTATCATTTCAGCTACAAGACCCACTGTGGAACATAGAATTTAGAATCGGAATATGTGCCGAAAGTAGATACTGTTATTATTCCAATTTTCAAAAACCGAAGTAAGAACATCTCCAGTGGTGGTAACTATCGTCCTATGGCCCTTGCTAATATCATCACATCCAGACTGCAGTTAGAGAAGATATTACTTATACAAGCAGCACCCTTCACAACATCTTCTGATTGCTAGCACGGTTTCCAGAGCCACGTATCAACTAGTACTGCAATATATGTGCTCAAACAGGTGGTGGGATATTACAGGTGGTGGGATATTACAGGTGGTGGGATATTACAGGAGTATAAATACTTCTGTGATAGCCCCTTACCTGGACCTCATTAAAGCCTTCGAACGTGTCGACCGTAATCTGCTGTGGCAAAAGCCACACATCGCTCTGCCAACTCCTTGGTGGCTGCGGTACGGGACTGGGACAACAGCCCTCTTCATCAGAAGTGGCAGTCCTACCATGCGCCGAAAACATGATTGGCGGCTTCTAAAAAGTATTTATTTTTCTTTCTCGGGTCCCTGGAGACCCGGTCCTTTGGTAGGTGTACGAGCGGCCGAAACCTACTCGCAGAGGCCCCGTTAGACATTTCAAATGTGATGGGGCACCAACCGGCGATCATCCCTGTATGCACTGTGAAAGTATTCCCAAGGACAATCCCCGGTTGGAGCAGTACTATTGCAGAATTTGGAAACAAAAGATGCAACGCTATGGGTTTGTGTGGTATAGTGGACTGATAATCTTATTGTAGATGAACTATTGGCCCCTGCCTGGCCACTAACAATATACACGGCTTTTAAATGGCAGGGGGTGACTTGCACACTCAATGAATGGGCCCCCGAAAACGGTCGCTAGCACAAAGTGACGTAGCGCCAAGGAGGCAACATAGCCTGAAGTGCTAGAGGAGTGGAGAGGTATACCACGGCTATCAGGACAATCCCGGAAGTGCGATCAAGATCCCTACCAGCATCTTACTGGATTATACATCCTTCTCCCGAGCACGTTTGCTCTAGCGTTTATCTCCACTCAGACCGGCCGATTAAGGCAAGAAACAGGTGGGAGCTCGGTTCCTCGTCAGTGTTCACTCTGGCCAGCCAATAAAGGCAATCCGGAGATAAGGAACAAGACTTCTCTCGGGAGATTAGGTTCGTGGTGTCGCTACTGCACAACGATTCGCCACAAAACTGCCTTGCGAATTGTATATCTCTTTGTCTGGCCCCTCACCCTAGGTATGACCTAAGGTCCATCGGAACACGCAAGCCCCACCACGACGTCAACGTAGAGATACTGCGGTAGGTTTTATTTTATTGTTATGTTATTTTATTGATAATTATCTATGTGTATGCATCTATTGTTATATTTGGAAGATATTATAATCTGGCAAATAAATCATTTCATTTCATGTTTTTTCATAGACCCCCCAAAGTTGGTAGTAATCCTGATTGGAAACATTTTGCTTGACTCTGGGATCGAATTGAGGACCAACTACCGCAGTCACACTTGCGCGACCACTATCTAAAGATCATATTTATTTATGGATAAAAAAACAAGAACTTCGTCTAGTTTCGTTTTGTTTTTATTCGGTTTTAAATGGCATGCGTCTTGCTTGATGGCGCAAGTACACGTTTTTTTTTTTTCCATCTCCACAAAAAAAAAAAACTTATGTTGGCATGTCTTTACCACTTAAGGCAGTGTTATGCATAACATGCTTCTGGATATAGCGGCTTAGGGTGAAGTCACACTGCTCCGTTGCGTCGCACGGCACAACTAATAATAAAGCATGTTTATGTCAACGCTGCGACGACGGAGCGTGGTTTCGACGACACAAACGCAACGCAGGTCAGTGTTTTAGGGTTCCGTAGCCAAATGGCAAAAAAACGGAACCCTTATGGATTCGTCATGTTTGTCTGTCCGTCCGTATGTCACAGCCACTTTTTTCCGAAGCTATAAGAACTATGCTGCTGAAACTTGGTAAGCAGATGTATTCTATGAACCGCATTAAGATTTTCACACAAAAATATAAAAAAACAATTCATTTTGGGGGTCGTGCCCCATACTTAGAACTGAAACTCAAAATGTTTTTTTTTTACATGTGTTTAGGATAGTTCTTTAAAAATTATATTGAGGTTTCTAATATATTTTTTTCTTAACTGAATAGTTTGCGCGAGAGACACTTCCAAAGTGGTAAAATGTGTCCCCCCCCCCCTGTAACTTCTAAAATAAGAGAATGATAATACAAAAAAAATATATGTTGTACATTACCATATAAACTTCCACCGAAAACTAGTTTGAACGAGATCTAGTTAGTAGTTTTTTTTAATACGTCATAAATCGTAAACTGCAACTTTTGCTTATCTATACTAATATTATAAAGCAGAAGAGTTTGTTTGTTTGTTTGTTTGGTTGAACGTGCTAATCTCAGGAACTACTGGTCCGATTTGAAAAATTCTTTCAGTGTTAGATAGCCCATTTATCGAGGATGGCTATAGGCTATATATCATCACGCTGTGATAAAAAGGAGCGGAGCAGTAATGAAAAATGTGACGCAGACGAAGTTGCGCGGGTTAGCTAGTAATAATATATACCTACAGGTTTGTACGGAACCCTCGGTGCGCGAGTCCGACTCGCACTTGGCCGGTTTATTTAATTTTATTATAGACTCACGTTTGATCAAATCCTCACCTGATGGAAAGCGATACCATGGTCGTCGATGGTGCACGTTTGCCTAGAAGTAACCTTAATAATTGACTTTTGACTTGAAGAGACCCAGGTTGTATGTTCCTGATTCGCATAATGAAAGCATTTCCGATAAACGCGCATATTCCATTTTTTCCCGTTCCCATAGGAATTTTGGAAAATCCTCTCTGTGTGCTCCCCTACAAACCCCAAGGAACCCAATGACGTATTATATATAGACACGTCATACACCAACATCGCGGCACTTAAAAACGGCGAAAATACTAGATACCTAGCTACTAATACGCATGAAGAAAGGGATAGAAAATATGTCACCGTACGGCGGGATGAATGTTGCTAGAGGGAGATAAATATACATCTTCAGTTACGACAGGTTGGTGCGTAACTAAGCGCAATGTGGCCAAATTGGCTTCATTTCATGTTGTCATTTTAGAGTGCGGACAACGTATCTATAGTTTTATATATCATTGAAGGAACCTACATGCGAAATTTCAGCTTCCTACGACCAGTTGTTTTGGCTGTGCGTTGTTTGTCAGTCCCTTAGTAACGGACACTTTTAGTTATAGGTATTGATTTAAGAGTTTTGTTAAGTGGATGCATTATCTCTCCATCAAACTGGTTTTACACCAGTTGCCCTTTTCTATTCTATGTTAATACAAAAAACAAAACATATAAGATCAATCACTATTAGACTACGTCTTAGCAGTCACGTAGGCCGATGATCTTGATACGAGTATTACTTTATAGTTTAACTCGTTAGGCTCTATGGTCAAGTTATGGGCATTGCTTCATCGTTTGCCGTAAAGGTTATTTGACTTAAAGGCCACTTTAGTACAATCATATCTATTGGGATCCTAGTAATCATATAAATAACGGTCAAATTTAATTTTTTATCGTTATCGCTGAAGCATTAGGTTCAAGCACATATATGTGTGGGGATCGTCCTAAGTAGAAGAGCCGGACTATTCTGTCGTATCTCTCTGTGCACACTTAGGTGGAATTGACATGAAGTGAACTGTAATTCCATCTTGTTTACTAAATGTTCACTTCACTTAAGCTCACACAGTGAGATGTTTACAGAATCGCACTGCAGAAAGCCCGTTTGTTATCTGCTGCTGCCCGCATGAAATTAGTAATACCTTCCTTTCAAAATTTTAGCCTACTGCTGTATCCTGTTGATGTATAAGCTATATTAATATCAAGTTCCTTCAAATCTGTACAGTAGTTTTTGCGTGACAGGTGACAGAGTAACAAACATCCATCTTTTCATCCTCACAAACTTTCGCGTTTGTAAGTAGCACGTAGGATAGGCTATCATTCCAGACTCCATGACGTAGTATCCGTTTAAATTTTAAAATGAGATCATTCTATTCATTCTTTAAGTTGCGTTAGAATAGTCGTTTTCGACACCCTTTTTTTAAGGGATGTGAAGTGTCAGACTTGACTGACTAAAACACATCCACGTTCCTTCATGTGCCCTTTGTGTTCCGGAGCCGCGGTATCTCTTTCGAATAGTCCCGCGACTCCGGCAGGCGTCGGCCCTTTAGGGCCCCTCTGTGTGCTGACTCTCTTTGAGGCGCACGTGGAACACTAACGCGCCGTCGACACCCTTGACCTCTAAAAGAAGTTTAATAATCATTTGATGAGTCCTAAAAAATCTATAATATTATTAAGCTTCTCGACCCGCTCTGGGCGGAGCGGCAGGGAGTGTCAGACCTTTGACTGACTAAAACCCATTCGTGTTCCTCCAAATGCCTATCATCTGCCTAGCCTTTTCCCAACTACATTGGAGTCGGCTTCCAGTCAAACCGGATTCAGCCGAATACCAGTATTTTACATGGAGGGGCTGCCTACCAGACCTCCACAACCCATTAACTGAGTAACACGGTATTTCTTGGCAAGACTAGTCAGATTTACTGGCTTCTGACAATCCGTAACGACTGCCAAAGATCTACAAATGACAGCCGGGATCAACGGCTTAATGTGCTTTCCGAGGCACGGAGGAAACTCGATATGTTAAGATGGTCACCCATCCACAGACCAACCTTGGCAAGCGTTGCTTAACTTTGAAGATCGACCCGTGCGGCTGTTGTTATTTAGCCACGAGCTCCTATTTCCTCCAAATGCCTATCTGCCGACAATAATGAGCGCTTGGGATTAAGTTGGTTTCAACAATCGTCCATAGAACTGATGTTGGCACTGATACTTGCTGACCTTTGCAAGTATCAACACATGGGCTAAGTTCTCATTGATCACAGCCACAGCCTCAGCCAGTTCACTCACTTCAAAATGTCGATATGCTGAGCAGCAAGTCGTCTGCATAGAGATAAGCCTTCTTCGTATAAATCTAATTCTGCTAGCTGACTAAATACTCGTACCATCTCAAGTCTTTGCGCTAGCCGTTGACAACAAAAATAGTTTTTATTATAATTTATTATGTTTTTAATGGATAACCTTTGTACATAATATAATAGTAGTCGTGAATAATTGGTCCTAATTAGCAACGACTTTTAAGAGAGGACTTTTATGTTTTGTATGTTTTTTAGAATTTTCTTCTCAAAAACATACAAAACATAAAAGTCCTCTCCTATATAACCGGTCAAGCACTAGTGTGAGTTTGTAGTGTGATTTTTGGCTAGTTTGAAACTCTTTTGTATTTTGGGCTAACCATGTTGATAATTAGGTACAGTGGCGGATCCGGTCATCGTTTTGGGAGGCTTGACATCGCTGAGGGTAGGTTTTAGTAAAGTACCTAAACACTAAAAAACCTGCCAAGTGCGAGTCGTTCCGTACAAACCGGTAGATATATATTATAAGCAAAAGTTGCGGATTACGATTTATGACGGCTTAAAAAAAACACTTACTAGATCTTGTTCAAACTAATTTTCGGTGGAAGTTTACATGGTATTGTACATCATAATATTTTTTTTAGTTTTATCATTCTCGTATTTTAGAAGTTACGGGGGGGGGGGGGGGGCGCATTTTACCACTTTACTCAATACTCAATTCTTTATTGCATTCCACAATGTACATGCTTAGGTGGTAGGTGAAAATTTTTGTGACACAATTATGGACCCTGTTGGGCACAGCAAAAGACAATAATATAAAATAAGAAAAGTACTTAGTAACTTATTCTAATTACAATTTTATTAAACATACACAATCGCAAACTATTCAGTTTAGAAAAAAATAATATAGGAAACCTCAATATCATTTTTGAAGACCCATAGATACCCGACACGTATGGGTTTGATGAAAATATTTTTTAAGTATGGGGGAACCCGCATTTTTTTTAATTCTGTTTTTGTGTGAAAATCTTAAGAGTGTGTATTCCGTCCACTAGCGCCGCCAATCGTTTTTTATTAATTGTGGTAAATTTAAGACACGTAGATAAAAAACCGCTCTGTAGTGCACTGAAGAAATGTATCTATTATTTTTTGACAGCTATTTTTAATACATAACTCATGGCTAAATAGCCAAAACGGCAATTATTGCTAAAAGTGGCCACTTTTAGCAAAAATATCGACTTTGGCAACTATTTATGTTCTAAAGTACAAAACATAACTCTCAAAACATAATAAATACATTTTATCAGTGCACTACGGAGCGGTTTTTTATCTACGTGTCTAAAATTTACCACAAATAATAAAAAACGATTGGCAGCGCTAGTGGACGGAATACACGCTCTTAATGCGGTTCACAGAATACATCTACTCACCAAGTTTCGACAGCATAGTCCTTAAAGTTTCGGAAAAAAGTGGCTGTGACATACGGACGGACAGACAGACAGACAGACAGACATGACAAATCTATAAGGGTTCCGTTTTTTGCCATTTGGCTACGGAACCAAAGCCTAACATTTTATTTTCCTTAACGCATAACAAGCCTCCCTGGATCATCAACATCATCATATCAGCCGAAAGACGTCCACTGCTGGAAATAGGCCTCCTCACGTCTCGCCACAACGACCGGTCCTGTGCGTCTTGCATCCATCGGCTACCTGCGATCCTCACCAGGTCATCGGTGCACCTTGTGGGAGGCCTCCCAACGTTGCGTCTTCTGATACGCCACTCCAGAGGCCTTAGTGTGAGTTTTTTCGACTCACGTTTGTTTTTTCGAATTAGGTTCTACGAGTGACCACCAGGTGGCACTATAACTAAATTCCCATACTAAATTCTAACGCGCTCGCAATCGAACGCGTGCAAACGTGAGTCGAAAAAACTCACACTAAGCCTTTTCAGCCTCAGAACTTTTCGGCCCTTGGATCTTGGGTCCTCTTAGAAAATTCCCCAAAAAATCTGAACTGGGTCCTGGAAAGGAGGCTTGTGCCTCTTCCTCTGTTTCCTCTTGTGCCCACCCCTCAATCCGCTAAGGTTGACAAAGATAAATGAAATCTCGAGGGGCACAGAGGTGAAATGATTCGTCTTGTGCATGCTTCATTGGAAAGAAAACATACACAACGTACAGGAGCCACCTCCTGTACGTTGTGCTCCTGTCTGTTGCTTGCTTACGTTGTGTGGCTGTCAATCCATTAAAAAAAGGAACGCCAATTCGATTTAAGTTCACTCAGTCACTCCACCTAAGTTTTCACAGTGAGATATCCAGCCGGTCGATTCTGTACTGTAAGCATGTCGAAGTGATTGACGGCTTGGGTGAAGTGATCACAAAGGTCAATGTCAAATTTAAGATGGAATGGCAGCTCACTTCGTGATCATTTCACGCAAGCCTTCACTTCGACATGCTTATAGAATACTAGCTGACCCGCGCAACTTCGTCTGCGTCTCATTTTCCATGAATGCTGGGCTCCTGTAGCGTGATGATATGTAGCCTATAGCCTTCCTCGATAAATGGGCTATCTGACAATGAAAGAATTTTTCAAATCGGACCAGTAGTTCCTGAGATTACCTACCCCCTACATACAAACTTACAAACATACAAACTTACAAGCAAATGTTACCTCTTTATAATATTAGTATAGATTAGTATAGATAAACCGGCATAAAACTAGGGATTGACATTTCACTTCATCGAAGATTCGAACTTTAAATTGCAGATGTACGAGTAAGATAATTATATGTTTTCATGATAATCTTTATTTGATATTTGCTTAGACGTCGCTTCTCATAATTAGGGCAATGCTGCTTACCTACTTCCAGTTCTTCGGAGTGTATGGGGATAACTGGCTTTAAAAAAATCACTTTTTCAGCCAGTTTAAGAAAGCACCACACAGATTGGCGCAGGGTGTCTAAAAAGGCCACTTTAGCAGAATCAGAAAGCACATCACGCTACCCGTAATTGTCAAATTTTCCCTATCAATCTGAAACCTAAAGATTTTAGCGATAAAGATTAAAATTAAATTTGACAGATTGCTGTTGAATTTGCATTTTCAGCCCCCCAGACCTGTCCAGACATTTGTCAGTTATCGTGTAGCTCCTGTCTGACTCTAGGAGCTTATATTGTAGCTGTCACTTTTTCTAGAAGCTCAAACATCCAACGAATACCTACCTACTGAAGTAAGGGCAGGATCCCAATCAGTCACATTCGCAGCAAACCTACTACTAAAATAAATCTAAGTTGTGCTAACACATACATAGTACGTAAATAGGTACAATCTACTTTTTTTAACCGTTTACTACATGCCAGCTTGGCCAATGTAAATAAGTGACGCCATCTATGTTTCCGAGTAAACACTACGACGACACTTCAATCGATCTCTGCAGCCAGTAAAGTTCGATAACAAGGTTGTCATACACTTATGAGGTTTGCTGACTCGCACATAGATGGAGTTTCTTTTTGAGACAACATTGTGGTTTAAATGTCCACCGCAGAGGTAGGCAGAGTATAGATTACACTTTCCATCTAACTTGTAATTTTTTCCTATTGCCTTTCTACTGCAAGGCAAAACAAAACACTGGCAAATTAGACTATTTATGGGGATCAGTCCTAACTGACGTACTGTGAGGAGTGCGGGCCAGTACATCATTTATGCTTCTGGAATAGCTACGTCTCTCCTCACCGGAAACATGGTAGTATTAAGCATTCTTGAAAAATAGTTACGAGAGACAGTGAGAGCAATTTTAAGTCTCTTTAGGAAATTCTGGGTTTTCCTTATGTTAACTCTGTTGTCTTGGTAATACCACGCCAATATATTCACTGCAGTCATGCGTAATATCTCCTTTGTGTTATTCCACATTTATCCCCAACATAAACTTCATCAAAATAAAATAAAAACCTTTAGGAAAGTTAAAGTTTTGCGCTTTGGGAACACCTTCAATTGTCCTTACTTATATTACTTTATGACTTTTCTAGTACAAGCAGGTAATGCAGGTAATGCAGGTAAATTAAGCCAATAGTATTTTGAGAGGAATTCCCCGCCGGAGTCTTGTGTTTCCTGATAGCTACAACCTGGGAGTCTTTAAGTCGAGAGTGAATAGGTTACTACTTCCCTTACCATCAGGTGAGATACTGGTCAAACGTATGCCTTTTGATAGTAAAACCAGCGGCCAAGTGCGAGTCGGACTCGCGCACCGAGGGTTCCGTACAAACCTGTAGGTACATTTTATAAGCAAAAGTTGCGGTTTACGATTTATGACGAATTAAAAATTAAATTTAAAAAACTGCTTACTAGATCTCGTTCGAAACAATTTTCGGTGGAAGTTTACATTGTAAATACATCATATATTTGTATGTTTTATCATTCTCTTATTTTAGAAGTTACAGGGGGGGGGGACTTTTACCACTTTGGAAGTATCGCTCGCGCAAACTATTCAGTTTAGATAAAAAAAATATTAGAAACTTCAATATAATTTTTGAGGAACGTATGGGTTTGAAGAAAAAAAAAAAATTGAGTTTCAGTTCTAAGTATTCCCCCTAGCATTCCCCATAAGGGTCCCCCAAAATTGATTGTTTTATTTTTCTATTTTGTGTGAAAATCTTAATGCGGTTCACAGAATACATCTGCCTACTTACCAAGTTTCAACAGCATAATTCGTTTAGTTTCGGAAAAAAGTGGCTGTGACATACGGACGTACAGACAGACATGACGAATCTCTAAGAGTTCCGTTTTTTGCCATTTGGCTACGGAACTCTAAAAAGGGGCCGAGAGCCTGCAATTGAAGGACAACAGATACAATGAGTGAATCGTCTATACCTAAATAATTATGATACAGTAAAAAAAAAGATTCAGTTTCGTCATACCTTTTGTCTAGTAAAGTATAAGGTATTAAATAATGTCACTTTCATTTACGATTCTCTTGAAATTTGGTATGATGCACATGAACTGTGTGACCCAAACACGGAGGCATTACGTAAATAAATATGTTTTTAGTATGGGGGTCACTTTTGGGGGTAAAAATAGAAAATTAAAAATTAAAAGGTTTTTCAAACTGTATCTTGTGACATATCAAATGAAAGAATTTACTGTGAGGGTTTTATTTTATTTTTTTTCATAATTAAAATAAAAAAAATTGAAGTTCTTCATGAAATTAGACCAATAATGACCATCTCCGAAACTACTGAGCCTAAAATATGATAAAAATGCAGATAGTACTTCTATACCTAAATATTACTGGAAAACCTATAAGAAGTAACACGTTCAAAATTAAATTGGTTCAGAACCCTATAAACTCCGACTCGCACTTTTATTCCACCAGTATTTTTTTAATTCAACTAAAGTTTTATAATATTTTTTGTTAAATCAACAATAGAAATTCACACTCTGTGAAAGTTTTTTTTTTTTTATGCGAAACGGGGAAACTCTTGGCCCAAATCTCACCTGATGGAAAGTGATGATTAGGCCGAAGATGGAAGCGAGTTTCACCCGGAATCCTCTTACACAGAGGAACTGGCTATCATACCTCTAACTGCCGGAACACAACAATGCTGTTAACATTGTTGTTATGGCGACAGACTTAGACATGATGGTGGTAGCTTGCCAGGCGGACTTAGGACAAGTCCTACCACCAACCAAACCGAGCAAAAAATTTGCCCCCGCTGGGAATCGAACCCGGGACCTCTGGGTCTGATTCAGGTGGTTTAACCACTAGACCACGGAGGCGGTTAGTGTCACCTGTTTAGCACCACCCGGGGACCACGTGTAGGGATTCGCTGAAGGGTATTCTCCTACGGACGCGGGTGACTCGGCCCCCAAACAACTGCCTACCTCTTACTGTTCTTGAGATACAGCCCTCTGACAGACAGACAGACGGACGGACAACGGAGGCTTAGTAATAGGCTCCGTTGGTTACCCTTCGGGTACGGAACCCTAAAAATCTAACCTACTTAAATAATTTCAGTAATTTAAGTTCCAGTGACTGTCGAATCCGCCCGTAGTCAACTTAAGCCAGGCTTAGGCCAGGCTTTATTGCATAAAAGGTGTTGCAGTAAATACAATAAAAGAAACAGTTGCACTTTACAAATGAACACTGGTATACAACATAAATGGTTGGGGTACTGTCCTCTTAAATAGGCTTTAAAATAGCCTGTAGTAAAGAGAAACAGTGCCGTATCCCTGAACAATGGAGAAATCAATTACTTAGTGTTTAAATTATTATATTTATACGCGGACGAAGTCGCGGGTGGCCTCTAGTAATTATATAAATTTTTAACTAGCTAACCTTTTTCCCAGTCTATGTAGGGGTCGGCTTCCAGGGCGGTGATTCTTTCGACCAAAGGTTCTGCTATACTCATCCAGCCGCCCGCCAAACTTTTTCATGTAGCCCTGTAGTGTAGCCTTTTTTTTTGGATGAAAATTAATCAGATGCCTCCTCCCGCTCTGAGCTAATCAGGAGGGAGTGTTAGACTCTTACTGACTAAAACCCATCCGTTTGATGCTATATTCAGTAAGTACATCTATGTGTATAGGTACTGATCTTTACTGTGCTGATTCACTCCTTGACGATGTACTGAGACTATTTCTCACCCACTATCATTTTGAAAAGTTGGCCATATGAAAACGGTCATTTTGTCCGAAATTTAAACGTTCCATACGTCATGTAGATGACTATTAAATGAAGAATTTTATTTCACTGTAGGTTATTACCGCCCCCTGCCGGAGTCGCGGTACTATTCGAAAGAGATACCGGTGCTCCGGAACACAAAGGGCAATGAGAGAACATGGATGGGTTTTAGTCAGTAGAAGTCTGTCATTCCCTCCCGCTACACCCAGAGCGGGAGGAGTCATTGGATGATTTCCCATCCCTAAAAAAAAGAAGATTATTACCGCCCACCATGACAATAGTAGAAGCGCAATGTGGCGCAAACAGAAACAAAGGTTGAGTACGGCTGCTGTAGTAGAACCTTTACTTTCTTTGAAGGAAAAAATACACATCAGACGCCTTTTGGTTGAACCAGGAAGACTTTCATACCCTTTAACAAGACAATACCGTACCTACCTGCTGGTGACGGAGATATCCTAAACCTTGGAATTATGAGCGCTCTTTACGGTATAAAGTTCGGCACTTCCGGGATGTGTGAGGTGAAAACTGACGTCACTTGTGAGTTTAAGAAAGCCTTTGTTTGATTTTAAGGCTTTATAATGTGATGGAACGTGGTTGGAATAAAGCATGTTAAGTTTTGTTGACTCTACTTCCTACTCCAACTACGACGACCTTAAGACGGGGTAAATAGAAACGCGCAGACAAAGTTGCCCGGGTCAGCTAGTCTATAATAATTTTAAAATATTGTGTTTTTTTTTTGAAACCCGTCACTATAGTGGACAGGTAAAAAAGATAAAGGTAAATAGTAATCAAACTTTGGCTACTATCCAAAGTTTCGTTTCTATTTACCTCGTTTTACCGATACTATTACTGAAAGGATGAACATATCCTGTTACTGAGAGTGGATGTTTGTAACTCTTTACCGCAAAAACTACAAAAGGGATTTCGATGAAATTTTGCAGATACCGTTTTTACCCATTCCCGTGGGAATTCGATAAATACTCTAACAGTATTCCCCTACACTCTCCAAGGAACCTACATGCCTAATTCCAGCGTTCTACGACCAATAGTTTCGGCTGTGCGTTGTCTGTCAGTCATTCACTCATTCAACAGTAACGAAACAGTTTTTCTTTTAATATTCCTGAATTAATCATGTACTTACACAAAAGATGTAGGTACAGGCGCCAGCACATAGAGCTACAACAATCTGTCAAATTTCATTAATAGAATTGCAACTTTATCGCTGAAGCTTAAGGTTTAAGGTTGATCGGGAAAATTTGACAGTTTAGGGTACCTTGATGTGCTGATGACTATACCTAAGTTATGACAAGGACTATTTTGGTGACATTCCCCTAAGGCACGGTTTTAATAAATAATCTTGATTTTTAAATATAAACAGAAAAAAATGGAGTTATCTTATCTTCAGGTGATTTCTTTATTTATTTTAGTGTCCACACATTATTTGAACGAGGTGAATGAGCAAAAAACCTGACATTCAAAACGGTCCCTAACTCATACTCGGTCAAATAAAATACAAACGACTTCCAAATAAATCACAAAAAAAGTTTAAAATAGCCAAAATTATTGATGTTGTATTTTTTTGGTTTTGGTTTTTCGTTTTTTGACACCGACTTCCGGTAATGTTTTTATTTGGAAGTCGGGTTTTTAATTTTTGAAAATATTTTTTTTTTATTTCCACTTTAAAAAGGAATTTTCTACAACTAAGTTGACATTCACATGTGCGTACTCTTTATAAGCATACCGGCGTAATATTATAAACTCGTAAAAATAAACAGACAGATTTAAGCAATCCATTTTCTATCATTTATTGAAGAGTTCCGTTACTTTTCTCCGAAGTTCTTCATCAGATCTTCAGCTACTTGAAATGGGACCGCCGACCGACAAAATGCTTTCCAAAAATAGGCACCCAAATCTTCAGGTGTGCCTTTAATATTAGAAGAGTTTCCTATGTTTCTCCATGATCCCATTATCTGATCCTGACTTGACGAACCGCCCATGATCGTCAAGTCGATCGCGAGATCGTCAGGACAGGAGTCTACACTTTCAAATTTTAATAAGAAAAAAAAACCAAATTGGTTCAGGCGTACCTACATAAAAAACTTTTTACTCCAAAATACAACAGACTTCCAAATAAAAAAAAAACACTACAAAGTAAAAAATAACTTTCATTTTTTAAAGTCAGTGTTTTTGTTAGTTTATTCGTTTTTTTAGAAATAAAAGTTATTTTTTACTTTGTAGTGTTTTTTTTTAATACTCACTCTCCTTTTTGGGAAGTCGGTTAAAAAGATTTTGAAAAATGGAGAACCTCCTAGTGAAACTTAAAACACACTCAGCTTATTTTATTATCTAATGTTTATTTACCACAATATATAATTATATTAATCATCATCACCACATCACTGTCACTACATATAGGTAAAACAAAGTCCTCCGCCGCGTCTCTCTGTCTGTTTGCAATAAACTCTAAAACTACTGCACCGATTTTCATGCTATTTTCCCCAATGGATAGAGTGGTTCTCGAGTTTATAATTTGTCAAGCGGGCGAAGCCGCGACATCAGCTAGATTTTCATTGAGTTTTAGAAAAATGGTTTACTTAGTACTTAGTGACCGCAGTGGCGTCATCACTTTGTATTCAGATCAATTTATCGTTAAGTGCGAGTGGTGTTCATATAATGGGTTCCCCAGTCTTCAATTGTTTCTCAATAAAATAATATTGTGTTGAAGCATTCTTCTTCTGGGATTGACGTAGATTGCAAGTTTTTTTGGTTCCGTACCCAAAGAGTAACCAACGGAACCCTATTACTAAGCCTCTGCTGTACGTCTCTCCGTCCGTCCGTCTGTCAGCGGTCTGTATCTCAAGAACCGTAATAGGTAGACAGTTGAAATTTATAGAATGTGTATTTCTATTGCCACTATAACAAAAAATAATGAATATTAAATTACATTAGGAAAAAAACTAAAAAAAAAACGGTTTATGGTACGGAACCCTTCATGTGAGAGTACAATTCGCAGTTGGCCGGGTTTTCTTTTATTGAAAAAATGTCAATCAGTTATACTTATTTTTCAGATAATATCTGACTATCAAATAAAACATTCTTTAATTATTTTAAACATATAAACTCGCAAATATACTCTTTTTCTTTATTCTTTTCTTTTATTTATTTATTTATATTTATATATATATACCTACTTTATTGTACACGTGTGTGATTTTCTTTTGTCACACCATAACAGCCCCAATTTCATGTCCCGAGATCGCGAAATACGATAAGGCCGCTCATTGTATGTATTTTAGTTTTAAGTTTCCTTTTGTATTTAATTTTTGGTGTACAATAAAGTATATCATAAATAAATAAATACACCAATTGCAAAATACATAAAGGAAACCTTAAACTAACAAAACATACAATTGGCTTTTCTTCGTTCTTTCTATTTGACTTATAATTTTACTCACTAAAATATCAACCTACATGCAGTAGTCAGCAGAAGGTAAAACGTTTGTACCCTCAAAACCGAAGAAGTTTTACCAATTTATCACGGATCTCCAAAATAAAACGACTTTTCTCCGACCTATACGTATTCTCTGCAATATTATCATTAAGGTTCATTTATCCGCACTTGAGCGAGTATATATTGCAGTTGCAGCGCTGCGCTCAGGCATTAAGGAGCTATCTTTGATTTAGTGATGTCTTTTATCATTATGAAGGGCTGTTTGGTGATAGTTTGTGTGGCGATCTTTGGGCTGGTGTCATGTAGTGATGGTAAGTGGAGATTACATTTTGAATACATCTATATTTTAACTGTAAACTAAGTTAATAAATTCTAAGTCGAGCTACACGATAACTGACAAATGCTTGCATTATTTGGACCCCAATATGTGTACTACCTCCGGCATTAGTCTACTGCATGTTTCTCATATGATCAGACTGTTACATTCATTTTGTAGGTATATAGATTTTAATAGCTCTAAAATTGTTTCCTCTGCCTGTATTCTCGAGAAGAAAAGGCGTGATGTTATTTTATGTGAACTAGTTCACAGTTTGAGGTACTTATTTCTTAGATGATTGTATCATAATCATAACTGTAGGTACCTATAATCCGCGCGCAATCAAAATGGGATGGAACTTTGTCAAAGTAAATCGAAAATGTCAGTTTTCTACAAGTAGCGTTGTAAAATGTTCTGAGTATTGACAATAAATTAGTTTATATGATAGATTGTAGAAATAACTAATTTATTATAATAACTAATTTTTTATTTTATTTTTTTTTATTCAGCACATTTTTGCTAACGCTACTTGAAGAAAGAACTGTCATTTTCGATTTACTTTGACAAAGTTCCATTCCATTCTGATTACGCGTGGATTATACTATCTAATTTGTGTGGTTTTTTTCCGTACCATCTATCAAAAATATGAAAATGTTTTATATAAATGTTAATAGCAATATTCATTAAAACTAAGCACTTGTAAGTTTTCTTTCTCTTAGTTGATATGTTATCCAAAGGAGATTTAATTGAAAGAAACATTATTATCTAAGTGTCATCGATTAATTAACGGTTAACGATGCGGTATTTCCGTCAAATTCTAATGTATATATAAAAACCTCATGTCACGGTGTTTGTTATCGAACTCCTCCGAAATGGCTTGACCGATTTTTTTTTTGTGTATATTTGGTAGGTCTGGCAAAACAAAGTTTCAGTCAGCTAGTATTTTTATGAGAAACTGTTGGAGAAGTGTTATAATACTTAGTTATTTTTTTCCTATCAACGACGTATTTGAAATCGTGGATCTACGTTTTGGGACCTTTTTGCTAGTTTAAGGTAAGCCGTTGTGCGATCGCGCGTCAGTAAGTCGCGGATTTATTTTGACTTGCCAAAATAAATTATTAAATATGTTAAAATGCAACTAACTCATTTTCTTTATTGCTTTCATAATCGGGGTTCTGAAGTCCGAATCAAAAAAGGAACTCTGAGTAAACGGACAGATTGCAGACATACAGAAACACAGCTGACCTTATAAGGGTGCCTGTCCATTACAGCGGAGCGAGGCAGGTCGCGGAGCGGAGAAACAGAGAAATTTTAACCAATGGAATTGCATAAAATCTCCACAACATGTGGGTCCGCTGTAAATGGACAGGCACCCTTATAAGGTCAGCTGTGTTTCTGTCTGTCTGCAATCTCTCCGTTTGTCACAGACAATTTGCTTCGGGTCTACTGGACCGATTCAGTTGTTTGAACTCATGTATGAACTTCTGTGACCTGTGAACTTAAAAAAAAAAAAACATGGGTGTGACCTCTACTGACAAATATGAAGAAAGGTTTTTTCTTTTTCACTGTTGATACGCATACGTTTGACCTCTAACCCACTCTGATGGTAAGCGATGAAGCGGTCTAAGATAGATCACGCTTGTATAACAAACAAACAAGCAAACAAATAGGTTACCTACTTCTCTATTTGTTTGCTTGTTTGTTTGTTACGATTTAACTCAAAAACTACGGGAACAATTTAAAAAATGATCACTGTTTGAATGCTACATTATGCCTGAGTAACATAGGCTATATTTATTGCATGACAAAAATTAGGGATCCTTAAGAAAATTGCATCGCGGACGAAGTCCCGGGCGAATTGCTATTTTCAAAACAAGGGGATTTTGTTAAGGTTTAATTCTTTAAATAATAATAAATAAAAAAAAAACATTTTATTTTATTAATTAATTAATTGAATTCTATTTCCTACTTAGGAAAATAGAAGATACTCAAATCAAAATTAAAACCAATTACGCTCAGTGGTTTAGGATATAAAGGGAGGCGTATAAATTGTTAAAATAAATACAGAATGAGCGCTTTACTTATAATAGATTTTATAAAATGAAATGTTTAAAAAATATCGGTCGAAACCCTTTGCGTGCAGTCCGAATCGCACTTGGCCTACTTTCTCTACATCATCTACGGATGCTCTCGACTACTGTCTGGGAGATTTAAATGATATTTTTGAATAGGTTAGTTTAGCATAACATTGTTAATTGCGTTTGGGGCTGACTGGGTTCTGGTGGAGCTGAGTGAGGTCCTTGAAATAAGACGACTTCAAAGTTGATTTATAAAACTCAAAACTCAAACCATTTAAATTTAAAGGCACATTTGAAATGTCTATATCGGTCGGTCCAAAAGAAAGATGATGCTATTTGCACGTTCCAAAGCGTAGATCTCTATGGAGAAGAATGTGCAAGAAACTCCACGGACCCTCTTTTAAAATTAATGATTGTTACAAAGTTTTGTTTACATCGTTTTGAAATTATACATACATGTGAGAACGATGTAATAGACGAGCAGGATAAAAGCGTCCGAAATAAAAAAATTACAATTCAAAGAAATAGTTAAATTAAACCATGGCAGCTGAGAAATGACCAGTCCCAACTGACGGCGCGGCGGCGCCCATTCAGGAACATGGCACATGCATATTACTTTTAATTGGGACCAGCGTCCATTCTCACCTTAGTCGTACATTTAAAAGATACAAAATTTGCTTATTATTTAGTCCATAGACTTATAATATGCAAAAAAAAATACATTACAATGCTATCCAAAGGTGTTATTGGTGTTATTATTTCCTTAATAAAGGTTCCGTTTGTCATGTTCAAAGTGTGATTTACGGCTGTATTCTGGGTAGCGGTGCCTTTTACCTTCACAAAACGTTATTCGCTGAGCCTTGACTTTGACCGACACTACCGGCTGTCCCGAGTGTCCCTGTCCCACTTTGCTTCTAGTCTCAAGTGTGGCTAACTTGTTGTTATTACTGCAATTATGCCACTGATTTTCATTGTATGCTAAGCTTTGATCCAAGACCAACGGACATACAGTGCAAACCGCTTTAAACGAATAGGTATACAGCGTGCCCTAGTTCTTAAAACGTAACAGACGGATGTGTTGCTGGCCATCTGGGAAGTTTGTTGGCCACTTCTTCTCCACAGCTAAAACACTAGGAAGTGGTGACGGGCGGGCGTTTTGGGCCCCTAAGACGACCCACTGACCGGGGACTGTCTTTTGTAAAACCTTGACGTTCAAAAAGTGCTGGCTCTCAGCCTAATTTGAATAAATGACCTTTGAACTTTGAACCTTTGCAAAATTGTCATCGAAGTCATAGAAAAAACTGTATATCAGTCAGTCAGTTTCACTTTTATATAAGTGCACAAGCTCTTGCCCGCGACTAAGCATTTGCAATTTGGAAGACTGTTATGCAAGGCACTGGCTGTATCATCTCTTCTGTTAAAAAAATACAGTCCAGACCTAGTATAAGTCACTGTGTACGTACCAAACTTCATTCATTAAAAACTTATTATAATTTCCCCAAGCTTAATCTCCACCATCTTCCATCTTCCAGAGCTCTCAATAATACCATGTCGCGCGGAAGACTCGGCGTGCCTCAAAGCCTCGGCGCAGGCAGCAGTGCCTCTCCTGGCGGCCGGAGTGCCCAGCATGGGCATCGCGGTCATGGATCCCATGCATGTGGAACAGGTGAAGACCACGGAGGCTGGGCTCGCCATGGACTTTAGAAACACATCGGTCACTGGCTTGAAGCATTGCAAGGTTTTGGATTTGGAGTAAGTGGAGTGTTGTGGTTTTTCTGTATAATTAGTACTTAAGTAGACGACGACTTTGTCGTGTTGTGGAATGCAACACCAGGATTAGAGATTCCAGGGCATGCCACGATAGTGGCGATAAGTCCCCTATTTGAGGAGTAGCTTGAGAGGCCCCACGACGTCCTCACCTTCCGCCTGAGGAGGATGAGTCGCGAGGATCGACCGGAGGACACCGTGGAGCACACGTATAGTACGTACGTATACGTACAAATGTATAGTTTTCAGTCTTCTCTCTATTTTTTTAACAAGACGGTATTACTTGGCAAATTTCGTAGTTCTAGGTCAACGGAGAGTATCCTATAAATTTTAATTCCCTGGAGAATTTCGAAATGTAACTTTAAAATTATTTTTCAAGGGACTGTAGACATGAGTATTCGGTTTTAATTTCAACTCAATACCTCCACGCTTTCCCGAGATAAAGGGTATTGACAGACAGACGGACAACAAAGTGATCCTATATTCGCTAGCCCTAAAAAAATTAAAATAATTAATTTGACCCCAACAGACGCACTTTAACACACGCCCGCGCCGTGCACGACGCTTTCAATTTCAGTGAAGGGCAATAAGAATGCATCTACTCTCATCTGATGCAATTAAAATATTTATGAATATTTCATTAGAAAAATAATTCATCAAATCATGGTTAAGGTCTTTATTTTAGAATAATTATTTCACATGTTTCGCTATCGGATATGAACTCTTTTTATCTGATTTGTAACAAAAATTACAGACCGTTTTGTAGCAAATTACAATTTCACAAAATGGAATAGATAGTACCTAACATAAGTATAGCTAATACGACTTTGCATACATGATGACAATGCGGTCACACACATATTTTATGTTTTTGCTTACAGAACCTATCCAAGTCAAGTACTTGCATGTTTAATAAACAATAAGAACCAGTCGATATCATTTAATTACAGATATCATCTCCCTACCAGAGCCCTATTCTCTTATTTCTCTGGAATATTATTACTATCAATTTCATAATTTTCAAATAATAGTTTAATGAATATTTAACGTTTCCTATACATTATATTTCATTGTGATCACAGGTTTTTTTTTCAATTTCTCGAGAATCCTTATCTTGTAATGATGACATTAAAAACGCATTAGAGGTTGTTTTCTTGGATGGGGTGAAAAAATAGATTCGTTGCTAAGTGATCGTTAATTGATTTCGATTGTATGATGATGTGGAGGCACCGATACATTCTGATTTAACTTTGACATTTTAGTGGAACACTTTCTTAGCCATGGAACCAGAATTCGAGGTTTTCAGATCCCTAGTTTTTGGAACACAGTCAGAGTCTGACACTCTCTCCTGCCTTGCCCAGAGCGGGAGAAGTCATTTGATGTTTTCCATAAGATTTTATTTACCTTTCCTGGTGTACGAGCAGCTGCTGATGGTGACACCAACTAACACGGTTGTTTGATCGTTTCCAGACGCCAAGGACACACGACTAGCCTGGACCTCAAGTGCTCGGTGACGATGCAGGGAGACTACACCCTCGGGGGGAAACTGCTTATCATGCGCATCGAGGGCAATGGCAGATACACCATCAAGATCCGTGAGTATCACATATTAAGAGCTATTTTCACTCCTCCGCTGTCCTTTTCTCATAAATTTCGTTGCGGGATCAGAGACAATTGAACGGATTCTCCAGGACTCATCGTGTTGTTGTGGTTGGGAATGGCGGGCTTGCCATCTGCATAAAACACTTCCACTTATACAGTACAACTATGAATGATTGCATTCATGGGTTTTCTAAATAGAGGGAATGATCCTGGATTGGAAATGTAAGAAGTATGGTGGCCATTAGTGGTTAGTCTTTACAGTTACAACACTGATTCATAGTTGTATGATGTAATTATTTTGAAAAGTAATGAGTATCCATAGGCGTATTTCAGGAATTTCTTGAAAGTACGGTTTACCATAATTAAGACTATCCATTTACTTACAAGCAGACTCAAATCCACCTAATCAGGTTTGCGGAGGAACATGGATGTGCTTTGGTCTGTAAGAGTGTGACACTTCCTTCCACTGCATTCAGATTTGACGATTTCCCATCCTAAAAAAAAGACTCACATCCACCTGATGATTGATGAAAATCTAAGTCATTTCTTTTTTTTTTTTGATTTCATATCGGGGTGTGATATTTTTTTACGATTGATAGGTGCTCAAGATTTTTCTTGATGGAAAGTGATGATGTGGTCGACCATAAAGCTCGCTTGACTTAAAGACTCTCAGGTCATCCGGAAACACAGACCCCAAGGGGGCTTTCACTCTTTAGCTGTACGCACATTGAACATCAAAGTCATTCGCCTGAGAGAACTACAGTCATCGACATTGCGCGTAGAATCAATATGCTGATGTGTAAGTGGGCCAGCCATGTCCGTAGACGGACAGACGGTCGGGCAAATGGAGTAGATATGTGTTGAGAGCGGAGACCGCGTATAATCTATACTATATATAGTATAGATTATACGCGGTCTCCAATCTATACTAATATTATACAGCAGAAGAGTTTGTTTGTTTGTTTGGTTGAACGCGCTAATCTCGGGAAGTACTGGTCCGATTTGAAAAATTCTTTCAGTGTTAGATAGCCCATTAATCGAGGAAGGCTATAGGCTATATATCATCACGCTAAGACCAATAGGAGCGGAGCAGTAATGAAAAATGTTTAGCAGACGACGTTGCACGGGTCAGCTAGTAATATTATAAAGCAAGAAGAGTTTGTTTGTTTGTTTGGTTGAACGCGCTAATCTCAGGAACTACTGGTCCGACTTGAAAAATTCTTTCAGTGTTACATAGCCCATCTATTGAGGAAGGTTATAGGTTATATATCATCACGCTACGACAAACAGGAGCGGAGCAATAATGGAAAATATGACGCAGACGAAGTTGCGCGGGTCAGCTAGTAATAAATAAAATAACCCTACGCAATATCTGAAAAGAGAATAATAATATCCTTGGACATTTCACACAACGCCATATAGTCCGAAGCTAAGCAACCTAATGCTGCTATGGTAACGAGATGGCTGATAAACTACTTATATTTTTTTTGTAAATACATACATATTATAGATAGAAAAACACCCAGACTCGGTACAAATACATTTAGGTCGTACAAATATTTGTTCCGTGCGGAAATCGAACCCACGACATGCTGCGCAGCAATCAATCGCTCAACCACTGCGCCAACCGTGTCGTAAAAAAAGGGTATATGGGCAAACTTAGTGTGGGACACCCTGCAGCACGTTGTATCGATGATTTGAAGAAGGTGGCTGGCAGCGAATGGATGCGGACTGCTCAAGACTGGGAAGGTTGGCACTCTTTGGGGAAGTTTTACGTTCGGCAGTAGACAGATGATTACAGTGAAAGTGTTCCCAAAACCTTTTGGTTTTGTTCATATGAATGAGTTGATGTATACCTAAGCTTAGTACATATAATAAATTGTAAGACTTTCAAGACACCGCCCTCTCATACACTGCTTGTGTTTCCAGGTGACATCGTAGTCAAGATTCAGTTCCATGTGGAAGAGAAGCCGAGGGACGGAGACAAGTACTGGGTGGTGAAGAACTGGAAGTACACCTCTGAGGTCGAGAAGGGAGTCCACTTCAGGTTCAAGAACCTTTTCAACGGGGACAAAACGCTTTGTAAGTATTACTCGTCCGTAATTTTAGATCATAGAGGAAAGATGTTACAGGGAATTAAGAACCCTTATTCTTGAAAATAAGGTAGAGTTTGGAAAAATAAATGTCCAATGGTGTTGAGAACTGAGAATAAGCCTGGCTTAGCTAAGGACGATTAATCAAAAAACACGATACGTCACGATGAATGGAGGTTCACATTGCATTGCATTTTTTTGAAGTGAAAACTTCTCGGCGTTGAGCAGTTTTCTTGGGGTGGGTATAAAATGTTGAACTCGCGTGAGGACTCGTGACCTGATCGAAAATTCATAAGACTGATGACGCGACAGGACACGTGACCTGATCGAAAATTCGTAAGGTGGATGATTAATAAATGCGCAACGTAATGTTCGGCACTCCCAGAGTGCAAAGCAAACCCGTTGTTTTTTTTACGATTTGTTAAAATATCCGAATTGATGTTCACATTCGTTTCGTGATTTAGAATTCAGTCTTGGATGAACCATCTTGAGCCCGGGTCTAAAAAGGCCACTTTAGCAGAATCATAATACCACACAACAAGCTGTCAAATTTCATTTTTATCTTTATCGCTAACGTATTAGGTTCAAGGTTGATTGGGAAAATTTTACAGTGACTGGTAGCGTGATGTGCTTTCTGATTCTGCTAAACTGACCTTTTTAAAACCCCTGGTAGGCCGGAAAGGGATCCGGCAAAAAGTAATCCATCGATTCATGTTTTGATTCAAGATGATAATATTTATGACAGGGATTGATGAACACGGCCATTTAATCGTGTAATAAGACAATAGGCTAGATTCCATCATCCACAAATTGCAATACTATTTAGTCCGTCAGTTAGAGTATTGAAAAATAATGGGCACGTATTTTTGTTTTTGTAAATCAATGAATATTGACAAAGATAAAACGCATCAAAACTCGGGAGTGGGGGCTCGTGACGTCACGACTCACTAAAACTTATGCGAAGGTGTGACGTATTGAGAATTTTAAAAGCGTCGTATTTCGTCAATTTTGGTTCCCATAACAAAAGAAAAAACACGGGTCAAATGTTTTTTGATAATCTAAGTGACGGACTAATTCGATTTTTTCAGGACACAATTAAGCCTATTCGGCATAAAATACGAATCGTCCTCTTGTGGGCCATAATGTTAATTTTTAGGGTTCCGTAAGCAAAGGAACCCTGTTACTAAGTCTCAGCTGTCCGTCCGTGAGTCCGTCAATCTATACAAGTTATGTCAAGAGGGCCAATTCTACTAATTTTTAAACAACTGTCGCATTCGCATGTCAATCGCAAACAGTCAAAACAGCCTTAATTTTCATACATTTTTGACAGTTTGCGATTGAGATGCGAATGTGTTATTCACTAAGATGAAATTTAGTAAATAATTTGAAATGGAAATTAAAAAAGTAAAAGAAAAAAAATAGTTAATAAACAAAAAAAAAAAATTTTTTTTCCGTATTTTGACAAAGGACCTCGCCCACAGACATTGCAAATTACATTCTAACAAAAACACAAATGTCTGTGTAAGACTGTGTTACGTTAGAAAATAATATAATGAAGCAACAAAAAGAGTACAATGCTTACAAGATACTGGTCCCAAGGCATAAATTAGGTAAATTAGGTATTACAACTATTTCCACGAATAAGACGGCCTTACCACGCCGGGATCGTTATTTTAGTTTTTTTTACAATTGATAGGCACGCGTTTGACCACTATCTCACTTGATGGTAATTAAGCGATGATGTGGTCAAAGATGGAGCACGCTTGCCTAGAATTAACCTATTCACTCTTGACTTAGGGCGGATTTCATCAATCGGAAACTGAACGCAATCACGTATAAAACAAAATAAATCATAATATAATAATATAATAGCATAATAATATAATAGCATATAGTATATAGCTCATAGCACACAAATATCGCGCACCATACATTGTTATGGACACGTTCACACTGTACTGTACTATATAATATTATTGACAATGTATGGTGATCGATATTGTGCTATGAGCTATATACTCTATCTACACTAATCTACACTAATATTATAAAGAGGAAAGATTTGTTTGTTTGTTTGAATTGAATAGTCTAGACCGATTTGAAAAATTCTTTCGTTTTATCGAGTTAGGCTATATAATCACGCTAAGACAAATAGGAGCGGAGCAATAATGGAAAATGTGACGCAGAATAAGTTGCGCGGGTAAGCCAGTGCTATATTATAGCGTAGTCTGAAAGCAGCTTTAAAGACTCCCTGGTTGTAGCTGTCAGGAAACACATATTCATGTCTCATCTTTTAAATGATTTCCTTCTTATTTCAGCTGACGCAGTCCACGCATTCGCCAACAGCAACTGGAAGGACATCTTCCAAGAGGTGGCGCCACCTATCGTCAAAGTGATCGTGTCTCAACTCGTGGCTGAATCCACCAAACTGTTTGACAAAGTGCCCCTCTCCAAACTTGTTATACAATAGAATAGTGCTGTTATGTCGTACGTAGTCGTTAATTATATGGTTTTCTTACAATTGTCGAAGTTTTTTTCCTTAATTCTAGTTCGCAAAAAATGTTGGTTTAGTAACTACGTAAATTAAAGTGCCTTGAACTATTGACTCATTACCTAAGTACGTTCGCATAGTTCAGATTTAATAATTACCTACAATATTAAATAATAACAGCCGTACGGGTCAATCTTCAAGGTTAATGAACACATGCCGAGGTTGGTCTGTGGATGGGTGACCATTTTAAAGTGCCTCAATGTCTTCGATCCCCAAAAGACAGTTTTCCTTTGGACAAACCAGGTGTCTACAAGATTGACTATACTTGTGGGAGGTCATAATATCGGCCAAACTAAACGAACTCTAGCGTGCCGCATGAAGGAACACATAAAAGCGGTCAAAATCAATGACATACAGAAATCGGCAATCGCGGAACAACATCAACTCGAGTCCAAATCACTGGAATGAGTTTCATAACCCTCAGATCATTTCGACAGAACGCCACTACATACCTATTATCACAGAAATATAAAAAACAGGAGAAGTGGCAAGGAGGCGTGCTCGCAATGCGCAAATGGCCGTCGCCGCGAACTACGGGCTTTCGACCGCGATTGTGACATAATAAGAATGCCGTGTTATTCAGTGGTTTCTTGTAAAAACCGAAGCACAAATCAACACTTTGTTAATCATGGAATCACTTATCATATGTCAGTACAAATATTTTACTATATTTGTCTTTAAAATCAACAACAACTGTAGCGCCTGTAGTGACGACAAGAGATTCCTATACATTTTCGTCCAGCGGGCATATCTCCTTATTTATTATATCTATGCCTATTATAGATTAGTCAGGAAAGCGATTGAATTACAAAATTTTGCTAAGTGTGCTTATAAGCGGATCGCCATCAACCAGGCACGGAAGTAATGTCTCCGGGCTGGTACTAAGAAATGCCAGACGGAAAAAGTTATTCACACTGCTCGACTCGAGAATCGAACCTGGGACCTGATCAGATATAAGACTGCGTGATGCTGAATGCGACAAAAACAAAAAACGGAACACGTGCGAGTCGGACTCTCACACAAAGGGTTCCTTATGTAGGTACCAAAAATCGAAAAAAAAAAAACAAAAGTTTCTTGTATGGGAGCCCCCCTTAATTATTAATATTTTTTTGTTATTAATTAGTAGATAAAAAACCGCTCTGTAGTGCACTGAAGAAATGTATTTATTATGTTTTGAGAGTTATGTTTTGTACTTTAGAACATAAATAGTTGCCAAAGTCGATATTTTTGCTAAAAGTGGCCACTTTTAGCAATAATTGCCGTTTTGGCTATTTAGCCATGAGTTATGTATTAAAAATAGCTGTCAAAAAATAATAGATACATTTCTTCAGTGCACTACAGAGCGGTTTTTTTATCTACGTGTCTTAAATTTACCACAATTAATAAAAAACGATTGGCGGCGTTAGTGGACGGAATACACACTCTTAAGTTTACGTGACAGTGGAGAACACGTTTAGATACCTTTTTTTTTCGGATGGGAAATCATCAAATAACTTCTCCCGCTCTGGGCGGAGCGGAAGGGAGTGTCAGACTTTGACTGACTAAAACCCATCCATGTTCCTTCATTGTCCTTCGTATTCCGGAGCCACGGTAAATCTCTTTCGAATAGTCCAAGGTACGGTATTAAAACATAAGTAAGTATGTAACGTAGGTAGATAAACTTCACAAGTATTGTTTGCCCATTCTCAAGTAAACACACGCAGAAATAGTAGCAAATTTCTAATGGAAATGTTGGAAAAACGTAAACAGGAAAATTATCGCCAAGTTTGTTTCATTTTCTAGTTTCGTAGTGTCGCTCCTCGGTCTGTACCCCAGGAACTATTCAGTTTTGTAGGTTAAACGGAGCCTTTTGTTTGTCGTTTAGTGATAAAAAATCGGCCAAGTGCGAGTCGGACTCGCGCAAAAAGGGTTCCGTGCCATTACATATAAAAACGGCAAAATATCATGTTTGTTGTATGGGAGCTCCCTTAAATGTTTATTTTATAATTTTTTTGGTATACATATGTTGTTATAGCGACAACAGAAATACATCATCTGTGAAAATTTCAACTGTCTAACTGTCACGGTTCAAGAGATACAGCCTGGTGACAGACAGACAGACAGACGGACGGACGGACAGCGTAGTCTTAGTAATAGGGTCCCCCTATGGGTACGGAAACCTAAAAACCGAAGACCAACCACGACCAGAGAGTACCTACTACGATTCATCTCGTAGCCTTTTGCCAGCTGTTGGTATCGGAAAGTTTAACAGGATGTAACTGAGTAGGTATCAGAATTTTTCATGTAGCGACTGCTTATTTGAAATCCACAACCCAAAATCAGAAATAATGTAGTTTTTCAAAATAGGCTAGATGCCAGATTTTTTGAACGTCAAAGTTCTACATAAAGACTATCCCTCAAAACGCCCGCCCGTCACCACTTCCTAGTGTTTTAGCTGGAAAGAAGAATTGGCGCAACAAACTCTCCCAACTCATCCAATAAGTGGGTAACACGATAGCCCTTGGCAAGACTAATTTCAGGTTTCCTGGCTTCTGACTACCCAAAACTATTGTAAATGATTCAAAAATAACGGATGGATCTCAATGTAACAAGATGGTCATCCATACACAGATCGAATTCTGCAATTGTTGCTCATCCTTGAAGATTGAAAATGTGCAACTGATAATATTTAGCAATTAGCTTGTTACCTATAAACAAACTATTTATACAATTATTTTCCATTGATAATTATTCCAATTAATCCATCTATTAATCATTAATAAAATTCCATAACCTATTATGATTAAGAAAACCACAGAAGCTTACGTGATGCCTTGCACGCGTTATTATTTTATGACCATATCACGCATAATTTTACCTCAATATACACACTAATATAAACTAAATGTATTAAAGTATCGCAAGACAAGTTAAACTTTAAAATATTAAGATAACATCGCTAAAGAAGGTTAAGGACTTTTTAAAGATTTTATCTTCATTCACGACCTCTAACTCGCAAATACGTAAGTATTTGTGTCAACTATTTTTAGTGTTTAGGTATTTTCAGACTATAATATAGATACCTAATTAAAATTACAACTGTGTATTGTTACCACAAAGCCTGATATTGCTGTCTTCTATTTACTCAAGGCAAATTTCTGAAATTTATATTTCACCGGAAAATATCGCGTGAAATTATAAACTATTTTTTCTCAATAAGGCATTAGATTGGAAATGATTGAATTTGGATGGAATTTATTGTTTTCAAAATGATATGATCACAATAAATCGTGAAATATAATCAAAAAAAGATTTATTACAATCTTACGGAGTTTGCAATTATCCGCTGACATAAATAGGCCTGTCGCAATCTGTCAAATGTCAGGAAGAGGTGTTTTTGACAGATACACCAGGGATGAGACTGCAAACGTTCCATTAAAAGTAAATTTTTCTTAATATTCGTACTACAACGTGTATCAGAATAAACGCAATAGCTCTTAAGGGATCATTGTATTCATCATTATAAACAAGTTTCACTATGGGGAGTTAAAAAACCTATTTTTAATGAGAGCGGTTTTATCTACTTACTAACAGAGACCATACGACGCAAGATTACGAGTGCCCCATAGAGGTCTTAGGACCAGTTGAAACAAATACAATAGATTACAAAATTACCACCACCTTACGTACCTATACGCGAGCAACCCTCAGTAGAGTCCAAGGTGTTTTGAAATTTAAACTTAAACCATCCAGATCGCGGTCAACATCTTGTCAACCTTGGCGAGCGCACTGCCGTGCACACATTTTACGATTCTCTATGTTTATGACTATTGTGGTAACTCTGACGTCATACAGTGGATTTCAGAGAAACCTATTTCGCCTATGTACCTACGAGTAAATATTGACGACTATATACTGTACCTATGTAGATATACCTACTTACGAAGTGCAAAAAACTTTTTATAACCGCGAACTTTGTTACTTAGTATTACATATAACAAAAGTAATGGTGTTTTCATAGCATTAAATTCTTTATTGCTTCACATTACGTTCAATGTGTCATATGATTTAAAAGGATGAAAGGAAAACATAAATGTGAGATGACCTCTGACCACCACAACTCATTAACTGGGTTACACGGTACTCCTTGGCAAAACTGGTGTCGGATATCTTGGTTTCTGACAGCAAAAGAGAAGTAGATCTTTAGAAACCTCTCTGGATATCCGAGACCAATAGCTGAATTCACTTTCCCAGGGAAAGAGAAATCTCAGTATGTTGAGGTGGTCACCAATTTTTTATGGGAATCATCAAATGACTTTTTCCGCCCTGGGCGGGGTGGAAGGAGTCATGTTCCTCCAAAATCTCCTTTGCGTTCCAAGGCCGCGGCGACTCTTTCAAACAATTCCGTGCAACTGGAGGCACTGGTTGCAGCGTTCCCCGTCAATTATGCTTCTGTTTGAGGCAACCCAGGCTTCTCCTTATCGGAAAGCGAGCTAAGCATCGGTCGTCGTCCGCAGACCTGAGGCCTTAGTGTGAGTTTTTTCGACTCACGTTCGATTTATTTATAGTGCTACCTGGTGGTCACTCGTAGAACCTAATTTCCCATACTAAATTCTAACGCGCTCGCAATCGAACGCGTTCGAACGTGAGTCGAAAAAACTCACACTAAGGCCTCGGAGGGCATAGTGTGAGTTTCATAACGTTCTCGATCGCGTTAGCGTAAATGAAAATTTGTATTGAAACATTTGAAACTGAATAAGCGCCGCCTGGTGAGAATAACAGATAACCTCTTTTTTTCTATACACTTTAACTTAGAGCAAACGTTTACGTTAACGCGATCGAGTATGTTAGAAAACTCACACTAAGCCCTCGGCGCCTATTGAGGCCGGGAATCGCCCAGCGTCTCCCGACGCCCAGGGCGTCTTTTTCTGCTGCAGCGGCTGTGGCGTGAGGTTTGTCCCTTCCTCATGCATCCCACCGAACTGCTTCCCATACCCTCTCGCCCCGGACCATGGATTGAACCAAGTACGGATGCGAGAGCACGCCGCTACGAAGACACGCCCAAGTGGTCCGACCTCCATCGTATGTTCAACCGTGTCCTCCAGGCGATCTACACAGTGGTGACACCCGGGCGTAGAAAGTCACCCACACACGGACCAACATTAATGTGTCCAACCATAGATATAATTATATTTCTATGTTTGCAACGCTTGCTAGCGTGTTACGCACGAGTGTGCGAAGCTGAAGCAACCTGCTTCAGCTTCGCTAGTGTATATGATATTATGGTTAAATCAAATGACGTCACACTTGTTTTATAATATAAATCACACTGTCGGCGATAAGACCCCTTCTGCGTCCCTAGGCGCAAGTAGTGATGGACGCGACCGTATGAAATAAGGAAAGGAGATTGGGCATTTATAGTTTCACTTTTTGACGCGTAAAGGCCATTTGAGTTAATGTATAATTCATATTATTAATATTATCGATTTTTGACTTAAATTCATTGAAATAATTTGTGGGGTTTCTATTTCCATTTTAATTAGTATTTAATACGATACAATTTCATTTCTTCCATTATAGTGAAGCGACTCCTTTTTCAATTATAATCGATCGATTGAACATTAACATAAGTCGTGGAACAACAAAACAATCTACATTTGAAACTAAAAATATTAAAAGTTGTCATTATTATTATTCTTTAATAATATTACTATTTTTTCGTTTAAAGCAATTTCTAGACAAAAATAAAACAATTAAGTTAAAATAGATAATGTTACGACGCCGTAGTCTATTGTTGTGTCACAACACTATTCGATGAAATGTCAAACAAATTGGTATTTTCTGTTTACCGTGTTAACTGCCGGTAAACCGAGAAAATTGTTTTCAGCTTTTCTCTGCTAACAAACATAAATTCGTGTCGAGATGAGTTTTAGGATTCCTCCACGTCTATCTACTCCATCGAGCAATTTGACTCTTTTTGTGCGTGTGCTGCGAAGTGAATTATTATTGTTAGAACATTTTCACGTCCACGGTGATTTGTTCTGTGAAAACATGTTGCGCTGTATGAATTGTTCTCTTTTATTAGCACACCCGCTGCCTAGACGCCAAATCAGTGAAGCAACGGATTCCATGGTAAAAATCTTACGTACATGGATTTCTCCTACCGTTTTTCTGAGAAGATTTCTAGATCAATGTTTTTAAATATAATAAATAATGATGAACATAAGTAAAACTCAATTAATGTGTACCAAAATAATGCAACATATTTGCCAGTTAACAGGGTTTCAAAACGAATTGTTTTGAGTTATGTAACATAACCTCAATAGGTACTCAACTTATGTTTTTCTTCAGAAACCCCACAACATTTAATCTTGAATTTAACCTTGTATTAAAGTATAACACAACCCTTTTTTTGTGTCCAATTTTCATTACTTTACTGTGTCAAAAGTTGCGCAACCAAGTGCCATAGTACCTTGCTCAATTTCCTTTGTAAGGAAAACTAATTAGAATCTTATTTGAATCAGATTAGATTAGTTTAACATTCTTTAATTAGTGTCATAGGGATATTTTCGCATCATAGGTTTAGTTAGATTATAGTTTAAATGCGAATTTAATGTTTTATTTTATGTTTTGTTTGTACAGAAAGGTTTAATTAATTATTTGATGAGATTATGTTTTAATTACTTTCTAATTAGTTTTATAAGTTTTATGTTTACATATTAGGTCCAATAAAACTCTAATACGAACGAATTTTGATAGTTTATAAGGATATTTAGATGTAAGGTTTTTGTATTGAACATAATTACGTAGTTTGAAAATGTGTTTTTTTGTCTTAAGTGATAGCGTTTTGTAATTAGTGTTAAAATAAAGGTCTTGACCCAAAACCACCTTGGCAAAAAGAATTAAGTTGATAGGACTTATAGTTTTCGAAATATTTCCTAAAATGTGTAGTGAAAATTTGTTAAGGTTTTTGTGTTCCATATTGTTAAGCAAGGTTTAAGGAATCTAAAAATATATATATTGTAAGGGTTTTTATATAAAACACAATAAATAAAGGCTCCAAAGGTTTCGGCTCATAGAGAAAATGACACACGAATCGACTTCAAAAATCACGGTTCTCTATAAGGTAACGACGGGCAGTATATAAACAGAGCCGAATCTCGGCTCAATCGCAGTCGCAGCACAGCCGTCGAAGAGGCAACACTACAAGAAGATAGGAGCCGAAACCTGCGGGTCAAGATTTCCTGTGAAGAGTTGTTTTATTGCCTCCCCGGCTCTTCGTCTCCGTCTCCCGAGGTCCCTTTAACAGTAGTCGAAAAACGTTACGCATTCAGGGGTGCGTGGTGACGTACGTAACCAGCGCAAGGTAGTACAAGGGGCGTACGTCAAATTACGTGGGAGATTGTCCCAGGACGACAGCGCGAGCATTGGACGTGTTCCTGCCGTCCGAAACACACACCATATCTTGATCGAGTTAACATCTAGTTCTCTATGCGCATTAAGTATCTCACTATTTAATCTTTATACTACTAGATTCAGGAAACCATACATCACAACAATCATCGGTTATGTAGAAATCTATTTGTATATCAATTCAAGTTTTTGCGCAAACACTTAAAATTGCATTGTTTGAGTAACTGGGGAAAACCCTCTTCTAGTCACAAGACAGATTAGCTTCCAAATATACCTAATATTTGTGTAAGTAAATATGGAATAATAAATACCTAATACTATGGCAGAATTGACAGCCTTTATACTGACCTTTGCAAGGCGAACATCCGAAAGATTCACCACAAACGAACTTATTGCGTAATTGAAAACGGTCAAGACAAAATCAAATCAGCCACACGACTCTATTGCGTTTTACCCGACTGCGCAACGATATGCTATACGTATACATATAGGTGTATGGAGAAGAATTATATTGATATTGAATTGTGAGAACTGAGGCCTACCATGACCTAATTAAAAATGATTCAAAAGCAAGGCATTTCAGTTTTATTTGGATCTACATAACTATTATGAAATTTAGATGGTTAATGGAAATTAAAGAATAAAATGAAATAAACACGAACTAAAATATATTTGACAGATAAGAATATGAAGGACTCAGACGCATAAAATAATTATGTAAAACTATTTTACTGTAAACTAACAAAAGACTAAAGTATAGCAACAAAAAAATCGTCCTCCACGCTGTCAGCTGGTAATGTACCCAAGAGACTGGCGGCATTGCCACGTTGAATAGCAATGCTTAATCTCTGCCCAAAGTAAAAGCCAGCCCTTGGGTCAGAAGTGTCAAACAGCAGTTTTCTTTAAAAAGGCTGTGAGTACAAGGGCCCCACGGCCCTAGGGTTTCAACCCCAAACGGCTCGAAAATATAGTTACCAATAATGTTACTATATTTTCGCTGCTTGAGGTTTTCCGCAGCCACAGCGGCAGCGCCAGCACAACACGATGAACTAGAAAGATGGGATGTCGCAACAGTATCGATACAGGTTGCGTCCCACACTAAATGCCTACTCATCTTCCAAGGAAACAAAGACATGCCGTCTGGTCTTTTGTCATCGTCACGTGCCAAGCCATTGGGTTCTAATACGGCTGGAATGCCGACAGTGACGTTGTACTGTAAAGGTATAATAATATCCGATCTAAATAAGTTTTTTATTAATCACAACGAGCTACCTCTCTACCGTACATAAATATGTACGTCTTTCAAAATGAAACGCTGTCCCGTTTTCAGCATATTCTTACTTAGCTAATAAACGTTATGCAAAATAGCAAACACGTTCACAGCGAATTATAATAATTGTTTATAACAACGGAAACCGCGATTATGTGCGGATGACAATAGAAACAAATTAATGTTTATGGCAGATCCAATTATAAGATCAAAGTGTAATAATTATAAGCAAGACTTACCAGAGTTATTTATTTTATTGCTTTGTTGGAACCTACACACCGGCTGCATGTAGTGTTGCCAGGTGTCCAGATAAAGCCGGACACAGTCAGGCTTTTTGGTTACGTGTCCGGCCAAATTAGACGGTGCCCGGCCCTAACAAACCGCAGACGGTTTGTTAGGCTTTTTGACTTTGATTTTTTACATTTGCCATGAGTTGATTTCAGCTTCAACTACCCCACCTTGTATCGCCAGCTACTACTAATCAAGAAGATTGATTCAATTTTATTGTTGTTTCAATAGAATTAAAAAAAAAAATGTGAAGATCGTCTGGCCTTTTTACCCAAATGTCCTGCTAAACTGCAGGGTCGGTCCGGCTTTTGCGGGAACCTGCAACCCCAGCTGCATGCATAGAGACCGTTGGGCAAAAGTCCCACGAAATGAATTAAAAACAGTATATCTATGGTGCCAGAGGAGGGACGGTGTCACGAGGTCTGCCTAGAAAGCAGTGGTGAGATGATCTAGACGAACTCCACGAAGGCTGGATCGAGGTTAACTGTTGATGAACTTTTGTAATCTTTTTTCAGTTTCCAGTACAACCACATGTAGGTTATCTGTACATTAATTGGAACATGTGCAAGCAAACAGATCAGGTTATAAAAACTTCATTTTATAGAGAAAGGAATTAAATACCTACTTTATATGAAAGTCGGGTAGGGATTACTTACTATTTACTTCATCGGGAAAGATTCGCGATGAAATAAAACTGTATAAAGATCGAAAGTATCCGTTGAAGTCCTATAAAACTAGGTGCCTTACAAGGCAACGTGTGCAAGCAAACAGTTTGGGCAGTAGAAGAAGCAGGAAACAGAATGATCATCTTCAGCTCTTGCCATAAAGTTGCAAGGACTGTAAAAAGCAACCATAATCATCATCTGCCTAGCCTTTTCCCAACTGTATTGGGGTCGGCTTTCAGTCAAACCGGATTTAGCTGAATATCAGTACCTATTTTACGTAGAGCGGCTGCCTACCGGACCTCCACAGCCCGTTAACTGGGTGACACGGCACTTCTTGGCAAGACTGGAGTCAGATTTACAGATTTACTGGCATCTAACTATCCGTAACGTCTGTCAAAGATCTACAAATGGGAGCCGGGACTAACGCCTTAACGTGGTTTCCGAGGCACGGAGGAAACTCGGTAACTACCTATTTTAAGATGGTCACCCATCCACAGACCAACCTTGGCAAGCGTTGCATAACCTGGTAAATCGATCTGTGCGGCTGTTAATGTTTAGCCACGAGCTCCTTCAGCAAGTAACCATAATATTAATAGGTCTCCCACGGGGTTTTCCTCAGTCTTTAATGCATTTATTCAATTTAATTAAGACATTAAGTTCTTATAAATATTCTATAAATATTCTGCCTTGAGAGTCTCACAGGGCAGTCAGTAGCAGCTGCCATTACACAGCCATGAAATCGCCATAAATATAATTTATTTATGTTGACCAAGCACCTGTGCACACTTCTTCACTAGAAAATTACCCACATATTTTGACGACTGTGAGTTGGCATGGGGTAATTCGGGACTGTAAAAGGAATTTTGACGTTCAAAGTATTAGAAATTGCCAAAAATGAGTAGGATAGTGTGACTATCTGTCACTCCTAGATAATTAAATACTTATTTAATTCGTTTCAAAACATTTCACATGTTGCCAGATACTTGAAGGATCATAAATTGCTGGGCCAGCCGTCCACTTAATTTCGAGAATCACAAAATATGTTAAGTATCTGCTTTTGAAATGTGTAGCATGAGATTTGGTACTCAGGAAATCAATCAATCTTTGTTTTAATGGGAAACAAACGCGCCATTTGCCAGACGTTATTCGAATGCAATATTTTACGTTATTGGAAATACGACCTACTCCTCAATTCGTTAGAGTCGATATTCGTTAGCGGATAACATTATCGACTCAGGCGCTTGTACCTGAAACCCGAGAAATGATGTGCACTTTAACCGGGGTAAAACCCACAGGCACTTTTGGGCTACTATTAAGAAATTGCAAAAAAGGCCCAACAGGACGCCGGTCGGTGACGCTCGTGATTTTGGAAAAGCGCGGCACTTGGCGTTAGGGCTTGGAAGGATACGGAGCCAAGTTAGGATTGATGGCTCTGACATCGCGAGACTCTGTAAGTGATAGGCTAGTGAGAATACTGATATAGTAGTCAATGCCATATGGCGAGATTGCGTAGAGCTGTTGTATCGCGAGTGCAAGTAGTATTTATTAGATTAATATAAGTTAGAAATAATTTAGTATTGAATACGTGTGTGTGTGTTTGTGCTGAGTGAATGGGTGAGTCTTTTATTGTTCTAATTTACTCTGGGCTGATATTGTGTTTCATTATATACAGTGACACTAACGGAGCCGCAGGCAATCCTAGTTGTCTATAGGTTGTATAACAGAACAGACAGATACGTGTTGCTAGAGAGTTTGTTGTGCCATTTCTTCTCTCTAGCCCAAACACTAGGAAGTGGCAACGGGTGGGCGCTTTAGGGGCTGTCTATAGGCTTGAAGAGTTGAAGTTCTCAACTATATTTACTTCTTGAGTTTATAACTCTCGATTGTAGTAACTATTTGTATTTTTATTGATTCTGAAATTTATATTCTCTACCTGCGACCACTGATTCGGTCAGATACGAACACTGTGTCTTACAGATGTACTTGTTGTACAAAGAGTGCGCTTCCTGGGGTTGGGTTGACCATATCTATCTTATATTATACAGTCTAAGGACTTAGGGACCATGTCTCTATATTATGAGCATGATGTTTGACGTTCTGCCGCTGGAACTAGTCGCTCCGTTGCTAGACAAGGACGGTCGCACGGTTGGCGCAGGGAAAGCCGCCTCGTCACGTTTACAGTTCGACCGAACTGCTAGGGACCGCGTTTCCTATAAACGTGTTGCCGACACTTTGTCGCTGAAAAGCCGCTGGTGTCACTTAAGGAAGTGTTGCTCTGAGTGCTATGGGTGCAGACGTGAGGTATCGTGCGAGTAACTATTGACCTTATACCAGTTACGCTAGCGTAAAGGTTTCTCACACGATCTATTATTGATTAAAATAGAGTTATTGATTAAAATAGAGTAATTGATTTTCCCTTTGTTATAAGGTGAGCTTCTGAAACCATTCCTATTTTATTTCATAACTATGAATTCCTAAGTCCTTCTATTATATATTTCAATCCAAACTTTGACCTATCAATGTGATAAGGCATTGGATTATTTCATACTTTTGGAATTCACTTCATAAAAGGCGGGAGGATGTCCAGTCTGGTCTGAGTCCTACGGGGACACGCGTTGGTTGGGGCGTGTTTCTCCCCCTTCGGGGGGACCGACCTTATCTATTAGGGTTATTTAGGAAAAACGAAAATTTTATCAGCCTAGGGTAACTTAGGAACAGTCACATTTGGTCCGCGTGACCAGGATTCTCGTCATTAAATGTACTGATCCACGTCAGTGCAACGAGAAAGAACATTAATGGGTTACTACAAAAACAACACAACGTAATTTGAGGCTAGGGACAAAGATAGTTATAACGGCTAAAATTTCATAAATTGTTTCGTAAACCCATACAGACGAAATAAGTTGCAGCGGCTACAATATTAGTTTACAATAAAAATAACACAGCGTTATTTTAGGGTTTCGTAATAATCGGTTAGGGATTAAAGAAGAGGCTACTTAGTACATAAAATTTACACAACATATTAATATATGGGTTTTTAGCTCTCAAAGAAAACTTAGGTTACAATAGTTACACCAAGTAATGTTAAGCAGTTAACGGCTGATTAATTTAGTTGAATTCGATGACGACAATTAAATAGCGAGTTCAAATCTCATATGATTTATCTGTTTAAGTATGTGTTAGGACTAACAAGCAGTTGGAGGGCTAGAGAATCTTAACTCTTAAGATTCCTGTGTCAAAGATTATGGGTTAAATTCCCGCACTAAAATAATGTAAGAGGTATTTTTAAATTAGTTTGTGGGTTGTATGTCTATCTGTTTGAATAACTGTGTTGATAAAAGAGGGTTCAATTCTCATATACACGAAGTTATGGTATTGTAATTACAGGGGAAGGTGACTATCCGTCACTTTTCACCTACATTCTAATAACAGAATATTATATTTATTTCCAATCTTGCGCATTGCATCAGGTTATTTAGAAACACATTGCGTCTGAAGGCTTGGCAACCGGACACGTTACCGTAATTAACAACAAACATTCCTTTCATCTAAAATAGTAAAGTAATATTGAGCCCTTTTAAAATAACATGTGTCGGTTAAAAGTAATATTGCACAAATAACAGTTAACTAAAAGGATCCGGCTCAGCAAAAAAAAAAAAGCAGACCCTTAGAACAATGAGAAAGCTTTAGACAATAGCGGCAAAATAACTCCGGAAGGGCTATACTTGGCAATTTTTAGTGTATACGTAATAATGGTACAACTGATTTTATGCTTGAGTTACTGAACTGTTAAATAAGGGATTAATTTACTGAATTGATGTAGGTAATAGTTTCATTAATAGGCTAATGTGCTAATCTTGGGTTCGACTCCCAATTGTGTTTTGTGTGTCTGATAATTTGAGACGCTATTTTTAGATTTGTATAGCTGTATAAGTGCGCTAGGTAAACATCCTAGTTATGGGTCAGAGTGGTTGTGAAGATGAAAGGTGGTTGCGTGGTTAAGATAGGTATGGCGGTGTGATAAGTGAGCTGACCAAAAGGCTTACCCTTACTTATAGATGAGCGTTATATAATATAATACCTATTCATTACCTAAGGTCAGGAAAGGTGGAAACTACGAGTAGTTTCATAATGGTAATTAAATCACCGAGAAAGGGAAACTCGAAATCATTGTAGGATGATCTCAATATCGATAACTTGGCAGTGTGACATTACTATGATGTATTGGAATAGATACTCGTGTGCTCTTATTTCAAATTCCAGGATATGCGATTCATCACTAGGCTGCGACAACGGGATATCTAAATCTACGGTTCGTGTGTTGCACCTGGTCCATAGTTTCATCTTATTGGCTGAGACCGATTTCAGCAACTTCGAACGTAGCGTGGCTCCTTTTGCGAAGCTAAGTGTTTCTCTTATTAAACTCTGCAGTAATGTTACTGCGCAACATGACATTTGACATGTCACAATCAATGGTGACAAGCTATGGTGCTATGGTCTATGACAAGCTATGACTTCAAACTAATATACCAATGAACTATATTGTCACTGGTGTTACAGTCTGAGGGGGGCATTATTCTAATTGATTAAGCCCTTGTCGAGAAGGCTAACATGCTTAAGAAAATCTGTCTATAATAGATTTTTACATAATACTGCAAGTCTTAATGGATTGCAAACCTGCTCTGTTCTCATCGTATTGATCTAATATAACTCTGTATCTACTGTACTCTGTATTCTACTTCAGAACCTCTCGAGACTATTTCATCTTATTGGAACAAATTATAATATGTTTATGTGCGAACTATTTCAGCTACACCTGGATACAAGTACGGGCAGCTGTCTATGAAGCTGACTCAGCGCGGGGCGCTTCGGGAAAGGCCTCTGTCCAGAACGAAGGTGCACCGTAGGTAGTGTGACCTAGTAGCAGAAATACTCTTAAATGAGACTCTGGTATGTAAATTCACACTATAAGCATGCGCAGTCTTCTCTTATTGGAATATGAAGAGTACTTCAAAATATATGTGATCGAGGACAGCAATTATGAATCGATTGAACAAGAGATTATATGAGATTAATGTGTTACACTTAACTATAAACACAAGTTTCCTGGATTTTGTTATCAGATGTAGGCATTATTCAAGAGAATAAGTTCTAATAGAGCAGTTGGGTATCGAGTTGCAGATTAAGATAGACTTTGATGTGGCTAACTATTGGAGAGTATGAGGTGCAGTAGATGAAAAGCAAACGAGTAATGACACTTGGCTTTGGACCGGGGTAGAGGGCGGTCGACGTGTTGATAATAACGAAGGCTATGTTAGGCAAGGTTAGGGCTGATTAGGGCTAAAGCTGTGTTTCTAACATTACTAGGGCGAGAGTATTATGATTAAATAATGCGTTTAATACGATAGGAGTCTTTCGAAACAAGGTTATGTGAGTCGAGTATTAATGTAAGGAGAGTGTAAGCAAGTGCGTGTTAGCGTTTGTGAATCTCAGTGATTGTGTTGGTGACCGAGTAGGGTGAGTGGAGTATGTATTATCCTTCCTAATCTCCTTCTTTGACTTAAATGAGGTAATCAACACCTGTGTTTGGTTTTAGGGACTCGGAGAAAGCCTTTCTATAGGGTGTGCTTATGACCTAGAATCAGACTGACTGCAACAATGACTATTAACCTGACGCATGACAAACCGTACCAAGTCACTGCTTAGGAAAGGCTGAACCGAATGATACTCGTAACCAGTTAGGGCCCGCTTGAACAATAATGTTTACTTGCAAATGTGTAAGATTGTGTCATATCAACCAAACATTAGTAGAGATTGCCTCTCCCTAGGACTGACTGAGTGCAGTATATACTTTGCACTGTTTCTGAAATATGCACACTTCCATTGGAGGGGGGTAGGCTTCACCAAGTACGGGTTGAACTGAATTGATAGTTGTCCTAATGGACGATAGGGACTGTATCGTATCTCGCTAAATCACAACCGGCCCCCGAGGCCTCTCACTGATATAAAAAAAATAATATTTAGCGAAATACATATTTTGGAAGCCTAGATGGAACGCTCGCTGCCAGACGTGGCAACGGTTGCTGCAGTACTCTATGTGCTTTCCCGAAATGGGTTAGATTAAGGAAGTGCGAGGTGACGATTTTAAAACCACTTCGGCGTATAGCGAATCAGTGTAATGTATTCTGCAAACGACTGACGATGCGGTACGCTTGTGCTAAGTTAATAATTGTATTGTCTTTGGAACTGAGTTGATGGGCCTATTCAAGGGGCTAATTTACATAACGCGCGTCCAGTATTACTGGAAACTTGTCTCGCTTAATAGCAGAGATACTTCGCAGTCCTCGGCCTTAGGATTAAGTAAGACAAGCTTGAGTTTAGGGAACGTGTACTGTTGTGACCGCAGCAGGTCCTCTCTAGGCCTATGCGCAATAGGATCAACGGCACACGTACGACGTGTTTGCTGTTGTAAAATAGTCTCACGTCACTGGGTTGGGACTTTTGACTAGTGTGAAGTAGTTTATTAACGTAATTCGAAATAATGATTAGCCAGGCAAGCGTTACGTATCATTCTCCCTTTTTGAAATCCTCTAGGATAAATGAGGCTCTGCTGTGTAAAGTGAAAACAAATCACACACAGATCATCAGAAAATTTGCAACGATAATATTAAGAGAGTGGATATTACGAAAGGAAATAAGTTGAAATACAACAGTTATGTGATGGTTCAAAATTAGATGAGATTCTGGTGTGTATACCTAAACGATAAGCAACTAGGTCTCTGGAATTTTATATAAAAAAAATGCGCCGAGAGAGTTTAGGGAGGAATAAGTTGACATAGGTTGAGTTTATTATGTGTCAATTGAGGACGTATTTGTGAAACGTTAAGAAATTATAGAAGATATTGCTACTAATTGGATATGGGTTCCAACTATAAAAGTTATTATATTAGAATCACTTCACATTTAAGATGAGTATTTATCTACATCGGTATAAGACCAATATTAGTAGAGGCAAGGTTTAAGCTATTGTGAAAGCTCATCCGCTGTACTGCGTCACGCGTCTGATTTTCAGAGGGGGGAATGTGACTATCTGTCACTCCTAGATAATTAAATACTTATTTAATTCGTTTCAAAACATTTCACATGTTGCCAGATACTTGAAGGATCATAAATTGCTGGGCCAGCCGTCCACTTAATTTCGAGAATCACAAAATATGTTAAGTATCTGCTTTTGAAATGTGTAGCATGAGATTTGGTACTCAGGAAATCAATCAATCTTTGTTTTAATGGGAAACAAACGCGCCATTTGCCAGACGTTATTCGAATGCAATATTTTACGTTATTGGAAATACGACCTACTCCTCAATTCGTTAGAGTCGATATTCGTTAGCGGATAACATTATCGACTCAGGCGCTTGTACCTGAAACCCGAGAAATGATGTGCACTTTAACCGGGGTAAAACCCACAGGCACTTTTGGGCT
The DNA here is from genome assembly GCA_963859965.1 of Ceramica pisi. NCBI lineage: Eukaryota > Metazoa > Arthropoda > Insecta > Lepidoptera > Noctuidae > Ceramica > Ceramica pisi. The sequence goes on from OY982542.1 coordinate 1,048,468, forward strand.
ATTATTAAGAAATTGCAAAAAAGGCCCAACAGGACGCCGGTCGGTGACGCTCGTGATTTTGGAAAAGCGCGGCACTTGGCGTTAGGGCTTGGAAGGATACGGAACCAAGTTAGGATTGATGGCTCTGACATCGCGAGACTCTGTAAGTGATAGGCTAGTGAGAATACTGATATAGTAGTCAATGCCATATGGCGAGATTGCGTAGAGCTGTTGTATCGCGAGTGCAAGTAGTATTTATTAGATTAATATAAGTTAGAAATAATTTAGTATTGAATACGTGTGTGTGTGTTTGTGCTGAGTGAATGGGTGAGTCTTTTATTGTTCTAATTTACTCTGGGCTGATATTGTGTTTCATTATATACAGTGACACTAACGGAGCCGCAGGCAATCCTAGTTGTCTATAGGTTGTATAACAGAACAGACAGATACGTGTTGCTAGAGAGTTTGTTGTGCCATTTCTTCTCTCTAGCCCAAACACTAGGAAGTGGCAACGGGTGGGCGCTTTAGGGGCTGTCTATAGGCTTGAAGAGTTGAAGTTCTCAACTATATTTACTTCTTGAGTTTATAACTCTCGATTGTAGTAACTATTTGTATTTTTATTGATTCTGAAATTTATATTCTCTACCTGCGACCACTGATTCGGTCAGATACGAACACTGTGTCTTACAGATGTACTTGTTGTACAAAGAGTGCGCTTCCTGGGGTTGGGTTGACCATATCTATCTTATATTATACAGTCTAAGGACTTAGGGACCATGTCTCTATATTATGAGCATGATGTTTGACGTTCTGCCGCTGGAACTAGTCGCTCCGTTGCTAGACAAGGACGGTCGCACGGTTGGCGCAGGGAAAGCCGCCTCGTCACGTTTACAGTTCGACCGAACTGCTAGGGACCGCGTTTCCTATAAACGTGTTGCCGACACTTTGTCGCTGAAAAGCCGCTGGTGTCACTTAAGGAAGTGTTGCTCTGAGTGCTATGGGTGCAGACGTGAGGTATCGTGCGAGTAACTATTGACCTTATACCAGTTACGCTAGCGTAAAGGTTTCTCACACGATCTATTATTGATTAAAATAGAGTAATTGATTTTCCCTTTGTTATAAGGTGAGCTTCTGAAACCATTCCTATTTTATTTCATAACTATGAATTCCTAAGTCCTTCTATTATATATTTCAATCCAAACTTTGACCTATCAATGTGATAAGGCATTGGATTATTTCATACTTTTGGAATTCACTTCATAAAAGGCGGGAGGATGTCCAGTCTGGTCTGAGTCCTACGGGGACACGCGTTGGTTGGGGCGTGTTTCTCCCCCTTCGGGGGGACCGACCTTATCTATTAGGGTTATTTAGGAAAAACGAAAATTTTATCAGCCTAGGGTAACTTAGGAACAGTCACAATAGGATAGTAAGTAAGTACAATTTAGCGTGAGTTCTGCTTTGAGACCAAAATAAGTTCAAGTTTCATCTCAATTCACCCCTAGCTCATCGTGCTGTGCTGGTTCTGCTGGTTCGGCTGCTGAAAACCTCAAACGGCGGAAATATTGGCAACTACATTTGACGGCGGAAATATTTGAGCCATTTAGGGTTAAAACTCTTGGAACGTGGGGCCGAATTTGAAGATGTAGCAAAACGCTTAGTTGACGCTTCGTGTGACCCAAAAGCTGGTTTTTACCTTGGATAGAGGATAAGCATTGCCATACAACATGGCAATGCCGCCAGTCTTTTGGGCTCACTTCCAGTCGATAGCAATGGGGACGAATTATTTGACGCCATATTTTAGTTAGGAGATTTTTTTTCTATTTTAAGTTTATACAGTTTGTCCTTTAAATTTATAATATATAACTCTGACTAGTAGGATAAATAAAAAGTGTAAAATATCACACACAACACAGTTCCAGACAAATACAAACTACCTATAAATCATCGACAAAAATAGTGAACCAGAAATACAAGTAAAGGTGAAGATATTTAAGAAGTATTTAAGGTAAGGTAGCTATAACCTTGGGGTCTTTAAAATAAGAGTGAACAGCAGTGTGATTCAGCAGTTCGATTCTATAAACATGTCGAAGTGAACACTTAGGCGAAGTGAACGACAAGTGAGCTGTCAAACCATACAAATAATATGGTATGACAGCTCACTCTATGATCACTTCACCCAAGCCATCACTTCGACATGTTTATAGAATCGACCGGCTGGTTACTTCTAGGCCAGTTTGCCCCATCGTCGACCACATCGTTTCTTTCCATCAGTTGAGGTGAGATTTTGGTCAAGCTCGAGCTTATAAATAAATAGAAACCGGCCAAGTGCGAGTCAGACTCGCGCACCGAGGGTTCCGTCCAAACTGTAGGTATTTATAAGCAAAAGTTGCGATTTACGATTTGTGATGTATTAAAAAAAAACTACTTACTAGATCTCGTTCAAACCAATTTTCGCTGGTAGTTTACATGGTAATATACATCACATATTTTTTTCAGTTTTACCATTCTCTTATTTTAGAAGTTACAGGGGGGACACATTTTACCACTTTGGAAGTGTCTCTCGCGCAAACTATTCAGTTTAGAAAAAACCTCAATATCATTTTCAAAGGCCTATCCATAGATATCACACACGTATGGGTGTGATGAAAAATTTTTTTTTGAGTTTCAGTTCTAGGGGACCCCCAAAATTTATTGTTTTTTTTTCTATTTTTGTGTGAAAATCTTAATGCGGTTCACAGAATACATCTACTTACCAAGTTTCAACAGCATAGATCTTATAGTTTCGGAGAAAAGTTGCTGTGACATACGGACGGACAGACAGACAGACAGACATGACGAAGCTATAAGGATTCCGTTTTTACCATTTGGCTACGGAACCCTAAAAAGGGGTACTTACTAAATTATTATCAACGATTTAACATGTGTGTTAGCAACTAACTATTTTCATTCACCCCTATATTTCTTCTCGCCCCGTCGTACCTACAATTTGTAATTATTTATTTCTTAAAGTATAATTGGCCACTGCCCGTCCTGCAGGAAATAAAACCAAAAAGTATAAAGTAGAGTACTCACATTTAACTGCAGTTAATCTGTTCCGTTTGAGCAGTTATTGTTCGCCGCAGTTCAAATTTCAAGATCAAGGTGAGGCGACCATGTTGTGTTTCTTAAGGGGGAGCCCGCACGGTGACTTAAGACCGATTGGATCGACAAACCTTGGGATAGTCTAGAAATCTACCTAATGTTCTATCTAAGTCACTAACTTGGATAGAATTGCGGTGCACATCGCAATCGGGCGGCTAATTTCAACTCATGAACTCTTAATTGAAATGAATGTTGAGTTAACTGGAAAAGTTTTTAACTGATAATGAAAAGAATTTTAATTATCTAGTAGACTTCCAAAAAAGGAGGAGCGAATTCTGTTTTTCTTTTTTAGTTTGATGCGGAATCCGAGATTGAAAATATTCTAAATGGAAAGATTTGTTCACGTAAAAATTTGATTCAGTTCGGCTTAGTAGGTTTTATTATAGTATAATTGGTAAAAATATTTCCCAAGTCAATTGTTTTCTTCAAGTAGGCTTTGCCCTTCATGGGTTCAAAAACTCAAAATGCCAGCCGCCAGTCGAAATTGGATCCTTTGAATGAAACAGATCACTATTATCATCACTATATACAGCTCTTTGTCATATACCCTTATTTCCAGAGGGTCTCCTAAAACCAGCAGTTACAAAAGCAATATGCTTGTAGAAAAAAAATAATGCTCAATTTAACGGGGGCCGAGTCACCCGCGTCCGTAGGAGAATAACCTTCAGCGAATCCCGGCTCGGAATCGGTGCTAAACAGGTGACACTAACCGCCTCCGTGCTCTAGTGGTTAATATACCACCTTATTCAGACCCAGAGGTCCCAGGTTCTATTCCCAGCGGGGGCAAATTTTTTGCTCGGTTTGGTTGGTGGTAGGACTTGTTCAAAGTCCGCCTAGCAAGCTACCACCGTCATGTCTAAGTCTGTCGCCATAACAACAATGCTAACAGCATTGTTGTGTTCCGGCAGTTAGAGGTATGATAGCCAGTTCCTCCGTGTAAGAGGATTCCGGGTGAAACTCGCTTCCATCTTCGGCCTAATCATCACTTACCATCAGGTGAGATTTGGGCCAAGAGTTTACCCGTTTTGTACAAAAAAAAAAAAAAACTAGCATTGGAAACACATGAACATCCCCTTAACGCCGTCAGAACTTGCTGCTGTTGACAATGTACGAATGACGTAGAACGCGTGCTCACCTGTCATATAAGTTAGGAGCCGTCCCGCCGACCAGCAGACCTGCGCAGGAGTCTACCGTGAACGCTGTGACGCAGTACTACTATGATGAACAAACTCACTTATCTGTGCTTCTTGGCTGTCGTTATCGGCGCTAAATCTGGATTGGGTAAGTTGAATGTTTATGTTTTTTTGAATTAGGAAGTGTATTTTTTTATTTTAGTTAAAACGGTGCATTTTATAAAAAAAAAATATACTAAATTAGAATTGTATTGGATCTATACTAATACTACCTACATATAAAGCTGAAGAATTGTTTGTTTGGTTGAACGCGATAATCTCAGGAACTACTGGTTCGAATTAAAAATATTCGTGTTGGATAGCCCATTTATCGAGGAAGTCTATAGGCCTTAATATCGCGCTACGACCAACAGAAGCGGAGCATTAAAGAAATGCGTTACGCAGAAGGAATTGCGCGGGTCAGCTAGCTATTAAAATTACCGGAATCGAGATTCATAATTCACTTGAGCCGAGATTCACAATTATTCTATTTTTGATACTGATATTCAAGAACCCTTGAAAAAATTATGGAACTTAAAATCCGCAAATCAACCGCTTTAATTTTAAGTTGATTTGATAAGGCAACGGTAAACACCATTGTAATGCCTGCCAAAGGTGTTTCTAAGCAGCTCATAAAAATCTAATGATTGTATAATAGTGCATACCTACGATATTTACGAGTTAATTTGAAACGTCTGTACGTAGATACATATTATACAACCTAATATTTTATCACTCTGTCACCGGAAAACTGCAAGTGTCGAAAAAATTTAATGTATCTAGTGAAATTGTAAACCATTTCTTTTTAACACACGGATATATTGGAAACTATTACATTTGGATGGGATTTATTTTATAAAACGAGTTTTTCTAATATCCAATTTTTTTATTTACTTTCTACATCTATTGTATTATTAATCTTTTAGTTTTATAATTATAATGAATGTGTTTTTTTTAATATTTATTTATAGATTCAGATTTTCAAACACAATGTGAATTGTTTGTGAATAAATTGAATTGAATTGAAATTATTTAGAACAATCCAACGGGGGCTACAATTTTCCAGTGACATCACCATCATATTTTCTTAGCTGTCATTTTTCCACCGCTTCGCAGTATTTGTTTCAAAATTCATCAAAATCGGTCTACGATGTAGGCATAAGTACCTAAGGGCGTAGCAGACAAGCAAACTCACTTACGCATTCATAATTTTAGTTGGCAGGTCTTTCTTTAGGATTCTGTACCCGAAGGGAACGCAATTACTAAATCTCCGCTGTCTCACACTTGAAATATTCAAAGAGTGTGTAATTGTGTAAATCTTTTGCTGCCTTATCAGCAAATAATAATATTTTAACTAAATGAAAATTTTAATTTAAGGTCCTCATACAAGAAACGTGTTATTTTTTCGTTTTGTGTACGGAACCCTTCGTGTGAATAGAATAGAATGATTTTATTTGCAAATAAGTACATACATGAGATGTTACAAATATTTTAGATCCTTGTACACACTTTTAATACTGTCATTTGAATTTTCAACATAAAAAATTAAGGTTTAAATTAATTCATAACTAAGAATAATTTATCAGCTAAAACTCTGTTATAGAATAATAACATTTAACTATAAGTAATTTTGTAAGATGTTTTTCAATATTCTAAACGATTGGTTGTGAGACTTGTAGATATACATCTATGTCGCAGATGTAGTTCCTAAAAGAAAGTAAACTCTTCGAACAAGTGGTATTAGCCGGCAGACGTACACTGCTGACCTAAGTGTCGCCCCAACAACCTGTGCGTCTCGCATTCATCGGCTACCCTACGAGTAGCACAGTCAAGAGTTTAAAAGTAAATAAACACACTTGATACGTTTTCGTAGGTAGCTTTCTTTTTGCTTATTATAATATACTTATTTTTTGTTATTTATCAGCCTATTGCGCGTTCGAGCTTATGACACCCGTGGGCTGCAGCTGAAAATCAGCGTTAGATGATAATATCTTGTGTTGCCACCTGACATTATGCTGAGCTGAGGCCCTTTTGGCACAAAATATTCATATATTCATTTCATAATAGGATAGATTCCAGCATCCACAAATTGCAAAACTATTTAGTCCGTCAGTTAGAGTATTGAAAAATAATGGACAAGTATTTTTTGTTTTTGTAATTCAATGAATATTGACAAAGATAAAACGCATCAAAACTCGCGAGTGGGGGCTCGTGAGGTCACGATTCAGTAAAAATTATGCGAAGGTCTGACGTATTGAGAATTTTAGAAGCGTCGTAACTTCGTCAATTTTGGTTCCCGTAACAAAAGAAAAACACGGGTCAAATATTTTTTGATAATCTAACTGACGGACTAATTAGATTTTTTCAGGACACAAGCCCATTGTAAGGTGTTTTTTTATTGTGCCAATACATGCAATTTTCTCTCTTTCTTTTCATGAGATAGATAAACGAACATCACATATTAAAGGTAAACACGTGCAAGAAAAGATTTCAACGAAATTTGATAACAAAGCCAGATCGAATTCATTTACAGATCATCTTGTTATATGATCCATGTCCGCGTGCTGCCTATTAAAAATGTAATCTTCATAAAATTGAATCTCATACTAGCTGAAAGATAATTTTCTTTGATTAGGTTTTTCTAGGGTTCCTTAATGAAATTGTAAAAAGAACCCTTATTTTGAGATTTCTGGTATATCTGCTTTTTTCACTACTGCTATCGACTTGAGAAATGAATTTCCATATATAATATCATGGCCTCGAAGGAAAGGAAGTCACCAATGCTAATTATACGAAAATTCTAAATAAGCCTTGGTATTTTGGTAATTCAGGTTAATGTAAATATCAAAGCAAAATAAAACGATGATTCTCTCTGGTGTGCCAGAGAGAATCATCGTTTTATTTTGCTTTTTTTTTTGTATTCAAAAAGACTGTTATCCAACTGACTTAGTTATGTCGGCCTGAAATGAGACCTATGAAAACATATTTGACTCCTACGGTGGGACAAGTCTACTTCGCTCATTGTCGATTTTTTTTTTTTGTAAAGATCAGCTCATCACCAGCATAAAGATACCATACAACCGGCATACAAATCAGCCCATCACTCAGACCCTTCTATATTCTTCCCACAGCTCCCTTCATAACACCATGCAAGTCCGGAGACAACGCGTGTATCCTGGAGTCAGCGCAGGCAGCTGTGCCGGCCATGGCGGCGGGCATCCCAGCGCTGGGCGTCAAGTCTCTGGACCCCCTATACTTTGACGAGATCAAGGGGGACCAGGGAGGTCTGCAGCTTAACTTCAGGGACACAACGGTAACTGGCATGAAGGGGTGCAAGGTTGCAGCTATCAAGTAAGTCAGTCTGATACTATAAAACAAGTGATAGTTATGTACCTTTGTAGACGAGCTTAAGGTGTCTGTCCATTGCTAGCGAAGCGGAGGTACGGAGAAATATTGACCAATCATGTCAGTCAAAATGTCAGTGACTCACGTGGTACGGAGACTATGCAACTTCATTAAATTACTCCCTTGCTCGCTTGCAATGGAGAGTCACCCTAAAGGCGCAAACCCACCGTGGTGCACGTTGTGCACGGGCACGCGGCGCATTTTAGACACCCACACAGATTTGACAACGTGGGTTTACGTTTCCACTGCAGTACACACTACATACCCACGACAATGTTCAAATTTAGCGCGGCTCGCGTCACAAGGAGAGGCTACGCAAGATTTTTTGCAAGAGGTTTTGACTTAGTCATTTCATATCGGTCGGTTAATATTCGTATATAGCGTGTGTCGCGTACACAGGGTGCATGGCGTTGACAGCGTCGACACATGGGCGCCATATTCGAGAAAGCCACGCGTGTGCCAATGGAAACAAGGGGGTTGCAGTGGAAACAATCTCATGCCTGGTATTCATCACTTCATTTTGCTGAGCTGATGATGAAAGATATAAGTTAACGATATATCTAACGATGAGGTCACAGGAAAAATATCTGTTCATCGGTATTTCCGCCAATTGTCAACCGATTTCGATGATATTTAATTTATAATTTTTTGTGATTAAAGTATCTAAAAGTTCATTCTGATCATCTCTTGTCGCTGTAATTTTATTTCTCTAATATATAAAAATCTCGCGTTACGTTGTTTGTTATCGAACTCCTCCGAAACGGCTTGACCGATTTTTATGAAAATCATAAAATATTGACCACGGAGAAATATTGACCAATCATGTCAGTCAAAATGTCAGTGACTCACGTGGTACGGAGACTATGCAACTTCATTAAATTACTCCCTTGCTCGCTTGCAATGGAGAGTCACCCTAAAGGCGCAAACCCACCGTGGTGCACGTTGTGCACGGGCACGCGGCGCATTTTAGACACCCACACAGATTTGACAACGTGGGTTTACGTTTCCACTGCAGTACACACTACATACCCACGACAATGTTCAAATTTAGCGCGGCTCGCGTCACAAGGAGAGGCTACGCAAGATTTTTTGCAAGAGGTTTTGACTTAGTCATTTCATATCGGTCGGTTAATATTCGTATATAGCGTGTGTCGCGTGCACAGGGTGCATGGCGTTGACAGCGTCGACACATGGGCGCCATATTCGAGAAAGCCACGCGTGTGCCAATGGAAACAAGGGGGTTGCAGTGGAAACAATCTCATGCCTGGTATTCATCACTTCATTTTGCTGAGCTGATGATGAAAGATATAAGTTAACGATATATCTAACGATGAGGTCACAGGAAAAATATCTGTTCATCGGTATTTCCGCCAATTGTCAACCGATTTCGATGATATTTAATTTATAATTTTTTGTGATTAAAGTATCTAAAAGTTCATTCTGATCATCTCTTGTCGCTGTAATTTTATTTCTCTAATATATAAAAATCTCGCGTTACGTTGTTTGTTATCGAACTCCTCCGAAACGGCTTGACCGATTTTTATGATTTTTTGTGGCAAAACAACGTTTGCCCGGTCAGATAAATAAATGCAAATTAACAGAAGAATGGAAAACAATATTTTACACGATACTTGCAAAATGCAAACCCTGTAAGTCACTTCCCGTTGATCTACAATCATGAAATTCCGACTTGCACTGAACCTGTTTTTATTTAATGTGTTTGCGAAAGATTCTAATTTAGGGAGGATAATTTATTTATTTATTTAGACTTTATGCACAATAGTGGTACATGGGCGGACTTAATGCAACAAGGCATTCTCTACCAGTCAACCTTTGGGTTAAAAAGACTACACTGTGGTAGGTGTACAACAAACAAATAAAAATAAAATATAATTGAGTCATATCGATAGAACAAAGTATACAAATAATATATATATACATATACTATACAATACATATATATTTGCTAAAATAATATACGATAATGTGTGTGCGACAAAATGTGTTAATACTAGAACACGTTTAAAGGTCTTCAAATATTTTGTTTCGAGCCTAGATACTTATTGGTGTTGGAGACGTGTCACGCCGGCACACATTGCCTCATGTTATCCTTTAGAGGTTTGTTGACATTCTTCGTTAAAAATAACCGTTTTTTACCACTGTGCTAGAAGGAAAATAATGTTTCACGCATCTATACGTTTTTTTAAGACTGTCACAATGTCTTTTAATGTTAGTACTTTATTCTCATATGATAATTAAGTCAAATGTAAAGGCGAAAACCCACCGCGGTGCAGGTTGTGCATGGCCACGCGTCGCATTTTAGCAGCGTGGATTCATTTGTTTGACAACGTGGGTCTACGTTTTCACTCCAGTACACACTACACACGGCTACGTTCCAAAAGGCGTATATTAAAACTGTGCTCTGTTACCGTTTTGACATAGTCGTGGGTTAATATTCGTGATAGCGTGTACCGCATACACTGCGTACACGGTGTTATCTGCGTTTAACAACGCGAGCGCCATATTCGAGCAAGCCACGCGTGTACCAATGACGTAAATTGAAGAATAGCGCGTCCGTTTTGCAGTGGACACAATTACGTACATTTTCTTGCAAAGCGAAGCTTAACGCACGAGCGTAACCTCTGTGGCGCCGCGGTCGGTCTGCACCATTATGATCATAACGAACCTTGTATAGAGCATAGGTTAACGTATGAGTTGGGCACTACACAGGTTTGAATGGGCCTGTCCATGGAATTCAATAACCTGGTGCTGCCGCTGCAGCTGCTGAGATCTTCAAAGGGCGGAAATATAACAACCTAAGAGCCAATTTTAATAATTTTCACATAGCATCGCATTCGCATCTCAATCGCAATCTGTCAAAAATGCATGAAAATGAAGGCTTTTTTGACGGTAGATTTGGCCCTATAGTTGTCAGTTATATTTTCGAGCCGTTTGTGGGTTCGTGGGGTCTGAGTGCTCACGCATGATTTAATAAAACTTGCTAAACGATTAGTTGACACCCAAGGCTAGGCAAGGATAGGCATTGCCATTCAACGTGGCAATGCCTTCAGTCTATTCAACTCCCTTCAGTCACAGAAATATAAATAACAGTTATATCTATGCTTTCAGTCGATGGTGATATGGACGGGTTTTTTACCTACCTAATATATATAGCTCGATTAGTATTTAAAATATAAAATATAAGGTATACAAGTTTCTAGTAAAATAATTTTTCCCACAGTCTTATAATTTAACCTTAGCTTCAAAACCCTGACCTTGGGCCCAGTAATTGAACCGGACTGTGACGCATGGTCAAGACAACTTTTCCAGGAATCTGCTGCAATTACCTACGAAGCGAATGGATTCCGATCTAGTTGTTTGTATAGCCAATATTGATTCGAGGATTACCGTGTTGACTGTTGGTGTTACTTGAGCACTGTTTGTCTTTTGTTTAGAACTTGTGTGGAGTGGTGTCGACTGCGATTTGTGAAGGGAAGGTACGGTCCTAGGTTTGCTCCAGTCGGCGTTTGGCTCGTTTATTTGGTTTCTTTAACCTTGAGTTTCCATTATAATTATTATCTTTGTTATTGTGTTGACGATTCATCAATGTAATTATACTGTTGGGCCCAGTATAGTGATTAGGTTTATTGCAGCGTTGTAGGCGTTGTTTACGTCAACTTGAAGAATGGGAGTCACAGTCTGAACCACGCCGCAGTCGCACCAAGTGTTTGATGGATCAATTATCCCTCATTCCAAACCCATGCCAAACTATACTGTCTATATTTGTAGTGGCCTACTAGGGAAAATAATTCCATTTAATTATGATTGTAAATAGGTACTGAATCTATTAGAAGACTATGTCAACATTTGATCTTTTAATCCCTCGCACGCAAGATGAGCGTGAGGAAGCTTTCTTATGGAAGGGTGGTTGGGCAAAAGACGCGCGAGAGGTTAAGAGTCCTATTACATTTTTTACGGAAATTCATGATTTTTGACGCTGTACTTTTCAGCAGCAGTAAGATATTTTAATTATTTGATCCTGAATAATGATATTGCCAGTCTCTTTCTTGTAAGTTAGAGTTACACATTTTCATTTTTCTTTTCGTGTAATTTACTATAAATATTTTACGAACGCAGTTTGCAAGAAAACATGTCTGCGATGGAACTTTGACGGTCAAATTCACATTGTTACTATCAATTCTTTTAAAAGCTGAAATTACTAATAGGTAAGTTGAATGTTTTACTTGTTTATTGGAGTTCTAGAATTTCTTTAAAGTCCTTGAGTTTTCACGGAAAAAAACGTAAAGAAAGCTTAATTTAAGCCAGAAATGTCTTGATTTAGCGTCCATTATATTCCAAATAAAAACTATTTTTAACCGACTTCCCAAAAAGGAGGAGGTTATCAATTCGGTTGTATGTTTTTTTTTTTTTTTTTTTTTTTTTTTTTTATGTTTGTTACCTCATAACTCCGACAATTATGAACCGATTTGAAAAATTCTTGTTTTATCTGAAAGGATATACTTGCAGATTGGTCCCATTTAAATTTTATGAAAATCGGTTACGAACTTTGGATTTTAAATCGAAATAGCTGGAATTCGTGTACTTGGATGATATTTTTATGTCATCCAAGTAATCGAAATTGCGTATTTTGCTTTTCTGCGATTTTGCAGTGGTGTTGTTAGGTGTGGAGCCACTAAAAAGTGAAAAATAAAAAAACTTTTTACAAAAAAATAGAACCGACTTCCAAAAAAAAAAACACTACAAAGTAAAAAATAACTTTCATTTCGGAAGTCGGTGTCAAAATACGAAGAAACTTACAAAAACACCGACTTCCGAAATTAAAGTTATTTTTTACTTTGTAGTGTTTTTTTTTTTTTGGAAGTCGGTTCTATTTTTTTGTAAAAAGTTTTTTTATATCAAATAAATTAATATAATATAAAATTTCAATCTACAATGAATACGTTTCATTAGTTTTCGTTTGTCAATATAATAAAACAAAATTACAATAAATAAAATTAAAGTAGGTACTATATATTCTGCGTCAATTCAGCGCGCGCGCTCCTCGGTCTCGCGCGAGCGCCCAAATAAACTATAATCCTATTCAGACTAGTAAGTATCAAAATTGTTTCGCGGACTATAGATGTACTCCCAACGCAGACCACGTAACTTCGTCTATTGCTAACTAGCATTTACGATTCGTAATAGGACTCTTAAGCCTTCTAAAAATAATTGCCACCGTCATAAACTCAGTTGCCGTAGAAATAATAAATTTTCCTCCTTCAGTTACGAGTCCGGTTGTCCGAGAGTATGACACGAGAGTCGAGGACAGCCATTGTGGCACTCGAACAGTCATAAACTTGATAACTAACCATAAACATTAAATATACAATGATTTTATTGTTGTTTATATAATTATAGAGCTAGTTGATAGTAGGCACACTAACCTCCCCACGTCAGTGATTTTGTTGTGTAAAAGAGATGTGGTATCTACGCGTCTTTTCCCACACCGGGATAGGGATGGGAAATCATTAAATTACTCGTTCCACTCTGGAAAAAACGGAACAAAACGGAACAAAGCGGAAGGGAATGTGAGATTCTTACTGTCACTAAAACCCTTCCGTGTACCTCCTGTCCCTTTGCGTTCCAGGGCCACGCCCTTTGGAACAAATTCTGCAACCAACAGAATGAAAGAAAATAAGTGCTGCACCACTCCCTGGTAGCATGGACAAAGGCAGCATTAAGATGATAAAACTTCTTATCCTTTATAATTTTAGTATAAACATATAGCTAACATATAGCTGCTGTGTGGAAGAATCACTTTTCAAAGGCCAATCGAATCACTTGACTTGTGTTTATTTGTAGTCTTTCTTTAAAGGCCGATTATTTAACACTGGCAGCATATCTCGAGTCTGAATCCAGTGCAGTACAGTGAATGGCTGTGTGAATGGCTCTAGTGTAGACAGCGCCCTGAAAACATTATTGTGGAACGCGTAGGGTGTCTTACGATTTTTTCGTACGCTCGAGGCTGCACGTGTAAAACGTTTGGCAAAATTAATGTCCTAAACAACGTAGTTTTTAGCCAGCATATTAACTCTAACAGACAAAGCCCTGCGCTTCATATCATCTACAAGGGTTTCGATGACCCAGTGGCCCAGATAGGCTGCCATCCAGCATGACCTGTGGGAAAGTGCCATAAGATTTACATCCCGCCTTAAACACCATAGCTAGCTTTTATTGGCGTTATATCTGAGCCCGTTGGCAACTCTCAGATCGTAATCAGTTTTCGATGGACACTATGATCGATGGACTCAGCAGCACCGACTTGGTGCTGCTGAGTCCCGGACCAGATGGTCAATATACATGTTGAAGAGAGTCGGCGAGATTAGGCCGCCTTACCCTAACACCACATTCTAATCTGTGCTCAACCGATAGCGACCCCGACCACCGCCCAAAGTGGATCTGGTTGCTATTCCAATACTTTAGGGTATTTGTGTATTTTTAACCGACTTCCCAAAAAGGAGGAGGTTATCAATTCGGTTGTATGTTTTTTTTTATGTTTGTTAGGTACCTCATAACTCCGACAATAGGGAATATGCATGAAAAGAATATTTATTATCTACACAGTTTATCTAAAAATATCCAAAATTGTAATACTAACAGTGAAAATAAAATCAAGATCACTCGAAAAACAAACGAGTTATCATTATTTTAAACAAGCGATAGACTTCTCTTTCTAATTGTACTTAATCTTTGAAGCTTTATAACTTCATCAGTGATGAAGATTATTTAAAAAACAATTAATATGATTGTGTTTTAGAGCTAAAAAGTTTTTAATTTTGTAAATTAAAAAAAATTCATGCTTATTCCCTATTATGAACCGATTTGAAAAATTCTTGCTTTATCTGAAAGGCTATACCTACTTGCAGATTGGTCCCATTTAAATTTTATGAAAATCGGTTACGAACTTTGGATTTTAAATCGATATAGCTGGAATTCGTCTACTTGGATGATAGTTTTATGTCATCCAAGTAATCGAAATTGCGTATTTTGCTTTTCTGCGATTTTGCATTGGTGTGGTTAGGTGTGGGGTACCACTAAAAAGTGAAAAATAAAAAACTTTTTACAAAAAAATACAACCGACTTCCAAAAAAAAACTACAGCGTAAAAAATAATTTTAATTTCGGAAGTCGGTGTCAAAATACGAAGATTAAGTAACAAAAACACAGACTGCCAAAATTAAAATTATTTTTTACTTTGTAGTGTTTTTTTTTTGGAAGTCGGTTGTATTTTTTTGTAAAAAGTTTTTTTATTTAGGTATAGTATCATAGTGTGCTAGCTGTTTTTTGTCATGTATTAATTAATTTGCATTCTGCTCATTGTATAAATTCTGGTTCCTAAAACGTAACAGACAGATGTATTGCTAGGGAGTTTGTTGGCCACTTCTTCTCCACAGCGAAAACACTAGGAAGTGGTGACGGGCGGGCGTTTTGGAGGACTGTCTTTTGTAGAACTTGACGTTCAAAAAGTGCTGGCTCTCAGCTTAATTTAAAAAAATGATTTTTGAATTTAGGAGGCTTATGTAATCAGTAGGTAGATCCGTATCATCCGACGACTTTTTCCACAACCTGTCCTGGGTGTACGCAACCAGATCAAAAGCCCTAGATACCGCGTGTATCTGACATCGACGCACAACAACGATTTCCATGGGTCCAGGGCATGATTCTGGACACCCCAGTGTTGGAATTTTTCGTCGGTTCTTTTCTTATTTTTTCATTTTTTTCAAGATTACCACAAATAAGTATCAGCTCAGCTGAGCTGATATCTATTTGTGGTTTTATTCAGATTGCTCTTTTTAGTGAAAGTAGTTAATTAATTATTTTTTTATTAAAAATCTCATTAGGTTAAGTCAGAATAACGATTATGAGCAGTCTAAAGTAAAAAAACCCTTGAAAAAAATGAGAAAAAAGCCGACGGAAAATTTTAAGTCTAGGGTGTCCAGAATCATGCCCTGGACCCATGGAAATCGTTTGTGCGTCGATGTCAGATACACGCGGTATATGTAAGAAACAGGCATAGACAGGACAGTATTCTTGAGACTTAGAATAGCTGTTTCTGTTCACAAATTCATGAAGCTCTAGGTTTTGTCTTATTTGAATATCAATAATACCGTCCAACACTTTAGAGATCCTCTTCTTTTTCTTATCGTGTCGACGTTAAGGTCTAACGAACCTACACACCCCAGTGTCAGAGTTTCTAAACCGTGGAATAAGCCCCTGACACGGTTTAACGACCGCCATTTGGCGGCCGGGACCACTGGCATAATATTATACTTTAGAAATGATTGTCGCGAGAGATACTGTATTTGACGGCACGGTTGGCACAGTGGTTGAGCGGTCGACTGCTGCGTCGCGTGTCGTGGGTTCGATTCCCGCACGGAACAAATGTTTGTATGGCCTACAGATAGTTGTTCCGGGTGCTGTTTGTGTATGTGACTTTGTATGTTTGTAAACGCACCCACGATACAGGAGAAATTCCTAGTGTGGGGCAACGTTGATGACCTGTAGTTACTTAATTCAGGCTCTTGTCTCACCGCCGCCGCCGAGGAAGTGATTAGCTATCGACTGTTTGCTCGCTGAGGAAAAGGACACAAGATATAGATCTCGTGTTAGTAAAAGAGACACATACATATAGTCAGTGACGGATTAACCCTTAATCAAATTAAGCAATTGCCTAGGGCATCACGTCTGGGGGGGCACCAGAAGAAATACTATACTATCTTGCGTGAATTCAATGCCCGGAAAAGCCGCAAAATGCATTTCAATAAATAAATAAATTATGCTTTGGTTTTTATTGTTGTCGCACCTACTTCACTTCTAAGGTACTTTACATCTCATCATCTTATTTTACAAAAAAATAATTATTTCAGGCGGTAACGTTTAAAGACCGATTCTAGTTGACACACGGATAGGGGGCCCATCACGCGTGGATTGCTTAGGGCATCAAGTAGTCTTAATCCGTCACTGCATATAGTCGATAGCTGGCTGTTCACACTGCCAGCAAGCGCCTCTTACCACTAGTTGATCGCAGCGACAATAGCGAGGCATCTCCTGTATTGCTCTTTACTATGGCGACAACTATAGTTCTCATCGTTGCCTCTGGGAGTATGAAAGCCTTTTACAGAATGTAAATAACATAGCGAACACCCTCGGAAAATGATCCGCACCTCGCAAGTACCTAGTTAGGAAACAACAATGAGCACTTGAATAAAAGATTACTATTAGGTGTATGTAACATTAGATATTAAGTACACAAAGGTTCCATTGTCAGTCTAGTTCATCAGAATTATGAATACTTGGTAGCTACCATTGTTATTTCAGGCTTTAGTAGTAGGTTGGTACTAAAGACGATATAAACTTCCAGTGACAAAAGTTGAAGGGCATTTGGAAACCTCGCAGTCGCTTGAGACGAGTACGTAGGTAGGTATCGTGCCTTGGTCTACCTGCGCAATAATATAATTACGCAAATAAATATAAGATAAGATAGGCCTACAATACAAGAGACAAACTTGGGGAGCAAAAAAAGCCGGCCAAGTGTGAGTCAGACTATCACACGAAAGGTTCCGTATAATTTTTTTTATTTTTTTTTTGTTTGAGATGGGTTTGTTCTTGACTTTCGTCTTGGTCAGAGATGACAGAGACAAAGTCTACGATGGAGCGAGCTTACCCAGAAGGAGCCTGTTTACTCTAACTTTGAAGAGATTAGGGTTGTAGGCGTTCGGAAACACAGACGCAGGCAGAGAGTTCCACTCCTCTGCTGAACAAAACAAAACAAAAATTTACACGTTTCTTGAATAGGAGACATTGTTTTTTTATTATAGGTATGTCGTAAGAGCGGCAATGTAAAAACATATTTTGTGAACATTTTAGCTATCTGTCTACCTGTTACGGTTCTTGAGATACACCCCGCTGACAGATGGACGGACAGCGAAGGCTTAGTAATAGAGTTCCGTTGGTTACCCTCGGGTACGGAACCCTGAAAACTACCTTTGAAGTTTGAACTACCTTACTATATACGTTTGTTGATATAGAAACATTTTGTGTGAAGAAGACTAGAAATTAAGCCAATTTTGTTGTTTTAAACCAATCCTAGAAAAAAGGAAGTTGTCATCCGAAATTAGAGGCTTTTCTTACAGGAAATCGTTTTTGTGATGGTTGCGAATTAAGTAGCTATAGGTAGGTACTTATTGGGAAATCAACTTTTTAACAACTTAAAGATAGGTTTTTGTATGTACTTATTACGTACCCACATACCTACTTCAAATTAATTTTTAAATACAGTCTGTACCTAAAGAAAGCTCTCTGACTCTTCAGAGAGCAGACTAATATAATATGAACTGTTCATTGATACCTAATTAGAACCTGTCCAAAATTTAAACGTGCGAGTGCCCTGGCGCGTAAAACGCTCCCGCGCGAGAGCACTCGAGTTTCAATTTATGTTAGGCTCAACGCGCGACAGCATCTGAACGGGGTCAGGGGTATATATGTAGTTCTAGTACCTACCATGGGAACGCGCAAGTTTCTACGCACGAGGTCAGTCTTGCGTTCCCTCAACGCTCCCTGCCACCCTTATTATAGGCACAGGTTAGCTACGTAAGCTACGCAGTTCTCTTGTTTACCAATGATACATTCGTGTTAAGCGTGGGATGCAGTGGAAAAATGTCGCATACTTGCCGGATACAGGGGTAGGTAGAGTATACTTAGGTACTTACTTTTCTAAAACATATCTTGGATCCGCCCATGGACTGCAAAGCTAGTTCTTACCTAGATTACTTACTACTTAACATTACCTCATGACAACAATAAGACGTGGGCCCGCACAAATTAGTCGGAAAATTAATCGTTTAGGAATATGCAAAAATATCTTCGTTATGTCGATACCACAAGGCAACCGCAAGACTTAAGAACGGCACTATTCACATGTAGGCAAAGACTAATAAACCACGTAGGTAAACAATACTTTACCACTTTTTACGCTGCGATGCGGGCTTCTATGGTGCAACATCATCAAAATCATATCAGTCGAAAAACGTCCACTGTTGGAAATAGGCCCAACAGCAACCCTCCCCCCGGGTCTCCCTTATTGTCGCCATAAAAAAACCCGTCCTGTGTGTATGGAGCAACGTCTGTTCTAAAATATACCAATTTTGTACATTATTATAACCCATGTTCATTTTACAGACACGACTTGGCCAAAGGCAAGCAGTCGGTAACAATCAAATGCACTGTGGAGCTGGTGGGAGACTACAAGCTGGCCGGACACCTGCTTGTGCTGCCAATCAGGGGCGAGGGGAAATACCATATCAGCATACGTAAGACAGTATTTTATGGCAGGCTGTAGTAGGTTCTAGAAACGGAAATTCGAAGACAAGGGACAACTAGACTTGGACTGGGCCCGCGTGAGGCTTACGACCCGACGTGTCCCACATAAGGGCCTGTGTTCCGGTGTGAGCTAAGCAGAGTATGGTATACGAGGAATTATCAGCATCGTACCTAATCTTTTTATAACTCTATCACTTTTTTTTTAAAGTAATTTTTCGTTAAGGTTATACAAAATAGCAGAAATAAATTGCGGTCGGAATCCAGGTACCACTGGGCTTCTACTACCTCTAAAATACTAAAAATTCCATACGCAATATTCCAGGTGACATCGTGATCAAAGCCAACACGGTCCTGGGCACGGTGGACGGAGATGATGGCAAGAAGCACTGGCACATCAAGGACTGGCACTACACCAGCCAGGTGAAGACCAATGCCAAGTTCAACTTCGATAACCTCTTTAATGGCAACAAGATTCTGGGTGAGTCCTTGTTTAGTTTTAGACTTTTAGCCCAATTCAGAATGAAGCTTCTTCTCCAAGAGAGCAAGATGGTCTCATCAAATCAGAAAGAGCACTGAATCTGAATAAGTATAAACCACAGGTATAAACTTACCCTTTTTCGTAAAGCGTCAGGCAATGAACTCGACTACATTGTCATGACAGAACATTTAGTTCAACATTGTGCTCTAAATTCTTACCCTAATGAATACATTACTACTAAAAATATCTAGGACTAGAAATATCTAGTCCTCAAGTTGTCTGTTACGCTTTCATTAAATTAAATTAAATTAAATTAAATAATTCATTTCACAACAAATTAATCATTTCACGCTAAAATTCCTGAACCGTTTTTAAGAACAATTTTACACAGATAGTTGGGACCTTGGAGACGGTACAGTTAAAGTCCTTTTTTCTAAAATCTATATTAGCTACGGGCAAATAAAATTATAGCTAACTAGCTGACCCGCGCAACTTCGTCTGCGTCACATTTTCCATGAATGCTCCGCTCCTATTTGCCTTAGCGTGATGATATATAGCCTAGCCTTCCTCGATAAATGGGCTATCTAACACTGAAAGAATTTTTCAAATCGGACCAGTAGTTCCTGAGATTAGCGCGTTCAACCAAACAAACAAACTCTTCTGCTTTATAATAGTATAGTATAGATAGAAGCTACGGACACAAGATAGTTCTCAAATATAAATCATTTGTAATCTCATGGGGTCGGCTCTCCTTCTCATTCTTCTCAGTCGTGCCGGATCCGGGTCATCGTGACATTACCCGACTGGGCTGCCTTCGGATCATTATATATGACGATATCTTTTTTTTATTTGAGATGGGTTTGCTCTTGACTTTAGTCTTAGTCGGAGATGACAGAGACAAAGTCTACGGTGGAGCGAGCTTACCCAGTAGGAGCCTGTTTACTCTAACTTTGAAGAGATTAGGGTTGTAAGCGTTCGGAAACACAGACGCAGGCAGAGTTCCACTCCTTTGCTGTGCGCATTATAAAAGACGTTTGGAAACGCTTAGAGCGAATTCGTGGAATAGCAACAAGGTAGGGATGGTAAGTTGCAGTGCGTCTATATCTACCGCTTAATAAACCCGATGTATTTACATTCCAGCCAAACCTGTAGAAGACTTCGTGAATACAAGCTGGCGTGAAGTGATGAACGAGATTGCTCCCCCGATAATACGCGCCATCGTGGCACGCACAGTGGAAGCAGTCGAAGCACTCTACAAAGCCGTACCCGCAGATGAACTTTACATCGCATAAATCGTTGTTGTAGAAGAGTTGGTCAAAAGCAGTAGGGTAGACAAGCAAAGTGATAATAAAATATAGTTAAGTTTCGTGTTTGTTTTATTTTTGGCTAAGTAGGTATAATGTTTAGCCCTCAATCATAGTATTTAGGTACCTACTGTTTTCTCTCCATAGCTGTAATTTAAAAAAGAGATGCGATCATCATTTCCGCAAACGCAGTCTCTTTGCTTCTACATACCGCCCCAACCAAAGGTGTATGGCATATTGTGGCAAACATAGATGTATGCTGGCAAAGGTTTTTCTATCAGCAAAGGGCACATTTTCGTACGTGGGGCTCCTTGCTGATTCTTCTCCAGAAGAAACTACCAATTCAATTCCAACTGTCAATTACCTTCTTGCGTTTTATAAGCACATTTATAAGTGCCCATGACGGCCTATGTGAATGAAGTAACTATATAAAAGATAGGTAGATTATTAACCAATACAAACCGAACAAGGCCAAAAAACCGAAATAATAATAACCGTAGATGAACTAAACTTTCCGATTTGAAATGAATATCGCTAAAATTGTTATGCTGTCCCATCACTATCATACAAAGTGTCAAAAGCAGCTCCAGTCGATTGGAGGTTATATGTCAGAAGTGTTGTAAGGTTATATTGTTATTGTCGGTTTTCAACCTTGAATAGATTTTTTCCCATTCTTAAGGAGTAACGAGAAGTTGAAGAAATCCAAATAAATCTACGATATGTTGTGCCCAGAGGTATGGAATTTTCCTCCACCGAAAGTAATGGTAACCCGTAGAGAAAATCAAGATTTAGAATCGGTAAACAAAGCGATACATATGAACAATTTTTACAAAAGTCTGATTGTTACATGCCCTGATGAAATACACATTCCGAGCTTTATTCAAGATATTATTACAGAAGATACAGATTATTATAAACTCACGGATTGTTCACTAACAGAATTTGTGGAACCAGTGTTCATTGAGAGCTTTGTAAAAACTGGGAAAGTACACTGTTTGACAGCAGGAACAAACTGTATTATACAAAACTGCGCTGCTATATCTAATGGACATCTTATACTAAACATTCTTGAGTATACTTATCAAACATTAGGATTTGAAGGAACGAAACGGCCTCATGGCTTCTATGAAGTAAAAATAGATCTTAAAACCATAAAGAACTATTCCAAAGTCCAATCAAGATTACAGAAACTAGAACAGTTTGATTTTTACTTAACATGGGACCCAAATAATGAAGATATTTGCCCGTCATCTATAGCAAAATATTTTTGTGAGAGGGACATCAATGTTTCAGTTCATTCACTAAAAATTAGGAATATTTCACCATCAATAACTGAAATACCTACAATAAAAGATGTTGATGCTGAAGAAATGGTTGAATGGATTGGTTTACTGGCTCATGATGCAGACATTTCTCCAACAGAAGCTTACATAAGCACTTACACCCAACCCGACAGTGAAAACACATTAAAAACTGGAAGAATATCAATCCTGATAGCCAAGGGCTTTGTGACTCCTTCCATGATCAGTAATATATGCGAAAAACTGTCAGAATATGTCCTGGCTAGGGAAACTGAGAACTATTGGGCATCAATAAGTATACAAAGTGATGACAACAGTTTGTGGCAATGGAACACCAGTAGTCCAAAGATGTTCCAGGCTCATGATTCTTCATGCAATGTGTTCTTTACTCAGAATGGTCATGTACTGTATTCAATAGGTCAATTAAAGTATTCATAGGAGAAACAAGATGTCATCTTCAATTTTGTAACCCTTAGAGCAGTATACTCAAACTGCAGCCTATGGGCGGCATGTGGCAAGTCAAGCTTTTCCGTGTGGCCCTGTAGCCAAGCACATTATTGGTGCTATATTAAGTGGGTGTATCAATGTGTATGTATCTTACTGTATTGATTCACTCCTTTACAATGTGCAGACTAATTCTCACCCAGTATTAACATGTAAAAGTCCAAAAGTTTGCCTATGCCATATCAAAATGGTCCTAAAGTCGGTTCCAGATAAACATGCAATAAAGTACATTGACCCACATACATTTATCGACTTTCTTAAGATCAAAATGAGATAAAGCTAAGAAATAATGACATAAAGCTGTCCTGAATCGACTTCTATCATGATCCTTTACGTTTTCTAATAATGAAAATCAGTTCTTAATTTGTTGTGTTCTAGTATCTACGAAGAGATATTAGGGTAAGGTTAATGTACTTTATTGCACGTTTATCTGGAACCGACTTTAGACACGCGTTTGACCACTACCTCACCTGATGGGAAGCGATGATGTGGTCTAAGATGGAGCAGGCTTGAAGACACACAGTTTGTAGGAAACAGACTCCAGCAGGGAATTGCACTCCTTTGCTGTTTGCACAATGTGTTCCTAAAACGTTTTGTGCGTGTGGGTGGGATGTCCTTTTGTCACAAAACCAAAAGTACCATTCATGCAGATTTTAATATGATGGGTAGAATTTTATTTTAGTGTAGGTTTTGCGGCCCGGCATGACAATAGTAGAAGGGCAATGTGGCCCAGAGAGAACAATGGTTAGAGCCTACCACCACGGCATATTTTTAACGCACCGACGATGCGGTCACGGCACTGTAGATAACCAACAAAAGCGCGTCGTCTGCGCGTTAAAAAACGCCTTGTGTTAAAGCCCTTATTTATACCTTGAGCACTTATAAGTCCTTCAGAAGATAGTGAAGATTTTGAAACAATAGAACAATGTCTATTCAAATAATTTTATCTATTTTCTCTTAGGGCTGATTTTTC
Organism: Ceramica pisi; assembly: GCA_963859965.1. Taxonomy (NCBI): domain Eukaryota; kingdom Metazoa; phylum Arthropoda; class Insecta; order Lepidoptera; family Noctuidae; genus Ceramica; species Ceramica pisi. The sequence goes on from OY982542.1 coordinate 1,072,103, forward strand.
GTTTGTCAGATAATTTTTAACTGAAGAATAAAATTAAATATGGGTGTTTGACATTTTCTATGCTAAAGTGTAAAATATTCCTCTGATAAAATTTATCTGACTGCTTAACTCGTAGATAATGAGCGAAAACCTAAAATACTTAGAAACTGTCTTTTAATTAATATCATAGATTGGATTATTACATAAAAACTAAGCAAAAGTTGATCTGATAAGTTATTTCAATGGTTCTAAATTAAATAAGTTGACATTGACACAGATGGGCTGCAAATAAATATTTACAAATAATATTGTCGTAAAGAAAAGCTGCTATCCCCAGAAAGCACCCCCACTATAATGATGATTTGGTACTGGAAATCTGTTACAAAAAGAAAGAAAAAAACGTAAATTTCGATTATTTTTATTGAAACAAACCAGTACATATGACATTTACATATCATGTGCCCTGCACCAATAATAAAAAATAAAAAGATTCCAATAATTTGTTCACTGAGATATGCCAGGAATGCTATTAAATTAAATAGTCACAACATACATTAATCTTACATTCTATCTACACAGGTGGGCAACCAATTGGGTGTTATGTTTTCTGGACTTCCAACCCTGATATTAAAATATAGTATTGGATACTGAAATTATAACACATTTAAATATAGCATTTAAATATAGGCACAAACATCAGTCCAGGCTGAAGCTGCTTTTATCCACCTTTTACTTGCAAATGTACTTTTAGTTTTGATGAGACAACTGACATAAATGCGAGACCAGGACACATATCAGACGTAACCAATAACCCCTAGTTTATAGTAGTGGTATAGTATAAAGACTTGTTGCAAGCAGATACACACTCATGCTACAGTAACAATAAAGGGGTAGACTGAAGTGTAGCTTGTTCTAGACCTTAGCGAGTCCGATGACACCGCATGCGATGCGGGCGCCGGCGTTGCCTGTGGTCTTGCTCAGGTCATGGCCGCCCACACCAAGGTCATCAGGGTCGGCGTGCACGACCAGAGTGCGGCCCACGATGTTGTTGGGGCCCGTGAGGGAGATCTGACAGTCCTGGATGTTTACCTGGAATGTTTGGAGATGGGGCGATTAAAAAATGTCATCAGGTTTTTGCTAAATTGAGTTTGGTCAGGGAAATCATTAAAAATCAAGTTGAGAACTATTATTACTCATACAATCTACTGTATATACTTAAGCACGTGATAAGTAAATTAATGATTTGTGTTGTTCTAACATGGCGACTTTACTTTCAAATATCTGGGCAACGTGTTACTAACATTTTTTGTTTCTTTACGTGTCCTCTACCCACATATACATGTTAGATCAATGAATGAGTTAAAATAAATGATTGATTGATTGAGATCGAGCGCCGCAACTTTGAAAAATATAAAACCAAAATGGCTGCTATGTGAGCTCCCATAGAAAGTTCGAACCCCATTATTTACCTTAGTAACGCCGCCGTCAGAAGGCGACTCAACATTGCCGAGGTCGCCGACGTGGCGGATTTCGCAGTTCGGGGCACCGTGATCCAGCTTCATGGGGTTGAAGTGAGCCCCCGCTGAGGTGCAACCGTTCGTGTTGTCTCCAAACTCATGCACATGGAATCCGTGCTTTCCCTGAAAGAGGACGAAATTCATTTAGAATCTTTGTCTTTTTTACTCTTGTAGGTATGCTGGAAGAAATGTTTATAGAAAAAAGCTTAAAAATTATACTCTCTAATATGTACCACTATTCACTAAAAAAATTATCTATAAGTATCTACTTATATATATTTTCATATTATGTATATAAAAATGAATCCTTTTTTCCCTTGCTCCAAGCAAGTTTTTCGCGTGAACCGGCTGGACCGATTTCGCAAATTCTTTTTTTGTTGTTTGTGATTTATTTATGAGTAGAATGTTCTAATGAAAGAAAAAACTAAAAAAAATGACGGGAGCGAAGCCGCGGGGGACAGCTAGTACCTATATACAAGAATCCCTATTTAAATAAATAAATAAATGAATCCCTATTTCCCTTGGGCATCGCATCACGCGCGAACGATTGCGCCGATTTTGCTAATTCTTTTTATGTTGTGTTTGTACTGTCAGTAGAAAGTTCTTAAGAAAGAAAAAAAATAAAAAGTTGCAGTTGACGGGAGGACGGGATAAATAAATATACGAGGTGAATTTTTAAAGTGTGCCTGAACGGTCAAATCCGAAAATATGAGGAATATCGAAAAACACTGAAACGAGTCTCGAGCCCGATTTTGATCTAAACAAAAACTGCATTATTCAATTTTTTGAGAGTAATGCGGAGCGAGGGTGCGGACTGTGTCTCCATTTATGTGGAGCGAGCTAGTGCTGAGCGGAGAAACGAGTTCACGTGAAGAGTAGGTAATTTGAGCGAGCGGCGGGTTTCGTCCACTTCTTCACAGTTCCCGGGTTTGCATAAACTAGTTTGCAAATCCCTGTCCACTGAAGCAGAGCGGAGATTGATAGTATTGGCACAGCTCCGTTCCGCTGATCTCATTAGACAGTCAGCGTAATGCAGCTTGTGGCATAGACAAATAAAGGGAACCCTAAGATGGCCCACTGACCAAACCACAGCAGTGCAGTGATTAAAGAATTCATTGTGTAAGTGAGGTGAGAATATATTATGTGAACTTAAGTTTCTTATAAAATGGTCTCTTAAAATTACTCATCTCAATAATTATGTCAATGTTGATTTGTTTGTAAAATGACTAGATTTATTTTTTGTTAAAGGATTATTAATATTCCATAATTTACTATAACGGAATAATTTAAATAAAATGTACATGTGGTGTCAGCCTGTAAATAATTGTTGCACTTATAAATGTATACCGTGTGCTCTTAATTAAAATGTAATGTGTAAACAATTGTAGGCTGACCTAAATAAATAAATAAATTACCAACATGCAGTTATTATCACATGTGAAATCAGATAACATTATAAAAATCAGAATGGGTTATGTAATGCCATAATTTTTATTATTTAACACACTCACGTCACATTTATTACTCTTGTTGAACTCAAACCTTTGATTGAGTTCAACAAGAGTAATAAACGTGACCTGTGATAAAAAAAAAACAAACAAAAATATACTGATAACTTATCATGAAATTATTACTTCATTGCAAGTTTGAAAAATTTTCTATGCACATGTAAGTTGTTCGGTTAAATGTTTTATTTTGTAGATTACCATTATTACGACATAGGTACATTGTGACCTCGTTTGAAGCATCTATAATAATTATATACTGTATTGATAGTCATTTTAAATGCTAATTTATATAGTACACACTTCCTATATCAAACTTGCATAGTCATTCTGAATTCTTTTTCATAGTAATGTTACATGAAACACTACGTTATTTACAGCTGCTTCACTCACATGGCTATCTTACACCTTGCTCTATTCTTTACAATATTAGTTAAGTGCAATTTACATGAGAAAAAAATAATCAGGTACATTTTACACCTAAATACATTGGGTTTTTCCATATTTCTACATAGAAACAACAGAATGCCACCTGTTTGATCCTTACATACCTCTTTTGATTCATTTACAAAATTGCTATAATCGTCTTAATTTTAATAAACAAACTACATACCTTTGAAAGACCGTTAACTTCACCAGACACCACTACAGGTGATTTTTCATCCTGGAATTAACAAAAAAAATTAATCAGTATCACTAAACATAAAACAAAGTCCTCCGTTGCGTCTGTCTGTTCGCAAAATCAAAAACTACTACACCGATTTTCATGCTGTTTTCACCATTGGAGAGTGGTTTTCAAGTAAGGTTTATATAATTACTAGCCGCTTTTTAGTCTCAGCGTGATGATATATAGCCTATAACCTTCCCGGATAAATGGGCTATTTAATACTGAAAGAATTTTTCAAATTGGACCAGTAGTTCCTGAGATTACCCCCTACATACAAACTTACAAACATACAAACTTACAAACAAATGTTACCTCTTTATAATATTAGTATAGATAATGATTAAAAACTAGCCAACCTGAGTTGAGACTGGCACAGAAGGGATTAATTAAGTTTTTATTTTATATAATTTTTATTATTTGTCGTTTTAAGGTGGAAGCTCCAGGAAGCTCCAGGGTAGCCCGCGAAATTCAAATATTTTTCACACTGATCGGCAAATTGCAAAAAACATAAAAATATTTGAATTTCGCGGGCTACCCTGGCGCTTCCACCTTAACAGCAAATGGAAATACAGTGAAAATTTCCTACTACTGGAATTGAGATACATCCTGATGACAGACTGAAGGAGAGATGGGCAGCAGAGGCTTAGTAATAGGGTTCCCGCTAATTGCCCTTCCACTGCATAACCCTAAAAAGTGTACAAACTTCTTTTAGAGACTGTCTATTTACTTTTATTAATTTGGCATTTAAGTGGCTAGCTGGATGTTAAAGAAACGAGTAGCAGACCTGAATGTAGTATTTCCATGTAATTGACAATCATTCACCATCACCATTAATAAGACCTCAAGTATTATAAAACCAGAATGTGTGAAGTAATCTAAAGCTATTGTTGAATAATATCCAAGCATTTTGTAATAGTAATGCTGATGAAGATTGTTTGTTAAATCACTACATTTACCTGCTTTGAACCTACTTAGATAAGCGGTTATCAATTTATCACGATCAGTACCAAATTATAAAATGTTGATGTCATGCTGCCATGCACTATTCCTGCTGAAATCGTTAAACATACCCTGAAACTGGTTTTTCTATAAAAAAACATCACATATTTACATGTATAATGTTTATCCATCGTTCCAGAACTATCTTTAGACGCACGATAAGAATTTATAAGTAGGTAGGTAGCCACTTAATAAGTGGCTACCTACTCGACATTTTACGTTGTCGAAGATAGAGGGCAAACTACAACTTGTTCAAGGTTATATAATAAAGACCTCCTCTTGCAGGTATTACAAAAAATGCGTTAAATAATTACATTTTGGTCGAAGTATACGGTTCCAGTGACATCGCCGTTGAGGACACATACAGCTCGAGTCGGCATTTTGAGTTTTAATTCGCTTTTACTATTCGAAAATAATTAACACACTGTAAATTTCGGTAAATCACTAACTGACGATATCTTTCCGCTTTAATTTCTTGCAGAGTAATGATTTTTTTACCGACGACACTAGTCAGACAGCTCCACTAGAGACCGATAGTCCGATAATATTTTGACATTGACGTTTCGTTTTCCGCTGCTGCCCCACTGACGTCTGTGCTGCCCCCACCCTGGAAAAAAGCAAAACAAATGAGAACAAAGTTGATAGTCAGGCCTTACGATCAACTTTGTTCTCATTTGTTTTGTTTCATTACAAGGAAACCGTGTTTGTTAAACACGGTTTCCTTGTAATGAGATAACGTGTCGGTTTATAATAAATGTGGAGCTTGTATACTTTGTAAGATTTCACACATCAAAATGACCTCACCGTAACCGTGATGTAACCATCCAAAACCTATTGGATGGTTACATCACGCTTATTGGGTGTTGGTGCTGGCTGTCTTTAGAAAACGTAGCGCCATCTGTTGGCTCAGTTTTGCGTTTGATTTTCTTTTGCATTTGTTAGCGTAGTCTGTACTACCCTTAGATTAAATACACAGACATATAAATAGTTATATGTCTGTGGATTAAATACCTCTAGATGTAGCCATGAGACTGTAGGGAAGTGTGGAAGTGAGAAGCATATATACGAAACAAGTGAGAAAATTGAGACAAAACATAACATGCTCTGTCTCATACGGCGTGCCGGTTTTTTGCTTGGCGAACTTTGGAAAGTTATTGGATCTGGAGAACTTTGGATCATAGGTTTGGATTGTGTCGGGCATTTGTAAAATATTCAAGGATTTTGTACCTTTGAAACTGAAATATAATTTTTTTCGTGTTGTTTTTGAACTAATTGTGAACGTATTAAGCACATAATTATATTGTGTATTTAATGACAACACAAAGATGGAAGCAGGAAATGAATTTCAGTTTCCAGCTCCGAAAGTCAATACAACCGTAAGTAAATATTTTAAGCACGTGTACTGCCGCCGCATTCTTCATTAATCACTGAAATATTTTTCTCTAACCTATGTGCACAATGGTCTGTATTGTGCGTTCTGTGGTGTCCATTTATAGGGGTAGGTCCTAAAGCCGGAAAGCCGGTCTGACCAGCCAGAGTAGAGTAGGTAGCCCAAAGTTTTGTAGAAAACTGAACTTTGAATTAAGATGGTTTGTCTGAAAACTGTTAAAACTGACTGACTGTTGTAAAATACCATAAGTATGGTATTTTTAATTTGGCTGAACTCATCCAAAAAGCCTGACAGTTGTTGCATATGAAGAGTTTTACTCCTCAATTTTATACTTGCAGAATCCAAAGCTTGTTGTATTACCACTCTGGTTGATCATAATCTGTAGCATTTTCCCAACTATATTGGGGTCGGCTTCCAGTCAAACCGGGTGCAGCTAAATACCAGTAGTTTACGTGGAGTGGTTGCTTACCCGACCCCCATAACCCATTAACTTGGTAACCTGTAAATCTTGCCATGACTGGAGTCAGATTTACTGGCTTCTCCATAATAGCTGCCAAAGAACTACAAATGACATCTGGGACCAATGGCTTAACATGCTGTCTGGGTCACAGAGGAAACTATGTTAAGATCCAGTCCGCACTGGTTTCATCTGAACACCTGATAACCCTTCCTTACCTGTCAGTTTTTTTTGAGTTCGTAAATTCATGCATTCAGACTGAAAGTCATCCTAGGGGCAGGTTTCAGTTTAAGCAAGTAAATAAATTGAAACAGTAAAACATGATTTTTAGGGTTCCGAATGGAGGCTTAGTAACAGGGTTCCATTGGTTACCCTTTACCAACAAAACCGTATTACTAAGCCTCTGCGGTCTGTCTGTCCGTCCGTGTCTATCAGCAGGCTGTAAAAGGTAGACAGTTGAAGTTTTCACAGATTGTGTATTTATATTGCCACAAAACAAACAAATAATAAAAGTAAACTTGGCCAGTTTTAAAATAATAATTATTTTGCTGAGTTTTCAACCAACTTCAAAAAAGGAGATGTATATTTCTATCCAAGTACTTGTGAGTACTAGTGGTGATGAAATAATTTGGCACTTTAGTATACATACATACTTACACATAGTCGGGAAATGGTTAAACCATGGTCTGTTATTTTATATGAACTCATTTTCACAAGTGGCATGTCCAAGACATCACACCAAGTTGTGATGGATCAGGGCCGGAGACGACCCAGTCATGGCTGGATCTACCTTAATATTTAGTGATTGTCAGATGACTCTAGTTCAGCTAACATTGTTCTTAATGTTAAATGCAGACTCTTTGGATCCTTTGCTACATAGAGTCGAGTAATTGTCTGTCACCATAGTGATGAAAAAATAAGAGTGTTGTCAAAAAAATAAGGTGTGCATTGCGATTTAAAAATGTTGATGATATAATTCATAAAATACGTTGTACCTTTTATACTGTTTACTTTGCTTTCACAACTGCGTTCCTCTGCTTTAAAAAGCTGTCTGTAAGATATTTAGCTTGTAATTTGCAACAGTACAAATATTTTTTTGTCCATTCAATCTTTCAGTTAAATTCTTTGATGGCATGTTATTAGACAAATACAAACAATAATAATTAAGAAACAATATGTTTTATATGATAGGTAACAAACTAATAAATTCATTGGCAATCTCGCGGAAGGATGTGAAAAACTCCTAAAAAAATCCCAGGAATGAAGTAATTCTGTACAATCAGCTTATCTATTTTACTTTGTCATTACCCATGTTATGGTTGTACTCCTTTAACATTATTCCTACTTTTCTCTTCTGTGTGTAGTGGTTTAATTTGTATGTTTTTCTTTGCAGTATGTAGCTGATATTACTAACACCGCTACTATAGTTGAGGAAGGTCCAAAGGTAAGATTTTTCATGCACATTGCAGAATTAGTGCTCGTTTACAGAGAAGCGGTGCGTGAAGCGACACGTGCGGCGTGTTGGACCGTTTAAGGTCAGGCGGCGCGTGGAACGGCCCGCTTCATCACAATTGCAATGTACGATGTAGTTTATGAAGACGAGGGGTGTGACATTGCGCGTGGCTCAGGGCGTGCGACCCTGCGTGCCCTGCCGAGTGCTACGCTACGTACGCCGCCGCGATAAAGGTCGCGTGCGACGCGGCGTTGCTATCCGCGGCCTCTGCCTGAATTTCAAGAAAACGCGTGTAAAATCGTTCTCATACAACGGCGTATGTTTGAATTTAGTGGGGGCCGCGTCGTCGCACGCGTCTCCGTAAACGAGCACTTAGACTAGCATCTTCAATCCAATTTTAAAATACAAGTAATTTTTTTTTTTTTGCAGATATGTCCCCTGTGCAGCGCAGTCGTGCGACTATACTATGTGGATTTCTTCACAAGAATATTCATGTGCACCAATATGTCATGTGAATATCCTTTTGGACATAATTTCACAATTTATACCAGTGATGACGAGAGACCCTTGCTGCTCTATGGCGTAGACTTGACACGTGTGCCTCGCAGACGCTACCATAAGTCAGCCAAGTCTGCGGGACAAAGTTCAATTGGAACATCTACTATAGCGACTAACTCAAATTTATCGTCGTCAGAATGGGGTGAAATGAACCCACCAAGCCAAACCTATGATTCTGACGACAACATGAGCACAACATCATCTAAAATATTTTCAAGAAAAGCTAGTCAACGTTTGATGGAAAAAAGAGCTAAAAAACAAGAGGATGAAGAACATCTCAAACAAAAAGTTGAAAAAATAAAGGAATGTAACAAGGTTTTATTTGACAGCGGGGAAGACTTCGAGACAATCCGGAATGCTAAATGGATCCAGAACTTATCCACAATGCAGTCCTCGTCCGGCATGAGGCTGGTCAAAGATCATGAGTTGCAGAAACTGAAACAGGCACAGGATAATATCTGTCATGGCGAGTTGAAAATTGACATTGATGCTAAAAAAGATTCCATGTCTTCAATTGTCATTGAAATTGGTAAGGTTTTAAATGCTGGAAATCATGCCAAGCCAATCTGAATATTCAATAAATACTTTTGTTTTGATACTTTTGGAAAAATAAGTTTTTGCTATGTAGCCTGTAGGGCAATTACTTATTGAATATATTTAATTAATTATTTGCTATCAGGCTTGTATGAACGGCGATTATAAAATTGGACGAACACCGGGCCCAAATAAGTCAAGAATGCCAACGTTATTACTGTAGAAGTGCAACAGTGTGATATTTATTAAGCTCTGTAAGTGGATGTGTCGTCCAAAAATAGCGCGTTGTTCACTGTTGCGCCTTTTACTCCGTAATTATTATAGGATAGATACGGAAGATGCAGATTGAAGTTGTACCAGATCTAGGTCTGAAGTGTAATCATTAATTTTAATTGATCTTCTGAAATGACTGCTATGGTTGTTTCATTTTAGTACTGAGGCGCGCTCATTGCCCTTTAATTAATTTCTTCGCACGAACGCGAAGAATAAACTACATAGGTAGGTAACGTTTTTTGTAATGAAAAATGTTCAGGATCGAACGATGTTTCGATTCGCGATGGCATTCTTTATTTTTGGAAGAAGAATGTCATTCAATGTAGGTGGGTCAGTGTCCGCATTGAGATTCTAAAGTGCAACAACTATAGATCTGTCATGTAGTTTATGTAACTATATATCTATGATGTAATCCACCTAAGAGTATTAGATATGTATCGATTACCAAGGAATATTATACCTGTTTATTTTTAGGGTATTGTGATTTACTACTACTATACCTATGTATTTCAAAATTATATGATGCTGTATTAAGTCTTCTCAATTTGTTTTTTATTCCATTTTCCTTTCTCACCCAATTACTCTCATTTATAAATCTTATGGTGGGTAGGTATCAGGGGCGTAGCTACTGCTATCAAAGATACGGGGCCCTCTAACTACAAGAGCCCTGACGTGTGGACGCCAAGCTATACATTTAGTCCCGCCGTCTCCTTCGTGGCCTGCCATGACAGTTGTTAGCTAAAAAGGCCTACTTTGTTTAAAAAAAAAATACGCTTATAAAAGGGCCCGCCAAAAATGTTTGTTAAAAAGGTTCCTTTGAGTCTAGCTACGCCAGGGATGGTCCTCTATGTTCGCGAACGAAGTGGATACCCACCCCATCATTAGTTGCCTGGAATACCAGCAGTTTTCGAAATCTTATCTTCTTAATATATATAAATCACGTGTCACGTTGTTTGTCCACGATGGACTCCTAAACTAGGTACTTAACCAATTTTAATCAAATTTGCACACCGTGTGCAGTTTGATCCAACTTTAAATACACTTGAAATATAGGGTAGCTTACATCTCAATTTATAGTCGCAATATTTTTTAAGAGTTACTCAAACAATTACTAAAATAAAAATTACAAAAAAAAAACTGGGACAATATGCGTCACCACGTAAAACGGTCATCGCTCAGCATTATGCTGGGACTCGTGTGCGAAACAGCCGGTCGATTCTGTTGACATCTCACCGTGATCACCTAGGTGGAGTGAACGACAAGTGTGCTGTCATTCTTATCTTGTTTGTATGGTTTGACAGCTCCATTGTCGTTCACTCCACCTAAGTGTTCACTTCGACATGTTAACAGAATCGCACTGCTGAGCCCCAGCGCTGGTTTTCAGCGACGACCATTGTTTGTTATTGTCAGGAGAAGTTCTTATCAAAGAAAAAAGTTGGTATGCAGTTGACGGGAGCGAAGCCGTGGGGACAGTTAGTCAGTTGATAACATATTTGTTTAATAATAGGTATAGACTTTTAACATAGTTTTATATATTTTTATGGTTGATAATAATTAAGGCAGATGTGATTTTCTTCACATTTTGGTTAGTCGTGTCCCATTATTGTAACACTAGATAGCACTAATAAACAATGGTCAAAACTGGACTGAAATAGTAGGTAAGTCATGAGGTCCTTGAGATGGTCGATGTGGCCGAAAAGTTCTTTCACGTACCGGAAAACGCAGCGTTGGAAGGCCTTCCACATGGTCAACCGACAACCTGGTGAGGGTCGGTCGTAAGTATGATGGATGCGAGACGCACAGGACCGGTTCTGGCGATACTGGGGGGAGGCCTATGTCCAGTCAACAGTGGTCTTTTAGTCCTGATGCAAAATACAGACAATTGGATACAAACCTGCCTGCAAAAGAAATTATGTGATAATCTAATTATTGAGACTACTGAGAGAAGTAGCAGGCATGGCTAAGTGCCTACCTATTATATGACAGCAAATTGTCTTGATCTAGTAACAGAATACTCTTATCACTCAGGCGTATGCTTGGCAGTGTGCGTTCGCCCAGCGGAATGTTGTTGAATTAAAAGATTTTAATTATGCAGATATTTGTGTGCGTTCGCCCAGCGGAATGTTGTTGAATTAAAAGATTTTAATTATGCAGATATTTAGTGTATGACGTCGTATAATTGTGTATGGTATAAAAAAATTTGTGCACGCAGCCATTGTGGAGAAATTCACCAAAAACTGATTCCGCTGGGCGAACGTTGTCCTGGCGGAACTTTTTTTAATCCATAGATTTTAGAAGAAAAGAGATGTGTCCAAAAATTAGTGTGTATTTGTGTGTAATTGTGTATGTATGAATAAAATTAGTGCATGCATAAACTTCGGAGAAATTCAAGTTTCCGCTACGCGAACGTTTGGCCATTACCTAGTTTTCATATAAAGCGCTTACATAGAGAGCTGTAGATTTTTACATAAAATGTTTTGAATTTGTTTATATTTGTTTAAAAAATGGATTTAGAAAAAATCGTAGGGCTTAAAAGATAACAAAATAAACGTAAAATACGCTTATTAGGTCTTAGTTCTTAAAGTATGCACTTTGGGGTCTAGATTTTCACGTTTATACAAACCTTGTAAGTGTCTGCAACATGTTGCCAAGTATCAATGATGTTCCGTTAGTAATTAAAGAGTTATAGGACAATTTACCATGAATTGATCACTGTTTACAAAGCAGTCAAATATCACGCCGTTCTAAACGAATTGCATGGTAAAATGTATGCCAATAATTAGTGTATTCATTCAACTATTCACATGCAAAATTTCATGTCATTAAATTCAGTAATTAAAGAAAAACAATTATAATACTGACGAAGCATCGAAAACCTACATAACCCGACCAAGTTCGGATGGCTACAAAAAAGCGGCCGTGCCATATATCTTAGAAACGTTCTTAACCTTGCAATATAGTATTTATTAATATGGTACAGTTACGTACACAAGCGTTAGGAAAAAATAAAACAATTGCATTTCTTGAATGAAAAAATAAAACAATTGCATTTCTTGAATGAAAATTATTATTTTAATAATAACGCCACTATCTACGATAAAAATAAATCTTCAATTAACAAGTACTTCTCTATTTAAATATTCGAGTACAAAAATATTTTTAATTACATATAATACTTAATTATGTAAGTAGGTAATTATGATAACGTTAACAAACGCTTGCAACGACAGCAATAGACTTAAATGTGTTTTAACTAAAATAGGTTTAATAAACGATTATGAATATAAGGGTAAGTGTAATATTTCGAGCTTCAATAAAAATTAAATCACATCACATAACTAGACTATTCAGTTGTTTAGATTAGATCAACATTAAAAAAGTGCTTATAAACTAAAAGATTGGTATAAAAAAGGTATTTTCAAGAAAATATTCTTAAATGAGTAGCAAATACAGTAAATAACCTCAACATACATAAGTCACTACCAGTACAACGGTATACATCAATTAAAAAATCGATTCAAGAAGTAGTTTTTTTTAACTTATTAGATTGTTTGATCCACTAAAGTTGCAAAGGGGAACGCTCGTGCATGCCTAGTCCATTGGTTAAATAGTGTAATAAGCTACAATATGATAAATATTTACCTAAACAGTAGTAGGTACTTACATGTGGTAATTATTTAATTTCCCTAAGGGGTCTATAGTTAGAATCCTGATCCGTGAAATCTTCAATAGAAATTAGCTGTATGAATTTTATTTGTCTTAAATAATAGGTATATCTAGATTATATCTAAAGTCTCAAAAGCATACTTAAATAAAGTACCTACGTAAATAGTACCTACTTTCTGTCATAGTCAAATACATTTAAAAAGTAGGTGTACAAAAATAAATGACATTATTATATCGAAACAACAATTGTGTTATCACCTATACCAATTCAATACCGATATTATACTGTAAATTTTGGGATGTTACCTAAATATATTGCACGGCCGCTTTTTTGTAGCTATTCGAACTTGGTCGGGTTATGTAGGTTTTCGATGCTTCGTCAGTATTATAATTGTTTTTCTTTAATTACTGAATTTAATGACATGAAATTTTGCATGTGAATAGTTGAATGAATACACTAATTATTGGCATACATTTTACCATGCAATTCGTTTAGAACGGCGTGATATTTGACTGCTTTGTAAACAGTGATCAATTCATGGTAAATTGTCCTATAACTCTTTAATTACTAACGGAACATCATTGATACTTGGCAACATGTTGCAGACACTTACAAGGTTTGTATAAACGTGAAAATCTAGACCCCAAAGTGCATACTTTAAGAACTAAGACCTAATAAGCGTATTTTACGTTTATATTTTTATCTTTTAAGCCCTACGATTTTTTCTAAACCTGTTTTTTAAACAAATATAAACAAATTCAAAACAACTTATGTAAAAATCTACAGCTCTCTATGTAAGCGCTTTATATGAAAACTAGGTAATGGCCAAACGTTCGCGTAGCGGAAACTTGAATTTCTCCGAAGTTTATGCATGCACTAATTTTATTCATACATACACAATTACACACAAATACACACTAATTTTTGGACACATCTCTTTTCTTCTAAAGTCTATGGATTAAAAAAAGTTCCGCCAGGACAACGTTCGCCCAGCGGAATCAGTTTTTGGTGAATTTCTCCACAATGGCTGCGTGCACAAATTTTTTTATACCATACACAATTATACGACGTCATACACTAAATATCTGCATAATTAAAATCTTTTAATTCAACAACATTCCGCTGGGCGAACGCACACTGCTTGGCAATGGTTTCACACGGATATTTTACTATAAAACCAGCAGCGTAGCAAGGGGCCCACACCGGGTGCCACCTGTTTAGGGGTGACACCCGACCGTTCGTTGACTGGTTTTTGTCACTGTCGGGTGTCACCCCTAAACGTTTGACAAAACGAAACCTGTCGGGAGTGGGGTGAAATTTTTTTTGAGCTCGTTCATGCATGCTGCATTCTCTAACTTCCCTAATCCCTTCCCTAAATCAATAAAATACTTCCCTACAAATCAATAAAACTTCCCTAAATCAATAAAATACTTCTATGATTGATCAAAAGATTTTGTTTTTTTACTTGGAATGGGTTTGCTCTTGACTCTAGTCTAGGTCAGAGATGACTGAGACAAAGTCTACGATAGAGCGAGCTTACCCAGAAGTAGCCTGGTTCACTCTAACTTTGAAAAGATTTCATTCGGAAACACAGACGCAGAAATTAAACCTTTCCGAGATGAGATGTCAAAAATGTCTGTAGTTTCTGAGGTATTTGTATTTAGAGGTGACTCGATAGTTCGTTGACTTTGTTTCGGTCAGCTGTCACCCCTTAGCGGGTGACGCAAGAAGAAAAATGACTACGTCAACATTAACAAAGGAACCCGTCGGAGGTAGGGTGTAAAATATTTCGAACTCGCTTCGCTCGCTCTAAGTTTTGTGCTTTCTTTGTTCTCGAGCTGTTCTGTATAACTCAACAAAATGACTTGGTTTATGTATGAATGATAAAAAATAAAGAAAAATCGAGCTTGCTCCGCTCGCTCTTTTTTCTACTCCCTCTCAGTTAATGAGCTTTCTTGCATCAGTCAACAAAGTTACTTCTATTTAAGTATAAATGATCAAAAGAAAATAAAACCTATCCGAGGTGGGACGGCAATTTTTCGAGCTCGCTTTGTTTTCTGAATTAATGAGCTTTCTTGCATCAGTCCATTTTACTATCCGAGGTGAGCTGCAAAAATTTTCGAGCTCGTTTCGCTCGCTCATTCCTTCTTCCCTCACTTGGTACCTACAAGACCATGAAAAGAATATCAAAATAATCCGAGACGAGAAGCTCAAAGTTTCAATATTTTGTTTGTTAGTGTGATGATGACATAACGCTCTCTCAATAAAAAATACCGGACAAGTGCGAGTCGGACTCGCCCACCGAGGGTTCCGTACTCCGTAGGTACTTTTGTATTTCCCATGGCTCCTCGATCCGGACCATAGATTGAACCAGGGCCGGATGCGAGAGGTCGCCGCCGGCCTGCCGGCGATCGACACGGCGCTCGGCGGTGCTCCACCCAAGCAGGTTAGACCTTTGCCGTAGGCTTCACTGTGTCCATATACATACTCGCGCGTGTCCTCCCGCTGAATCCGAAACCGGTGGGTCCCGAAACGATCGTGTCCGGTGAGTACCTGCGTCAGGCGGAAGGCGAGGACGCCGTGGGCGTCTTTCTAACCACTCCTTAAAAGACTTATCGCCACAATAGTGACATGGCTACTGCTGAGTTGCGATCGTCCGCCGCTCTCTCCATACTAGCATGCTGCAATTTGCTGCTGCAGCGGAGTTTCGCCTTCAATGGTTACTAAGGACCTACTTATACCTATACATGTAGGTAGGTACTTATATGGTGTGGTACCCAATATGTAGGTAGGAAGTTATATGTAATCTAGTATCTATGATACTCTAGAGGCGAGGGAATCGAGTCACGTCGTTAGTGAAAGCTAATGTGGCGGCGGTCTCATGTGTCTTGAAAATCTTGAAATTAACTTCTACCTTTGCTTGTTAGGAACAAAGTAGTTTGGAAATCCCATGAAGAATTTAACAGGGCCAAATAATGGTCTTAAATAAAAAATGAAAGCTTCTCACTTTGTTATCGATTCTCCAAAAAGCTTTATTATGCGAGACCGAAAAGAGCTCGTAAATTTTTGTACCTTACCTTGGATAGTTTGGATTTCTTTTACTATACAGGGTGATTTTTTCAAGTGAAACCATGTCCAATTAATCCTAAACTATAAAGAATAAAGCTCGTTGTTGAAAATACTGTCATTCTTATCGGTCTATTTTCTGCTCTTCAGCATAAATCAACAATCTAAATGTCACTTTTTATTTAACCTTTTACCTATTTTTGATTGCTCCCCCGTTTCTCCCATACTTCCCGGTGTTTTGCCCTTGCCGAACAATCCTAATATATATAATTCTTCCGTTACTGACTGATTTAGTGACTGAGTGACTGAGTGACTGACAGACAACGCACAACCGAAACTACAGGTCGTAGGAAGCTGAAATTAACATGAGGCTTGGGTGCTCGCTTACGGAGCGTGGGGACATTCCCTAAGCGAGCACTAAGAGAGGATGTCCAGAAATTCCTACGGGAACGGGAATAATCGGGATATGCGCGTACGAAGTCGCGGGCAAAAGCTAGTCTCTTATAAACATTTTATAGAAGTATTTCTCGCTTCCTGACATTGTTGTAGTTACCAAGGTGCCAGAGGCTCTACGTTCGACGCATGTTACATGGACTTTCATAATCGCAATGTAGACGATCAGGTACAGCCAGAGGCAGGTAGTTGTCTCCTCAGGGCGTGGCAGGACGTTTTCCGAGGAGCTTGAACTTGACTTTCCCTAACGGACACTAGTCGTCGCGTGCGGGCGGCTACCTACGACGAACTTTAGGAACTTCGTCGGATTAGAAAATAGACGAAGAATTTTTTTTTTCTCTTTTATTTATTGAAGTTTTGTTTTTCATATATACCTACAGTACACACAGTCCTTGATTGCATCCCAAAATTTGGAATTACATGCTCGATGAGGCAGAGCAATACTCAATAGGCTTGCTCAATAATTATTGGGTAGTTACGTAAGTATGTATGTACAACTATTGGGTTAAACTACAGGCGCTGCTAAGGCTGACTGCTAAAATATAAGCAGGGAAATAGCGGCTTTATGTCATTATATTATGATTTATAATGATACGCAAGTCGCAAGGTTAGACTAGGGGCGGCGGTCACATACCTACAGTTTTCTTGCTTTGTTAAATCTTGACAAGCTAGCTTTTCACTTTGATCTCGCCGGATAGAAAACAATGAATGAGGTCCGCGATGGATCGAGTGAGCCTAAATATAAATACAATCAAAGAATCTGAGAACTGCCTCCATGGCGAGTGGTTTAGCTGGTGGTCGTGGTCGTGGGTTCGATTCCCACGGGAAGCATATTTTGTAAAGTTGATTCCAGTTTGGCTAGGACATTGCAGGCTTAAATCAACTGTTTGTCTGATAAAAAGCTGATTCCGTACTTCGGAAGGCACGTATAAGCCGGTGGTCCTGCCGCCAAATGGCGGTCGTTAAACTAGACACTATTATAGGGTGTGCGGGACCTTACTGCATACACGATAAGAAAATCAAAGAAGAAAGAACAAAGAGAAAAAAAGAGAAAGAGAATCAAAGAGTCAAACTTCAAAGTAACAATGTCGGTGTCTGGCTTACAGCATATACACCGAGTATAGGCCTACCTATTAAATTGCATCTCTAGCTCAACACATTCGTCGGACCAAGCCCGCACTCGCGTTGGCGCCGGTCCGCCGTCCCGAGCTTATATAGGATGCTGCGGCTGCACTCGTCTCACTTTCATTGCGCCAGTCTCGGGGGTGCGGTCAGCAGTGAAGTGCCAATGGTGTGATACAGAGCGGGGATCTTAAGGTATGTGCTTTTGTTTACCCTAAATTACAAACTAACGTTTTAAATTCGAAAGTCAAGGTTGATTCACCAAACAGATTTTGATGAAATTTTGTACATAGTCTACAGGCGTAGGTACCTTTGAAACGGTAATTTTAATGTTTTCGTTAATGGACCTGGAGCAAAAACACTCACAGTTTCCAACATGTATGATAAATGATTCTTAGAGACAGTGCAAAAAAAGTGCGTTTTCGAGTTTAAACTGTATTTTCCAGTAATTCACTTTCTGCTTCCTCATCCTAAGTATTAAACATAATTATTAAACATAATTATTTAATTAGGCCTCGGCTTAGTTTAGGCACCAGTCTCCCACAAATAAAATAATGTTAGAATAAGTAGCTATGACATTTCTTATATTATACTTACCTACCTATATAAGTCATCATGGTCGGAGATAAGTTCCTTTATTTTGTTAGTATTAAGTTTTTCATTTGTTTTATTTGTGGATGAGAAAATAAACGATTATATTAAATAAACGATTATATTATTATAAAAATCAAATGTCTTACTTTTGTTCGATCGAGCCTTCGTTAGTGCTTACTGTCGTTAAGCTTGAGATCCTGGATTAGATCCCAGCCTAGATCGAGCAGAAATGTAACCGAAGTTTACGGTATATGGGTTAACCTTTACGAACATTATCAGGGCTTAAAGGAAAATAACCAGGGAATTAATGAGTATTGTAATTTATTCTTAGTTCTGGTTGGAGTCTAATACGCCCGCAACTAAGCCCGTAACTACGGACTTCGGGCTTAGAGAGTAGACCCCCTGGGTCGGAAAAGGTAGGAGTAAATTAGCCATGTTTAACCTGACCTATGGGTAACACTTATTTTTTCTTAAAGCATCGGAATGACTCTTTCCGATGAGTAGAAGGGAGGGTGAGAGTCATACTGACTAAAACCCATTCGTGTGCCTCCAAAAGCCCTTTGTATTCCAGAGGGGCTACTCTCTAAGCCCGAAGTCCGTAGTTTCGGGCTTAGTTGCGGGCGTATTTCTACTTCGTATCACTTAAACATTAAGAATGAATGACAACAAGATTTGTCAGTTACTGTCAAATCGTGTTGTCATTTATTCTTGGTTCGGGTTCGAGACTAATTTTAGAATAGTATTTTTAATTAAAGAGTAGAATACGCCCGCGATTAAGCCCGAAACTACGGACTACGGGCTTAGAGAGTAGCCCCCAGGGCCGCGGTGACTCATTCGAACAAATTTCGCAACTCTGGCAGGCACTGGTCTTAAAGGGCCCCGTCTACTACCTATGGGTAACCCTAACGCCAACAGCAGACCTTCTCGTCTGAATTTCACACAGAAAATTGTCTGCCTTCAGATGCAGTGGCTAGCGACGCGGACGTGTGTCCTGCTGGCTGTGTTCGTATACGGTGGAGGTGGAGTTACTAAGACATCTGGTACGTATACACTGGGCGTTCAGGTCCTAATGCTGGTGGGGTGATGGCCCAACATGCTGGTCAACATAGACCACGATGGATGAATGCGCAAGCGTTTGGGGTCTCGGACAGTTCTGCAGATGTCTATAAAACAATTATTATAAAAATCTAAAAACCCTGCAATTAAATCATTAAAAAATATTGCCTTTATTTAAAATAACATGTACCTACAAATTTGTATCTACAGAACCCTCGGTGGGCGAGTTCGACTCGCACTTGTACGGTTTTTTTAAGAATGGGATGTCATCAAATGACTTCTACCGCTCTGGGAAGATTGGAAGGGAGTGTTAGACTTACTGACTAAAACCCATCCGTGTTCTTTCCGTGTTCCTGGCAGAATGACAACCTCTGGAAGCAAACTTATGTAGTACTTTATGTCATAAAACAATGTTTCACTCTCACATTCACTTTTCAGTCTCGAATCGTGATTCTTCATAATAGTTTGAACCGGAAATTGAATAAGACAATTACTTGGTCGGCAGAGCACCCTAACTGCTTACTCCCTTTCTCTCGGTATCTGTAATTAAGTAGAGAGAAGTCACGATTCATTCGCTGTGACGTAACTTTCAAGGGGAAGGGCAGAATCTTCGTTGGACTCAGGAAGAACAACATTGTTATTGATATCAATAAAATAAATTCTAAAACCAAAATAATTAAAAATAAAGTTGGCGTGACGATTTGAACTCATATCTGTCAATTCGGAGATAAAGTTAGCTGAAACAATATGTCTTATTTGCTTTGGAATAACATAAAAAAAATATTAACAGGTACTTTGATTTGTCAACGTAGGGCAGTCAAGTACCGAGCAACTGAAACACCAAGGGCATTTGGAGGAACACGTCCCATCCAAAAATAAAATAAATTAAGCTAGTTGCACGCCCCAAAGTAGTATCTTATGTTTATATAAGTATATATTATGCATATTATAAGTAGTATCTCTATGGAGAGATACAGTTTCTCGGACAGTTCGCGGAGTGTCTTACACATACAGAAGAGCGTGCAAGATACTCCGCGAATAGTCAGTTTCTCAAGAGCCAAAGTACATCTTCGTTAATTACTCGTAATGCCATCATCACGTTATTGTTATTCCTCTTAGACATACAATACTTTACATCATTATCTAAGCGTGCTTTTGAACAACCAACTGGTAGGGTTGTAGTTCAACCACACTTTCTTTCATCCATGCTACCGCCACAAAAGAGATTGCCCATGAACAGTACTCTTGATAAATTACTTGTGTCTCAAAACCTTGAACGGCATGAAATATTTAAAATAAAAATATATTTTTAAAAAAGATTTTGATTGATATTTAAAATGGGATAGCTTTTTGAAAAATAATTAGTACTTTTATGTTTCCGACGTTATAGTACGCCATGTTTTACTACCGACTGTCAATACTGGGGATGTCCATTTTTTCTATTGCGGGTAATGTGCGTACCTACCTACATAAAGTAAAATGATATCGATTTTGTATTGATTGTTCAATCTTTTATTGTAAAGTAATAACTGAGTTCTAAATCTCAAGTTGTTGCTGGCATTATCAACATCAGTGGTTGTAAACGGCGACATCGGCGCTAAGTTGTATTTGTGAAATACCACTGGCTGTTTTACGGAAATAGATAAAAAATCGATATTTCATCAGTATGGGTACAACCTTATTTGACGTTTATTGCGCGTCTGTCATATTTTTGCAATACAATACTGTTATTTCTGCTGGTTTTGGTACGAGTCGAGCCTTTTAGTTCCTCCGTTACTGCTGCCAACCCATTGAAAATAACCATATTTTTAACGCCACTGCACCGTGTGTATTGTTTATTACTAAAAGCCGGACTTTTTGAGTTGTGATCATGGCGAGTGGGACTGTGATGCAATGTCTCAAGTGTTCTTTGAGATTAACGCCACTTAGGCGCAGACACATGCTGTCGGAGATTCCGAATAACGTCATGGTCATTTTACGAGTCTGGATCTCACCAACACCGGTAAGAATGCATATTGCATTTTTAACGTAGAAGGATTTTTTTTAGTTAGGAACTGCGCTTTATGTTTACGTACCATATAACAAATCTTAGAGGACACAAGTACAATCCATGTCTGTGTGTTAGTTCCTCACCTCAACGTTGGGTTACCGGATTGTAACATAACCTGTATAGGTAGAAACCTTCTACTGATGTGTAACTAACTTATTTACTAGGATTGTTTTTTTCAATCACTTAAGTGTATTCGAGGATATGAATGAATTGTGTCATTTAAGATTGAAGTTGCACAGAATTTTAGTATTGGGAACTAATAATTATTTAGTAAGAGGAAGAATAAAATCGAGGCATGTGTCTAGTAGAACATATTATAGTTATATTTTAGTAAATAAAGATAAAAATGTAAGAGATACATTAGGCGCTATAGTAGGATACTATTGTTCTTGCCTTGTGGGAAAAAGAACTGTAGGTTGCTGTGTGCATGTAATGTGCATAATGTGGTATTTGAGCTGGGCACGTTATGACAATGTTAGTGTTCCAGCACTATTTTTGGAAAACATATTTTTAGAAGAATAAAATACAAGTTTAAGAAATAATCATTCTTTTGTTTGTTGTATTTGGTGTTGTGTGTTTTACCTTCCATCTCTACTTACAAATACCATTTCATGATACCTACCACATCTATGATTTGAGTAGGATCTAGACAATAACACTGAGCGATTGACTATTTTAGTAATGATTTCTTCCATGCTTTGCAATTTCATGAAACGCGGGCATGAGATTTAAAAATGCGCAAAATCTAAATCAGTAAGACTTGGTAAGGTAAAACGTTACAGATTTTACACAAATTATGCTTCAAAGATACCAAGCTCACCCGTAAACCCAATCAGACCCTTTTATATAGCTTTTTTCAACTAATTTTTGGTCGAACATAACCTCAAAATGGTAATTTCATTTTTGTAAATATCTCAGAATTGCTATTGTAGTTTGTGTTAAATCTTTTGAGGTAGTATTTAGACATGCCATCAAGTATTTTAAAGATGATTTTATGAAGACACAAAAATGTTGAATTGAGTACATTTGTCCATAGTGCCGTGGGCATTCTCCTTTCTCTCACTAATTTAATCATGTAGCTGATGACTCGACAGCTTTGCAATTTGTATAGATTTAAGTTTTGTAAGCGATATGTTCGAAAGTGACAATGTGTGGACATTTGTGTGGAACAGTTCGATGTCATTTCACTTGTGTACTTTCGCGATGTACCGGTTGTGATGCGTCACTGTTATTTTATCTCACCTCGACTCGAGATCACAGTTTATTGTAACTTTCTTTAGCGAGCAGTGAATCTCCGGCTCATGATGGATAGTAGGCAATAATGGACATATCTGCATAACATACAAACCGTGGGAAATCAATTTTGCTCGGTGTTATATAAAATTTTATTGATCTCTTTTCACTTAATGTTATTCAATAAATCTGTCTATTTCGTTTTAAGATTACTGACAAGCCATCAACTTTGTCTTTGCAGGAATTGAACAATTTTGGACAGATGACTACAAGATTTTCGAACAAGTTTACGGTAAAACTTCAGATAGAGATATATACGGGGAATCATTACCACCGAGCATAATCATAGGCAAAGACCATAAGAAAGAAGCATCGCAGAAGAACGAGCGATACCTTCTCAACCTCGACGAAGACTCAGATGAACTAGAAGCATTCAACTTCGGGGACCAGTACAAAAATTTGTTGAGTAAACAAACGCTAAAACTCTTCAACAAGAAGAAACCAGCAACTTCCTCCATCAACTTCATGAGCTACTCAGACTTCAAGCCGATAAGCCATAGCAACGATCCAGAAACATACAGCTATCTGAAACACTTAGAAGAACTTAACAAAGAAGATAAGTACAACTTTCCTAAAACTGTAGGAGGATTTAAACCTTATCTGGACTACATTAGACAGAAGCCAGAAGAAACTGATGCTTATAAGAGCATACAAGAAATTTTAGATGCTCACGAGGCAAATAAAGAAAGCAGTCATAAAGATGAAGAAGAAAATAACATGAAGTATCTTTCTTATGGAAAGAGTAAGAGGAAGAAACCTCCACGGGTATACAATGATGTGTCTAAGCCAAGATGTGCCTCCGGCAGGTGTAGGAAGAGGGGAGCAGGGTCTTATCGGTCGAGGAGTAGGCCCCATGTGAGGGGCTTGAAAACAGTATTTGTTGTTTAATTTTAAACATTGTTGTTATGTCAATTAGCTGCTGTATTAGATAAACGAAGCATGACCGTTAGTGTATTTTTTTGGTCGTTGATAGCTATTATTATTGACGCAGTTACACTTTCGCAACATGTAGTTATATGTTATTTTGTTTTAAGTTAAACTTGTTGGTTTTCTGTTATTGTCGCGGTTAACATATTAACTTTTATCCCACCTAGAATTTTATGTCTGCATTTTTTTTCTGGTATCTGTTTTGTTTTTAGATAATTTATGTATTAGTTCGTTAAATATCTTTTCTATATTATTTATGTAGACATCAAGGTAGGTAACGTAAGTGTTGAGTTTGATAAATTATTGTTGTTGTTTTTGATTTTACTCTAGTTTAAGAATGTTTTTAGTGTAGTTAATGCAGGCAGAATTATGTTAATCTATTAAATTCCGTTTTTTTTTAATTTCCTATTTCAACTGGTCAATCTACTGCTTCTTGAAATAAAAAACAATTTAGAGTTTATCGTAATTTTAATACTTACTTACAAATTAAATAAACAATCTTACAATTACTTTTTGTAACCCATTTCAATCCAATTTCCAAATTAAAATTAGCTGAAAAGATTACTGCATTTTCACTCATAGATACGCCTTCCAAGGACATTATAATAAATTAAATACCAGGTGTCTATGCCCTTACCACGGCAGGCCATGCTTTGAAGAACAGAATAGATGATAATTATCTCGTAAATAAACAACAATTATGCGTCCTCTACTGTTGCTTACATAGAAGACAATCTCGAAAAGAAAATAGAAGAAGTATTCAAATATAACATTTAATTCATCATGCACAATCAATATTTCATTAGAAAAGTATTAAGTTAGAAAGTTTGAGTCATGGGTAGACCACGATATTAGTTTGTTACCTTGCAAGACTGAAATAGTTACTTGGAAATCACTCACAGTGTTCTGAGTTATATTTTGGTAAAATCTGTGTCTGTATTCTTATCTAAATCTCATTTAGAAGCTTTGTCATTCAATTCACCAATCAGTTTGCTTCCAACCTTCACATTCACTATTGCCTCTTTCATCAATAAGTCAGACAAACATCAGTTGACTAAGATAGATTTTGTACAGGTGGATTATCAGCAACGTCACTCAGGACTGAACAAGTGAATTTGTTCTAATTTAGCGTTGTCAATGCGCTTAGTATAATCTTGGTAAGCTTCCCTCGACCGCATCCAAAAAGCCGATGTCAATTAGAATACGTGATATGCAAGTTATATTGTTATGGACTTTTACCTTGTTGGGTTGTATTGTTATAAGAACTGCCAAGATATAAGCTAAGCGTACTGTAACGGTATAACCAAGCTTCCTCACTCAATCCTGACCATCATCGCCAAATAATTCACCTGTCTCTAAAGCTAATAGATAAAGTTAGGGTTGGTGTCGCTTTGCCTGCCATTGGCTACTGGGTTGGCGAGACTCCTGGTCTTCATTTTACTGTCCTGGATGCTCTGCAGCAGGAATGGCGGAGGGTTGTTGGGCCTCTGCTGCCTGCTGTCCAGCTCTCGAGTGAGCTCGTCGACGAAGGTGGGGGCACTCTGCCTTTCTTCGAAAAGACTGGTAGGAGTATGTCTGTCCTCATGTCTCCTGTCTACGAACTGCCCACCCGTCTGCCTGAAAGAATACGGGGATCAGTAAAAGGTTTTGTGGAATAATTTCAGTCGCCGTTATGTTGGGTCTGTCAGGCTAGCCAAGGAATAAATACATAACTAGCGTTTACCGGTGCCCTATGCCGCAGGAACAGTGCATTTTCCAGGAAACTCATAGGTGACTATTTTCAGGGAGGGAGAGTGCATCTTCAGTACCTTTCTTTCAATAAGTTCTCTTTTACATAGCCATTATATTATTTACCTACCTTCTGAGATGGAACTAACTTTTTCTACTTACTTATCAGAATGCTAGAACGACAAAGCGAGTACAAAAATTTGATCACATCCCCTCGGATGTCATAGGATCTTTAACATTATATAATTATGCGGCTTTTTGATATTCAACTTATGTTTGATTGTTTAGTAAACATTACTGATAGTTAGGGGGTGCAGTAAGTAACTGTCTATCGTGATATCGAAAGAATATTCGTTATTAAGTAAGCTACCAAATACTTGTTATATTTAAAATTTTTAACACTTTTGCTTCAGACTAATCTCAGGAATATCCCGCCTTATTAACGAAGGAATGTTATCTCTTATACTGAAATTAAAGGTGACTAATGAAGCCGAACTAACGACGCATCATCCACTAAAAATAAATGATGTCACATTATTGGAAGCAGGTGAGTGTTGTTTACCTAGGTATAGATAAGGAATCACATTTATAGTTTTAGATAACAGCTAAATTAAAAACAAAGCTTGAGTAAATAAAATTACGAGCTAGTATCTAAAAATACAAAACAGTCAATAATGATTTAGCTGAAGTATCGACATCGTTTTGTAAATATTTTTGAAAATCGATTCTCAGATATACCTGGCTCGTGGCTAAATAATAACAGCCGCACGGTCGATCTTCAAGGTTAAGCAACCTGGTTAACAATATGGTTGACCATCTTAACATATCGAGTTTCCTCCGTGCTTCGAAAAGTACGTTAAGCCGTTGGGCTCGGCTGTCATTTGTAGATCTATGGCAGTCGTTACGGATTGTCAGAAGCCAGTCAATCTGACTCCAGTCTTGACAAAAAATACCATATCACCCAGTTAATGGGTTGTGGAGGTCTGGTAGGCAGCCGCTCCACGTAAAGTACTGGTATCAGCTGAATCCGGTTTGACTGGAAGCCCACTCCAATGTTGTTGGGAAAAGGCTAGGCAGATGATGATTCTCAGACCTTATATAGGTGCCTTTCTAGACTGAAACCTCCTTAGTACAAAATTGCATAGTAAGCTATGAGAAAGAATGCCTGTAAGACCCTATTGGGCCAAAATTGTATTGTCTTACTATTGTTCTTTTAATTTGCGGGCGCTGACAGAAAACTGAATCAATGAGAAAAAAATCCACCACTAGATCTACTAGGCTCGCAAAAGTTTCACCCACAGGAATAGTCTCAATAGTCTGATGCCATGATTAAGAAGCCTGTCCACTCTAATTTTAAAAAGATTAGGGTTGTAAGCGTTCGGAAACTCAAACGCAGGCAGAGAGTTCCACTCCATTGCTATGCGTATTATGAAAGACGCTTGGTAACGCTTAGTGCGAATTGGTAGAATTGCAACAAGGTAGGGATGGTAAGTTGCAGTGCGTCAGGATGTCCGATGGTAGAACGGGGTCGGTGGGATGTGGTCGTGGAGTTCTTGGACACCGAAGTACGATCTGTAGAAGACCGACAAGCAGGCAACCTTGCGGCGATGAGCCAAGCTGTGTAGCTTGGCATCCACCAGTTTTACATCACCAATGAGCCTCTTAGCTTTGCCTTCCACCGAGTGAAGCGCGGCAAGCTAGTACTCTGCTGAGCCATACCAAAGGTGGCTGCAATACTCCATGCATGATCGGACTTGTACTATGTATAGAGTTAAACTGTTTATGTGTGGGCTATCAGAACTTTTTCAGTTGTATGTTGATGACAATTAACTTAATAGGTACCTACATGGTTCTGGAAAAATATGGGTTGTACCTACAACTAAAATGCTCGCCTCAAACCTTTTGGGATATTCATGTGTGAATAATGTTAGGTCGAGTATACACGTACCGCTCATCGCGCCTGCCGCCCTCCACGTCCTCTTGGCTCTGGTACATGGAGTACCCTCGCCGGGAGAGCTCCTCATCCGGCGCCAGCCCAGGGTTGGAGAAGGCGTGGTTCTTGTCATTGTGGTCTAGCTTTAGCTTCCTGGAATTATATTAGAGAAAGGTCAATGAACTATTGCAAGTTTATCTGGCGCCTACCATAGTCATTTCCAATAATTGGTTCTTGAAGCAGTTCAGTGCAACACTCTATTGTGTTTCTTAATACAATAATAGGTTATGTGTTTTATTAATATGGTCTTTATCGTGCGGACGTTATTATATTCCTACACGTGGAGGTTTATCTAATATCTGTACTTCAGATTCACGTTCTGAATGTCAGCTTAATGTTTTGTCAAGTATAAAACGTGACCAGTTGTTGCACATACACTAATTTAATAAAACTCAGTTAATTCCTAAAATTATAATATCGTTTCATTGGTTTAAATAATAATATTAGGGGTTAAGTAAAACTACATTACAAGAATATGAAGAAACTTAAGCAGAAAAAAATCGTGCTAAGCCCAGCATGAATTTTTGACGTAGGTATACCTACTAACGTTAATGTACGTCAATTTTGAAAACAAAAAACTGCAACGCCATAGTTTTTTGGTTTAATTTTATGCGACATATACAGCTTGTATCATACAAATATAGGTTTGCTCTTGAATCTAGTCTAGGTCAAAGATGACAGAGACAAAGTCTACGATGGAGCGAGCTTACCCATAAGGAGCCTGTTCACTCTAACTTTGAAAAGATTAGGGTTGTGTTGTGTGGTTGCGAAACGAGTATTTTAGCTTTATATAATTTTACCTACGTTACAAAAATGTTCGTGCTAGACCCTCAGTTTAGTTCTGGATCTGGAATAGCAGTATTCCACATTTACCGACTGCCTATCACACGTCCACCCAAACCCATTATCTGGGTAGCATAATAACTCTTGGGGAGATCTAGTCGTGAAATTATTCTAGCTATCTATCTAGCCTATTACATCCCACTGCTGGGCACGGCACGGTTGGCGCAGTGGTTGAGCGATTGGCTGCTGCGTCGCGTGTCGTGGGTTCGATTCCCGCACGGAACAAATATTTGTATGACCTACAGATAGTTGTTCCGGGTCTGGCTGTATGTGTATGTGACTTTGTATGTTTGTAAACGCACCATATACAGGAGAAATTCCTAGTGTGGGTCACAGTATTAAAAAAAAAATGTCCTCCTTTTCCACACAACTCTGTCATGTGTCGAGTTCGTCCCACCATCTTCGTCTGTCCACCCTCTTCGGTCTGCCGCCATATCTTTTAGCATTTAATGGGAGCCGTTCGGTGGTTCTTTTCGCCCATTTATCGTCTGACATATCCGGCCCAGATCCACTTTAGCTTAGCAGCCTTCTGGTCTACAGGGCTACGTCCATTATTTAGGCTTTGGAGCGCAGTGTTGTGTTTCTTACGTGGTCTGAGAGGTGGACCTCCAGAACGCTACGCGCCATGCTGGCAAACCTCGAGCTCGGACCCAGATCGAGGTAAAACTAAGTGTAAACTAAATCATACGTACTGTATCCTCATCCGGCCCGTGGCCTGCATCTCGGTGACCTTCCTGCGAAGACTGCGCACCTGCACCATCAGTACGATGGCTATGATGAGCACTGCTAGGAACGCGCACGCGAACACGCCCGCTATCACGATGATCTGGGTCTCTACGTCCTGCCGGACAGAAAATTTAAGTTTTGTTTTATATTAACTTCTGCTAGAGGCTTTGCTCACGTATCAACATCATCATATCAGCCGAAAGACATCTACTGCGGGACATAGGCTTCTCCTAAGTGTCGCGACGACAACCAGTACTGAGCGTCTCGTATCCATCGGCTACTCGCAACCCTCAGCAGAGGGCTAATAATTCACGTAATTTTATGACGCGCCGATTAATTTTTAGTGCAGTTGTGTTCAAGTTTGAGTGATAAACTGTATTCTTGTAATCTTTGAACTACGCGTGAACTGCACGTCAACTGTACGATAACCAAAATTACTTATGGTGCGGGCTTTAAGAGAGAAAAAATATTACTCACTACATAATCGATTACATTTCAATGAATATGACGTTATTTTATGATATTAAAATAATACCCCAGTACAGATTTTAGCTTAAGAGTGTGTATTCCGTCCACTAGCGCCGCCAATCGTTTTTTATTAATTGTGGTAAATTTAAGACACGTAGATAAAAAACCGCTCTGTAGTGCACTAAAGAAATGTATCTATTATCTTTTGACAGCTATTTTTAATACATAACTCATGGCTAATTAGCCAAAACGGCAATTATTGCTAAAAGTGGCCACTTTTAGCAAAAATATCGACTTTGGCAACTATTTATGTTCTAAAGTACAAAACATAACTCTCAAAACATAATAAATACATTTCTTCAGTGCACTACAGAGCGGTTTTTTATCTACATGTCTTAAATTTACCACAAATAATAAAAAACGATTGGCGGCGCTAGTGGACGGAATACACGCTCATAATAAGCTGTCATTTTGAGATGTCCAACGAATAGTAGAAAACCGACAATTTGCTTTCCGAAGAACGCACCAAAGATGCGCAACAGTAGATCAATGCGTCCGTGAAGCTCCTTATTATACCACAAAAAAACCTCTCTTCAGAAGCTTACCCATTCAAACTAATATCCACAAATTCTTAACAATCGTATTCAACAGACCCACAGAAAATCAATTGACAGCTCACCATACTCAACTAATCAATAACAATATCACTCGAGAGCACAAACCACTCAACAATAAACAAGCATTGTAAAATAAAATGAAAACAATTAACTGCAAACACAACACAAACACTTGGACTAATTAGTGAGGACTGACGGCGACGAATTAAAACGAGGGTAGATAAAGAAGTGGGTGAATGATTGTGGATTTGTGTTACAGATAATGAATACTTGCGAAATTAGTGACGAATTCTCATTCTGTTCGTTAATAAGTAGATTACTGTAAGAGTTTGATGAATAAGTTATTTATTAATCTATACTAATATTATAATGCTGAAGAGTGTGTTTGTTTGCTTGAACGCGCTAATCTCAGGAACAACTGGTTCAATTAGAAAATTCTTTCAGTGTTTGATAGCTCATTTATCGTTGAGGGCTATAGAGTATATATCATCACGCTAAGACTAATAAGAGCGGAGCATTAATGGGAAATGTGACGCAGACGATGTTACGGGGGTCAGCTAGTAAGTTTTAAAATGACAGCAATCATCAGAAGAAGGGAAAAGAACATAAAATCAAAAAGAGAATGTAAAATCCTTAGAATAATAACGCATAGAAGCCGCGTCTAGAACAAAACCCGAGCAAAATCGTGTGTCCACTTCATTTTCTTTGTGTGCGTGAGCCGAATGTGTCTACGTTCCTCTAACGCACACAGATATAGCTTTCAGTGATACCATTACTAAGCCGTTACCCACAAAATATGGGAAGACGCATTACTATTTTGCTATCAAGGCAAGTATTTTATGTTGTTGGGAACTGCAAAAGGTAATCATGATTTTTCATGTAATATGACATATTTTTTCGGAAGGTATAATTCAATTTATTTCAAAATAAAAGGAAATAAATCGCATAAAGAATGAGATATTGTTCAATGCATTTAGAATGCTTGATGGGTTATAATTATAAACAATGTTAAAACATCGGGTTTGATATGAATTAACAGTAAGTATTGTATTTTAAAATTACAAAATTGAAAAACATGAATGAAAGCAATGTGGGTATTTTTTCCTCACAAATAGCAACACTGTGTTATGACAAGTTAGGTTATTAGAATTTTGTTTTATTTATCGATTTACGTAAAAATAGTGCATAGAATGTGAGTACTTATTTGTGAAATGTTATTTTATCACATTTTTTTATTTTCCTGATGTGCTATAACATCCTTTCACGCAACAAACTGTCATTTTCAATTATTTACTCGCGAGCTGTGTTCGACGGAACGTGACATTGAGTACTGACGGCCTGGTGGCTAAGTTTGACGGATTAGGCTAAGTTTTAGTTGCCTCACTTTTTGCACTCGTACTAGGTTTCTATGCGTTATTATTCTAAGGTAAAATCTTCCATTATTGGTAACTGACAGACAATATTTAACGTACAGCCGAAACTACAGGTCGAAGAAAGCTGTAATTTGGCATAAACTTCCTTGGGGAGTACTAAGAGAGGAGTTCCCGAAATTCCTATGGGAACGAGAAAAAAATCCTATGGGAACGAGAAAAAATCCTATGGGAACGAGAAAAAATTCCCATGCGAACGAGAAAAAAATCCTATGGGAACGAGAAAAAATGTGCGTACGTTAACGCGTACAAAAGCTAGTTATAAAATTAATGTAAAAAAGATGGGTGGTTCTAAAAGGAGAGGAAAAGTGAAGACATAAGGATGAATTAAGATGATGATGACATTTTCATCTCATTAGCAACCCCTATTCCTGCTATAGGAATAGGGGTTGCTAATGAGATGAAAATGTGTGTTGGGGAATACTGGCGAAAAAGAGGGGTGACTATACTACGGCTGTTAGAGATTTAGGTGAGGAGAAGACATGACTTCCCGATCTCAAATATTTGTAAGTAGTTGGAAAAATAGGAAGTTGAGGATGAAAAGTTATTGCCGGAGTTGCGGGACTATTCGAAAGAGATACCGCGGTTCCGGACCACAAAGGAACATGGATGGGTTTTAGTCAGTAGAAGTCTGACATTCCCTCTCGCTCCGCCCAGAGCGGGAGAAGTCATTTGATGATTTCACATCCCTAAAAAAAAAAGGATGAAAAGTTAAATTTCAGGATTGACACTATAATATGGAGAATTATTTCTCACGTTCTCATTAAGGAAGATTATTTCTAGTCAGTAAACAAACATTTTGAATTTAGATAAAATATTTTCACTAAAGCTTCCGTCGATAACGAATCGATATCTTGCCTCGTCACGAGTTTTATCATTTTATCTGAAAATTGTATGAAATTCCGATATTATTTCTATCACGATAGTAAGAAGCGGCATTTTTTTCTCTCAGTAATAAACGGTTTTATTAATTTATTCATAATTGAAAATATCTTATCGAGATTGATTCGATTTTATCAGTAAATATCTTTTAAGTTGAGAAACCATACTCAGAATTAAAAGTTATTAAGCAAATGATGAAACAAAATGACGACGTCATTGTTTTGGAAAGTCCTATACAAGAGGAAAAGAATAATATGTTCGATTAATTTGAAAATTAACTACATGATAAAAAGTCCAAGAAAATGAAGATTCAAGTGAAAAAGAAAACAATTAATCTATTGATAGTATAAATGTTTGCATAGTTGCTGATAATCATATAACAAAGAAACTAACATAATGAGTAATCCAGTCATTGTAGTGACATTGTCAACAGTCGCTGTTGACCGAAACAGCTACTTACTACAGTTTCTTCACAGGTGGGAATCGTTTAAGAATGGAAAATCCGGAAATATTTATGAAGGTGGCACAAGAGATGCGCATTATTCATCCTAGTCAGGAAAAAATTCTTGTATCTGTCAATGAAAGTGAACCACTTATCAACACTATAGTAGTCACAGTGATAGTGACACTGAACGTACTAGAATTTATCTTGACTGTAATCAATATCCGCTTGACTTCTGTGTCCCAAAACATGCACCCTAGGAGACCTATGTGCAGCCAGCAGCCATGCCGGGGAGGTGGCAATGTTTTGAGTTACGCAAATCTAAAAAAACCTATAGTGCCAGCGACATGAAGAAGAATACAAAAGTTCAACTAATGCTGGCCATACTCGTTCAAGTAATTTGATCAAACAGTTTTATCAAATTGGCATGAATGTCTGTGGGAAAATTTGATAAAAAATGAGTCGTCTTGAAGGAATACGAAATTTTGTCTATCAGTTTGATGAAACAGTTTGAATGTTTGAACCAGCCTGTTTAATCAAATAACTTGAATGTATGGCCCGCATATATAACAAGAGAAGGTAACATAGTTTTTATTGGCCTTCAACTGTTATATCAATGACAATGTTTAGACTGATTTTAGGAAAACAAAAAGCAAACGCACTTGCGTCACATGCCTGTTCGCAATAATCAAAGATCCTGTTCTACGGTACAACAACACAAATTATTTCCAAAGACTACGTACCATGTTTTAGGTGTTTAGCTGACACATCGTTGAGTAGCGCTGCCGTTGATGGCTGTGTGCACACTGGCCGTTATCACTAGATATCGCTGATAACACCGACCATCCGGCTTATCGCCTATTCAATTTGTTCAAGGAACAATATTAACATGCTCTAGAGGGACTTGACTGCGATCTGGCAATAGATATTGAAAGTGAAGAAACCCACGCAGTTTGAAAGGTTACAATCATAATTTGACCATCTCATATTTGGAGTGCTTGTGTAAACACGGTGGCGATTCTATTGATGCAATATACCAAAATGCAACGATCAATATGTTTCTTATTTCAATATGATTTTGAGATTGTATTAATATAAAAGAAAGTAATTAAGGGATAATAAGTAAGTAATAATGTACCTACTAAGAAAACATAACACCATTGTACCTACAATTGGTTCGGAATAAATGTATTGACTTTGACTTATACACGGTGTTCCGGACAACATAAATGAACTTCCAGCGGGTGTTTAAAACTTGGAAATAAGCATTTTTTTATGTGGAAACAGTACTCAATTCCTGTTTTTGTTAATTTTTATACAAAATAAATACCTTGACGTAAATCACTTGATATGCATGACTCTTTATCCGAATTGGCAACGAAAAACAAATGAAATTCAAATAGCATTTGATAGATTTTCATTTAAATTTCACTAAGCAGCAACAAAGGCCACATTAAGACCCTTTCATACTGCATAGCTCAAGCTCAATTTAATGAAATTACTTAATTTATATATTTACTTAATATCTTTGTAACGAAGCGTTTATAAGTACTACTTCCTTGTTGGATTTGATTTGTTACCCGCCCAACGAAATGAGCATGGGTCAGCTAGTGGATTTATAGAAGCCAAAAACTAAACAGTTATAGGAGATCAGATAGTGAGTCACTCCATGTAAAATACTGCAGTGTGATTCTGTAAACATGTCAAAGTGAAGGCTTGGGTGAAGTAATCACAAAGTGATCTGTCATTCCATCCTAATTACTTTGCTTGACAGCTCTCGATCGGCTCTGTAAACAAGGCGAAGTGACCGACAAGTGAGATGTCAAACCATACAAACAAGATGGCATGACAGCTCACTCAGTAACACTTTGAAGCCTAAATCTTTTAACCGATTTTAACGAATTACTTTCCTCTGAACTCATAAATTTCATCAAAAACAAAAAAAAAACTTATTAAGAAGTCAGTGTTTTTGGTTTTGTTTCTTTTGCTTTTTTAACACCGACTTCCGAAATTCAGGTTATTTAATACTTTGTAGGTTGTTTGGACGTCGGCTATAGTTTTTTTTGTAAAAGTTTTTTATTTTTCACTTTTTAATGGTGATACTTGTACGACGTCTTCGTCTACGCAAAAATTGAAACAAGTAAAATTCCCATAAAATAAAAACTATTGAGCCAAAGTTAATAAATTTTTTATGGGACGAAATGGCTAGTATGCCACATCGACCATAAAAGAATCACAGTCGCTCAAAAAAAAAAAAAAATAGAAAAATGATGAACCTATGTAGGTTCATCATCATTTTTCTATTTTTTTTATTTTTCTATTTTTTTCTATTTTTCTATTTTCGTATTGAAAAAAAATACGACTTCCAAAAAATACCCGCCGAATTGAGAACCTCCTCCATTTATTGGAAGTCGGTTAGAAAACGGTTCTTTTTTGCGAAAGTAAAACTTGAACGAGAGCGAAGCCGCAAGTAAAAGCTATAGCTATTCCTCGTTTTTTTATCAACATGAGGTAACTAGGTATCTGCAATTTTGTTGATTGCGACGTTTGGGATTTACCTATATCCGGATTTATTAAGTCACTTTCAATGACGAAAACATTTGAAGTCACATACAATCTCCAGTCAATCAGTTAGTGACGGAAGAATTTTATATTTATTTATTAGGTAAGGCACACCAACAACATATTTTCAGTTATAGCAATAACAGGGGCCCGAGTCTGCTATTTTTATAAATTTGTCATTCCGACACGATCCCATTGTCATGCCATTGTCATTTTGCTAAAAGTTCGTAATCTGCTAAATTCATAATCGCACGGTCACTGGCACGTCAGTGGCCGGTCACTGGGACGTCAATGGTCTCGTAATAGAATTGCGTTAGGAATGACGTATTGCTATTATTATAAAACCGAGCTAAATTTGAGCATTTATTCATGCCAGATTTTATTTATATTTAGTTTTACATATTAATTATTAGTGTTATAAGCAATCTGAAGTAGTGAGAAGTTCGTAAATACTAAATCTGTCATTATGTACGAGATTACCATTCATATGGCTTTCTTTCAGTGGCGTGTCAGTGGTTGATCATTGGAATGTCATAATGACGCCATTATGATGCCATTATGTTAGTAGATTACCAAACTTGTCAAAATCAACCATTTTGAAATCAGTGATCGACCATTCTGACACTATTGTAATAGCAGACTCGGGCCCCTGGTCATCACATGTCTACAATTTTGTGTAAATACATCACTAATAGGTATGCACAACATTTTCATTGAAAGATTAACAAATTAAAATTAATTTAAATGTAGTATTAATGTTAGCACATCCCACTATCAAACAATTAATTACATTATATAATTATGATTATTAGCACAAAATAATAAAAATTAGAACAATTATTACATTTGATTAATAAAAATAAAAGGTGTCACAAAACACAAATGTCAGACATACGAATTTAAAAACAAGACAGCATAAAAGGATACAAAATAAAACAAACAAAAAATACCCGCCGAATTGGGAACCTCCTCCTTTTTGGAAGTCGGTTAAAAAAACTTATTAACTAAGCAAGATTAAATTATCAATGATTATCTATTGTAAAATTAAAATTTAATAATTAGGGAAAGTAAAAGTGCGTTCAAGTATTACGTAACGCAATTTTTGAAGACTTTTGACCCCCCCTCCCCACCATGTAACGCGTCGTAACGTATTTCTGTACCCCCTCTCCCCCCTAGTAAAACGCTGCGTAACCACCAAAGGACCAATTCCATTTGAAATTTTGAGAGCAATGTTACGTAACGCGTAGTTCAAAACTCCTCCCGCCCCTGTAACGCATGGTAACATTTTACAAGACCCCCCCTCCCCCCAAATTCGTTACGTAATACTTGAACGCTCCCTTATTAATTGAGTTAAATATATTGATTAGGATAAGTGTCTAAAAGATAACCTTAATAGTAGCAACTAGAAATTCCGTCATCTATTAGCTACTTATAATTGTGAGGCTATGTAATTAATTAAAAAGTCTGTGTGCTTGAAAAAGGCTTGAAATGAAGTGGTAACTCTATTGTTTACAATTTAACTAGCTGCTGGAACATTACTTATGTATTATGTTAACAAAATTGATAAGAGAAGTGCCTAGCTGTAGAAAGATTCTTGGATTCGCAAATCGACTACCTACGTATTTATTTCTTATTATACAGATACACAATGAACGATTAAGTATTCTTAATTTTTAATATTATCACAAGAAAGCTAATTAATAGTCTTACTATTATCTGATAACAAATATTTTATCTTTAACCTTTTCGACTAGTTCTCATATGATTTGACCAGTAGGACGATTAAATGGGCGTTAAAGGAGACTTAGACCTCTGAGTTTGTTTCGGTGTTTCTTCTAAGAGCAGTCAGCTAGGAAACACCGGCCTCATCTAGTTTAAAATGACCAAAAAAGATTGACGTGTAAAAGTGTACCAACCTACTTACAAAATAAATATCATTAATCATTTATGACTAAGAAATAGTGTGTTAGGATTATTTTGATTCGGCTATCGGAGGCATGGGAAGCGGTTACCTCCTTTTGCGAAGCAATAATGCTAGCGAAGGAGGAGGCCGAACGCGAGAGAAAAAGACGCCCCCGGCACAGTATACGGGTCGGCGGACGGCGAGCCACCCAATGCTCGCCGTCCGCCGACCCTTTGAAAAATGAAAATCTTTACAACCAAGAAATCATCGTTGAAACATTGATGTGGCATATATTTAACAGATGTTTCAACGATGATTTCTTCGTTGTAAAGATGTTCTGCCTTAGTGAATCGCACTACAGATCAGAACCAACTCTCTAAGCCCGAAGTCCGTAGTTTCGGGCTTAGTTGCAGCCGTATTCTGCTCCGTATTACCTAACCACTAAGAATTAATGACAACACGATTTGGTAATTGCTGTCAAATCGTGTTGCTATTCATTCTTAGTTCGGGTTCGGGACTAATCTTAAGTCCGTAGGTGGTACGAAGTCGAATACGCACGCAACTAAGCCCGAAAACACGGACTTTGGGCTTAGAGAGTAGCCCCCCAGGCCGGGTCGACACAAAGAGCTGTCAGCATAGAAGACGGGGCCCGCTAGGGCCAGTGCCTGCCAGGGTTGCGGAATTTGTCCTAAAGAGTCACCGCGGCCCTGGAACGCAAAGGGCATTAGGACGCACACGTTTGGGTTTTAGCCAGTAAGAGTCTCACTACCTTCTGCTTCAACCAGGGCGGGAGGAGTCATTTGATGATTTCCCATCGTTAAAAAAAAGGACCCGGAATTATCGTAGATAGGTAGTATAGGTAGGTAAAATCTACGATGATTCCGGGTCCTAACCGAACACGTGTAGTGAGTATTTTATTGAAAGTTAATCGGTTTTGATAAATTAGTGGTGTGTATATTCCCACATTTGTATTAACAATAATTTATTTTAAACTAAAAGTACGTCATAAGACTTATTACAAGTGTTGGTTTTTAGATATCAACTAGCTGTGCCTCGCGGCTTCGCTGCCACCAACTGCAACTTTCTTACTTTTTTTTATGAACCTTCTCCTGACAGTAACAAACACAACAAAAAAAGAATTAGCGAAATCGGCCCAGTCAAATAAAATGACCAAGGGAAATAGGGATTCATTCAAATATATATTATACTAGCTGTCCCCCGCGACTTCGCTCCCGTCAACTGCAACTAGAATATTTTTTTCTTTCATCCTTCTCCGGACAATAACAAACACAACAAAAAAAGAATAAGTGAAATCGGCCCAGTTGTCACGTGTGATGCGATGACCAAGGGAAATACGGATTAATTTTTATATACATTATAGATGAGGTGGGCAGATAGATGTACGCAAATGCATCGTCTTTAAACGCCTGACGTAACAATCGATGCACCAAGACAAGTAACGTCTGTTAAAGATTAGTTTCGGCCAGGCGTAACTTTAGCAGTGGCAAGACTCGCTTCAGAGGAGCTCGTGGCTAAATAATAACATCCGCACAGGTCGATCTTCAAGGTTAAGCAACGCTTGCCGAGGTTGGTCTGTGGATGGGTGACCATCTTAACATAGGTACCGAGTTTCCTCCGTGCCTCGGAAAGCACGTTAAGCTGTTGGTCCCGGCTGTAATTTGGAGATCTTTGGCAGTCGTTACAGATAGTCAGAAGCCAGACTTGCCAAGGAGTACCGTGTTACCCAGTTAATGGGTTGTGGAGGTGTGGTAGGCAGTCGTACCACGTAAAATACTGGTATTCAGCTGAATCCGGTTTGACTGGCAACCGACCCCAATATAGTTGGGAAAAGGTTAGGCAGATGATGGCAAGCCTCGCTTCTGAATCACTTCCGCATCTAACAGGCCTATTATGTGAACTGCCAAAATATCGTGATTTCTTAACAATATCGATCGGTATGCCGTTGACAATGGAAATAACCTAGCAACAACCTTGATTTAGCACGTTTTTATAGAATTCGAGGATTCTCATTCAATAGATTTTAGCCCACAATGGTCGGCGTGATTTAAGGATTTCTTATTGTTATAATTTATTGTATTATTTCGTTTGATTAGCATATACGAATGCGGAAAATGGTGATCTTTCGCGTGGGCGGTGGCGCGAATTAACAAACTTTACAAATGCGAATATTACGATGATTGCGTATTGTTAACTGCTTGATTGTTCAATCGGTAATCTTTTGCATAGAAATTAATATTTTGAATTTTAATTAAACGAACAGCTTGTTAAGAATCTATTCTCTAAAGCCATCTAAAATAATGGATTAAACGCTTAACAGCTGAAATAGGAAAAACCCTTCTGCTTTTAACATAAAATAAATGACCTTTTTTTTCTATCGGGGGGACATCTTCAAAAAGGCGTCTGGAGCTTTTGGAGGACTAGGAAGCATGCGATTTCACCTCACCAAAACCACACCGGTGACCATCATCAGCACATAGAAAGAACCCCATATACTTATCTTAAAAAACCGTCCCGGAACTCCCTCTGTGCACACCTCTGGGGAAACTCTATTGAGTCTCTTCTGAGCCTCGCTGTGCACGACCGCACTTAATCACTGTGTCGTGTCAATCTCTACCTTAAAGAGACGCAACAAGTCGTGGGGGACATAATCAACAAACAAACAGTGACCTCTATCTATATTTCAGGGAAAAAATAATAAAGGCAGGATATTTCTTGCAAGGTACAAAGTACCCTTCATACTTACCTGTACTTAATACAGGTTCAAACTAGACTCTTATAGCCAAAGAAAAAGCTAAAACATTTTTGCGCCACTAGAATCATAAAAGAGCAAAATCAGATAAGATCTCGCCAGAACCAGATTTATTCAATGGTATTTGTAACAAAATAAAAAAATGTGGACTCGTAAATCTTGACAAATCCATAACATTGAAATAGATCAGAGATTCCATCAGTATCGGCGGCTAAATGTTGTTGATTTATGTTTATTTGACTTTTGTGTTTTACTGTGTCCGGGTAATAAAAACAACAGGTTGGCAACATGTGACCCAATTTTTAACCGACTTCCCAAAAAGGAGGAGGTTATCAATTCGGTTGTATGTTTTTTTTTTTTTTTTTTTTTTTTTTTTATGTTTGTTACCTCATAACTCCGACAATTATGAACCGATTTAAAAAATTTTTGTTTCATCTGAAAGGATATGCTTGCAGATTGGTCCCATTTAAATTATATCGAAATCGGTTACGAACTTTGGATTTTAAATCGAAATAGCTGGAATTTGACTATTTAGATGATTCTTTGATAATCGAAATTGCGTATTTTGCTTTTCTGCGATTTGGCAGTGGTGTGGTAGGTGTGGGGCACCACTAAAAAGTGAAAAATAAAAAACTTTTTACAAAAAAATACAACCGACTTCCAAAAAAAAACACTACAAAGTAAAAAATAACTTTAATTTCGGAAGTCGGTGTCAAAATACGAAGAAACGAACAAAAACACCGATTTCCGAAATTAAAGTTATTTTTTACTTTGTAGTGTTTTTATAAACACATATTATAATGGATTTCTTACACTTTAACACGTTCAAATTCAAGTCATAGTATCTTCATAACGATGATGTCAAAAACTTTCGAAATGCAGGGAAATTTGAGGTGTTTTTAGCAGAATGCGACAGCTCGGATGCGGATCCGAGCTGTCGCATTCTGCTAAAAACACCTCAAATTTCCCTGCATTTCGAATTGCCCTAATGGGCCATCCACACGACACAGACTTCCATAAACTTCTATAGATTTTTGTCAACAAAGCAATACAGGCAGTTGTTTTTTTTTTAATTCTGAGCTTATAGTATAAAAAAACACAACACGAAATGGTATGTAGACAAAGGTCTGTTTAGCAGTGGGTCTTAACATAGGTATGTTGAGACACACTTGAAGACCACCCAAAATCTTGAAAGAAGTCCGTCGAGGATATTGTTTATTGTTTCAGTTAATTGTATTGTGGACTTCCCTAGATATAATAGTTTACAGAAAGCTCAAACTAAGCAGTATTAGTATAAGATAGACTCTTAATACCATTAAATTGCAATTGGATGTTGTTGCAGATTAGCCACACGCGAGCAAGCGATCAATCAAATAATAAAAGCCAGTGCAAAAAAGCAAGGTAAAATATTGTGTCTAATTTTAAATTGACAAAAATTCTATAGCCTAATCACCCCGGTCTCTAATTTTCTAATCAACATGGAGGCCGTTTTAACAAACATAATTAAGCTCAAATCAAATCAAGAAAAATATGAATGGACATTGATGATACGTAATTAAGACTTCAATTCATTAGAATCCCAATTATATCTATAAATAATAAGCTTTTGTAGAACCATTGGGGATAATGTTGATAGTTCAATTACTATAGTAAAGTATTTGCATAATACGAACGTGGAAACCCAAATAATAGCTGCAATTATTATTTAAAACAATGATAGTGACATGAAATTTGCAGGAAACCCTGCATTGCCAAGCAAAATTGGACGCTACTATAAAGTAGAAAAGGTTGATGTATCTGGGGATGGGTGAAGCAAAGTTGGTGAGGATAGGTATGTAGATTGGTCGCAGAAGAACAAACAAAAGATCTTGCACCAAAAGGGAGCCTTGAACTTCTCAACTCGAACAAGGGCATTTTATATTGACTATTATTTAGTTTTGAAGAGCTCTCAATTTAGTACTGAATGTGCCAGATGTGGTGAGTCATTCTATTGTAATGGTATCAGAAAGGATTTAATTAAATAATAGTGGAAATTACAATGAAGAGGCAACAGCCAATGTACCTAAAGTCGTTAAATACTTTGAACTTCATACTGTACTGGTTGCAACAGGACTTTTATTACAAAGAAGGCTACACTGAGATAGTTGAGGTAGATAATGGCGATGTAACGTTGGCGTAATCATGTAACAAATGATCTAATTAACTGGCCAACTGCAATGGTTCAATTATTTTTTACGAATAAAAATTGATATGGTAGGTAACAGTCATATTTGGTCAGATAATGGTCAAACGATTGCCTATCAAAAGTAAAAATAAAGCAAAAGAACACACTCAGAGCAAAATCGAGTCTACAAATAACTCATGTACATACAGAGTTAGTTTTCAATATGACGCCAAATTTTCAAACAAAGAATCACGAATTAAAAAACATTTAACCCAACGAACAAAGTATTTGTAGTTATGAAAGTAAACACAAACATCGACAGCCAATCTACTCCACGCCCTGTCAATCACATCTGACCCCGAATCGAGAGCACTCCACAAATATGCGCTGTTCAACAGCTGTCCATCAGAAAGTGTCAGTAGCCTGACCTTTGGGAGACCTTGTCCAGGACCAGAACAATC
The DNA here is from genome assembly GCA_963859965.1 of Ceramica pisi. Taxonomy (NCBI): domain Eukaryota; kingdom Metazoa; phylum Arthropoda; class Insecta; order Lepidoptera; family Noctuidae; genus Ceramica; species Ceramica pisi. The sequence continues at coordinate 1,114,652 of OY982542.1, forward strand.
AGATCAGATGTTGAAGAACGTGATGCAATGAGAATTGGAGATCATTTGCGTGTAGGATTGGTCCTTGATAAGATTGACAGATTGGTATATTGAAGGCGGAGGACTGGGTGATGTGGCGTAAGTTCTGAGGGGTACTAGTTCAACTAGGCTGTGGCGATTGATTTACTGATATTCAAGACATATTTTCATCACTTTATCATGAGCAAAGTTCGCAATCTTTCAAAGATTAGTTTGTTTGAAGTTTGTTGTTTTTTACCAATTTCAAGAGGAGGAGATTTTCGAGTAAACGTATTTTTGTTTGCTTAGCAATATCTTCGCCTATGATCAACTGCATTTTTCTTTTTTTTTGAAGGAGTATTTTCCTGAGGTGATTTCGTATTTATTCGTAGATAAACAATGGTATTCTTTAATAAATGACAGCAAATCTCCCGGGACTGTTGTATTTGCATATCCGTATAATGTTTCCACCATTTTTCACGTGTCGGTACTTTCTGAAGGGGTAATCAGATACAGTGCAACCTAGAACACCCTCAACTCATCACTCATCAGCTAAGTTATTTTTTCAAAGTACACTTTGGTATCTTTTCCTGTCATTTAGGTACCAAAGGGAAAATTGTAATGATTTTCAACAATACATGTGACAAAAAAAAAATCTCACCCATCACCTATTGTGAGACTGTTATCGTTTTCTTTTAAACATTATGCAATTTATGTCTTACTTTGTAAGCACCTATTTAAAACCTGGTCTGAAACCTATGAGCTAACGTTACATGACCAAGAGTAATGTTTATGGCGGTCAGAGGTTGTTCCTCACTCGTCACTTCACAACTTATTATGACTGTATTAAAATCGTTGCTTCATATAGCTTTAGGGAAGTGCCATCATTACGATTTATTGCTTAACTGATGGAGAGTGATTGTAATTTTGTACTTATTAAGTGCTTTTGTATAATTTATATGCTAAGTTTTGTAATTTTTTATCTTGGTGTGAGATTGTTTACTGATCAAATCTTTAAGTAACTGTAAGAATAAGTAACTCAATGTTTACTAATTTTACTCATGCCATGTCGTCTTTTCTGGTATATACCTTCACAGTTCTGGTTAGTATTATTGGAATTTCTTCATTGTCCTCCAATTAATAACCATTTAGATTTAAATTCCAAAGTATTTGTGTTATTTATTCATTGTCATCCGATTCATCGCCATTAAGATTTGAATACCAAAGCTTTGACTAACGTGAGAACAGTCCATAAACAATAGAACACTGTAATTTGTAACTTCCATGTATCGTTATGTTAACATGACAAGTAACAAGGGTATTTTGATTTGATGGTAGCCATAATTATACAATGTTGAACCAGTGTGGGTGGAGAATTTGACAGACACATACCCCGCTACACAAGAAGAAGGAGGGATCCTTGCAAACTGTAAATTTTTGTCTGTTTATTATGATTTTACGCATTATTGCTATAAAATTGCAAAAATCTCTCAAGTATAAATAAATTATTCTTCTATAGAGATCAACGCTTTGGAACGTTCAACAATTCAAAAGTGCCTGTTTATTTTCATTGGCAAAAAAGCTTTGAGATGAATTGTTTTTATTTTCACTAGACCTGGGTTAATTTTGGCTGGGGAGTTTCTTGCGCCACTTCTTCCCAGCTAAAACGGAGAGGGGTGAAGGGGGCGTTTTGGGGGACTATCTTTTTGCAGAACTATGACTTTCAAAAAGTGCGGGCACTCAGCCTCACTTGAATAAATGACTTTTGACTATGATTTTCTCTTGAATACACAACAATTTCTATTGCTTCATATTGATTGGAATTATAGAGTGACTGTCGTTGCGATGTTTAGATACTGAGTTTGAGTGGGTAGGTGCTTGTTTACCATCCTAACTCCACTTGGTTTTTCTTTTTAGCCGGTCTATTCTGTCTGTCGATATCTCACCTTGTACACTTAGGCGAAGTGACTAGGGCTGCGCTGTTATTGCATCTTGTTTCAATGGTTTGACAGGTCACTTGACGTCACTTCGCCTATGGGTGTAGGCGAAGTGACGACAAGTAACCCATTTATATTTATTGACATTCATAATGTCAATAACGGAAATAAGGACATCACCTCTATCCTGAATCAAAATCTATCAGGATCCTCTGCATTCTCCACTCTCCAGTCTTGAAAAACGATTCATAATTATTTGTTTTGGTATCTACGAATACATATTAGGGAAAGGGCAATATACTTAGTTGCAAATTTATTTTGAGTCTGTCATAAGTTTTCAATTCAACATTTTTACAGAATCGCACTGCAGATTGGTTTCCAAAACAGTTCAATGATTTTTTCGGGACTACCTACTGGCACGCCGATGTAAATTCTCGCAAACAGGGATTTCGCAGCGGTTGGGAGAACTCTGCCAGTTCTACTACGAATTGTTACGCTTTAAGTCAAGAAGGCAGATTTTTTTCTTCAAGGCAAGAGTGCTGTTGCGGAGTTTTTCGAAAGAGTTACCTCGGCCTTGGAATGCAAATTGCATATCAAGGAGGAACACGGACGGATGGGTTTTAGTCAGTAAGAGTCTGATACTCCCATCAACTCCGCCCAGAGTGGAAATGATTTCCCATCATTAAAAAAAAAGGCAAGGATACTCCAACGTCGATCACATCCATCACTTACCATCAGGTGCAAATCTTGCCTGTTTGGAGAGCTTTTTATTGTGTTTTATAATAGATCTAAAAAACGGTGCGTTCTAGTGACCCATATTTGTAAATTCGTGTTATTTAAACACATTCTTGGTGTCACAAGCCACCCACGCTCATACTCATAATGTAGCTGCATAAACTTGCTTTTCTAGTTTCCAAATTTTTATGTTAATAGAATTAATATAGATCAAATAAATATTATTTTGTCAAAGTTATGCAAAAGTAGTCTGATTTTTCTAAAAGAGTTTTGGTTGAATTTGCTACACAAGAGGTCCTCAATCCATTCTCATGATGTAAGTTATAAAAAGGTACCTACATGAAATTCAAGTGCACTGCGCCATGCACAGTCATAAAATAAATAAGTTAGTTTTTTTTTTGTCTAAGCTGTGGTCTCCTGTAAGTGAAAATGTAACCAAATTAAACTAAATATTTTTTTATTAAGTAATGGGCTTGCTTTTGACCATGATCACGCCTGATAGAAAGCGATGGATGAGTTCCATGATGGAGCGATTTTACCCAGAAGATGTTTGTTCACTTTGCTTGGAAGGCAGACGGGTTATAGTTATATTTGGCCGGGAACACAGACGTTGGCAGAGAGTTCCACACGTTAGCTGTGCGCATAATAAATGTGGAGGAGAAGCGCTGGGTACGACTAGTCGGGATATCAACCAAGTACGGATGAGTACCATCCTGCAGTACGTCTGGTATTTCGGTAGTAAAAGGGCGAAGGTGGGATCAGGTCATGGAGTTCTTGCGCACACTCACCAAAATACAATTTGGACTCTTTGAATATTTTTGTTTATAAGCCTACATAACTATCCCACTGCTGGGCAAAGGCCTGCCTCATACCCTTCCATACACTCTTTTCCTGCGCCGCCTGAACTGGCTCCCATAGTGCGCGTTAAAAAAAATGGAACAAAAATTAAACATGTCACTTGGACAGTGTTGCCAATTTCTTTCCAGTAAATCCTACTACCAAATTGATGATTGCAACTATTTCTCCACTGTCCTTTTCTTATCATAGGTGGATTGCTGTGTGCAGACTGTGTAGTATCTACCCAGTTATGAACTAGTCCACTTTATCTGTTGACTTTTAAAGATCAGCCTGCGGCGGTGGTAAAGGCGTGTGCTCACGGTCTAAAAATGTCATCTATACCTTGCGGCCGTCTGTCAGATTGTTATTAAGATTTATTTAACAGTACCTACTTAGGTAATGGTCGTTGTTCGGAGATCGGCACACTGATTTGACGGTATAAAGTGTTGGATAGGTGATAAAACACCCATCTCTGTATATTTGCTCTTTCTGTGAAGTGATTAGTGTGAATAATTACAAAGAGAAGGCCAAAGAAACAACGGATGGACTGTGTGAAAGATGTGTGTGTGTGTGTGCTGTTGCTGTTTAGGAGGATTATTACTACTGAAATGATGATGACGACTTATTAGTTACGATGTTAAGATAACTTTAGAAGTATTGAACAATAAGACACGTTGTGAACAAATGAATTGGTGTAGGTATGGGAAAAGGATTGAGGACTTCTAAGGAACTGATACAGAATTAAAACAATTTTTCCTCTAACCGAAACGATGCGAAGTAATATCGAATTATAGAATAAAGACAAGCCTTTTTGATTTTTTTTAAGGATGGGAAATCATCTCATGAGATATCCTCCCACACTGGGTGAAGCAGAAGGGAGTGTCAGACTCTTACTATGACTAAAACACATCTGTGTTCCTCCTAATGCCCTTTGCGTTCAAGGACCGCGGTGAGTCTTTCCAGCCAATTCCGCAACCCTGGCAGGCACTGGCTATAGCGGGCCCCGTCTTCTAAATAAAGACAAGCCTAAGACGAGAAACGCCTTTAAACCCAAAGTTGACTGGTAGAGAATGCCTTGTAGCATTAAGTTCGCCTAAATAAAATAAAATGGGCAGCAACAAAATTATTACAGTGTAACTGCAACATAATATTTTAAATTTGGGCCAGTACAACGCCATCTATCGGGCCAGAGAGCAGTTAAAATGCGTCTAACTCTTTTGTGGTGTGGTCAAAAATTCGAAAGGCTAAAGATTTTCAAATCACACGAAATAATATCTAAAATTAAAAAATATATAATGCAACTGGTACCAAATTGGCTAGCTCATTAGTAAAATAGCTATAGTACACCAACTTTTCAACATAATTATTGAACATAGTAATTATCGTTACTACCTGCTTAATTTTATTTTTTTAAGTTCATAAATGAGGTAACTTGCATTTATTAAACTAATGTTGAAAATTTTCAAGGTAAAAAACGGACGGTGATTTGGCTGAATCAAAAATAGCTCAGTTATTACATAATTAACCTACAAAAGTTCTGTAATTTTTAACCGACTTCCCAAAAAGGAGGAGGTTATCAATTCGGTTGTATGTTTTTTTTTTTTATGTTTGTTACCTCATGTCTCCGACAATTATGAACCGATTTGAAAAATTTTTGTTTTATCTGAAAGGATATACTTGCAGATTGGTCCCATTTAAATCATATCAAAATCGGTTACGAACTTTGGATTTTAAATCGAAATAGCTGGAATTTGACTATTTAGATGATTCTTTGATGATCGAAATTGCGTATTTTACTTTTCTGCGATTTTGGAGTGGTGTTGTTAGGTGTAGGGCACCACTAAAAAGTGAAAAATAAAAAACTTTTTACAAAAAAATACAACCGACTTCCAAAAAAAAAAACACTACAAAGTAAAAAATAACTTTAATTTCGGAAGTCGGTGTCAAAATACGAAGAAACTAACAAAAACACCGACTTCCGAAATTAAAGTTATTTTTTACTTTGTAGTGTTTTTTTTTGGAAGTCGGTTGTATTTTTTTGTAAAAAGTTTTTATTACGAATCTTCTTCAAGGAAAACGACAACAACAATGTCGCCGGTGAAAGGTTTGGCCTCATTAGTAGGAACGGCACAGAATTGTATGAATGTAGTATCTAATTTCCAAAAAGTATCTTGGAGGCGCCGGGTATCGATCCCGGTACCTCTCGCATGCTAAGCGAGCGCTCTACCATCTGAGCTACGCCCCCATGTACAACCGAGCTGAAATTACTGTTCCGTTACTAAGGGTACACCTCTATGGCAATAGTAATATAGGATCTCGTTCGGTCTTGTTTATGGAAATTCTAAAATGATTAAAGATTGCACCTCGTCGACGGTCGTTAGTGACATTTCACGACGACAGTCTTCAAGAAAAAGAGGGTTACACTTTTTGACAGCCATCATTTTTGTAAACATAGGTAATAGTCGTTTTTAACGTCCGAAACCATATAATTATTTATTTCCTTGACACACGACACACTCAATCATTAACAATCAGGAAGCCTTAAATAGGAAACAAAAGGTTTCGGGCAATTATTTAAATGAACCCAAATGATAAAATGATTAATAAATAATTTAAAATTGGTATGAACAATACACGCATGTGCGTGTAATAGGTTACATTCTATAAGTTTAGTGTTACAGCCGTGTCATCAGTAAGGTTAATTGCATTTGTTTAATCTAGGGCTGTCACATGGATTAAACAATAAAGGTATACAAAGTCAACTTTTAAAATAAGGGCTTTTAAGTGTATCCGAACATCTTATGTCTTTTAAAACTGGGAAATAGCTAGAAAAATACGTTTGGTGGGATTATTTGAAAAGGTAGCAGTAATGGTTGTTTAATTGTAATTTTTAGTTTCCTTTCTAGTGGAGTAACTGGCGAAAACTATCTTACATAGGTACCTTCATTTTTGTTTATACCTTTGGCATTTACCAACAAGATATCGAGGGTCGAAGCTCCCATACTGTCATTGCCATCCCTACATTGTACCAATTTATTTATTGAAATAGTACACAAACCGCGAATATGTCCAGATAGATATTTTATTTATTTATCCATTCCAACTGTTAGAACTGTTTTATCTATTGCAACTATTGCCGTGTGGTATCCGGCAAGCAAAAATAACAGACCAACCCATCTCTTCCCGTATGTTTTTGGCTCCAGTAATCGATACATAGCGGTATATCCATGAACCATGCTGGAATGCTCCCAAATGCCGAACCTTATAGTGGGAAGCAGCACTAAGAGAAAGCATTCCAGGAACTGCGAACACCAACCCGCCTGCCAAGCGTGGTGACTATGGCAAATCCCCTCAATGAGGAGTAAACCAGATTCACGCCCTCCAGTTCCCGGTAGCTGCACTATTCCTGGCCACGGTATCGGTGCCGTGGGGGTTGCTAAGAAACCCCGAGCTACGGCACACGACCAAGTGCGTATTTAACAGAGTATTATTTGGGACAAGCCCGCCACACATTCCCAACCACTGCAACTCCTGAAAGCCAGAATCAACAGTGGCGACCACCAGAATAACGCCGAACCAATGAAGCCCGACGAGTCCCGGAGAAACGATTCAACTGTCTTGGATCCCGCAACGAAATTAATCAGAAGAGTACAGCGGAGGAAAAACAAATTATATTTATTTTTTCATACTCCTCCGAAAATATTTAATAGAGTAGGTACCATCCCCTACAACCAGGATACAATGCATCTATGTCATCGATCATCATGCAACCTGCACGTGGGTAGATAGGTTATACCCCTATATATATAATTCCTATGTATAATTCCCATCGATTAGGAAAACGTCGCCAACCCTATGATCCCGAGCGCTGCTGCAAGGCCAGACGTATCACCGATATATTGTAATAGCCACAAAAACGATAATTAGCGACGTCAGCGAGCCAAGGGTTACGTGTCAATATTTGTAAAATTGATGTTTGGTTAAATAAGACCACTTAATGTGAGGTCTTGGACAAAAAAGATACAGAATCTTATTTTTACAGTTACAAGAGACGTTTCATGGGTAGCTCAGAGGATCGCGTGAAATTGAAGTATCCTGTAGGTGTAGGAATGCTGGATTATCCAAGTCTGGGGGGCTACTATCTAAGCCCGAAGTCCGTAGTTTCGGGCTTAGTTACGAGCGTATTCTACTCCCTGATTCGTGAAGTAGCCGTTTCAACTTCAAACTAGAATGTTGTAGTTTAATGGCGAAGAGGCGGTATTTTGGCCCAGTGTTTAGTATAAAAATCACGCGTTTTCTAGCTGTGGTTTGTGAATGTGTTTTCAACCGTCAAATTTATTATGCAACTAGCTGACCCGCGCAACTTCGTCTGCGTCAAATTTTCCATTAATGCTCCGCTCCTCTTTGTAATAGCGTGATGATATATAGCCTATAACCTTCCTCGATAAATGGGCTATCTAACACTGAAATAATTTTTCAAATCGGACCAATAGTTCCTGAGATTAACAAACTCGAACTGCTTTATAATATTATACAGATTAATTTACATTTTTTTTATTATAAGGTATAAACTGATTACGATGAAACAAAGAACTTAATATTACTACAATTTACGCACTATAAAAGTTACGTGAAGTAATGAGACCAAGTGCACATAACCCTAATTTTACTTCTGGAAAACTTTAAATTCAAATATCTTTTGATAGACCGAACCGGTTGCAATGAAACCAAAACTTAATGTTACTTCAAGTTTTGTTCAATCCTTGTGTATAAAAGTTATCAACATTGCTTTCGCACATTTGACGTGATGCCCGAACAAATAAACAGACAAACAGAAAAACAGACAAAAATTCGAAAAATGCTGGAAATGGGTTCTATTGGTTGTTCTTGAACACCCACGCTATTTTTTTTTCATGTACAAAAACCATTTTTCTACAGTTTTATTATAACTATGTATAGATTGGCATTGCATTGGCGTGCGCTAATGCGTCGCGATATTTACATATTCACAGAAAGCAAACGTTTTGTCGACTCAACAAACGGTAAACTGTTAGTTTTCAATTTTTGTCAAAAAAAAAAAATATCCTAAGTTCATAGTTCTAGTGGTCGTAGTATCGGCGAACAAAGCAATTTGATGAACTAACAAATTGATAATACAATGTTGATAGATAACTTTAACACCGTGATTAGGATAAAAATTACACATGTCTTATTTTTTCAGTATATTTTGAGCTAAGTGATTGTTCTGACAAGCAGCTTGTAAGGTTCGATGTCGACTGAGACGTAACATAATTTCGTAATCAGTATTTAAAAGAGTAGCAATATAATTCACAACATGATAACATTGAAGGCATTGAAGCAGCTTATGTTCTGAGGATTAAAAAGGATAATTTTGTAATAAGTACCAGATTTAATAAAAACTACCTAACCATATACTTTCTCAGTATCACTTTCAGAAATTCTGGCTAATGGCTCTGACAAATAATTTAGTACAAATAAGGGTCAAAAATTATAGTCTGTAAGTACCAAAGTAACCCGACTTTACTCCGACTCCTCCCGCTTTAGGCGGAGCAGAAGGGAGTGTCAGACTCTTACTGACTAAAATCCATCCGTGTTCCTCTTCTCCTCCTTCCTTTGAGTTCCAGAGCTGTGACTCTTTTGAAAAAATACTCCAAGCCTAGGATTTCACGGTACATCTCAGACAATTCAGTGACTAGTAACTGAAAACAAAAAAATCCGTGCACCAGTCTATTGCACGGCTAACCTTACAATACTCTCCGAGCTCGTCCTTCCAACAAGAAGTTAATGAGTCCTCTTCAAGTTAATTACATGTAGTGACGCGTTGATTGATGATGTTCGATACATGTCGCTAATTAGCACTTGTGATGATTGCCTTTACTTTATATACCTGTCAGTTTAGCGTTTAAAGAGTTCTCGCTTAGAATTAATAGGTATTTTTTTTGAAGTTGGATCACAGATCCGGAGAAAACTGACTGTGACAGACGGACAGAAAAGCAGGCAAACTGATGTTCGGAACACTCACTGTTAGACAGACAGTCAGACGGACGGACTTAGTAATAGGTTCCGTTTAAGTACGGAACTCTAAAAAGGCAATGCTAATGCAATGTTACCGGTTGATCTTCAACATTACATAAGAAGACATCTATCAATCTAATCCATCTTCTCTGATTTGCATACCGGCTTACTGCCATGGAAATAAACTTTACATTAGTATGCGACTATAAATCACAAAGTTACGTTTTACTGGAGGAAAACAAAAGTTAATACTATGTAGACGAATGCTACATACTAATAAAGTAAATCAAGTAAGAATTATATAGTTAGTGATTAAGAGAAATAATCTTCAGTGGCTTTGGCAGCTGAAAGCTTTGTTGCGGACAATGGTAAGGTTTAAACTGCTGTGGCAGCTGAAAGCTTTGTTGCGGACGATGATAAGGTTTAAATTGCTATGGCAGCTGAAAGCTTTGTTGCGGATGATGATAAGGTTTAAACTGCTGTGGCAGCTGAAAGCTTTGTTGCGGACGATGATAAGGTTTAAACTGCTATGGCAGCTGAAAGATTTGTTACGGACAATGGTAAGGTTTAAACTGCTATGGCAGCTGAAAGCTTTGTTGCGGATGATGATAAGGTTTAAACTGCTGTGGCAGCTGAAAGCTTTGTTGCGGAATTATTTGAAAGAGCTACCGCTGCTTGGAACACAAAAGGCATTAAAGGAGGAACACGGATGGGTTTTAGTCAGTTAGAGTCTGACACCCCCTTCAGTTCAGCCCAGAGCAGGAGGTATCATTTTGATGAGTTCTCATCGAAAAAAAAACGCTGATAGCTTTATTTTACTAAACTTTATTACCTATAGCTGACCCACGCAACTTCGTTTGCGTCACATTTTCCATTAATGCTCGGCTCCTTTTAGTCTTAGCGTGATGATATGTAGCCTCGATACATGGGCTATTTAATACAAGAATTTAATTAATGAAAGAATTTTCAGTATTCAAATCGGACCAGTAGTTCCTGAGATTACCCTCTACATACAAACTTGCAAAGAAATGTTACCTCTTTATAATATTAGTATAGACAACACTGAAAATAATTTTAACTAATGCTATTTAGCAAAGCGAATGTTAATTTTGATGTAGCCAATTAATGCCTGTTTTTTATATTTCTACTATTGTAATGCAAACAAGGTGCAGAGTGACCATTAGTTTCCACTTTGCAACGTTTCCATTCAGATCTAAATTGGTGTTTCATAACCTCCTCCTTTTTGGGAAGTCGGTTAAAAATGTTCCTAAATCGCTACCATTAAATGTCATAAGAAGATTTATATTTGAGCGTAGCAAAGTTGAACTTGTATGCAATTTTCACAGGTTCTACTGATTTATAGTCACTTACCTTAAATAGTCGAACAAAACAGCATTTAATTATATTTTATAAAGTGCTCTCAGAAAATGTGTTCTTGCAAAAATCTGATGGTGGTTATTCCATACTATAATAAGATTACACACAAATATTAAAAAAAATCAAAACCAAGAGTCATTTATTCAAATTGTGCTGAGTGACACTTTTTAAATGTACAAATAAACTTTTATTCTTTTTCTACATAAAGACAGTCTCCCGAAATGCCCGCCCGTCACCACTTCCTAGTGTTTTAGTGGGACCACTAAGAAGTGGTGACGGGTGAGCGTTTCGGGATGCGTATACCGTATGTGCTCTTATTTCTAAAGCAACACTCGTCCCACAGTTATCAATTACAGACCATAAAGTTCATCTGATCATCTGTTGCATTAACACTTAAGCATTCATGTTTAGTTTATGGCTCCCAAATAACATAGGTGCAGTTTATAGCTTTTAAACTTAAAATGAGTTAGCAAACACACGCAAAAGTACTAAAACGTTGATCAAACTGAAGCTGACGCTATTTGCAAAGAATCAAAGTTCATTTTGTATTGGCATTGTTTTTTAATGGGTGACAACAAGATTCCCGCGTGAAATAATAGAGCTGCATCTGTAATGAGAAAATGTAGCAAAGATTAAGTTTACAGAAGTGTCATTGCATTTAATTCCACTTCTTTAAGTTGGTTAAATGCAAAAGAAATAGGAAACTTTTAATTGGAGATAACGTTACCTTGCGATAATTTCCGACTACCACGAAGTAAGTAATTAATGGAATAATAAATCTCATCAAATCTTTATGCAAAACTGACATTGTGTTCGCCGCCTAGTAATAAGGTGAAATACCAAAATAAATTATCTATATGTCGACAGTATGGTGCCCGATATTGGTATTAAATATCAACGGTAATAAATTAGCTATAAATATTACTATTTCAAAAATCTAGACTAGATTTGTTATTTTGCAATGAGTTGTGTTAGAAATTAGTTCGATCTGTTATTAATACTTATCCACCTAAGTATATTTCTTGCATAGAGTATATTTCTTGTCTGAAGGTGTCTATATTTTTTTTAAACGATAACTAATAATATATCGAGCTCTGTCGATCGAAGGCTGGGTGGAATTAATTTGGTAGCCATGGAATCGTTATGTCTAGTATTGAATTATCTAACATTGAGGAATCTTTAACCAATGATACTAAAACCGATGAATCTAGAACCTATATCTCTGGAAGCGATGACTCTGGAAGTGTTGAATCTAGAATGGACGAATCTGTAACCGAGGAATCTCAAACAATAGGGAATAAGCATGAAAAATAAAATTATTATCTATACAGTTTATCAAAAAATATACAAAAATATAATACTAACAGTGAAATTCGAATCAAAATTTCTTGAAAAACAAACGAGATATAATAATTTAACAAATATATGTCCCATTCGTGAAAACGCTGTTTTCTATGGCAGCTGTATAGACTTCATGGACTTTTACGTCATCTTTGAAACTTTATAACTTTATCTCCGATGGAGGTATAAAAATAATCTAATGATTACTAGAGCTTATAAGTATTTCAATTTGCAATTAAAAATCGCATGCATATTCCCTATTCAAGCTGGAATAAGAAGACACTTGGACACACCGACTTGGATTTTACTTAAACGAACCTTTCTAAATGCAACATAATCTATGTCCACATACTATAAATAGCTGCGTGTACGCACATTCACGACCACGATCGCGTATCAGCAATGATTTATGACTACCTGCGTTTATCTCCAGTTATTTAATGATACTACAGTCATTATCCTCAAAGTGATTGTTAGCTACGAATTATCAATTATATGGATTTTTAGAACAATTTATTGTTATTTTGTACTATGTATTTTAACTGTAATTCTACTCGTATTATTTGTAATGTTTAAATTGGTTAGGATGTTAGGATATAATGATTGTGATGTTGACCTAGAAATTATAGCATTTTATTGTGTAATACCTGTAATTTTGTAGTTCTTAAGAATTTATATTACTTGAGTTGGTTATTGCTATTTTCAGGGTCCAATTTACTTAATAGAGTATGTCTTCGGCTTGTTAGTTATTTTATGCGAATATTGTGAACCCCAATTGAAATTATGAACGGATCAGTCATATTTTCGCAATAAGCTGAACTTTCATATTTCGTACTCGGGAGTTAACTTAGGTGAACGCTACATTTAAAATAGATAGGTATTCATTCAAACAGTCGCATCTAGTCACACTGGCCACTAACCGAACGCTTGGTAGATGACGTTTTGATCATATACTTTTTTTTCCTAGTTTTTCAAGCCTTAAGTCACCGTTTTGTAACATATGAAGCTAATATCATAAATTCGCTCCACCAAGTTCTTGAACAACATTATGTGGGTACAGAGGAAGATAAGCATCTGGTACACTTTCGCTGCATCCATGGATATTTCCCATAGATGTCGTAAACTGTATTAAAACATTAATTACGTACATAAGTAACGTAAGTTGTGCGTGTTAGTTGGGAAACTCTTTTGTTAGCGTGGGAAGTAAGCGGTATGACAGTGTAGTCGGGTATAATATGAGGGTCCGATATTGTAAACATGAAATATGAGGACTATGCTACTGAACTATCTTCATTAGAGATTTCGTGATCTGTCCTACGAATATTGTACAAAATTCTCAAAAATCCGATGATACTTTTTTTTTACTATTGATTGAATAGGTTTGACCAGTTGTTAAGCGATGATGCGATCTAAGGTGGAGCACCTTGCCTAGAAGTAACCTATTCACTCATAACTTAAAGACTCCCAGGTTATAGCTATCAGGAACACAGACTCGGGCAGGGACTTCCACTCCTTAGCTGTACGCAAAATGAATGTCGCCGTACGTCTTGTGGTCCGATGATGGAACGGGCTTGGCGGAATTAAATTATGCAATTCCGTCGCACACTCCCCAAAAAGCAACCGACAGAAAACCGATAGGCCAGCAACTTGGCGTCGATGTTCAAGACTTACTTGTCCAGGGTCAGGTTTTACGATTGCAGGGTTATACCTTCCATACACTAGATCAGCCATGTGGCGAAGCAAGCAGATGATGTTTCCAATCAGTTGAATATTTTCAAAAAAGTTTGTGCAAGTATTGTCTGCATTTTATAATAAATAAAATTGGCAAAGTAAAACGTATAAAAATCCAATGATCAACATTTCTACCCTGTAGGTATATTTTTTGTAATATCTGATGAAACATTATACGGTGATTTATAGGAACAGTTTCTATTTAATATTATATATATATATATATATAGATAAATGTAATACTCAAGTTAGTACCAGGATGATTGCGATAATCTATGTTTACATGATACTAGCTGACCCACGCAACTTCGTCTGCATCACATTTTGCATTAATGCTCGGCTCCTATTAGTCTTAGCGTGATGATATGTAGCCTAAAATCCTTCCTCGATACATGGGCTAACTAATACTGAAAGAGTTTTCAAATCGGACCAGTAGTTCCTGAGATTACCCCCTACATACAAACTTACAAGCAAATGTTACCTCTATAAAATATTATAGTATAGAAGTATAGATAAACCAGTACATTATAGCTCTTGCATATGAGAACCATAAATGGTGATGGCAGTACACCACATGCTTGGGCAAGTATAATACATATTATATCGAAATGCCAGCTCATATAAGGTAAGACAATATGTATTTTAATAGCTTTATGTTTGGTGTAACAAAGGTGTAGGTGTAGCTCGTGGCTAAACATTAACAGCCGCGCAGGTCATCTTCCAGGTTAAGCAACGCTTGTCAAGGTTGGTCTGTGGATGGGTGACCATCTTAACATACCGGGTTTCCTCCGTGCCTCGGAAAGCACGTTAACCCGTTGGTCACGGCTGTCATTTGTAGATCTTTGGCAGTCGTTATGGATTGTCAGAAGCCAGTAAATCTGACTCCAGTCTTGCCAAGAAGTACCGTGTTACCCAATTAACGGGTTGTGGAGGTCTGGTAGGCAGCCGCTCTACGTAAAATACTGGTATTCAGCTAAATCCGGTTTGACTGGAAGCCGACCCCAATACACTTGGTAAAAGGCTAGGTAGATGATGTCTGGTGTAATAAATAGATATTATTTTGAGGCTGAAAGAGTTAGAGTTGCTGAAAGGGACTTCGATGAAACTGAAGAGACTTTTAATTCAGGAAAACTAAGTAAGAAAGCGAAAACTAAGCTTGCTCATGAACTTTATTGCCACTACATTATAAATTATTTTAGCGTACAAACACTAAATCTACACTAATATTATAAAGAGGAAAGATTTGTTTGTTTGAATTGAATAGGCTCCGAAACTACTGGATCGATTTGAAAAATTATTTCAGTGTCAGATAGCCCATTTATCGAGGAAGGATATAGGGTATAATATCATCACGCTAAGACAAATAGGAGCGGAACAATAATGGAAAACGTGAACACAGACGAAGTTGCGCGGGTCAGCTAGTAATTTGTAAGAAAGATTGCAGTATGCAAACAGCGCATGCATGTGTATTGCTGTATGCGTACAGTTGAAAAGAAAACTTAAGACATATTTAGTAAATAAAGCATACTACAGCATTAACGAGTACCTAGAGGAAAGATTTGTGTTGACATAGCATTCGATTTGATAGTATGTTTTAGTAGGATATTGTAATTTTGATATTTTTAGTTATATTTATGATTTGGTGAATTTGACATAAGATTTGCATACTTTACTCTATTTTACTTTGATTGACATTTATTGTACTGTAACTTTGACATTTAATTAATATTGACATTTTATATAATTTTTAATTCTGTAATCAATTCTATAACATGCACTATATTTGCACGCCATAATACGTGGCAAACATGTCAGAACCTTTTCTTTATTTGTAATCCTGCATGCACGTTCCTTTAGTCTTGTATGTGTACACATGTTTGGGCAAATAAATTTATCTTATCTTATCTTATCTTATGGCGAGTAGGGTAATGCGATCGGTTTAATTGACTTTGTTGATTGATTAAATTCTAAATTCTGCCCAATTTTTTTGTAACCAGTCTTGGGCTTTTGTGGGAACATTAACTTAATTGTAAATGTAAGTAGGCACCATGGTGTGATCATCAACACCATTGCCATTGTCATGTTTTCTTAGGAGGGCTCTTGCCAAAGTATTCACGCTATTGCATCAATGAGGTAAGCAGAGTCCAAAGCAGTTACACGATCAGCTAATCTAATGGCCAATCTGAAGGATGTTCCCATACACTATACAATGTCGAAATGAAATGGCCACAGTTGCAATACACTAGCATTTACTTCAATTACATTAAAGTTAAATTGTTCAGCTACAATTTGCTTCTGAATTTGTTCAAATTGATCGTTTTTGTTGAATTTTGGAGTACTAATGATGTGATTAGCGATTTAATCATGCTTAATATTATGCTGGATTCGATTTGTTTCTTGGTTTGTAACCTTATCAATAGCACATTTGTTTAAAATAGACTGACAGCGAAAGTCTTAGGTTTTGTGTCCTCATAATACAGTGACTTCGATTAAACGTACATGGTGGACATCCCACCTAGACGCACAAAACGCTTTGGGAATACATTTTATCAAAAAAAAAGGTAAGTTCAAAAGTCATTTATTCCAATTCTGGCTGAGAGCCAGCACTTTTGGAACGTCAAGTTCTACAAAAAACAGTCCCCCAAAACTCGCGCCCGTCACCACTTCCTAGTGTTTTAGCTGTGGAGAAGAAGTGGCCAACAAACTCCCCAGCAACAAATCTTTTGTGTACACTCACATTCATTGTGCGTACAGCTAAGGAGTGGAATTTCCCGCCTGAGCTACCTGGGGGTATTTAAGTCAAGAGTGAATAGGTTACTTCTTTATTAGGCAAGCATGCTCCATCTTACAGCGCATCATCACTTAACATCTTGTAAGATAGTGGTCAAACGTGTGCCTATCAATAGAATTAAAAAAAAAGTGGTTTATTTATCAAATATCTGTGGGATGTGGACGGAGAAGAGAATGACGAATGAAAAATGAATGAAGATCAGAGAGAATAGTCAATTCTCATTCTGAACTATAAATAAATTAAGTAGTAGTGAAAAGAAAGATATTTTTTTACCAAGCTAGCAGTAACTGCAATAATAGGTAGTAGATCGGCATCTCCAAGCGTCAGTTAGTAGCTGTCAAAGAGTCACCGCGGCCCTGGAACGCAAAGGTCAAAGGAGGAACACTGATGGGTTTTAGTCAGTAAGAGTCTGACACTCCCTTCTGCTCCGCCTAGAGCGGAAGGAGTCATTTGATGATTTCCAATCCTTTAAAAAAAGCTGTCTTAGGGTAACAGTAAAGTATTTATTCAACTAGCACGCTGTGTACCAGCCATTTTTTTAGACAACTCTGAAGCAATGACACCAATCCTCATCCTTGAATTTATTCTTTAGCCATTTCATAAAGTTAGTTATTTCCAAGCTAATGAGGCAGCAAGATCAATAAGTTGTTTGTCAAAGACAATGCTTACCATAAATCCCTGTACCATTGTACCAAACTTAATACTGTAGAAACAAACTATATTCATATTTCAAATCGGAATCATCCATTTTTCTTTGTGACTGACGTGTTGCCTTGACCGGGAGTCGAACTGCGCTGCAGTGCCATTGTTTGAACAGGACGTGAGGCAGATTTATTTGTTTTATCTCCTGACAAGGCAAATGAGGTACAAGGTGAAATTGAAGTGGGTAATCTGTTTCAAGATGATTTAAAAGGTCCTAATGTTTCAATACTTTCAATGCAGACGTTGGTGGAAACGCTGGGAAACGATGCTCAGGGAAGACATCGTCATCATTTTAGACAAATGCCTTCCACTGTTGGCCTGCTCCAAGTGTCGTCACTTCAAACGGTCCTATTCAAATTCAAAATTAATTTATTCAAATTAGGCTGCGAGCTAGCACTTTTTGGACGTCAAGTTCTACAAAAGACAGTCCCCCAAACGCCCGCCCGTCACAACTTCCTAGTGTTTTTTCTGTGGAAAAGAAGTGGCCAACAAACTCCCCAGCAACACATCTGTCTGTTACGTTTTAAGAACTAGAATTTATACAATGAGTAGAATGCAAAGTAATTTTAATACATGACACAAAACAAACTACACAGTCAGATATATTAATAATAAAAAACACTAAAACGAAAAAAATATATATATCTTCTATCTATCTATATCTATTCTATCTATCTATCTTCTATCTATCTATCTATATTCTATATCTATACTTATAATAAATCTGTAGAGAGGTCAATTCTGTACATGAAATATATTTCCAAAATAACTATCAGGGGGTGATTAGGGATCGATACTGATGCCAAAAATGCAATCAGTAAATTTTTTGTCTGTCTGTCTGTCTGTCTGTCTGTCTGTATAACCGTTATAGAAACAAAAACTACTCGACGGATTTTAACGAAACTTGGTACAATTATTCTTCATACTCCTGAGCAGGTTATAGTATACTTTTCATCACGCTACAATCAATAGGAGCAGAGCAGTGAAGGGAAATGTTGGGAAAACGGGAGAAGTTACTCCATTTTTTAAGCTTCCGTCGCGTGTGCAACCTTAATGGTTAAAGCTACACAGAAATCATGTATGACGGAAATGTTCTCCTTAAAATTATGTAAAAAATATCCCACGACAGCATATGTCTATCTTTTATGATTGACGCACAATAACACGTGTAACTCCCGATAGCTTAGCAGTTCGAAGCTTTCTGATTATATTTGTCTACTCTTACGTTTATAACACTCTCAGTTATCCCTAATTAAAAAAGTTAACATTGTTAACTATTCCATAAAAAATAATCATAGAAATTAGTATAGAAACACCAAAGTTATACATGAAATACGCTAATAATAAGCCATTGCGCGTGAATACTGAATCATGCTTTATGGATTATTTTTGTCTAAGGTCGCGAACGCACAGGCAGGCAGCTTGCTTGGCGCCTAGAGGCTAGCGAGTCACCTAGCGAGTAGCTTCGTAAAACGAACATTCTCGAACGTTCGCGACCGCCCTAGCAGCTAGGCGCCAAGCGCGCAGTGCGGCCGGCCGGTCGCGAACGTTCGAGAATCGGTCGCGCCTGTGGTCGCCGCGCTCGACGCGTCTCGCGGCCGAAGGTATAAAAAGGCGGGGCGTCCGAGCGCGAGCTTCAAAGCCTGGCTGGAGGCTTTATTACTATATTAAAGCCTTCACAGGCAAGTCGGGTTAAGCAGAAGCCAATCTTCTCAGGTTGACCTGCGAGAGGCCAAAAGCGCGAGCTTCATACAATTTTTGCCAGTTGATGCGAATTGACGTTCAGAGCGTTCGACCTTATTGACAGACAATACATAATTTAGTCTTTGATAATTTATTTTAAGATTCCTTTTGTTATTATTTTATAAAATAGGTATATCCATAGAGATCTACGCTTTGGAACGTGCAAATAGCTTCAACTTTTTGGACCGACCGACCTTGACAATTCAAAAGTGCCTGTAAATGGTTTAATTGAAATAAATGCTTGAATTTTGAATTTTGAATATAAGTTATTTTGGTAGTGTTTAATTAAATATTCGTTCAAACTACAAATTATTAATAGTTTACATTTTAATTATTTCTTTTTAGGTGAAGTACGCATAGATTTTTAGATACCGATAGCTTTATAAGTTTTGGCTAATTTACGTTCACTTTTTTATAGGTATAGTTTTATTTTAATTTTGGTTTATAAAATTCTTCCGTTACCTACTGAGTGAATGACTGACAGATAACGCAACAACACAACCAAGACTACTGACTGGTCGTATGAAGCTGCACATAGGGTCCTTGGGGAGTTTAGGGGAGCTCTAAGAGAGGATTTCCCGAAATTCCTACGGGAACGGGAGAAAACGGGATATGCGCGTACGAAGTCGCGGGCAAAAGCTAGTATAAAAATAAAAACAATATTATATGAACACATAAAATTATAACCTGTCATAAACGAACTACTTATAGAAAAAGAACATGATGATATGTCATGTGTTCAACACAGCGACCAACTATTCTTATCATCTAAATGCGTTTATATTATATGAAACCTATGCATTTATATTATATCTAACGTATGGATGTAACAACACTTCCCGGACGCAGCCGCCGCTCTAGAACCTTTCGAACCCATCGACTATCTGTTCTTCGACCTGCCAAATGCGACTTAAGTATGGTATATTTCGGGCTAGGAGTACATACACGGAACATATTAGTGAAGTTTTTTCTGAAATACCAGGTGCGTAGTACTTACTCGCAAATGGCTTACGTGTATGAACATGAGAATAAACGTAAACGAAGCAGAATAAGTGTATTAGGATTGGCTGGCGTTCCGAGTTAATGCATGCATGTTGTCATCATCATCGAATCAGCCGAAAGACGTCCACTGCTGGACATAGGCTTCCCCCAAGTGTGACAACAACCAGTCTTGTGCGTCTCGCATCCATCGGCTACCCGTGACCCTCACCAGGGCATCGGTCCACCGTGAGGTAGGCCTTCTTGCGTCTTCCGATACGCGGTCGTCACTCCAAAACTTTTCGGTCCCAGCGACCATCTGTTCTACGAGCAATGTGTGTCTCTGAAGTGGCAGTGGACTCCTGTCTATTGCCACTTCAGTTTGGCGATCCTTCCGTTTCAGTTTGACTATGTCGGTATCTTTTGTTCTTTTCCGGATATGTTAAACTTTCGCCCGCGACTTCGTACGCGCATATCCTGTTTATTCCTGTTCCTGTTGGAATTTCGGGAAATCCCCTCTTAGTGCACCCCTACGGGGTGTAAGAAAGCTACATACCAAATTTCAGCTTTCTACGATCAGTAGTTTCGGCTGTGCGTTGGTATATAAGTCAGTGAGTCAGGTTTGCTTTTTCGATAATTATATAGATTTTAAGTTTAATTCGAAACTTTGCTTTGTTGTTTGACGACTTTGCGACCCACGGATTACCCTCAAGTTGAAAGGTAAAATCTACAAGACCGTGATAAGACCTGTCGTAATGTATGGATCAGAATGTTGGGCTGTGAAAAAGACGGATGAAAATAGATTGCATGTGGCAGAGATGAGAATTTTGAGATGGATGTGTGGAGTAACAAGAATGGATAAAGTGAGAAATGACTACAGTTTAAAAGTGGCGCCAGTGACTGAAAAGTTAAAAGGGAATCGCTTGTCTTGGTATGGTCATGTGAAGAGGAGAGAGGAAACGCATTTAACTAAAAGAGTAATGAACATAAATGTGGATGGATAGAGCAGGAGAGGAAGGCCAAAGAAAAGATGGAAGGATTGTGTAAGAAGCGACATGAAAGAAAAGGGAGTTAGTGAAAGTTTGACGGCTGATAGGGCAGACTGGAAGAAAAAAAAACATGTTGCGTGCCCAAGTAACATGGGATAAAGGCAGGAAGATGATGATGCTTTGATGTTTGAAACTTTTGCTGGTGATAGAAAAATTGATGGGGATCATTTGTAAATACAAAGAATATGAATAGAAGGGTGAAGAATTAGAAGGGGTGATAAAAAATGGAATTGTGTGAGGATGATATGAAAGTGGAGGGAGCGTATGAAAGCCTGAATGTTGACAGGGGTGAATGGAAGTGGATAACGTGTACCGTCGAGCCCAAGTAACGTACGACAAGGACGAAGCGTGATTAAACTGACTAATCTTTGTTTTGAAGTGACTTTTAAACCGAGTCAAAAGAACGATTAAGTTCTCGTGTGAAAAGATCCTGAGATATGAATCATTCTTTTTAAAAAGAATTGCGCTCATGAATTTGTGATTAATATTTGAGAACCAAATTTTCATAACTGACAGAATTAGTCATTGTTGGGAATTCTAAAAATTCAGACTGCAGTATTGGGTAGCTAGGTGTTTGTAAATGAGCACCAATTAATATAATACCTACATAAGAACTTGCTCCTACAAACCTGTACATAATTAACTGTTAAAATCGATATGCCAACTTTGTAAAATTAATTATATTCTTTTTGCTCTTCTGCTGTACCTCTTTGATTAAGATTACTTTTTGGATCCAAACAGTTGAATCGTTTCTCCAGGAATCATTGTTTTTTTTTATGGATCAAGCCCGTCACGCATTCCCAACCACTGCACCTCCTGAAAGCAACCGTGGCGACCACCAGAAAACGACGAAACCCGACGAGTCCCGGAGAAACGATTCAACTGTCTTGGATCAGAAAAGTACAGCGGAGAATCTGGAAAAAAAAAACTTCATTAACTTGACGTTTTTCTTTTGGTCACCACTGTTGGTTCTGGTTTTCAGGAGTTGTAATAGTGATTGGGAAAAGATTGACGAGCTTGTCCCCCATAAAAAAATCACATCGCTCTTTCAAATCAGCTGAGAACTTCCTGAGATTTGCGAAGGCAGTGAAAAGTTGCAGTTACCTTTTCTTACGTAGCTTGGAAGTAGTAAAACGCTCTAGTTAGTACAATACTAGAATCTAGATTATTAATTCAGTAATGGAACAAAAGTCGGATGTTTTGGACATCGCTTGTTAATCAGCTGCCAGTCAGGGTCAGCTGACGAACCAATAAGGTAGGGTGACCATCGTACTATCAGAAATAAATATTGTATTCTCTTCCTGGTTAATTTATTAGGCAAAAAGTCGGTGCTTAAATTGTGTCCCCGTGCATTTATTATGGCTTGCGCATACTTGTCAATCAGCTCTGCTTACAAATACTGATACAGTTATAATTTGGTACACATTTTTACTTCTATGACACAAACACGGGTGCGTAACGAAAATAAATAAATTGTGAGTAAAAGTGACACCATGTATTTTGGTGGCAAAATTAAATAAAAACGTTTTCACTATCAGTCGTGTGACATATCAAATGAAAGGGCTTATTGTGAGGGTCTCAAAAATATTTATTTTAATAATTTAAAAGGTTAAGGTAAAGCTATTGAAATATTATTAGTCGGGAAGTCACAGGACCTTGAATTATCAACAATTTGTTAATAAAAGCGTAAACACCGCTCAGTCGAAATGATAACGATTATTGTGTGAATTTTTTACCGAAACAAGAGACAAGAAGACATTAAAAATATTATTTTTTGTAATCACAAGTTCGACCTCATTGTTGTAAGGTCGAAGGTGTGAAAGACGCTATTATTTATATCGTCTCATATTACGTTGTTCACATTGGAGCTTGAATTTTTAAAACTTTTTGTATAAGGAAAAAGAAACCTAACAAATTCTTCGATCTTTTTCTGAGTATTTAATCCAAAATTTAACTGTTAGATAATGCTTTGTTGTATATAATCCACATATGTACTTACCATTACAGTGAATGAAGATAAATCAATAGTTATATTGATAAAACAAACATGAATTCGTTGCAATCAAGAGCAAACCCACTTAAAGTAAAAAAAAGTGATGTTTTCGTTACTGTGGTTATTGTAACAACCTCTGAAAATGTGTGTACTAGTAGAAGACATCAAGCGCTCGTGTGAAAATAGAACTTAATATAATTATGATTGGATTCTCTTTTATTAATAAAATAAACCATTGACACTGTTTTGTGTCCTTTAAAAAAAAATAACACCAAAGTCTACAATTAAGTATGTCAACTTAAAAATGCTATTACATTTTTTTCTTCCGCTTACTTTTCTTCACAAACTGCAAAAATACTTGAACTTAACTTTAAACTAGGTCGTACTACACATAGTTTGCATTTTTTCCCTCAAAGGTCAAACGCGTGGAGCGCCTAGCGTTATTGTCAATGACTTGCGCAAGAGTTTAATTGTTCCATTATTTCGGATTCGGGTGGCCTCAAATTCGGTGCGGATGTTAGGAAACGGACCGTTCATCCGTTTGTTTCTTGGGAAATCCGTGTCCTGATAGCTTGGACACCCTAGTTACAACACCGCCCTTTGTTCGGCGAACGTGAAATTTGATTAGTGATGCGACTTTTTAATATTTTATTAATATTGTCTTATTGCAATGTTTTCTTTGGGATAATTTAGTATGATAGAGGTTAATCGAAGTGAAGGCCGATCAATAATTGTGATGTTAATCGGATCTGCGGTCAATAACCTATTTGGAATAGAAAATAATTATTGTCTTAGCTTGATATAAAATAATACTATATACCTAATAAATTAAAATCGAGTACGAATATTTTTAATCGACGTTGGGTTTCTATATAAGTTCTCATCCCTAAAAAAAAACCTATAAAATCTTTTATTTCAAATAGACCAGTTAGAGACACTTTTGAATAGTCAAGGTCTGTCAGTCAAATAGATGAAGCTAGTATTGCCGCGTTAGCGACAAGAGCAGCAAGTTGTTCTGCAGCAAAACACTCACCGATCCTATATCCGGCGCGGCAGTTGCACGTTCCAAATCTATACTGATATTATAAAGCAGAAGAGTTTGTTTGTTTGTTTGGTTGAACGCGCTAATCTCAGGAACTACTGGCCCGATTTGAAATTTTTTTTCAGTGTTGGATAGCCCATTTATCGAGGAAGGCTATATGCTACATATCATCACGCTAAGACTAATAGGAGTCGAGCATTAATGGAAAATGTGACGCAGACAAAGTTGCGCGGGTCAGCTAGTAATAAATATAAATGTATGAGATGTGCAAAAAACTTAGTTCACTATGTCTGAATTCTAATTTTGTCCAAACTGCGTCTTACTTTGGTGAGTATGTCTACAATTAACATAGCAGTATTTAAATACAATAAGGACGAGTCTCAAATTCTCACGCGAGCAAAAAGTTTGAAAAACCCCGTTTTATACGATAAGTAATAGACACAATTATTTACAGTGAATTAGACATATCCTGTTTCAAGCATTTTAATTTGGACGGATTTTAAAATAAAATATTCTTGTCAGGCATTCTTGATTGAAGACGATTTCTAATCAAGAACGAAAATGTGCCAAGGCAGGTAAGTGTGCCTGTCTGTCTTTTAGTTTTTGGATTAATAATATTTGTTGGTAGCTATGGCTTAACTTAATAAAATAAAACTGTTTTCGTATGTCACTTAAAAAAATACAAGTAAGTACCTAAATCATTCAACTTTTAGCTGTAATCAAGCTCAACTACCTTACCTTATCACCATAATATACAAATCACCAAGTCACAAAAAATCATCAATCTCAACCGCTCATACGGATCAATGATAAGCGCTCTAAATTTTGCGAAAACGTCAAATTGATTTCTCGAAGCTATCGAGATGGCAGAGCAAACAACTTTCGCATTTGTTTGTCAATCGCAAACTGTCAAAAAAGCTTTAATTTTCATACATGTTTGACAGTTTGCGATTGAGATGCGAATGCGACGCGAATGTGAAAATTAGTCGTTGCCCTCAGAACGCCAATTCTACTCATTTAAAAATAGAAGAATTGGCACTCTGATTACTTTGTTAGTGCTCTTTTGACAGCTGAGTATCTACTCAGTCTCTCTCTCTCTCTCTCTTAGTCTGACATCAATACTAGTGACAGTTGCGAATGCAGCACGACCAGCACTTTAATTTGATATAAGCAATTGTGTTATTATTTATTAGGTTTTTTCCACAGCTTCCATCCACATTTCTTAATCAGCACATCTCGTACCCCGAGGCACCATAGATAATGATGATAAGCGCTGTCAATTGTGCGAATACGTCAAATTGATTTCTCGAAGCTCTCGAGATGGCAAACTGATAACTATCTAGTTCTCTATGGACGGCTGAGTAGGTACGCTGATGAATAATTGTAGATTTCGTTGAGACTGACATCGATACCACTGACAGTAGGTACTTACTGTAAAATGCTGCACGATATTAAAATGTAATCGTGCGTGCAGAATTGTGGTTATATTTTATTCATCATAAATAATCGAGTCATCTGCTTTTTGTTTACCTAACTATTTTTCTTTTTTGTGTAACACATTCAGAAACAATGTAAATTGTTGTAGAAAACATGAAATGAAAAAAAAAAAATTAAAACAAAAATTTTCATTGAAGAAAGAAGAAACTGTGCATTTTGACGTAGAAAATGCATGTGATACTCAGCTATATGTAGCTGACGTAGCTGTATATTGGGGAAAGAATATACATAAAGTAAACAAATAATTAATCCGCCCCTAAGACGACCCACTGACCAATTTTACTTCTTTGCAATATTGGTTTGCATTTATGTTCTTAGAAGTGATAGGTACATGCATGATTCTTATTTTGTATCTCTAGGGCTTCCAAAAAAAACATTCTTTATCTTTGAAAACTACACTCAACGTTCGTTATCAAGAAATATCTGAAATTGGTATGCACTAAACTTCTAAGTATTTAATTAATTTTACATCTCAGAAAATCCCCGTTCATTCTTGCGTTAATATAACAAACAAAAGCTCCTTTGTTTATTAATTAAAAAATCAAATTAAACGCAACGATGCATACCACACTATTTACACACAACCAAAACAAAAAACGCAAAAACAAATACAGAATTAAGAGAACAGATTTAATAAACAAACAGTTTTGTGAGTGGTTGTACAACTCCAGTATTTGATCAAGCTTGATAGGTTTGCTTAGAATTGGCCTATTTTCGCAATGACGTATTGAAATTCGTCGATCTATTGTATTTCGATGATGTTTTGATGCAGTTTCGTGCGTACGCGCAATTTCTTACGCACGAACGTGTAAAGCAAGGTCTGAAGCTTATTGCTATTACAGTTGTTTCTTTGAGTTCTTATTTGTTTTGGTAGAGTTATTGCGATTGAATTAGTTTTGAGAAAAGCTTGCTGCGAGAATAAATTCGATGATTGGGTCATTGTCTTGATCGTATGACGAAATTAATGGACTAGGCGTTTGTTTACCAACTTAACCATTTATTTATTTAAGTGCATGTACGTAGTCTGTGTTTTAGTTATGTATCGAAGCGATTGTAAAGGCTGTTTCCTTTTTCTTGATATTTTAAATTTCTGACAGCAATGTCTAATGTTTAGTCCGATAGCATTTGGAATAATTACCTTACATATACTTAAGTTGAGTGTTCCGAGTCAGACTTGCGCACAAAAGAGTTCCGTACCATTATCTACAAAACGGCAACAAAATCACGTTTGTTGTTAACCCTTAAATATTTATTTTATTCTGTTTTTTTAGGTTTTGTTGTTATAGCAGCAACAGACATACATCATCTGTGAAAATTTCAATTCAACTGTCTAACTATCACGGTTCATGAGATACAGCCTGGTGGCATACGGACAAACATAGGGATGGACCGAGGAGTCTTATTAAGAGGGTCTCGTTTTACCCTTTGGGTACGGAAAGACGACCCACTGACCCGGAACCCTAAAAAATCAATAGCGCCAACCGAAATCATGCCAAGCATCACACAATTCCATGAAGAATTACTTACTTAGGACAATGTCATGCCTGCCCTTTGTACTGTCGCAATTTAATTGACATAAGTTAAACAGTCGTCGATACGCTAGCCGTGGTTACCGTCACTACTTGCGACTAGGGATGTAACGTTATCCTTGCGAATGTGGAGTTACCTCCGCGGAGAGTTAACTGAGGTGGTGGTGAAAATAAGAAGATAAACCAAAAAAATATAATAAGAAAGAGATCAGTCAATTGCTGTTCTTTTGGAACGGCCAACCTAAATTACATCATCATCTGCCTAGCCTTTTCCCAATCTATAATGGGGTCGGCTTCCAATCAAACCGGATTCAGCTGAATACCAGTGTTTTACGTGGAGCGCCTCCACAACCCATTAACTGGGTCACACGGTACTCCTTGGCAAGACTGCTGTCAGATTTTCTGGCTTCTGACTATCCGTAGCGACTGCCAAAGATCTCCAAATGACAGCCGTGCCCAACAGATTAACGTGATTTCCGAGGCACGGAGGAAACTCGGTATGTTGAGATGGTCACCCATCCACAGACCAACCTCGGCAAGCGTTGCTTAACCTTGAAGATCAACCTGCGCGGCTGTTATTATTTAGCTACGATCTCCTCCAACCTAAATTACCGTATAAAAATCAGATTTATAAAATATGGCCTAAGCCATGTAGGGCAGTAATTGGAGAAAAGAAAAAAAGTACATTTCACGAGGAGCTTTCCACAAACGAAATGGATCAAAATTGGATCAGGACGCTAGGGTACGCACAATTTCGTGCGGAAGTTCCGCACTTTCGGACACAAGCTTCCACCACAGACCACAGCCCTACTCGCGACTATAAACAAGTTTATCGTCATGGACGGCCCATACAGGGAGATGCAACATGCCGCTGATGTCACGCATTCTGGGTTAAAGGAGATGAGCAAGAAATGTGTTTGTTTAGTACTGGCATGAGTTTAGAGTTTGGATTTTTGTTGTCAATTACGTGGTTTGTTTTCTGGTTGTAGTAGAACAGTCAGAGGGGCAAGAGTCGTATTTTATTTAAAAAGGAGTTTGCATTCGTAAAATTGTCATAAAAAATATCTAATTTCCCATATTTGACAAGTGTGCCGATTCTACTAATTTTCACATTCGCATCTCAATCGCAAACTGTCAAAAATGTATGAAAATTAAGGCTTTTTTGATAGTTTGCCATTGACATGCGAATGCAATAGTTGTTAAAAAATTATTAGTATTGTCCCTAACTTCATTACACTGATATGACGATATTGCGAATTTAAAGCATTGTAGGTAAGAGAGTTGGCTTTCTACGGGTCTAAAAAGTCCACTTTAGTAGAAGCATATATTAGAATCACACAAAAATTTGTCAAATTTAGTTTTCATCTTTATCGCTAACGCATTAGGTTCAAGGTTGATTGGGAAAAATTTGACAGTGACAGGTAGCGTGGTGTGCTTCCTGGTTTTGGTAAAGTTGCCTTTTAGAACCGCCGGTCACTGGGTGGGCAATTCACAAATTTGAAATACAGGCAAGCAAGCTTCATTTCCAAGAGTGAAAAGACAACTTCTAAAAGATTCTTAGATTATAGTTATTTTTTTTTTTTTTTTTTTTACGGATGGGAAATTATCCAATGACTCCTCCCACTCTGGGTGTAGCGGGAGGGAGTGTCAGACTTCTACTGACTAAAACCCATCCATGTTCCTTCATTGCCCTTTGTGTTCCGGAGCCACGGTGTCTCTTGCGAATAATCCCGCGACTCCGGCAGGCGTCGGCCCTTTCGGGCCCCTCTGTGTTGCTGACTCTCTTTGAGGCGCGCGTGGAACACTAACGCGCCGTCGACACGGCCTGTCGTCACTAGACGGACGGACGGCGAGCCACCCATAGCTCGCCGTCCACAGGCCCGCGCCTACGGTGGCCGGAGGTCACCAGGTGGCCCCCGACGCCCGCGGCGTCTACCACGGCGGCCGGGACGAGAGGGTCTCCTCTCCCGCTCCGCCACCTCCTTCGCTAGCATGACTGCTTCGCAGAAGGAGGCAACGGCGTCCCATTCCGTCTCGCTCCGGACCATGGCTTGGAGCAGGGCCGGACGCGAGAGGTCGCCGCCAATCGTCATGTCGAGGACACGGCGGTGCACCGCCCAAGCGGGGCACACCTGCACAGTGTGCTCCACCGTGTCCTCCGGTCGATCCTCGCAGTGGTGACACCCGGGCGTTTCCTCCCGCCCAATTCGGTGCAGGAACCTCCCGAAACATCCATGTCCGGTGAGGACCTGCGTCAGGCGGAAGGTGAGGACGCCGTGGCGCCTCTCGAGCCACTCCTCAAAGAGGGGACTTATTGCCACTATTGTGGCGTGCCCTGCGCTGGGTTGCGATAGTCGTCGTCTCCATGACGCCATGAGATCGCGCCGGAAGTCCGTCCGCTGCGCGACAATTTGCCGCGTCAGCGGAGTTTCCCCACGGCTTAGTACCTCCGCGCGCCAATCATGCAGGCGCGCGAGGACCACCGCCTCCAGATCCCATGGCGGCAATCCGGCAAGGAGACCCGCCGCTTCGCGCGAGATCGTGCGGTACCCTCGGGTCATCCTGAGGGCCACCACCTTTTGGGGCGCGTTCAAGTGGTTCGCAGCACGCTGCCTCAATGAACGCGCCCACACCGGGGCCCCGTAAAGGGCCATGGACCGCACGACCCCCGCGTATAGCCTACGGCAGGAGGCGTTCGGTCCCCCCAGGTTGGGCAGGAGCCGCCTGAAAGCAGCCCCGACGGGAAATACCCTTAATTTTGATTTCCTTGAGAGTGTTGAAACATACTTGTTTTTTTTTGCGGCATAACCGGCTGCATCTTTTTTTACGTTAACTAAGAAGTCTTGCTTTTTCGCAGCTTCAAGGGACTGTAGACCTGAGTCTCAGACCAACAAAAAAAGACCCGAGTATATGGTTGTAATTTCCAACTCGATACCTCCACGCGTTCCGGAGATAAAATGTCTTGACAGACAGACGGACGGACGGACAACAAAGTCTTCTATAAGTGTACCGTTTTTTTCCTTTATAGGTACGGAATCCTCAAACCAACTTACACAACTCAAAAACGTAACTCCCTAAGACAATACACGTAGCCATCATTCGCTGCTCGAGTGCAATCACAAACAAAAGTGTTACACCCAGCGTAACATTGATGAAACACTAATTGATTTAGTTCAGCCACTTTAGCACTTGATGATACGCATCGCACCAGTGACCGCTGATCGATGGCATTAGTGTTATGTCTTAATAGAAACATTGTATAATCAATTCAATGTTATGCGTGATTAAATGCTTTAGTCGAGGATTGCATTGTCTATGTATGGTAGGTGTTAGTTGTAATGTGCTTGTTTTAGCGTTTAATGGCATGTAATTGTTTATTTATGTACACATTAAACTCATAAAAGAGAAAGGAACACATAAGAAGTGCAAAAATATGCTGCTCATTTCATAAGAAATTTCTTCCCCCACATCGACAGCCCCTATGATTTTCGCCGGATTCCTGTGGCCTTCTTTAGCTCAGCGGTCCACCTTGTGCCTCACCAACGCGTGACAGCTTTCCTATAGAATATATTTTAAACAAGGCTAATAAGTTTTTAAACAACGTTCCCATTCGTATTTCAGTCGCAAACTGTCAAAAAAGCCTTATTTTCATCCGTTTTGATAATTTGCGATTGAAGTGCGAATGCTAAAGTTGCTTGAAAATTAGTATAATTGGCCCTCTGATCATTGAAAAACTAGCACTAAAAAACAAATATTGAGTCCATATTGATTTTGCGTTCTATTTTCAAAATTGACATTTGAAACCAAGACATTACCATTATTCACAAGGCCAGTTTGTGAAACACTTTTCCACTGAAGTATCCTCAAGTCAACCTGTACAGTCACTGACAGTGATTCTCTTGACATTATTACTTACCTAGACATAATAAGGTACACTGATACGAGTATGTTCACACGAAACTCATTGAAGCCCATAATTGGTGCGTGGGCGATATAATGTCAGAAATGTCAAATTGTGATATAGATTTGACAAGAAAGAGCACTTGGTCACTTTGTCCAAGTAACTTGAGGCTAGGATTACCAAATTTCATTTTTAGAGTTCCGTGCCCGAAGGCTTATCAACGGAACCCTATTACTATGCCTACGCTGTCCGTCTGTCACTCTGTCTGACAACGGGTTGTATCTCAAGAACCGTAATAGATAAACGGAAAAAGGAAACACTTCACAGTTCACAGAGTGTGTATTTCTATAGCCGCTGTAACAACGAATAATAGAAATCAAATCAAATTAAGGCGCGTCCCCGAGCAAAACGCAGCGCTAGCCGTTTTTTGTGCAGTTTTTTGGAGCTATCTACTCTTTATCCAAAAGAAATATCAACTAATAAAAAATACATTAAATTTCTACATAATCTTGGCTTCAAAATGGTAGATTTTATTTTTTATTACTGAGTTATAATGTGTAAGTAATCTCCTCACAACGAAACCACAGAAATGAGAAAAAATACTGAAAACATGCATCTTCTCGAAAACTAACGATTATTTTGATTTTGTACTTACAATAATGGATAGGCAATTTAATTATGAACATTTTGGTAGAAGTATTTTTTTCAAACGACCAAAATTAGATTTTATAACGATTAAATTCGACATTCTGAGCGTCTTCGCTATTGTATCTCTTGCGCTGTTATTGAGGAAAAAAATGCTCAAGGTTCGTGTGACAGTCCGATTCGCTCTTGGCCGGTTTTGAAGTAATAATAACAATATGGGACCTGGCCTTTAGTAATAGGCGCCACAAAAAAACAAACAATCTGGTGTTTTTGATGAATCAACAGAATTGCTAATCGTTTTCAACGAATTTACTCTGATTCGCCATACCGCAGAAGTTTTTAGCGAGTTCGAGTCATTAAAAGGGGGAAATTCCTGAGGTTTTCATGAGTTGTTATTGATATAAGTTATTAAGTGAGTCAGCAGTAAATGAAGCGAAGCTAAAAATAAAAATATTCCTTTGTGACTCTTTAAAACTTTTGGTATAAGTTATCTAGTTTT
Organism: Ceramica pisi; assembly: GCA_963859965.1. Classification (NCBI taxonomy): domain Eukaryota; kingdom Metazoa; phylum Arthropoda; class Insecta; order Lepidoptera; family Noctuidae; genus Ceramica; species Ceramica pisi. Next base: position 1,147,012 of record OY982542.1, read on the forward strand.
TTTATTTCAGAGGATCAATCCTCGTATTTTTCATTTCAGAGGGATCAGTCCTCGTATTTTTTCATTTCAGAGAAGCAATCCTCGTATTTTTTCATTTCAGAGGAGCACTGCTCGTATTTTTTTATTTCATAGGAGCAATGCTCGTATTTTTTCATTTCAGAGGAGCAATGATCGTATTTTTTCATTTCAGAGGAGCAATGATCGTATTTTTTCATTTCAGATTAGCAATGATCGCATTTTTTCATTTCAGAAGAGCAATGCTCGTATTTTTTTATTTCAGAGGAGCAATGATCGTATTTTTTTTATTTCAGAGGAGCAATGCTCTATTTTTTCATTTCAGAGGAGCAATGCTAGTATTTTTTTATTTCAGAGGAGCAATGCTCGTATTTTTTCATTTCAGAGGAGCAATGATCGTATTTTTTCATTTCAGTGGAGCAATGTTCGTATTTTTTATTTCAGAGGAGCAATGATCGTATTTTTTCATTTCAGAGGAGCAATGATCGCATTTTTTCATTTCAGAGGAGCAATGATCGTATTTTTTCATTTCAGAGGAGCAATGATCGTATTTTTAGGGTTCCGTACCTCAAAAGGTAAAAACGGAACCCTTATAGGATCACTTTGTTGTCCGTCTGTCTGTCTGTCTGTCTGACTGTCTGTCTGTCAAGACCTTTTTTCTCAGGAAAGCGTGGAGGTATCAAGCTGAAATTCATATCAAATACTCAAGTCTATGGTCTCTTGGAGCTGTGAAAAAATCAAACTTCTAAGTCAACGCGATCAAAAGATACTCCCGTTTATGCCGCAAATTTTCGACACTCGCAAGGGAATCAAAACCTACAGGGTGCTTCCCGTGAACTCAGAATCTTGAAATTTGGTACGAAGCAACGTCTTATAACACAGATAAAGGAAAAATTGCGAAAAGCATAAATTTTTAGTTACGTCATATAATAAAAATATTTTTAATAATTTTAAACTTATTACCCCTTTACTAATGAACGCGTAGTGGTATTATATTGAAATTCTTAACAAATACTCAAGTCTATAATATCTTTAAGCTGTAACAAAATCAAACTTCTACGTCAACGCAATCAAAAGATACAGCAATTAAAGCCGCATATTTTGAAACTCGCAACTACTCGCAAGGGAATCAAAACCTAAAGGATACTTCCAGACGACCTGGAATCTTGAAATTTGGCATGAAGCAACGTTATAAAGTACACATATAGGAAAAATTCCGAAAATCTTAAATTTTTGGTTACATCACATAGTATATTTTTTTTAATAATCATAAACTTACTAGCTGACCCAGCAAACGTTGTTCAGCGATTAAAAAAAAAAAACAGATGTTGGCCGATTCTCAGACCTACCCGATATGCACACAAAATTTCATGCAAATCGGTTCAGCCGTTTCGGAGGAGTTTGGAAACAAACACCGTAACACGAGAATTTTATATATTAGACTTGCTGACCCAGCAAACGTTGTTATGCGATTAACAAAAAAAAATAAAAAAATAGATTTTGGCCGATTCTCAGACCTCCCCGATATGCACACAAAATTTCATGCAAATTGGTTCAGCCATTTCGGAGGAGTTTGGAAACAAACACCGCGACACGAGAATTTTGCTTCCCATTCCCTCTCGCTCCACACCATGGTCTGAACCAGGGGCCCGGCCCTACGAGAGGTCGCTGCCGCCGATCGCCTCCACGAGGACACGGCGATGCTCCGCCCAAGCGGGGCAGACCTCCACCGTATGCTCCACCGTGTCCTCTGGGCGATCCGCACAGTGGTGACACCCTGGCGTGTCCTCCCGCCTGATCCTGAACGGGAACCTCCCGAAACACCCGTGTCCGGTGAGGACCTGCGTCACTTCTCTTCTTAAAGAGATGAAGATTTTTCCGAACATACATAATGTTTTCATATATGTATTGACAAGGTACCGTCAGCTTTCCACATTGTTATGTTATGGATTTCATTTAGCAATAAAAATACCATAACTTTTTCTTATATACCTACAGGTTTGTACGGAACCCTCGGTGCGCGAGTCTGACTCGCACTTGGCCGGTTTTTTTTCATTTCAGAGGAGCAATGATCGTATTTTTTCATTTCAGAGGAGCAATGATCGTATTTTTTCATTTCAGAGGAGCTATGATCGTATTTTTTCATTTCAGAGGAGCTATGATCGTATTTTTTCATTTCAGAGGAGCATTGATCGTATTTTTTCATTTCAGAGGAGCAATGCTCGTATTTTTAAGTAGCGTTCGTTGTCGCGTCGCAGTCACAAACTGACAAGAAAAAATCTAATTTGACCACTTTTTAAAAGTTTTTGACTCTGAGATGATTATAAGTGGCTTTAATTTTAACGCATTTCAAGAACGATTATGAGGGTTTTCAGGGAAATTTACTCCACCAGTTGGTGGAACATTGGCGAGAGATCCGTTTCCGAAAACAAGAATTTTTAAAATCGGTTCATAATTGTCGGAGTTATGAGGTAACAAACATAAAAAAACAACCGAATTGATAACCTCCTCCTTTTTGGGAAGTCGGTTAAAAATTAAAGATAATAGCATGATGAGTTTTAAAACATTCAAAATTGTAATGGTTGCGAGTTCTATTGAGGATTCTTTGGAGACAAAAACTAAACCCGATAAAAACTAAAACAAAAAAGAATCACACTTAAACAGGACAGAACTGGAAATGGAATAAGTCATGAAGTAATATGATACAATACCGAAAAGGAAGCAATTGCTCTCATTGATAAAAAAGACGTTACCAAATAAAAATAACGAGATTTCTATTCACAAACCTTTTCATATTCAACGCAATTACCACAGTAAATATAATAGTAGCAGTTACAGCTACAAAAAGCCCGGTTTTCCTGATCCAAACATTAAAACCTCATCCAAATAAGGACAGATGACTAAACCTTATCGTATTAACTAACCATATACCGTATAATTACTGGCTCCTTAAAAACGTAGCAATGTACATAATCACTTAATTAATCAAACTACGTATTATTTTATGTTCTCGTCATAGAGGTTTAAACTCCTACGCATCTCCATAATGTCATGTGGTAGGCCTTTTACTGGAACGATGACCATGTTTGGTAGTATATATAGTTTTTGAGTATTTGCATTTATGACGTGGCATACTATTTGAGTAAAAATTATGTAAGAAATTTGAGGAACAATGACCATTTGATATTTAGGCTCTGAATAAAGCTAGCCTTTGTTACGAATTGGTTTATGATAAATATGACTGTTGAGAACACAATCAATCATCTTATGGTAAATTTATTCACAATATATCTATGCCATACTATACAAACTTATATGATGAACTCAAGTATGATTAGGTATCATTATTTCAGCCAAGTCTTGAGCATCAGCGCCGAGTTGTTAGCCTGACGGTTTTCTACTGGTTGCATTTTGGGGAATGTGCGACGAAATTGCATAATTTAATTCCGCCAAGCCTGTTCCATCATCGAACCACAAGACGAACGCCGATGCGCCACCGGTACATGGTGGACATCCCATCTACACGCACAAAACGTTTTGGGAACACATTCATTCAATGCGTGAGTTCCCTACCGGAGTCAAGCTAGGCAAGCGTGCTCCATCTTAGACCGCATCATCGCTTACCATCAGGTGAGATAGTGGTCAAACGCGTGCCTATAAATAGAAAAAAAAGGCAAAAGGCGTTCACTGCCGGACATAGGGCTGCCGGGCCTGCCCCAAATGTCACCACAACCACTGGTCCTGTACATCTCGCATCCATCCCCTACCCGCGACCCTCACAAGGTGATAGGTCTACCTTGTGGGAGGCCTTCTAACGCTGCGTCTATTATATACGTGAACAATTATCTGCATTTTTTTTAATTTTTAGTGTCAGTAGTTTTGGATATTAGTGGGGTGGGAGGATTAATAGATATCAGCTCAGCTGAGCTGATACCTGTTTGTGAAAAAATGAGAATAAAACCGACAAAAAATTCCAACACTGGGGTGTCCAGAATCATGCCCTGGACCCATGGAAATCGTTTGTGCGTCGATGTCAGATACACGCGGTATGTGAAAATATTTTTTAATTTCCTAGTTTGACCCCCAAAAGTGATCCACTAACTACTATACATTTATTTATTTACATAAAACGTCCATGTTACGGTTACAGAAGTCCAAATGTATACCAAATGTCAAAAGGATCGGTTCAGAAGATTTGGAGAGCAGGCTGAGACAGACAGACAGACAGATAGACCGACTGACAAACAGACAGACTTATACCCAAGTAATCCCCTATGAGTATTCCGTTTTTTGCGGATGTTGGGAACTCTAAAATTATCCGAAGATACAGACGAACACAATTCATTGCCCGCGAACAATCACTGCACCAATCTTCACAACATACGACTAATCGATGTTACTCGATTCAATACTATACTCGATAATCATCTCAATCCCAGTACGGGAATCGATGGAACAGAGATAGCCAAAGATATAATCACTTTAGTATTCGTTACACAATATTTAGATCGCATTGTGTAATTGTGGTAAATCTGTGTTGACTGCGTTACTAAACAATGGACGAATGGAAAGCTTTTGTTGTCTGACCGTCCAGACATTTATTGTTAAGTGAATTTAGGTTATTGGCTGATATCCTATTCAGTGGCGGATCAGAGGTTAGGGGTCAAGTTGTGTTAAACTTGTTTTTTCTTCCCGAGGCTTCATTCCCGTGGTCTATCGTCCAGGAACCAAGTTTTATTCCGAGATAGAATAGCCTGTTTTTTTCAGGATGGGAAATAATCAAATGGTTTTAATTTAATTTAATTTATTCATAAAAAACACATTGTAGTAGGTAGGTACATGATGACAATTTTACAGAATTGCTTATAGTGTACAAGGACTACAATTTTAATGTTGGGTGAGGTGCTGTATTCCTAGCTAGGTTAAATTACCTGTGTTAAGGAGTACAGTGCCGGTCCCCAAGGAAAGAAACAATAATTTTAATATCGTACACAGTATAAATTTAGGACATTATGATGTGCTTACTACAAACACTCCGGTGTATAAGATTATTTTTCCCTATTATAGCTTAAAACTAAAACAGTTAAATAACTAAATATAATAGGGCAAGTATATTATATAAACTAAAAGTAAATCATGAAACAAGTGGGTAGGTGAAATTTGTTGTTACCAAGATATTGCGGTTACGAGTCATAACCTGTAGCGGGTCAAATATGACCGTAACGAATATAGTGAGATTTCGTTGTGCATCTTTATAATCATTTTAAAATTAATTTATTGTGTACAGTAAAATGATTCCTTCTGGGCGGAGCGAAAAGGGGTGTCAGACTCTTTATGATTAAAACCCATCCGTGTTACATTTTCAAACAAATACCGCAGCTATAAACAGCTTTATATATGAGTGACAGTATTTTCGTTATCGGATCATTACTTCGACAGAGTAGAAAAATACATAAATATACAAACAAAATAATTCCTTTAAAATATTAGTTCAAAAATGTTAAGAACCTATATCGGGTAATACCTAATAATTATAAATTCAGACGTATGGATTTACTGCAGCAAAAGTCTGCGTCATCAGGAAAATGCCAATTTAAAACTTGTTAGAACCTTCTAACTAAGTCATAGTTTTGAAACAGAATTAATCGAATTCCAGATGATGACAAATACCATTCTCATCACAGTCATATGACTAATTCAAGCATCTCCAAGTACCCATAATCTTCTTATAAAGAACTACAGCGTGGGAAGACACAGATCAGCTTTTGTTTTAAACTCTTTTCATTATTGTGAACAAAGCTTAAAGTGTCGAAATCTCGTTCAGCATTAATTTGTTTAGTTCGAATATCAAGATCGTGATCTGCTTGTGACAGGTATCACTTGGCGCCTCTGAAACAATACTATTTATCAAGAAGAACAATATATGTTAATTTTGATTGATAGGAGACAATTGTAACAGTTAGGTACGAGATTGGGAATGGTGTTCTAGATAGGATGGAGGTTGCAACGTCTGCGAGTTATGATCTAAAAATCTTTTTCAGCAGCGTTGTCAATGATTGAATATACTCGTAGAACAGTACAGACTCGTTTTGACAAACGATTAAATTCAATACACCTTTTGGGTTAAATAAAAAAGCGAATTGGTGAATTTAGAATTCGAGATAATTTTCAAATTTTAGTGCAACAACGTAATTTGTCATAAAGGACAAAGATTTTTGTTTTTTTTTACAGAAAAATTCGAGTGAAGGGCGAGCGAAGCGTGCTTAAAAATCTTACCCTCTTAACAATACAAATAAATCATAACTTATTATTTCAGTGCTGTTAAAGAAGACTATCGTTCGTTATCGAAGAGTGGTCTAAGGTTGAATAACGTATGATAGTTTGCGTTGCTATGTTATTTTATCGAACGGTCGGGTGTCCGTGTTAGTCACCTCAAAACGGGTGCCTCTCGTGGGGTGGGACCGCGGGGTGGGACGCCAACTTACCGCCCCCTAGCTACGTCACTGGGTGTTTCTCACTGTCTGTTACTAGGTGCTTAGGTAACACCGGACATCGACGCACAAACGATTTCCATGGGTCCAGGGCATGATTCTGGACACCCCAGTGTTGGTATTTCGTCGGTTCTTTTCTCATTTTTTTCAAGAGTACCACATATAGGTATAAGCTCAGCTGAGCTGATCTCTTTTTGTGGTTTTATTCAGATTGCTCTTTTTAGTGAAAGTATATTTTTTTTTTTTAATCTCATTGGGTTAGGTCAGAATAACGAATATGAGCAGTCTAAAGTAAAAAAACCCTTGAAAAAAATTAAAAAAGCCGACGAAAAATTCTAAGTCTAGGGTGTCCAGAATCATGCCCTGGACCCATGGAAATCGTTTGTGCGTCGATGTCAGATACACGCGGTATGTTACGATTACTCCAAGTAAAAAGAAAAAAGGATGTTGTACTGATACTTTAAAACTAATTATAGCACAGAGGATGATTGATGATGATGACTTATAGATCTAAATAAGGAAGTTTCAAATCGATACATACGCTCCTACATATCTATCCATACGGTAATAATAATTGTATTTTTATTTCCAAAAATGGGAAAATGGCTCCTACCGCTGTGGGCGGAGCAGAATTAAACGTTTATTCATTATAACTCCTAATGACCTTTACGTTCCAGGGAGACTTATTCGAACAAATTCCGCAACAATAATTATAACCCTGAGACTCTCCAAAACTGATAATGCCAGAGATCTGTATCGATTAACTTATCGATTGTTCGTATGATAAGAAAATTAATGATATATGTGATTGTTTGGAGGCTATACTGCTCTGCATTACTTATCTTTACATTCTACTGAGATTCTAAAGTGATAAGCTCCCTGGGAGCCTTCAACACTATTTCAAAGCGTTTTGCTAACGAGGTCCTTATAGATATGAATGTGACGATGATTAATTAACCTTTAGTTTGACAAGTAAGACTGCATCAATTGTTTTTAGACCGAGACAAGTTTGATAGTTTGTGAAGGTATCAAACTAATGTCTGAAATATGGATAATTAGGTATGTACACGATAGATTTATGTATTTTCCTTCTTATTAAATGTGTACATACATTGTTAAATAATAATAATAAATAGGAAAATCAATAACTTATTGAGCCAGATCCTAGAGCCCCGGACATTACAAATATATGAATTAATATCTTTTGTATTGTGTCTGTTACTAACATAGTTTTTAAGTAGTGTGTATTACTAACATCATATGGATCAAGATCTGAAATAAAATTATTTTATTTTATTTTTTTTATTTTTTTATTACGCATTGATACACCGGCCCCATATAGTTGAAAACTACCAAGAAAAAAAATTAGCAAAATAATATAACCGACTTCCAAACAAAACGTTTACGCAGAAATTGAAATAAGCAAAAATGCTCATAAACTTAAAACTTCTGAGCCAAACTGAATCAAATTTTTACGGGACCAAACGGCAAGTATGCTGCATCGAACTAAAATCATAGAAATCAGATCAAAAACCTCGGAGTAATCGATGTACATACATTGATGGCAATGCTTGTACAGTCCCTAATTTTCCCCATAATTGACTATGGTGATATATGCTACTATGACCTGAATGCAGATCTCCTCAATAAACTTGACCGCCTTCTAAATAACTGCGTTCGATTCGTCTTCAACCTTCGTAAGTATGATCACGTATCCGCGCATCGATCACTATTAAAATGGTTGCCCATTCGCCAGCGCAGAGCACTGAGGGCCTTGACTAGTCTGTTTTCTTTTCTAAATAATCCTTTTTCTTCCTCTTACTTAACTTCACAAATTCAATTCCTTTGTTCCGCCCACAATAAAAATCTTCGCTCTACCAACAATCTTCTTTTACGATGTCCCTCACACCGCTCTGGGTTTATCCACTCCTCTTTCTTTGTCCAGGCGATATTCCTTTGGAATGCGCTCCCTCTGAACATCAGGATGGCAACAAGTCGGTTGTCCTTTAAGGTGAAGGCTCGTGAGCATATTCGCAAGAAGTTGGAAGAATCGCTACAACGGTAATTCGTTGGTTCGTTTCATTATAACGTTGCTAATTTTATTTATGTGTATGTATGTATCTATGTATTTATTATAAATGTATTTTATTTTTCTCTCTTCCTTACGGTTTGTTTTTTAATTATGTTGCATCTACCATGCTGTCTCTGCACCACCCTAAGGTCGACTGGTAGAAAATGCCTATGGCATTAAGTCCGCCTTTGTACAAATTACTTGTGCATAAAGTTTTAATAAATAAATAAAAAAATAAACCCACCGAATTGAGACCCTCCTCATTTTTTGGAAGTCGGTTAAAAAGAAAAAATAAAACGTAGAGATGTGCATAGTAATGAAATAAAATAATTAATCGTTAATTTTTTCAAAATTTGAATAGGTATACCTACTAACTTGCGGCGACGGGTATCTTTATCGTCTTTTTATTTTTTATTAATATTAAAATATCAAGGAGTTTTCCGTTATTACCTTACTAGCTGATGTCCGTGGCTTCGCTCGCTTAACAAATTATATACTAAAACCTTCCTTGAGAACTAGGTACTTTATCCATTGGTGAAAACAGCATGAAAATTGGTGCAGTAGTTTTAAAGTTTATCGCGAACATACAGATAGACAGACGCGGCGGAGAATTTTGTTTTATAACATGTAGTAATAAAACCTTCCCGTGGACGGCTGCACTACATGTTTACTACATACTTTATTTTGAGATGCATCGCCATCTTCATACCTATACATAGCCCGCGAATACTAGATTGCTCCATTAAATATTCATTGTTGATACGATAATAATCCTCGCTCAATACGTAAATCGAATATTAATGTTCTGTTACATCAGGGGCAATTGTCTAAAATTAATGGAAACTCCATACAGTGTGAGTCTTTATAATGTGTACATATGAAAATCAGGGAAACTTTACCTAATTTTACCGACGGAAAACATAAAAAAAAAACTTTTTTTTTATCGATTTTTAAAAAAGTTTGTTTGCAATTGTGACCCCACCCAGTGCAAACAAAACTGTGTAACTTTTCAACTATATGATCTATTGCAAAGAAACAAACTTCATAATTATTGGAATTAATTAGCCATCCTTATAAAATGAAAATAATAGTGTTAATAAACTACCCTCAATTGAAAATAAACATGTGTTTTTAGCAAGAATCTGTTTTCTTTTCATCAAATTTTACAGTAATCGTAAAATTGCTCAAAAAGACGCCCTGTTTACCTACCTTTTTTATTACTTTAAGTTATTCTTCGTTATATTAGCTACCCAATACTAAAAATTGCATGTTTATTAAAAAAAAAAACTGAAAAAAAAAAAAAACGTTTTCTGTCAATAAAATTAGGTATAGTTTCCCTAATTTTCGTATGTGCACATTATAAAGACTCACACTGTATATTACACATGTGATACACTCACATACGATTTCAACTAAATCGAACTGAATTCTACGAACAAATCATTTTAGGTAATGCAATATTTATCTCAGTTGAATCAAGATGAAGATAATCGCTTCGTAAACTAGTATTTTATCGTTAACTAGCTGACCCGCGCAACTTCGTCTGCGTCACATTTTCCATTATTGCTCCGCTCCTATTTGTCTTAGCGTGATGATATGCAGCCTATACTAACATATTATAACATAATAATAACCTTCCTTGATAAATGGGCTATCTAACACTGAAATAATTTTTCAAATCGGACCAGTAGTTCCAGAGATTAGCGCGTTCAATCAAACAAACAAACAAACTCTTCTGCTTTATAATATTAGTATAGATTCAGATTCTGTGGAGAGGAAGGCTCTGCTCTAAAGTTGAGTGATTGTTCAACGTTTATAAATTGAATTGCTTTAGGATTGCTTCATGTGAAGCTCATGCTTATTTTATAGAATTAGTTCTTAGCGATGTTAGCATAATTTAAATCTTGATTCAAGCATCATCACGGCTGCCTTCAACTACGCCAACGTACCCCAAGGTAGAGCTTTCAGTCTAGACCAAATGCATCTGAATACTAGCAGAGAGAAAGAGCAGAGAGCCTTGAACAGGGCTGCCAAGTCCTGCAAAAAGGTGTTGCGGAGAGGGCTCGGTTTGAGGGTCGGCTGAAACAAAGATGAGCATTCCTTAATCATCATCTTACAGTTTCCACACTTTGTTTCGTCCTCCTAATTACATTTGATTAATTCATTTTATTGAACCGACTGACTCTACAACCATTTAATTTAAGTCAACAATACTCATAAATAACAGCTCATTTGTCTTAATTAACCTTTACAAATTGCGTTACGATCATTCATTACAGTAGAACGAAGCTGCAAAGAAACAAATTTAACTTTATTCTATTCCCATGGTTTACCATCAGTTGATTACCCATTATGTTTATTAACTATCGATCTATGTTAATAGTTTTATATGTGATGACATAGTCGTTAGGGATAGACACACTCATGTAGGTTGTGGGTACAAATCTTTGTGACTTTTAAAATTAATTTTTGGTAAACAGAGGATGTAAACATCATGAACCATGGCGTTCTGAGCTTTCTGAGTTCTGACTACACTCATTTGAAAAAGATGTGTGTTTATGTACGAATGTAGTTGTTTTGACGCGCGTTTGACCACTATCTCACCTGATGGTAAGCGATGATGCGGTCTAAGATGGAGCACGCAGCTTGCCTAGAAGTAGTAACCTATTCACTCTTGACTTCCAGGCTGTACTATCAGGAAACACAGTCTCCGGCAGGGAATTCCACTCCTTTGCTGTACGCACTATGAAAGTGTTCCCAAAACGTTTTGTGCGTGTGGTTGGGATTTCCCATGTGGCGTCTTGTGGTCCGATGATGGAACGGGGTTGGCGGAATTAAATTATGGAACCGTCGCAAACTCCCCAAAATGCAACCGGTAGAAAACCGACACGCTTTCAATACTCGTGCCTAGTGTGTGTGTGAAGTGGACTTTGCCCAGCTGTGGGACAGTCACAGGTTGGTATTATTATTATCTAATAGGGTTCCCCTGTAGGTTTAGTGTTGGCAACTCTACACCTGAGAATGAAGAAAACTTTCTGGAATTTCTCGTCAGGCCGGAGTTCGGATCCATTAATTCACTTAAACGTTAAACTTTATTAGCGACTAGCTGACCCGTGCAACGTCGTCTGCGTAATATTTTTCATTACTGCTCCGCTTCTATTGGTCTTAGCGTGATGATATATATATAGCCTATAACTTTCCTCGATAAATGGGCTATCTAACACTGAAAGAATTTGTCAAATCGGTCCAGTAGTTTTGGAGCCTATTCAATTCAAACACACAAACAATTTTTCCTCTTTATAATATTAGTGTATATACGTGGGTATACTATAAGAACATCTCTGCCTAACTCTTCGAACCCAGATTATGCGACCAGGTGTTATAACACCGCAAAAAAATATTTTAAATTACCCGCGAAAAGAAGTTATTATAAACTAAAAATCGCCATTTTTGATACTGTCATTTAGTTGTTTGCTAAGTTTGGTTTGACACAGTACAGAATTCGTTTCGGATTTCTTGTTATTTTAGTATGTTTGCGTAATTTGAAGTGAACAGTGTTTACATTTTAGAGAATGACTTCCGAAAGGTAAGGTTTTATGATATAATTATTTACTTTTACGTATTATTTTGATTCGAATTTAAAAATAAGGACGCTAAACAATAAAAATAATAACTTTCATTCTAATTCTTAGTAATATTGCGTGGTGTTTTTCGTGTTCGAATGTCACAGGCGTTATAACGCCTGGTCGCATAATCAGTGTCCAACTCATGTATTTCTTTATTTTTAGACTAAGACATGGAAAAACACTTAGACTTTATGAAATATTAGAGGAACTGGAACAATCGGATGATGACGATGACATGCCCTACTCTGTGGCTATTTTACCACCCGAAAATGCTAATGCTGATCGGTTCAACTTTATAATGGCTCATATACACTGCTGTGATAACACAATGATACAAAAAAGCAGCGACAAATTGAGTGAGAGCGACAAGTTGAGACCTTTATTTGACTTACTGAACAAGAACTTTATAGATATGGCTCCTCTAGAAGAAAAATACAGCGTAGATGAGGCCATGGTGCCGTACTATGGCGGTCATAGCTGTAAGCAGTTTATAAGAGGTAAACCTATACGATGGGGGTATAAGTTTTGGGTCGGCGCAACAAGGCTAGGATATATTTTATGGTTTGATCCCTACCAAGGCCAGTCTGCAATGATACCCACATCGTATAAGCAGTTCGGTCTGGGTGGAAGTGTAATTCTACGATTCGCCGACATCTTGCAGAAACGTGAACCGACACTGCATTTTCACCTATTTTTTTATAACTTCTTCACGTCTGTCCCTCCTGTAATCGTGGGTTGAAAGCGACAGGGACTATTCGAGAAAATCGTACAAGTTAATGTCCTCTGCCAACTAATAATGATTTCAAAAAGACTGAAAGAGGGACATACAAGAGCAAATCAAGTCGACCAAAAAACATCCTTGTTTGCAAATGGAATGACAACAGTGCTGTCACCGTTGCCTCAAACATTGATAAAGTCGAGCCAGTGCAAATTGCAAGGCGCTTTTCACAACAACTCAACAGATACGTTCAAATCAATCAACCGAACGTGATAAAGAATTATAATGCGAACATGCGTGGAGTGGATCGAGTTGACCAAAATATTGGCTTGTATCGAACATCCGTAAGAGGGAAAAAATGGTATTTCCCTCTGATTGCTCACTCCCTAGATATGGCAACTCAAAACGCATGGCAATAATATCGATATAATGGAGGTGACCAAGACCATCTTAATTTTCGAAGAGCTGTGGTAAGGAGCTTACTAGAAACTTATAAGAGAAACGAAACCCGTGGGCCGTGCCCAACTCCCAGGACCCATAGAGAAACTTCTCGTTTTGACAGGATCGACCATATTGTCGCATATAAAGATGAGCTCATTTTTAAAGTTTGTAAGAAAAAAACAAATTTCATTTGCCAGAAATGTGATCTACATTTACACCCTAAATTCTGTTTTGTCGCCTTCCATAGTCCTGGTAATTAAAATTTTATTTTAATACGTTTGCAATGCTGACATCATGGTCTTGGTCTTTACAGTAAATTAAAAAATATGAATCCACTTGTTTTTTTATTATTCTAAATTACTCCTAACTATCTATAGTTGACTGTAAGAAAACGCGTTATGGCATTAAGTCCGCCAAATGTACTATCATATTATGTAATAAAGTACAAATTAATATAAAATAGTATGTTTTTTAAGGTAACCCGTGATAGTAGTCGATTATCCGACCAGGCGTTACAACGCCACCCATTTTCCGGGTTTTCCTTACCTCTAGTATTTTTTTAAATATTTTTCCAGGACTTTGGGGGGGATAAGTAGCAACATATAAAAAAATCATAAAGTTCTGAGATGTAAAAAAGTTTCAGGATAATCTGGGTATAGTCGTGATGTTAGATTATGTTGTGCCCAATGGGTTGTGATAGAATTTGGTTTAATCCACGCCCTATCGTCTATCGGTGATAGGTAAGTCAAGGATAGAGTACGTTCTCTGACGCAACCGATGCGCAGGCGCAAGCTCTACATAGGTTATTTAGTTAGGATTACAAATAGTCTTGGTATTGACGTAAGTATTTGATTGAAAATAAAAGGTTAGGATTGGTTTTTAAGATTCTTTTATTTCAAAATATCTGTTTAAGATTCTGTCTGGATCCGAATACATGCCTTTTAAAACAGTTCCTTTTCAGTATCCATTCGCTTCTTTGCTTCGGAGGCGCTTCTTGTGTTTTTTGGGGTAACAACTAGGCTATAAAACACGGCAATAATGTAGTTTTAGGGTTCCGAACCTGAAAATATATAAAACTTTACCCACATACAAACATTTCATTTTCGTAGGATAAGGTCTTTTATTTTCAGACTTTAGATTCATCTTTTACAAGCGTTTCAGCTAACAAAGAATACATTTACTTCTTCATATTTTTTATATTATTTGTTAAATTACCTACTTGATACTATATATAAAATAATTTCTGTCAGTTGATTATTTATTTGCAGTGCAATAAAGATGGAAAAAGTATAAAAATATGATATACTAGCTGACCCACGCAACTTCGTCTGCGTCACATTTTCCATTAATGCTCGTCTCCTTTTAGTCTTAGTTACTATGTTACTTCTTTAAAATATTAGTATAGACAACACCATTCAGTTTAAATACAATTTTTTTTCAGTCATCAGAAAAACAAAAATGCTGAATCGATGTTCCGAGCTTTCCGGCAGTAAATATTTTTTTCATTGAAGTTAAAATATTTACAGCATTATTTCAAAATAAACAATCCCCATTAACCTATAGTTTTCCTCTAATAACGGCAATCAAGCTGACCTGCTGTACCTACTCTCATTATGATTACAGAGCCTGCCCTTGACACTACTTTGCATATAATTGATTTGAGACGGCTTTGCTCGTGATTGGCTGCTTCATTGCGATGACAGCTGTAGAACAGATTTTGGAGTACAATGATTACATATTATTATTATTTTCATTTACAGTAAAGCCTATATAAACGAACAAGAACATTGGAGTTATCTTTGGATGTGTATATTTAACTAGCTGACCCGTGCAACTTCGTCTGCGTCACATTTTCCATTAATGCTCAGCTCCTATTTGTCTTAGCGTGATGATAGCCTATAACCTTCCTCGATAAATGGGCTATCAAAAACTGAAAGAATTTTGCAAATCGGACCAGAAGTTCCTGAGACTAGCGCGTTCAACCAACCAAACAAACAAACTCTTCTGCTTTAAAATACAAAAATAAAATACAAAAATCCTTTATTTCAAATAGACCAGTTTACAGGCACTTTTGAATAGTCAAGGTATGTCAGTCAAGTAGATGAAGCTTATTCTGCCGCGCTAGCGACAAGAGTAGCGAGTTATTCTGCAACAAAACAAACTCACTGACCCTATATCCAGCGCGGCAGTTGCACGTTCCAAAGAGTAGATCCTATGGAGAAGAACGTGCAAGAAACTCCATGGACACTCTTTTAAACACTGCCTTTTTACAAAATCATGGTTACAATATTTAATGAGTCTATACAATGCAAAGATAATCTTACAATCTTCAGCAGGTCCAACAATGTTTTCACATCTTCATCGTAGTTCGGGCATTTTAGTCGTTGTGGAGCGGACCAGCTTTGAGCCAAGCATTGTCGTCAATGTACTCCCCTAATTTATAATATGCTTGTTTGCATAGTGTGCGTTTTACACAGTTTTTAAATTTCGTCTCATTTAGTTCTAGTATATGTGGCGTATTTTGTTATAAAACTTTAAACAGTATCCCATGAAAGATGTTGCTACTTTAGCAAGTCTGAAACCTGGTTGAACTAACTGATTCCTATTTCTAGTGACAAAGTTATAATATTAGTACAGAAGTATAGATATAGGGTCAGTACTTACAGTTAAATTTTTCTTAATTTGTTTGTTTGTACTATAAGTGCAAACTTGTAACTGGCCCTCATTATTTTAGAATATAAAATAATGCTTTATAATTAGCTGTAAGTTTTTCAAATACAATAAAATAAAATATTTGTTCGTCTCTATTTGATTATACTTTTTATGATTTTAATTTGAAAAGGTTTTATTCAGAAATTTAAGATGATTTATACCTCCTAAGGAAAGGCCTTCAATAATTTAAGCGTATTAAAATTCAAGTATTATAAAGTAGTACTTTTAAACTTGCTAGACATTACAGAAAACATTTTCAGGATAATACATAATCTGTTTAACATCATATAGCGCTAAACATGATAACTATCCATCTTTTTTCATGAAAAAAGAAAAACTCTGACTCATTAACGGGGCACCTTTGAAGATAAAAAAGCTTATTTTTGCGCAGATATTATAATAGGAAAAATAATGTTATTTCGAAATTCAAGCTCTATAGATGGGGTAAAGACTGGTGCCTGCCTAAAATACTTAAGAAATAAAAAATACTAAGTAAGTCCTAAAATACTAAGTCCTAAAATACAAAGTCCTCCGCCGCGTCGGTCTGTCTGTTCACGATAAACTCAAAAACTCCTGCACCGATTTTCATGTTGTTTTCACCAAAGGATAGAGTGGTTTTGGAGGAAGGTTTTAGTTTATAATTTGTCAAGCGGTTGAAGCCTGATCTGCTTTACTAAACATCCACGAGAAATAATGTCGCTTCTTCTTGACCATTCCCAATATGGAAATAGAAATAAGTTAGTGATTAAAATAATTAGATTTTAATAACAGTTATATAAACAAATGACATAATTAATAACTAGCTTCTGCCAGCGGCTTCGCCCGCGTGATCCCTAGGGAACATATTCCCGGGATGAAAAGTAGCTTATATGCTATTCCAGACTATAATCTTTGTTCTGAGATCCGTTCAATAAGATCCATTAAGCCGTTCTGCCGTGATTGAGTAGCAAACAACCAAACGTTCACATTTATAATATTACTCGTTTGGTGTAAAGCGAAATTATATACATCTTCCCCTCGTCAGTATATTAAAGGATATTGCAAACTGTCGTAAGCCGTTTTACGAAGCTACTTGCTAGCCTCTAGGCGCCAAGCAAGCCGCCTGCCGGTGCGTTCGCCACCCTAAACAAAAATAATCCTTAAAGCATGTTTCAGTATTCACGCGCGATGGCTTATTATTAGCGTATTTCATGTATAACTTTGGTGTTTCTATAACGATTTCTATGATTCTTTTTTATGGAATAGTTAATAATGTTAACTTTTTTTATTAGGTATGACTGAGAGTGTTATAAACGTAAGAGTAGACAAATATAATCAGAAAGCTTCGAACTGCTAAGCTATCGGGAGTTACACGTGTTATTGTGCGTCAATCATAAAAGATAGACATATGCTGTAGTCGAATATTTTTTATATAATTTTAAGGAGAACATTTCCGTGATACATGATTTCTGAGTAGCTTTAACCATTAAGGTTGCACACGCGACGGAAGCTTAAAAAATGGAGTAACTTCTCCCGTTTTCCCAACATTTCCCTTCACTGCTCTGCTCCTATTGATTTTAGCGTGATGAAAAGTATACCATAACCAGCTCAGGAGTATGAAAAATAATTGTACCAAGTTTCGTTAAAATCCGTCGAGTAGTTTTTGTTTCTATAACGGTTATACAGACAGACAGACAGACTGACAAAAATTTTACTGATTACATTTTTGGCATCATTATCGATCCCTAATCACCCCCTGATAGTTATTTTGGAAATATATTTCATGTACAGAATTGACCTCTCTACATATTTATTATAATAGATATAGAAGATATAGATTATGATTATTAACGCTGTCCAGCTGCGCTCGCACAGAGCATCCGGAAAACACAATAATTGTCACAAGGATGGCTGAAGAATGCTCATAATACTAGCCATTTACAGATCCGTGAGAAAAACTAACAAAGAATCATAAATGTTATCATTTTATTATGATCTAATTCTGAGTCATAGTTGCGAAATGTCAAATAAAATATAGTTGACCACGCCAAGACCGCTACATTCTTCTTTCCATACTTCATCAATTCAGTGACTGCCGGAAAAACGGAAAATACAATAATTTTGTATGAAAAAAATACAACCGAATTGAGAACCTCCTCCTTTTTGGGAAGTCGGTAAAAAATAGGAACCATAGTATTGTCCACTTATTTTGTAAAAACCTTCTAAAAAGATTTTTTTTAATTTGAGAAACTCAAACTCAACTGCTGCTGGCTTCACCCGCGTGATCCCTAGGGAACATGCTCCCGAGATATTTATAGCATATGGTGTTATTCCAGACCATAATCTATCTCTGTGCCAAATTTCATGAAGATTCTCTCAAGCGTTCTGACGTGGAAGAGTAACAAATACCCATTCATCCATCTTCACAAACCTTCGCATTTATAACATTGAATAGAGATATATGTAGAGTGACTAGGTTACTTTTAGGCAAGCATGCTCCACCTTAGACCGCATCATCGCTTAACATCAGGTGAGATTGCGGTCAAACGTATGCCTATCAATAGTAAAAAAAAACAAAGTAGAAAAGCAAAATAAAATCAATGGGCATCAAAGAAATCATCCACATCGCTGTCAATGTGCAAAAGTGCCCAGAACACTGGCAGCATTGCCGCGTTGAGCAATGCTGACCCAACGTGTTAATTTAGAATTATGACATAAAGTGGAAAGGCCAGTAATATCAATATGATTCAAGCCCTTTGTTTGTCATTGCAGGAGCAAAACAAACAATTAAACAATATGACTTTCCTTAATAATAACATTTACGTCCAAAGGTTACCAAAGGATATCTAAAAATGTTCGATTGTACAAAGTTATCGGTTATAAATAAGTTTTTATTACTTTATTAAACTTTTTGTTGGTTATTTCGTCCGAGTTGCCCGCAGTGAGAATATGATGCGCGTCATAAAGTTTTATAAGCTTAGGTGTCATTACTTTTATGAGTTTGTTACAATAGCAATACGTTTTGAAAAATATATTTAATTATTTTTCCTGTTTTTATCTTCTAAGTCATATTTTCACGGTGAAACTACCACTTTATCTAAAAAAAAACAGTTCATCTAGTTTTTTTCTTATCGTTGCTCAGCAGCCATGATAAGAGATAAACTACTGAATGAGCATACTATAACTATTAATAAAAACTGGCCAAGTGCGAGTCGGACTCGCGTGCAAAGGGTTCCGAATGAATTTCTTTTTATTAACATGTTATTTAACACCATAGACTTATTATAGGTTTTCCTGTAATCTAGTACCCCCATTTTTTTTCAAAATTTTTGGCTCTGTAGTTTTGAGGGAATGTTCGTTTTTCGTCTAATTTCTTGAATAACTTCAAAACCATTTATTTTAATATTATGAAAAAATATATAATTAAAACTGCCCCTTCATTTGTTATGTCACACAATATTGTTTATTTCATAGTTTGACCCTAAAAGTGACAACCATACTAAAAAAAAAAAGAAAAATTACGTAACGCGTTAGTGTTTGGGTCACAGAAGTCCTTAAGGGTGTGTATTCCGTCCACTAGCGCCGCCAATCGTTTTTTATTAATTGTAGTAAATTTAAGACACGTAGATAAAAAACCGCTCTGTAGTGTTCTGAAAAAAAATATCTATAATTTTTTGAGAGTTATTTTTAATACATAACTCATGGCTAAATAGCCAAAACGGCAATTATTGCTAAAAGTGGCCACTTTTAGCAAAAATATCGACTTTGGCAACTATTTATGTTCTAAAGTACAAAACATAACTCTCAAAAAATAATAAAAAGATTTCTTCAGAACATTAGAGCGGTTTTTTATCTACGTGTCTTAAATTTACCACAATTAATTAAAAAACGATTGGCGGCGCTAGTGGACGGAATGCGCCCTCTTGTGTGTAAATAATTTCAACAAAATCGGTCCATTGGATCCGGAGAAAACTGGCTATGACAGACGGACAGACAGACAGACAGACACCCGAGTGATACTATAAGGGTTCTGTTTTTTGTTTGGAACCCTAATAAACTACTTAATAGTGAAAAGTTTGAGCTCTCATTAAATTTTCTTTACTTTGGTGAAGTAGTCAAACTTTTGAAAGAAAGAAAGAATGAAAGAAAACAAATTTATTTGGCACACACAGATACACTATGTATGATTCACTATGTATTCCCGATCACCGGATAGAGAATTGGAGTAGAATCCATGGTATATTTGGTTTTCTATCACCTCTTAATTTTCTGGACTTCCATAAACAGGGGAAGGTTCTGAGTGTTATTCCTTTCATTTTCACAGGTTGTTTTCTTCGAACGTGTTACAGAAAGAAAGAAAACATTTATTTAGCACATACAAAGGAGTGGAGCTCTCTGCCTGCGTCTGTATTTCCGAACTCTTACAACCCTAATCTTTTTAAAGTTAGTGTGAGGCTCCTTCTGGGTAAGCTCGCTCCATCGTAGACTTTTCCTTTTTTTTTTTGAGATGGGTTTGCTCTTGCCTTTAGTCTTGGTCAGAAATAATAGAGGTAAAGTCTACGATGGAGCGAGCTTACCCAGAAGGAGCCTGTTCACTCTAACTTTGAAGAAATTAGGGTTTGTCTCTGTCATCTCTGACCAAGTCTAGAGTCAAGAGCAAACCCATCTCAAATAAAAAAAAAATACATAAAACCCTTACGGTCCTCAGATATCACAAAAAAAATCGTGACGTGAAATGATTAAATGCGGTTAATGATGGGTCACCGCTCTTCCATTTCAGGCCTCGACCGTTACGATGACATGCGGGAATACTGAACCAATTTCATTCCAGGTAAAGCGGTATTTGCTCGAAGTAAACGACCCTGGAACGCAAAGGGCATTTTTTGTTTTGGAACCACATTCCCAACCACTGCAACTCATGATGGCCACAATCAACAAATTCAACAACCAGAAAAACGCCAAGTCAATGAAGTTCGACGAGCCCCGGAGACTCAACTGCCTTGGATCCAGAATCGAAATCAATCAGAAAAAAACAGCGGAAGAGTAGGAGCAACGGGTATTTGAAGGAATTCGGGTGGTCTTCAGTCAGTAAGTCTGATTTTCCCTTCCGAACCGCCCAGAGCGGGAGGAGTTATTTGTTTTTTTTTTTTATGCAAAACGGGGAGACTCTTGGCCCAAATCTCACCTGATGGAAAGTGATGATTAGGCCGAAGATGGAAGCGAGTTTCACCCGGAATCCTCTTACACAGAGGAACTGGCTATCATACCTCTAACTGCCGGAACACAACAATGCTGTTAACATTGTTGTTATGGCGACAGACTTAGACATAGTGGTGGTAGCTTGCCAGGTGGACTTAGAACAAGTCCTACCACCAACCAAACCGAGCAAAAAATTTGCCCCCGCTGGGAAACGAACCCGGGACCTGTGGGTCTGAATCAGGTGGTATAACCACGAGACCACGGAGGCGGTTAGTGTCACCTGTTTAGCACCACCCAGGGACCACGTGTAGGGATTCGCTGAAGGGTATTCTCCTACAGACGCGGGTGACTCGGCCCCCAAATAAAATGATTTCCTATTAAAAAAAGGGTAGTGTGGAAGTGAAACAGACATGCGCCCGAAATCTACATATTATATCTTATATATAAAATTCTCGTGTCACAATGTTAGTTACCTTACTCCTCTGAAACGGCTTTACCGATTTTTACCATATACATATTCAGTAGGTCTGAGAATCAGCTACTATCTATTTTTCATACCCCTAAGCGATAAGGGTTGTCCACCCCTTACATTTTTTTAAAATTTTGGAACAAAATTTTTTATAGTTAATATCGGGATTGCTACCATGTACCGTCCCCGTGATCATGGCGCTTGCAACAGTGCCGAAATATCGAAAACTCGCAAATAAAAAGGTATATGGTAGCAATCCCGATATGAACTATTCTAATTTTAGTGACCATGAAAGTTTAAAACGAAAAAAAAAAATATATTTTTCTATAATGCGGCATTTAAAAATACATACAACCCCAAATTTTCAACCTTCTTCCATCATCCCCTATTTTTTTATAGCGAATAATGTAACGAAGACGAAGTTGCGCGGGCCAGCTAGTATTATATAAAAATGAATCCCTATTTCCCTTGGTCAACGCATCACACGTGAACGGCTGGGCCGATATCATTACTACTTTTTTTATTGTGTTTATTACAGTCAGGAGAAGATTCAGAAAAAAAATAAGAAAGATGCAATTGACGAGAGCGAAGCTAAGCTAGCGAGAATAGCTAGTTCTTTTATAAAATTTAGATGTTTAAAAAAAAAACACTGCTCGTTAATTCAGTTAAACATGTCAGGAAGTCAGAACAAATGCATAATTAGCTAAATCCGCCGATTCAGACAACGGTGGTAATAAGACCACATCGAATTCATAAATCGAGAACAGTATAGTACTTTGAAGGACGCAAGCCAGGCCGGGTAGGGGGCATCACTAACTCGTGACCGGCGCGGCCAAATGTCAAATAGTCTCTCTTGAAACTGCGCTGAGTGCGCGCGCGCAACAATCGAGATACGAACACAATTCGAAATAATCGAACACGAAAAAAAAACCGACACTTATTCCTAACACAAAAACTAAAAAAAAACAGCCAGTGATAATAGTGCTGCATTTTCAACAAACTTTTTATCGATACATTCAGAATTTTATCGATTGTTTACAGTGCAGTTGACATTTGTGTCTTTTATAGATAATTACTAGGAAAGGTGAAGCCGAGTGAATGTGTCCCATCGGCATTGTATCGGCGATTAAATAGTGGGAATTGTTTTTTCATTGGAATTGTTTGTTTGACAATTTCCTGTAGTAATTTGTCTTGTTTGTATTGTTAGTGAGTAATGCTAGTTTGAGCAAGTGTGTGCATCATGGGTTGTTTACATTTGTCACTGGTGTGTGCAGCGATGCTGTGTCTGCTGTTTGCTGGTGTCAACACTCAGGTGAGAGATAGTTTAGCAACTTTCAGCGCTGGACGGGCATCTAATTAGGTGCAGCAATTTCATATGTTACGACAACATAATTTTATCACTTATGGTAATTTTCCTTGGCTAAATATTACTTACTTCTATTTAGTAGGTATGTATGTAAGATATAAAAACTATGATTAATATAATACGATGTCACTTTGCGTAAAATTGAACTCTGAAGAGTTTCCGCTAGAAAAACTTAAAAGGGTCGGTTGAACTGCGCGAAAAAGTGCGTGTGTTTAGTTTCAAGTGCTTTTTACATACCATAGATCAAATACACATAAATTTAATTTATATTTTATTTATAAACACTAGTTGTTAGCTGTCACTAACATGCAGCTTCATGCTGATATAATTTTTTAGAGAGATATAATTTAATTTTAAAAATAGTTTTTTTTTGCTCTTCCTATTCAACGTATGAGGATATTTTGTTTCATTTCTCGGCATTCAACCTTGCTTCTCAGTTATAAATATAATTTATTATACAAAAAACATTACGATAATTAACTCGACAGTACACACGTACTCACCTGTTATTGTTAACAATTAAACTCAAGTTAAAATATGCACATACATTATAAATCCACTTCACTTCCAGATTTATATTAAAAGTATACATATCTATATAAAAATGTAGATTTGACAAACGTAAATAGACGCAATTATGTTAATTGTGAACTATTATTATTCATTCATTAATATTTATTATTTATATTAAATGCATCTGCTTGCATTATCATAAGATTTGCTTTAAGGAAAATTATGATACACTCTATTTTTCCCGCGGCTTCGTTCCTGTGGCTTACCTGAACCAGATATTTTTCTGGAATCAAAGGATACCAGGATTAGGATTTCAGCGATACTGTTTGTCTATATCTGGGGAAAGAAAGAAAAAAAAGACTAATTTATACGGCACACACGGGTTCACACAGTGTAGGAACAATAAATGGAAATTAAACTATTCTAAAACAATAGAATTTTTGTAATTAGATCAGAGAGCCAATTCTAAGAACAACCTTCGCATTCGCATGCCTATCGCAAACAATTGAGATGCGAATGCGATGCGAATGTGAAAATTTGTAGTATTGACAATCAGTTCCTTTACAAATTGCAATTTTAATTCTTCTTTATTATAAGTAGGTAGAAACAAATTAAGATATAATGGCGACAAAACTGAAACATATCCTCACATTAATAATAATATTTGCATTATTAGCCAACAAATTTGTGGCAGGCTTCTAGTTTAATAGATAGTACTCCTACTATATTTCAAAGAACAACAACAGTAGGAAGCGACTGTATTAGCCGTAAAATGTTACTCCCAGTGCTGGACGTAATTCTTCCTGTCATTTGCCACATCCTCAATTTTTCTGCATCTAGTGGTGTCTTTCCATGTGCATGGAAAGATGCGCAAATTATTCCTTTACCGAAAAAGTCCAATCCCACATCCTTTTCTGAATTTCGTCCAATATCCGTCTTACCATTCCTGTCCAAAGTCCTAGAACGGTTAATTCACAACCAATTAAGTACTTTTCTATCCAAAAATAATCTCCTCAATCCTTTCCAGTCCGGCTTCCGTCCAGGTCATAGCACCACTACAGCGCTTTTGAATATTACTGAAGATATTAGGACTGCCTTGGAAAGCAGTAATTTAACGGTCCTGGCATTGCTCGATTTCAGTAACGCATTTAATTCTGTTGATTTCGATGTTTTGCTTGGAATTCTATGCTCTCTTAATATATCTCCATCGGTGGTTGACTGGTTTCGTAGTTACCTGTTCGATCGCCGGCAACGTGTATGCTTTGGAGAGACCTTGTCCTCCTGGTGTCACACTTCTGCCGGGGTTCCACAGGGTGGCGTTTTATCCCCTTTACTTTTCGCAATTTTTATTAACTCTATTTCTAATGAACTAACTTCTTCCTACCATCTATATGCAGACAATCTGCAAATTTACTCGCGTGCTCCTCTTGGGAACCTGCGTGAGGCCATCGTCACCATTAACCGTGATCTGGCTCGCATATGCCAATGGAGCAAGCGGTATGGACTCATGGTAAACCCAGCAAAGACGCAGCTTATCGTTGTGGGCAGTTCCAGGATGGTTTCGAGGATCGATTGGACATCTCTTCCCCAAGTTTTCTTCGATGACACAGTTATTCCCTTCTCAGAAAAAGTAAAAAACTTGGGGATATTCATTGACAAAAACTTTTCATGGACTGCCCAACTGCAGGAAGTTAGCCGGAAGCTATTTGCATCTGCTGCGTCGTTGAGGAGACTGCGAAATTTACTTCCGATTACCACCAAAATTGCGCTTGCACAATCACTTCTTCTTCCCATCCTTGATTATGCTGATGCCAGCTATCTCGACCTAACTCAGGAACAACTAGATAAACTTGAGCGACTTCAAAATTTCTGTATCAGGTTCATATTCGGTTTACGCAAATATGACCATGTATCCGAATTTCGTCTGAAGCTCAAGTGGTTGCCAATTCGCCTTCGCCGGAATGCTCATATTCTTTTCCTATTATACAATGTTCTTTTTTCCCCTTTCACCCCTCTTTATCTTAAGAAACGTTTTCAGTTTCTTAGCGATTCTCACACTAGATTTCTGAGGTCATCAGATAACTTACGACTGAGGATGCCAATGCATTCCACAAATTTCCTGGATAAATCTTTTACTGTTCAGGCTGCCCGTCTGTGGAATGCTTTGCCAGTTCCAGTGAGACGCGCTCAGTCGTTACCTGCCTTTAAAAAACTTGTCAAGGAACATTACCTGTCACCGTGATTATGTCGATATCCGTAATTTATTTTTACTACCTTTTATTTAGTCTTTATGTATATATTATTAGCGTATTATGTATGTATCTGTGTATCTATTATGTTATATTATATTTTTAGTTTTTTTTGTTTTTCTTATGTCACACCATAACAGCCCCAATTTCATGTCCAGTCAAATACTGTCTCCATCCCAGGTTGCCTGGAAGAGATCGCGAAATGCGATAAGGCCGCCCATTGTATGTATTTTAGTTCTAAGTTTCCTATTGTATTTAATTTTTGGTGTACAATAAAGTATATAATAAATAAATAAATAAATAAAACAACGTGCGATTTACACCATTTTTTACCATCAAAGTATACTTACAATCACGTCGTTTTGTAACTGTATTTCTAGTAGATAAGTTAATGCGTTACCTTCGATCTCGTGTCGGTGGGTGTAAGTTCAAGATCCGCTATTAATTTCAACATTGTCATTAACGTAATGTATGCAGGCCCACATTCACTACAACATAATAACGTAGACAATTTATGAGTCAAACTTTAGCATTAAAATATTTTACTTAAAACATGGCAGCCGTACGTCTGCTTGATAGTAATCTCTTCAGGAAAGCTTATTTTTGACCTCATGTCTTTTGATTCGACTCCATTTCAAATTGAATAATTTAAAGCTTATTATTTATTGACATTAATCAAGGTTGTTTTCGTTGTTGCTGTCATGGCCACTGAGTCAAGTGGAGTTCTTTCAAACTGACCTGGAAAATGAGCATTGGTTTTGTCTTGCCTCCTAGCTTCGACCGAAAGAATATACCACTTACACAGTTCTTTTTTATAAAGTGTACTGTGTCAAGTAAGAAGAGGCCTAAACACAACACACACACATCACACACACACACACACACAAAAACACACATACCACACATCTGTGTATGAATATTTGTACGCCGTTTGACATAACATAGTGCACTTGTAATTTTTTAACAACTGTTAACCCCAGTGTAGTTGGAAAAGCTAGGCAGACGATGATTTATTGTACCAATTGTACTTATGACTTAAAATGTATTTTAATATGCGACTAAAATACCATGAAACTTTCCTTTGCTAAAAACCGATGGGGATGTATATGGTTACTATTGTATTGTAATCGATAACGAACAAAACATGCCATGACATACCGTTTCAAAAAGTCACGAATAGAAATCGTCACGTGATGTAAATCTCCATTTGGGTTCTGACAGGCGTTTGCTTATTCTTTATGGGTTTCCAAAAGGAATACAAATAGAATAGAATAGCCGAAATTAATAAGTTTTTCCCACTATGTTGAGGTAATATAGATGACCCATTCATGGGTCGAACATGGAGATCGACCTATGCTTCGTGGTATTTTTCAGCCACAGTCTCCTTGTAAACAATAAAAAACAAACAAACGCGATAATATTATTCACTGCCTTTTACACTATGCAACAAAATAAGAAATACTTCTTACTCAAATAAAGTTGAAATTATGTCACCACGTTACGGTGACAAGTATTGTGAGTAGCCTTTCTTGGGGAACTTAGTGCTAATTTCTACTAATTTTTAAGCAACTATTTTGTATTCGCAAAAATGTATGGAAATCGAGACTTTTTTGCAAAAATGAGTAGAGTAGACCCTAAAATGAAATCGCTTCCTATACAAAAGACATCAACGCGTCGCACCTTGCACCGTCGTCGCGTACCTATAATTGAGAACGCGAGTTATTCATAAAGGATTTTAAAATAAGTAAGTTAAATGTTAGCATAATCCAATCTATCTTCACTGTATCATTTTTGGATATTATTAAAAAGTTGTGCCATTTAATTATGGTCCCCCACGAATAACTAAAACTCATAAACCCTTAAGTAATAATAATATTATAAAGAAATACTGTTTAAAGTAAGTCAATTATGTTTAGGGTACGATGGAGCTGACATATCTTTGATAAACGCCTCAAAATAAAAACCTATCATTGAACAATTGCACTACCAACCTACTCAAAGTGCTACCAACCTACTGCGGAGCGGAACCACTAAGGTTAACGACACCTCCGCTTACCGCTGATATGATGATATGAATAATGTATTGTTATGTTTGTTAATCGTAGGTTTGATTAAACGAGATGATCATTAATGTTAGGTTCCTTATGTCACCTGTATTGATATATCGATGGTCTTATATTTATAGTTATGTATGTAGGTTTATCTCTACTATATACTATATATATTATATATATCTATACTATAATAATATTATAAAGCAGAAGAGGTTGTTTGTTTGGTTGAACGCGCTAATCTCAGGAACAACTTGTCCGATTTGAAAAATTCTTTCAGTGTTCGATAGCCCATTTATCGAGGAAGGTTATAGGTTATATATCATCACGCTAAGACAAATAGGAGCGGAGCAATAATGGAAAATGTGACGCAGACGAAGTTGCGCGGGTCAGCTAGTTTGTTTAGAAAATATTATTATGTAATAATGTGCACTGGATCCTACCCTCCATTGTCATCTTTCTCTATCACTCAAAGGTTTGCTGGGAGAAAACTCATTTTTGAGTTTAACTCGCCATTGTACATGAACTTTCCATCACTGTATATTATATAAGCTGTTTTGGTGTACAATAAAGAATTGAGACTTACAAAATTTAGATTGTTTAACATTTAAGTGCCAAATGAGCATTTTATTACATTTGGAATTCAAATGTTAAAAAAAAACAAATTTTTGCACTTAGCACGTTTGTCTTCCTCCACGTCAGACCATTGATATGTTTTTGGCTGAACTTTCTTTGTGCTGTAACATTTAAGTAGCAGTGACACTATGTTAATTGACCTTGACCCTTAATATCTTAATTTATTATGGAAATCTGCATTGAAGTATTGCGTAGAGTACTACATCTAGGTACTGTTCTCGTTGCGTTCCTGCATTTTTAGTAAATAACTCACGGGAAGAAAATATAATGACCTTGGAAAGGGTTCTTAGTACGAGGAATAAATTTCATCAAAATTAACTTAGTTTATTTAATTGATAGGCTTGTTTGACCACTATCTTGCCTGATGGAAAACGATAATGTGGTCGACGATGAAACTCGTTTCCTGAAGTAACCTATTCACTAAAAACTTAAAGATCCTCAGTTTCTATTTTTTGTATTTCACAGTAGAGAGCTAACCTAACCTAACAAAATAAACCAAACATTTTTTTTTTAAAACGTTCCCCCACACCAGGAATTTCTCCTGTATATCCGGTGCTTTTACAAACATATAAAGTCTCATACACAAACAGCCGGACCGGGAGCAACTATCTGTAGGCCATACAAATATTATTGTTTCGTGCGGGAATGGAACCCACGACACGCGACGCAGCAGTCGATCGCTCAACCACTGCGCCAATCGTGCCGCCATTTAGAACACATACCGACATATTGTGCTTGCTAAAATAAAATCTCTTTGTTCTTAATTTCTAGCCCATCACCAATGATACTCGGATATCGTCCCCTTTTTTACATAAAAATTAACAATAATCTATACTAATATTATAAAGCAGAAGAGTTTGTTTGTTTGTTTGGTTGAACGCGCTAATCTCAGGAACTACTGGTCCGATTTGAAAAATTCTTTCAGTGTTAGATAGCCCATTTATCGAGGAAGGCTATAAGCTATATATCATCACGCTAAGACCAATAGGAGCGGAGCAGTAATGAAAAATGTTACGCAAACGACGTTGCACGGGTCAGCTAGTTAACAATAAAAGAACTTTACGAACACAAAGATGTTGTACAACTTGTTACTTAGACATTCTTTGAAATAAAATAATATTAATGATTATCACAAGAACTTGACTTCTGACATTACGTAGGTCTGGAGTATTGACACCGCGTCCTACATAGATAACATGGCTATCGATGACCGTAATACGTGTTGTTGTGACCTCTGATGTAATCTGTTTTTAACCGACTTCCCAAAAAGGAGGAGGTTATCAATTCGGTTGTGTTTTTTTTGTTTGTTGCCTCATAACTCCTACAATTATGAACCGATTTGAAAAATTCTTGTTTTATCTGAAAGGATGTACTTGCAGATTGGTCCCATTTAAATCATATCAAAATCGGTAACGAACTTTGGATTTGAAATCGAAATACCTGGAATTTGACTGTTTAGATGATTCTTTGATAATCGAAATTGCGTATTTTGCTTTTCTGCGATTTTGCAGTGGTGTTGTTAGGTGTGGGGCACCACTAAAAAGTGAAAAATAAAAAACTTTTTACAAAAAAATACAACCGTCTTCCAAAAAAAAAACACTACAAAGTAAAAAATAACTTTAATTTCGGAAGTTGGTGTCAAAATACGAAGAAAGTAACAAAAACACCGACTTCCGAAATTAAAGTTATTTTTTAC
Organism: Ceramica pisi; assembly: GCA_963859965.1. NCBI lineage: Eukaryota > Metazoa > Arthropoda > Insecta > Lepidoptera > Noctuidae > Ceramica > Ceramica pisi. The sequence goes on from OY982542.1 coordinate 1,177,244, forward strand.
TTTGTAGTGTTTTTTTTTGGAAGTCGGTTGTATTTTTTTGTAAAAAGTTTATAAAACAAGAATTTTTCAAATCGGTTCATAATTGTTTAGTTATTTGTTTTTTTTGTCAATAATCTTAAGTTGCACTATTTAAGGCTACCGTGACTAAATGATGAATCATGAGAACTGACATCTCTCTCTCGCATTTCTCATTTCTACGAAAGTTTTTATCTTAGAATAGAATAGAATATATTTTTATTGTAAAAAATGAGTAAAAAAAAAGGAAAAAACAAACCAAGAGGAAAAGGAAAAAAAAAATATAAAGAAAGGAAAAAAAAAAAAATGAGAGCTGTAATTGGTTGTAACCCTAAGGGTGAGGACACACGAACGTAATTTTTTGAGTTGTGAGTCAAGTAAAATGATTCAGTGGAATTCGGTAACATACTAAAGTCCAATTCATTTTGCATCGCCGTATGGCACAAACAGGACTTTTGTATGAAACCGAATGCAGCATAAGTTCAGCCGACTCATTTTACGCGACTCATCATCATCTGCCTAGCCTTTTCTCTACTATATTGGGGTCGGCTACCAGTTAAACCGGATTCAGTTGAATACCCGTATTCGACGTTATTTTACGCGACTCACAAAATTGCGTTCGTCTGGCCTCTCCCTAAATGCGAAAGTGAGTTCGTGTGCTATGCTTTTACGCTAAATTACTGAACAGCTTTTGATGAATAAAGTAACCAGTAACTATTTAGAGATAGTTTTAGGCAACATTTTGTGAAAATTAAACTTGAACGCTAGTGAAGTCGCTGGTTTAATCTATTTTTTTCAATAAACAGAGACTCAGGCATAGGTACCTACATCCTTTAATACATGTTCTTAGTAATGGATGCTTTTAAAAATAAACCTTCTACCTAATTCTTTAAGTAGAATGATTCTTTTAAGGTTCAAAATAAAAGAATCAGACCGAAATAGACTTTATGTAGGTGACATAAAATCTATTTCGGTAAAGTAAATCTCACAGCGCCAGTTTAATAATATTGTGCAATGAAATCACATGTTATTCTTCTGTTTTACATTTTTTGTGGCTAATAAATAAACAAAAACATTCATTGGTCTATAATGTCGCTGTGTGCATTCCTGTTTGTGTTACGATTGCTGTGAAGTGATAAATATTTATTTAATTACTTATCTCCACTTTGTTATTTTAATTTTACGTGGATACTGTGTGTGTGTTTAATTTTACTTTGAGGAGATTATAAATTATTATGACTGATCATAAAAAAAAAACATTATTCTGTGCTATGTATTTTTAGTTACTTTAAAAACTGATGTAAAGATCAAGTTCCTAAAACTTGCAGACGGATATGTTGCTAGGGAGTTTGTTGTACCATTTCTTCTTCCCAGCTAAAACACTAGGAAATGGTAACTGGGGGCCTTTCGAGGGACTGCCCTTCACGTAGAATTTTGACGTCCAAAAAGTACTGGCTCTCAGCCTAATTTAAATAACAAATTTTGATTTTGATGACTGTATTTGTTTTAATTAAGATTACGTAAAAACTAGCTGACCCGCGCAACTTCGTCTGCGTCACATTTTCCATTAATGCTCCGCTCCTAGCTGTCTTAGCCTTCTTCGATAATTGGGCTATCTAACACTGAAATAATTTTTCAAATCGGACCAGTAGTTCCTGAAATTAGCGCGTTTAAGCAAACAAACAAACTCTTCAGCTTTATAATATTAACATAGATATAATAATAACAGATGTAATATAACAGATCTAATAACTTGAACAGTAAAAACTTTATACAAAAAAATACAACCGACTTCCAAGAAAAAAACACTACAAAGTAAAAAATAACTTTAATTTCGGAACTCGGTATTTTTGTTAATTTGTTCGTTTTTTGACACCGACTTCCGAAATTAAAGTTATTTTTTACTTTGTAGTGTTTTTTTTTGGAAGTCGGTTGTATTTTTTTGTAAAAAGTTTTTTATTTTTCACTTTTTAGTGGCACCTTACATCTAACAACACCACTGCAAAATCGCAGAAAAGCAAAATACAAACGCACTAGTTGCCCATACGATTTTCGAAAGTTTCCTTCGACTTCTCTGGGATGCCATCATCAGTTCCTGGTTTCCTTATCATGGGATCATTTGGGAAGTATTCCCTTTCCAACAAAAAATCATTTTTAAAATCGGTTGGCAAGCGACGGAGTTATGACCGAACAAACATAAAAAAAAAATACAAACATCCGAATTAAGAACCTCCTCCTTTTTGGGAAGTCGGTTAAAAATTAACAAAGTCAAAATTTAATTAACCATTTAATTTCTTGCAAGTTTCACAAAACCTAGTAAAGCTAGACATGTTCTCATTAATCAAAAGCTCATCTCGTTGTCACCTGCGCGTGGGCATACCTTCAATCCACCAGCTACGGATGACGTCACAAGCCACCATGCTAAAGAATCCTATTACCTTCCGAACATGATTTATATAGCTGCTATTGTTTTCTAGTATTCTGAATAGACTGCAATCAAAAGGTTGAATTATGTAAGGGTTTTGATAGAATGTTTCTTTGCTTGGCTGATATTGATATTGCAGGATCGTTAAGAGCTATTCAAAGGGTTGAATATCCAGGTTTTGTTGGCGTTTGTTGCTATCATGTTTCATGTGTGTACAATGATATGTTGTAAATTTTAAAGGTGTAAAGGAGTAAGTTATTGCCGCATGTCTGTTACAGATTGATTTCATCAAGATTTTTTTTTTTCGCTTTCAAGAATCTTTGAATGAACGTTGTTACATCAGACTGCAGAAATAAAATAAAACAAACATTTGCAATAATTCTAATAATTTGTGTAGATTCACAGCTATAAGAACGGTGAAAGGAGACCCAAAAAGACACTAGTTTTCCTTGACTTAAAAACTGAATTTGACCTGTTTGTTAGTTTTAGGAACAAAGTGTTCGCCTGATACATTGGTACCAAAAAGCCACATAGAACAGTTTGTCAAATTCAGTTCAGAAAAATTAACTTTTAGTTTTAAACATAAAAGTTACAAGTGATCATAGTTATCTGGACTTTGATCAGTCTTCGAAATTTTCAGTATGTTTTGACCATTATTTCAATTTACGTTTGAGTGTTAATTAAGAAAAGATTAAATATTTTGTATAACTATATACATATAGGGGTAGTTCGGGACTAGAGCGGGGTTAGATTTTATTAATAAAATAAAATGTTGTTAATATTAGAAATACAAACAGAAGGAGCTCGTGGCTAAATAATAACAGCCGCACAGGTCGATCTCCAAGGTTAAGCAACGCTTGCCGAGGTTGGTCTGTGGATGGGTGACCATCTTAACATACCATGTTTCCTCCGTGCCTCGGAAAGCACGTTAAGCTGTTGGTCCCGGCTGTCATTTGGATATCGTTGGCAGTCGTTATGGATAGTCAGAGGCCAGTAAATCTGACACCAGTCTTACTAAGGAGTACCATGTTACCTAAGTAGTTAATGAGTTGTGGAGGTCTGGTAGACAGCCGCTCCACTTAAAATACTGGTATTCAGCTGAATCCGGTTTGACTGGAAGCCGACCCCAATATAGTTGGGAAAAGGCTAGACAGTTGATTAGAAATACAAACAGAAAACCAGTTGACAATGATGTTCCACAGACGCACTTGGAAACCAGAGTGCCTATTCTTCTAATTTTGAAGCAACATAATTTTTTAAAGTAGTAAAATTGACACTCTTCATGATCCAATTTATATATATGCCACCGGAAAATGGCAAACGCCGTAAGATTGAAAAACATCGTGTGAAATTGTTAACTATTCTAAATAAGTCACGGATGCATTGGAAACTATTGAATTTGGATGGAATTTATTATACACAAAACGATTTTTTCATAATATTTTGAAATAATATCATGTTTTATTACAATCTTACTTTTGACTTGGACTTTATTTATTATTTATCTGCTTAACTTTCAATAAATTAACAAATATACTAAACAAAAGACTAAAGTATAGCATCAAAAAATTTGTCCTCCACGGTGTCAGCTGGTAATGTGCCCAAGCGACTGGTGGCATTGCCACGTTGAATGGCAATTGAAAAGGCTGTGAGCACAAGGGCCCAACGGCCCTAGGGTTTCAACCCCAAACGGCTCAAAAATATAGATACCAATGAGGTTACTATATTTACGCCGCATGAGGTTTTCCGCAGCCGCAGCGGTAGCGCCACCACAACACGATGAACTAGGAAGATGGGATGGCGCAAGAGTATCAACACAGGTAGCGTCCCACACTAAATGCCTATCCATCTTCCAAGGAAACAAAGACAATACAATCTTACAGAGTCTGCCACTTTCACATATACAACTGCCTAATGTCACCATAGCGCACAGGAAACCAGTCATTCCATCAAAATCCTGTCTCTGTTCCGCCTTCCAAGTCACGCAACCGGAATGCCTCCAGGCATAATCTGAATTAGATAACAGAATTAACGTTACCGGTACCATATTACTGTTACTGTGCAATAATCTTCAGTTTTATTGTCCATCCATTAATTTTATGATTATGATCATAGACGTTTGCATAACGTGAACATCCTAAGTTTCGCAATTATTTTCTGTCGGGTGAGAGTCTACAGTTTGATCTAGATCATCTAAATGTTGGGGTCATTGTACTTGATGTTATTTCGTGACTGAGGTTATGTCACTTTTGTTAGGAGAGCTCTTACTATAAAGCCTGTATAGTACAAAGTTTTTTCAGAACACTGCCCGTTGAATTGTTTATTACAATCAAGTTAAAAAAATATTAGTTAAAATAATGGCACAGCCTGCTCATCGCCGCAAAGTTGCCTGGTTTTCGGTCTTCTACAGATTGTGCTTCGGAGAGTGTGCCCAAGAACTCCACGACCTCATCCCACCAGCCAACTCCTACCATCGGACATACAGACGCACTGTAACTTGCCATCCCTACTTTGTTGCTATTCCACCAATTCGCACTAAGCGTTTCCAAGCGTCTTTCATAATGCGCACAGCCAAGGAGTGGAACTCTCTGCCTGCGTCTGTATTTCCGAACGCTTACAACTCTAATCTTTTCAAAGTTAGAGTGAACAAGAACAAGCTATTTCTGGGTAAGCTTGCTTCATCGCAGACTTTGTCTCCGTCATCTCTGACCTAGCCTAGAGTCAAGAGCAAACCCGTAACAAATAATAAAAAAATCACACTTTTTCTAGAGTTTTAGCTGTGAGTAGAAAGTAGGAGTGAGGCGTATTTATCGAAACAGTTAAAAAAAACAGGTATTTCAAAGAAACAACATGAAACAGGTATCTCAGAACCGAAATAACAGCTCCCACCTATTTCGCCTGTTCCTCAAACAACCGTAGTAGCTGTAACTCGACATACAAAACGAAACGACCAGGAACAGCTTTGAGAAACAGTTTCAAATGGAACATGCTCCATTCTCTTCTGACTTATTATAATAGAAAGAGACAACATCTGTTCTTTGGAACAAGCTCTTTGCTCCTCTGGTTCATTGTAATAGAAAGAGATAGAACTTGTTTTCAGTAGCAGGATTATCTATGGTAGCAGGTACTGTTTTTGTATCTGTTGCAATCAACGAGTCTTTAGTTCCAGTGGAACTGGCTGTTTTTTTGGAACAGGTTTTTGGAACTGTTTTCTTCTTGGAACTGAAACAGGTGAAACAGGTTTCTAATTTTATCTGTTCCAACCCACTCCTAGTAGAAAGGCGCGACAGATATCCCAAGCAACACGTATGTTATTTTCAAGACATGTTGGTAACTCAGCTGTGTCCATATTAATTGAACAGCACACCTTTACCGATCCACGTTTTTGGAAAATTCGTAAAGCGTAAGTAATTTTTACTTATCAATGCATTGAAAACTATGTGCCTTCAAACTGATAATAGGGAAACTGAAAAGACTTGAAATCATTGTATACATTGCTGAATCGATCGATACGTAGTATAAATAAATAAAAAATCGGCCAGTTGCGAGTTGGACTCGCACACAAAGGATTCCGTACCATAAACCTTAATTTTTATTTTTTTTGATTTTTCACTTAGTGGTACCTCCGTACCCATTCATAGCGTACCGGCGTGATTTTTTTTTTTTTTTTTTATGCAAAACGGGGAAACTCTTGGCCTAAATCTCACCTGATGGAAAGTGATGATTAGGCCGAAGATGGAAGCGAGTTTCACCCGGAATCCTCTTACACAGAGGAACTGGCTATCATACCTCTAACTGCCGGAACACAACAATGCTGTTAACATTGTTGTTATGGCGACAGACTTAGACATGATGGTGGTATGATGATATGTTATGAACTGGTGTAAACAATAAACAGAGATGTGATTTCAACAGTCCCGATCCATTAAAATTTGCTATCTACGAAGTTCTTCATCAGATCTTCAACAAATTAAAATAGTGCTCCTATTTTAATTTGTTGTAAAGGAAAAACTCTTCCAAACAAAACAAGAATCATACAAATCGGCTGACATTTGGCGAAATCTCGCTTATAAACAATTTTCATGGGTTCCCATCATCCGATCCTAACTTATACCTTCCAACATCAGCTCCGCAATACATAATCTGTGAATAGCGGATGGCTTAATAATAGGGTTCCGTCGGTTACCCTTCCGATACGGAACCCTAAAAAAGAATCGCTTAGCCAAAACATTGTCTAATGATATGCCTAAAGATCAACATGGTTCATCTTGCACAATAATTACAAAATAATCGCTTCGTCTCGCAAATTACTGGCATTGTGTCGAACTATTGGGAACAATGGACTTTTTGTGTTACAGCATAATAGACTTAATGGCTTAATTGAAACATGTCGCATCTTTTGAACTTTGTTCTTTCTTTTGGTCAATGGGTTTAATTGAACTCGTAAATCAAGTAGAAAGTGGTTGATCTTATTTGTTGATAAGTAGATGGAGTTTCTTATACGTTCTTCTCCATAATGATAGGTGTGTTATGCTGCAGAACAACTTGTGGATCTTGTCGCCAGCGCGGCAGAACCAGCTTCATCTATTTGACTGACAGACCTTGACTATTCAAAAGTGCCTGGAACTGGTCTATCTATACTAATATTATAAAGCAGAAGAGTTTGTTTGTTTGTTTGTTTGGTTGAACGGGCTATTCTCAGGAACTACTGGTCCGATTTGAAAAAATATTTCAGTGTTCGATAGCCCATTTATCGAAGCTAATTGCTATATATCATCACGCTAAGACCAATAGGAGCGGAGCAGTAATGAAAAATGTTACGCAGACGACGTTGCACGGGTCAGCTAGTTTGAAATAAAGGATTTTGTAATTGTATTTGTATTTTATGGTCTGGTACCTTTCTACATGCGGTGAGTATCTTCCTACCTTACTGTCTTTTGAACTTGGTTGTTTAAAATGTTACGATAAAAACTAGAACTTACTCTTTTTAAGTAGACTCTGATTCCTGTAACATTATGTAGGTGTTTTTAACCGCGCAACTTCGTCTGCGTCACATTTTTCATTAATGCTCCGCTCCTATTGGTCGCAGCGTATAATGTTATAAAACCCTCCTTGATAAATAGGCTATTCAATACCACAATAATTAATTTGTCAATTCAAACCATTGGCGCGTTCAACAAACAACCTAACCAGTTTCACAATATTTATACAGTTATTAGTTAAAACCTTTCTCAAAAGCATAAAAAGATAAAGTTACTTATATATGTAAATTATCATTTAAACAAAGCCCACATCGTAAGTTATTAAACAACTCCTGCAGTAAACCGTTAACCTCGCGTCAGGCGCCACTACAACTTGTCGTATGATTTGTGTCGTAGTGGGCGTCACTAATGTCTTGTCGATATTGACAGCTGAGTCATAGCCCGTGCCTACGCGAGCTTCTGAAAAATCGAAAGGAATATTTTTTGACATGAGTTTTGGTATTGATTGTAGGTGATCGTAGGTTTTTGAAGTGGTGATGCTGGATTAAAATACAAGGATATAACTGTTATGCAATGACAAAAAACCTAAACAAATATTTTTACTTTTATTTTTTTAAGGATAGGAAATCATCAAATGACTGGGTGAAGCAGAAGGGAGTGTCAGACTCTACCTATAGTTTGCATTTCGAAAATCTAAAACTTAAAATACAAGCTTATGTCTTTTTTTTTTTTTTTTAGGGATGGGAAATCATCCAATGACTCCTCCCGCTCTGGGTGTAGCGGGACGGAGTGTCAGACTTCTACTGACTAAAACCCATCCATGTAAGGAACATGGATGGGTTTTAGTCAGTAGAAGCAGTGCATTGCCCTTTGTGTTCCGGAGCCACGGTGTCTCTTGCGAATAATCCCGCGACTCCGGCAGGCATACAAGCTTATGTCTTAGCCTATAACCGTCTCAGAGTTCTATCTATCTCTGTGCCAAATATTGTCAAAATTAGTTTGGCAATTTATGAGTAAAAGCGTAATAAAAAAACAAAATAAACTTTGAAACTTTTATGAAACCAGCGAGACCTAAAGTCCGTGACACGTCATATTAATTGGGAATTTTTCATTCAGAAATCCTGAATTGTTATTCTATTAAAATTTTATTTTTACTACACTCTCTAAAAGATAAATAAGGTTAAATTAAATTAAATTGTTACGACAAGGTTTGGAAATAAAAAAAACAATATTAGGTATATCATTCATAGATGAAAATACATCACAATATGACATGACATTACTCTTAATATTTAAATTATAGACCAAACGATGACATGATTGTACTTTGCATAACTAGAAATCTTGTTCAAGTAATATGTCAACATCGCTGCCAACTTTGTCAGTTTAAGCTACAGACAGAATCATATGACTCACTGGTAAAAACAAGTACGCAAGTTTTGATATTTTTTGATTTTGAAGTGGAGCTTTGAGGCGAAAACTGAAGTTTTCAAGTCGTTCTAATACAGGCACTTTATCAAGTTAAAATCCCCTTTTCAAAACAAATCCATCTCAAAAGAGGAGCTCGTGACGAAATGCGTAACAACAGTCAAGCTAATCCATAACACAACCGGCTTCATCGTGATTCAGACCACGTTAAGCCGTTGATATTGGCTTTCGTTTGAAGATATTTGACAGTAAAGGACAGCCAGAAGACAGAGAATCTGCATCTAGAGAAGGAAGATACGTTGACTACAGCCTTAGAAACACTTTCAAGTAAAATTAACAAGGAAGCAACTCAAATTACGTAAGTAGGTAATTTAACTGAATAAGGAGCTTGGAGTTACCTTGTGATCATATAAGGAATAATGATGTCCGCAAGAGAACCAAGGTTACCGACATAGCCCGAAGGATCGCCGAACTAAGTGGCAGTGGAGAGGGCAATGTTTGGAGTTACCTTGTGATCATATAAGGAATAATGATGTCCGCAAGAGAACCAAGGTTACCGACATAGCCCGAAGGATCGCCGAACTAAGTGGCAGTGGAGAGGGCAATGCTTGGAGTTACCTTGTGATCGTATTGGGAATGACGATATCCGCAAGAGTACCAAGGTTACCGACATAGCCCGAAGGATCGTCGAACTAAGTGGCAGTGGAGAGGGCAATGCTTGGAGTTACCTTGTGATCGTATTGGGAATGACGATATCCGCAAGAGAACCAAGGTTACCGACATAGCCCGAAGGATCGTCGAACTAAGTGGCAGTGGAGAGGGCAATGCTTGGAGTTACCTTGTGATCGTATTGGGAATGACGATATCCGCAAGAGAACCAAGGTTACCGACATAGCCCGAAGGATCGCCGAACTAAGTGGCAGTGGAGAGGGCAATGCTTGGAGTTACCTTGTGATCGTATTGGGAATGACGATATCCGCAAGAGAACCAAGGTTACCGACAGCCCGAAGGATCGCCGAACTAAGTGGCAGTGGAGAGGGCAATGCTTGGAGTTACCTTGTGATCGTATTGGGAATGACGATATCCGCAAGAGAACCAAGGTTACCGACATAGCCCGAAGGATCGCCGAACTAAGTGGCAGTGGATAGGGCAATGCTTGGAGTTACCTATTGACCGTATTAGGAATGATGATTTCCGCAGGAGAACCAAGGTTACCGGCATAGCCCGAAGGATCACCGAACTAAGTGGCAGTGGGCAGGGCACATTGCTCGCAGAACATATGGTCGATGGAGCCGAAAAGGTTTGGAGTGGTGACCGCGTACCGAAAGACGCAACGTTGGCCTCCCACACGGTGGACCGATGACCTGGTGAAGGTTGCAGGTAGCCGATGGATGCGAGACGCACAGGACCGGTCGTTGTGGCGAGATTTGGGGAAGGCCTATGTCCGGCAGTGGAAGTCTTTCGGCTGATGTGATTATGACGATGATGATCATGATCTATGTTTACTTAAAAACGTCCAACCTGTGTTATGAATTGTTGTTTCCTCATTTACAGACATTATCTGCCTAGCCTTTTCCCAACTAAATTAGGGTCGGCTTCCAGTCAAACCGGACTCAGCTGAATACCAGTGTTTTACGCGAAGCGGCTGCCTACCAGACCTCCACAACCCATTAACTGGGTTACACGGTACTTCTTGGTAAGACTGGAGTCAGAATTACTGGACTCTGACAATCCGTAACGACTGCCAAAGATCTATAAATGACAGCCGGGACCAACGGTCTAACGTGCTTTCCGAGGCACGGAGGAAACTCGGTATGTTGAGATGGTCACCCATCCACAGACCAACGTTGGCAAGCGTTGCTTAACCACAAAGATCGACCCATGTGGCTGTTACTATTTAGCCACGAGCTCCTAAGATGGATCAGTAATTCAAATATTTTTTTTGCGATTTGAATGGTGCGTGTAGTGCGTCAATATTGTTTTCAGTCGAGTGAGTCCTATATTTTATTTATTTTGACTCTTTCAATGAATTTTGTCGAACTCTTGTAAGCTTTTTGTGGTGGCCTGTTAGGCTAGTTGATTTCTTTTGAAGTTTTTCTTTTTTGAGAGAGGTTGAATTTTTAAAAGTGTGCGTGTAAGGATCAGAAAGAAATGATAACACATGACAAACTAAAGGAAAGCTATAGTTTTTGACACCTTAAGTTAAAGGAATAGCATCCTTTTACATAACATTTATCATCAACTTACACATCAAAAACTAAAGTTAAACATAATTCACAGCCATAATTACAACCTAGTCGCAGAATTGAGACCGACACACTTCGCACACCGCATATGACAGACATTCAATCCTTTCAATTATTTGATTACACAAATAAACATGCAGCAAGATGCACATGTCATAACTGTGTATTGTGTAATGACGCGTCAGTTGCGTGTCATTGTGTCAGTGGTGTCAGTGACACCCTGACATTAAGGGCCAGAGTCTGGCGAATTTTAAAAATGTGCTGTGAGGTCATGCGGATTTTGGGTTTTGAGTTAACTTGTAATGTGGGTTTAAGAACCTTTTTGAGTAATTGGTTACAGTTCCGTAACCTTTTTTGTTTTGTTCCGTTTACCTGTTGAACAAGTTTAGGTATACAAAGACTTCAGAAGGATCAATCTTAAATTTATTGTAACTCTAGCTGACATGGCAAACGTTGCTTTGACATATAATAAAAAAATCCTATAAATCGGTCAAGCCGTTTTGGGTGAGTTCGATAACATACACTGTGACACGAGATTTTTATATATGAGAAGAATTAGATTAGATTAGAAAATTTGGAATTTAGTCTGTCGCCATAACAACAATGTTAACAGCATTGTTGTGTTCCGGCAGTTAGAGGTATGATAGCCAGTTCCTCTGTGTAAGAGGATTCCGGGTGAAACTCGCTTCCATCTTCGGCCTAATTATCACTTTCCATCAGGTGAGATTTGGGCCAAGAGGTTCCCCGTTTCGCATAAAAAAAATAAAAAAAAAAAACATTCTAAAGCTGAAGACTGTTTGTTTCAAAGCACCAGTCTCTTGCTATCGATTAGTAACGCTACCGATAGTGGTTGCTCTGTTTTTAGAGCTGCATGTTGGAACAGCAGTCGCGGGCAGAAGCTAGCTTATTCAATACCGCGCAACTTCGTCAGCGACACATTTTTCAATTATGCTCCGATCCTTTTGGTCGTAGCGTGGTGTTATATAACCTATAGCCTTCCTCGATAAACTGGCTATCCAACACTAAAATATATATTTTTAATTCGGACCTGTAGTTCCTGAGATTAGCGCGTTCAACCAAGCACACCAACAAAAAACATAATATTAGTGTTGAAGATTACAGTATTTATAGAAGTATAGTAACATAGTTTTAAGTGTTATTAACAACAATATGAATATTTTGTGTTCGAAATAAATAAATAATAATAATAGTTTTACTGCCATAGTTTGATAGCTTATTACATGAACCTGGTGCTAAGTGATTTGATCACCTGAGGCCACCTACTAATCACAAAATATTTAAGGATCACCATAGACTCGAAAAGAAGAAAAAGAAGAAGATCTTGAGGTTATAAAGAACAAGTAACAGTCTGTTGACCAAAGAAATGAGAGAAAGCACCAATGTGCAATAGAATCCCCAATCAAAACCTTACATAAAACAAAGGAAGTTTCATAACTGGTTACTTGTAAACGGACTCAACAATTAATTCATTCGCCGCGCTTGTACGAGACGATGTCAAAGAGTTTAACACAATAATTTGTCGAGTTAGGAGTTAGGACATATCAATCACTGCACACACACTAAAGGTTATCAAACTATCTCTCGGCCTTGTACGGAAAGGTTGTGGTTTTAATAATTTTTTTTGGAGATACACTGTACTAGGTACTTGCACAAGTTTTTAGATAGTTTGCTTTGTGTTCAGTGACCTGTAAAGCTAAAGGTCAACTTTGGCTACCTTTTTTGATGTAAGGCTTGTTTGATACGTTCCGCAACACGTGGGCGGACGCTTATCTGTATGAAACATTTTGCCGTCCGCGTGTTTGATACTGACCACATCGCAGTAACGTCGCAACCACCAGCCAGCGACACCAGAAAATAAAAGTCGGCCACATCGCAAACACATTATATTTTGTAGGTACACTATTCACATGTAACCACAGCTTGGCCACATTATGCCGCGATGGTGTGGTATGTGTGAAACAAGCCCAACTGTCGTTATGCGTTCAGATGTCTCGTGTCTGCATTGCAACTGCTAGAATAGGTCATGTATTTAATCATAAACTTGTCGGTAGTGTTTATTGAGGGAGTTTAGGCTGTTAGCATTTAAAATGAAACAACTTGTCGATACACACATCTTGCGTAGAGAATCTTCACCTCATTTATCAAGTACACTTGAGTATTTCTGACGTAGATTATCAGAGATGGAAGCTTTGCACTTTCTTCCTTTTCTACATACTTATTAAATTTACCTCTATATTGTTACAGTCTAAATTGAATTGTTTTTGAAGTGAAAACTTTTTAAGCAACGTTGAGCACTTTTATTGGTATGGGTATAAAATGTTAAACTCGCGTCAGGACAGGTGACCTGATCGAAAATTCGTAAGACAGATGATTCAAAAGTGCACAACTCAATTGTTAATGTTCAAGTTTTCACTTCTGTCGGCACTCCCGGAGTTGTTTTTTTGTTGCAACACGTTTTTTGTTTTCTGATGCTATTGTCCAAATTCGTGATGTGTTAAATACTGTAACAAAACTCGAGGAGCTCCTCATCAAGTAATAGGCTTTTGGTAACGAATATTCGTTTTCTAGTGCACTTTAAAACACTTACCTCGATGCTCTGAATAGCAAATCATGAGAGCCCTTGGGCAGAATCCTCAATGGCAGATGTCCACCATAAGCTATGTTTCATTCTGACTCGAGCTATAGTCGACGGGCGGTCGCACGATTTTCCATTCACGGTAACAAATTGCGTGCATTCCGGCGACGATATTAATCAATTATATCTCGAAGAGAAGCTTTATGGCAAGAAACTAGCCAAACATATGACACGGTGTCTTTTAAGTAGATATGTAAGTTTAAAAGCCCTTTTCCTGTCATTCGTTTTAGCCCGCGCGCGATTTGTTCCGCATACGGGCTGGCCGTATCCTATCATTTCACACATGTTTTTCCTATCATGCGGGCATGCGGATTGGCTGAAGGCGCACAGACCGTGTGCGGGCTAACCGGATGCGGGCGGCGTTCTTCTGTCTTCTAAGTTTTAAGTATTTTCATTAGCTGACATTTTAATCTTGATTGTATAAATTGACATTTGCAGTAATATTTTGTATGCCCTTCGGCGGATCATAGGTTGGACGAAACACTTTATAAAAGATCATTGTATGTACCCTGTGTTCACAAAATTAATAAATGAATTTGAATTTGAATTTGAAGTTTTTTTTTACTGTGACGCAGGTCGCACGCATGGTAACAGACTATGATCATGCGTGCGACCCGCGTCACTGGCGAGAAGCACGACATTTCAGCGGCCAACGTAATCATTTTCCTGCGTGTGGCCAGGACCGTGCTATCACCCGCATGCGGACCAGGGCCGCGTGAGGGCGAAAACGTATGACAGAAAAAGGCCCTAAATCTTTTGTTCCTTTATATATTCCTTTCTTCGCTTTCATTTCAACCGAAATACGTGTCATACTACTATTATATCGAAAATATAATAATGAAACTATAGAAAAAAAAATGAATTGCTAAAATGCGAAGGTGTAGACGTATTACATTTTTCATTGTTAGAGAACTAAATTATAGGTAAAGTGTAGGAGCTGCCCTAGTGACAGTTATAATATAACTAGTTTATCTGCCAGTTGCTTTGCTAGCGTGATAGTCGAAAATATTCCAAGGGAATGTTTCTCTGGGAGAGATGAGTATATACCTACTTCCCAGAAGAAAGTACCTATACTATATTTTATTTTGGGACATGGTGAGTCTTAATCCTCCGTTCAGCCGTAAAACAGAGAAAGAAGAGATAACGGAGAAACATATTATTTTAGTAGTTTTAAGTATGCAGTTTGGATGGATGACAATGGACGTCTGTACATTACATACGGTACATTTTGTTTACTATTATAGGCATACGTATGACCACTATCTCACCTGATGTTAAGCGATGATGCGGTCTAAGGTGGAGCACGCTTGCCTAGAAGTAACCTATTCACTCATGACTTAAATACTCCCTGGTTGCAGCTATCAGGAAACACAGACTCA
Source organism: Ceramica pisi (assembly GCA_963859965.1). Taxonomy (NCBI): domain Eukaryota; kingdom Metazoa; phylum Arthropoda; class Insecta; order Lepidoptera; family Noctuidae; genus Ceramica; species Ceramica pisi. Next base: position 1,192,375 of record OY982542.1, read on the forward strand.
GGCAGGGAATTCCACTTATTAGCTGTACTTCTTGTCTTTTTCTTGTGTTTTCATAATTATTTGTATTTTTAACCGACTTCCCAAAAAGGAGGAGGTTCTCAATTCGAATGTTTGTATATTTTTTTATTTTTTTTTATGTTTGTTCGGGCATAACTCCGTCGCTTGCCAACCGATTTTAAAAATGTTTTTTTTTGTTGGAAAGGGTATACTTCCCAAATGGTCCCATGATAAGGAAACCAGGATCTGATGATGGCATCCCGGAGAAGTCAAGGGGAACTTTCGAAAATCGTATGGTATCGATTTTGCAGTGGTTTTGTTAGGTGTGGGGTACCACTAAAAAGTGAAAAATAAAAAACTTTTTACAAAAAAATACAACCGACTTCCAAAAAAAAACACTACAAAGTAAAAAATAACTTTAACTTCGGGAGTCGGTGTCAAAAAAAAACGAACAAACTAACAAAAACACCGAGTTCCGAAGTTAAAGTTATTTTTTACTTTGTAGTGTTTTTTTTTGGAAGTCGGTTGTATTTTTTTGTAAAAAGTTTTTTTCTTATGTTATGTTACTGTGCTTTTGTGTGTTGTGTTTCTATCCTTGTTCCAAATAAACGGTCGAATCCGATCTATCTATCAAAAGGTTTTGTGCGTATAGGTGACGACGATGGAACGGGCTTGGCTGAATTAAATTATGCAATACAATTAAATTGTCTGAACAGTGATGAAGTCAATGTTTTCATCTCTAAGCTTTCACTATCTAGCCTCGCACTGGAATACAATACTACAGATTACATCCACAAGGCTCACAACTCACATTGCATAACATAATAACGGGTTCAGCTCAAATTGCAGGGATGCTGGCAGCGCTAGACCACGACGCGAGCGATTGATAATAATACGCTAACTTATGCAAATGCTGGCTCTCGGCGATCGTGATCTTGGAGAAGGTGCTTATTAGCAAGGAGTTATGAATAGGTGGTCCTTGGCAAGGGTACTAATCCAACTCCAAGGCTGTAAGGCTTCTGAAGTGCTGACTCTTGTGATATAGGAGCTCCGAAATCTTGCATTCGCCAATAATATATGGTAATTGAAGATTTTTTGACAGATGGCGACTGAGATTGTGTTCCTTAAAAGTTAGTGGAAGTGGCCATCTGTGTTCGTATCCTGACGTCAGTTCAGTACATGAAAAAAAAAACAAGTGAAAGTACTAGTAAATCTTGTTCTTGTTATACTGACTTAGTTTCTTAATTCTTTATTGAAAAAAAAAAGAGTAATCTATTCTATTCTATTGTACACCCAAAACAACTTTTATGATACAGTCATAATAAAGTACATGTACAAAGGCGAGCTTAACTCAAAGTTGAGTTTTCTCCCAGCAAACTTTTGAGTGATAGAGAGAGTTCATCATAGTGGGTGGGATCCAGTGTACAAATAATACCTATACATAAATATTACTACATGCATACACAAATATATTATATACAAATATTATCTAATAATATATAATTATGAAAGGAAATGCTCTTTATTTTCTTTCTTGATAAGTCGATTGACTCAGCGTATAACATTGCACATCCATTTCACCCCACAACAGCATATCATTGAGGTTAATGCACTCCCGAGACTGTCTGCCTCCCTCCCGTCAGGGCATTTGGCTGGCATTCCATTCTCATAGAAACATACGTATACAAAAGCCTTTTACAAAAAATATAACCGACTTAAAAAGAAAAAGTATACAGAGAATAGAGCACAAAGGTACTACTTATATCATATGAAATTTCTTCCAGCAGACCTGCGACAGAAGCGCGAAGCAGTCCTCCTTGCCGGATTGCCGCCATGGGATCTGGAGGCGATAGTCCTCGCGCGCCTGCATGATTGGCGCGTGGAGGTACTACGCCGGGGGGAAACTCCGCTGACGCGGCAAATTGTCGCGCAGCGGACAGACCTCCGGCGCGATCTCATGGCGTCATGGAGACGACGACTGTCGCAACCCAGTGCAGGGCACGCCACGATAGTGGCGATAAGTCCCCTCTTTCAGGAGTGGCTAGAGAGGCGCCATGGCGTCCTCACCTTCCGCCTGACGCAGGTCCTCACCGGACATGGATGTTTCGGGAGGTTCCTGCACCGAATCGGGCAGGAGGAAACGCCCGGGTGTCACCACTGCGAGGATCGACCGGAGGACACGGTGGAGCACACTGTGCAGGTGTGCCCCGCTTGGGCGGCGCACCGCCGTGTCCTCGAAACGGCGATCGGCGGCAACCTGGTCCAAGCCATGGTCCGGAGCGAGACGGAATGGGATGCCGTTGCCTCCTTCTGCGAAGCAGTCATGCTAGCGAAGGAGGTGGCGGAGAGGGAGAGGAGACCCTCTCGTCCCGGCCGCCGTGGTAGACGCCGCGGGCGTCGGGGGCCACCACCTGGTGACCTCCGGCCACCGTAGGCGCGGGCCTGTGGACGGCGAGCTATGGGTGGCTCGCCGTCCGTCCGTCTAGTGACGACAGGCCGTGTCGACGGCGCGTTAGTGTTCCACGCGCGCCTCAAAGAGAGTCAGCACACAGAGGGGCCCAAAAGGGCCGACGCCTGCCGGAGTCGCGGGATTATTCGCAAGAGACACCGTGGCTCCGGAACACAAAGGGCAATGAAGGAACATGGATGGGTTTTAGTCAATAGAAGTCTGACACTCCCTCCCGCTACACCCAGAGCGGGAGGAGTCATTGGATGATTTCCCATCCCTAAAAAAAAGACCTGCGACAGAAGAGTGGGAAAATAAACATAGACACAGTTTGTGGAAACAAACGAGGAAACTGAAAATAGACTAAACTAACTTAACTTAATCTTGTGAGAGTTAATTCAATTCAATTTAATCCAAACTTTATTTCGAGCATAGACTCATATTGGATTAGTCACATAATCTTTAAAACTAAAGGCTTGACCGCACTTGGCGACACTGCGCGGCAGCGGAACGATGCGACACGCAACGGCAAAATATTCTTTGTAAGAAATTGTATGAGGTTTAACGCACTATGTGTACGCACTACACACATCAGCGTAACTACGCGCCGCAACACTTCAAGTGCGAACATTGTTACGTGTCGCGTCGCTCCGCTGCCGCGCAGTGTCGCACAGTGCGGTCGAGCCTTAAGTGTTATTAAACAACACAATACGACAAATGTAACTGACAGCAGTGAACCACATACGGACAGTCCTCTCTATCAGCGATCATTTAAAGAAACCCTAGGCTGGTAGAAAAGAAAAATGGTGTCGGAGACTCTTAACGCGCAACGTTTCTGATGTGAGCTTTTCTCGTTCGAACTTTTTGTTAGAATACCTTTTACATAACCACATTTTTTTATTATATCTTTTGTCTGACTACCTTTATCTATCATGTCTTTTCCCAAGCATGTTGGGGTCGACATCTTGGCTGTAAGCGGTTTCTTAGCTGTAAGCTTTTTTTTAACATCTTTTGTACCTTGTAAAACGCAAATAATGTGCAAATAATGAGGAGTCGTGGCTAAATAATAACAGCCGCACAGGTCAATGTGATCTTCAAGGCCAAGCAACGCTTGCCGAAGTTGGTCTGTGGATGGGTGACCATCTTAACATATCGAGTTTCCTCCGTGCCTCGAAAAGCACGTTAAGCTGTTGGTCCCGGCCATTTGGAGATTTTTGTCAGTCGTTACGGATAGTCAGAAGCCAGAAAATCTGACACCAGTCTTGCCAAGGAGTACCGTGTTAATGGCTTGTGGAGGACTGTTTGTCTATCTCACCTTACCTCCATAATCAGCTAAAAGTTTATCAACGCGTACCTCCTCACCTAATTCCAAGATTAGCATTCTGTGGCTTGCACGACAAACGCACGCACGATTGTAACCTTTGTCCCCACACTTTAAATACTATTCCATGTTCATGTTACCTTTGATTTAATGCTAACTCACATTTTAATGTGCTCTTCACAACCTGTTTTGGGTTGCAATTTAGATTCGTCTCTATAAGGGATTAATTGAGTTGTGTACCACGGAGTGGTTAGGATTGAAGAGTGCATTTGTCACATTAAAGATCATGAAAGGATCACCATCATCTTCGTCAGATCATACTGCAAAATAATGATATGTGAAGGAAAAAAAAAAAAAGAAATATCTTTCGGATGATTGTAATACTGGGGGAACTGTAATGCGATTTTGTACACAACTCACCTCAACAGCTTCGGTGAAGTGAATTTGAAGTGAGTTGTCAATCCATACAAACAAGATGGAATGACTGTTCACTACATTCTCACTCCACCTGAGTTTTACGGTGAGATGTTTACAAAATCGACTCGCTGAATCGAAAGGCGTGAAGATACTGCAAAGATCGCTCTTTTTTAACCAACTTCCCAAAAAGGTGGAGGTTCTCAATTCGGTTGTATTTTTTTTATGTTTGTTACCTCATAACTCCGTCAATTATGAACCGATTTGAAAAAATCTTGTTTAATTTGAAAGGATGTACTTGCAGATTGGTCTCATTTCAATTTTATCTAAATCGGTTACGAACTTTGGATTTTAAATCGAAATAGCTGGAATTCGTTTACTTGGGTGATGGTTTTTGCCATCAAAGTAATTCTGCGATTTTGCAGTGGAGTTGTTAGGTGTGGGTTACCACTAAAAAGTGAAAAATAAAACACTTTTTACAAAAAAATATAACCGACTTCCAAATAAATAAAAAACACTACAAAGTAAAAGATAACTTTAATTTCGGATGTCGGTGTCAAAATACGAAGAAACTAACAAAAACACGATTTGGGGAAGTCGGTTGTATTTTTACCGACTTCACAAAAAGGAGGAGGTTACTATGTTCGGATGATTGTATGTTTGTTCATCGAATACTCCGCCAATTATCGACGGATTTCCAAAATTCTTTTTTTCTTCGAAAGTAGATAGGTCTGAGGTGGTCCCAATGTCACCAAGTTAGGATCTGATGATGGGATCTTAGAGAAATCGAGGGCAACCCTCAAATTTTATAGGCTTACTTATTATTTTTCGCATATTTTATGAAGTATCTTGTGTATTTGCGTATGGTTGTCACCATCTCAGGTAGCTGGGCTGATGATGGAGGGTACAACTCCTTAACAGTAAGAAGTTACTCGAACAGGTAAGGATTGTTTTAGTAAATTATTTTGATATTTGGGCAACTAGTGCGTTTGTTAATTTTTTCATTAAGTATTTTAAAGCACTACAATTTAATAAAGGTCTGGAGTCGATCGTAAAAAGTTTTTTATTTTAGTTTTGGTGTTATCAAAAGTGCGTAGACAAATCGAATTTCTTACAAAACAATATTGACCCAGTCACAGGTACTTAGTGCAACTTTACTACGGTTTTACGATTCGTAGTGCATAAGGTCATATTGGTCACAAGATTGTCGAAATTTGTCGTCCACGTAATACTGGAATGTCATCTCTCATCGTAGCTAATTCGATCGATAAATCGATTTACGATCGATTCGTGACCGAGAAATGTTCGGTGTAATCGATACGGGTCATCTTATTCCTGTGTTGTGTCGTAAAGTAGGTAAGTATTTTTTTTGTGTTTATTGATATTACTATAGCTCGATTGCAAAGGTCATCGATTCTTTCGCGAAGTTTCTCTTGATCACTTGACAGTTGGTTAAAAGGCTTCAGGACTTAAATGCGTAAGTCTGACTTTGGCTTTCAGTCGATATTTTAATTGTTTGTCATTGACTTTTGATTTATACCAAGTCGATCATGTAATCCGGAATTGAACTAAATCTTTGTGAGTATGGCTTTCGCTTATCGCGTCGAGTTTAGTAATTTTATTTTAAGGTGAATAAGAATAATATTTTAATCCATCAAATTCACCTTATTGAGACAATTCAATAATAGAAAGAAAGAGAATGATTATGATACGTGATACATATTTCACTGTTTTAAAATGTCACTTTTACTTTAAAATTAGATGAGTTCGGCTATTGTTTGGTGAACCAACTTAGAGGTCTTAAAGAGTGGTCTTTATGACCACATACGGGTCGCGATTTTTTTTAGTTTTTTTTTTTTTAATTTGTGATGGGTTTGCTATTGACTCTAGTTTTGGTCAGAGATGACAAAAACAAAGTCTACTATGGAGCGAGTTTACCCAGAAGTAGCCTGTTCACTCTAACTTTGAAGTGATTAGGGTTGTAAGCGTTCGGAAACACAGGGCACGCCACAATAGCGGCGGTAAGTCCCCTCTTTGAGGAGTGGCTTGAGAGGCGCCACGGCGTCCTCACCTACCGCCTGACGCAGGTCCTCACCGGACATGGATGTTTCGGGAGGTTCCTGCACCGAATTCGGCGGGAGGAAACGCCCGGGTGTCACCACTGCGAGGATCGACCGGAGGACACGGTAGAGCACACTGTGCAGGTGTGCCCAGCTTGGGCGGCGCACCGCCGTGTCCTCGAAACGGCGATTGGCGGCGACCTCTCGCGTCCGGCCCTGGTCCAAGCCATGGTCCGGAGCGAGACGGAATGGGACGCCGTTGCCTCCTTCTGCGAAGCAGTCATGCTAGCGTGGTGGCGGAGCGGGAGAGGAGACCCTCTCGTCCCGGCCGCCGTGGTGGACGCCGCGGGCGTCGGGGGCCACCTGGTGACCTCCGGCCACCGTAGGCACGGGCCTGTGGACGGCGAGCTATGGGTGGCTCGCCGTCCGTCCATCTAGACAGGCCGTGTCGACGGCGCGTTAGTGTTCCACGCGCGCCTCAAAGAGAGTCAGCAACACAGAGGGGCCCGAAAGGGCCGACGCCTGCCGGAGTCGCGGGATTATTCGCAAGAGACACCGTGGCTCCGGAACACAAAGGGCAATGAAGGAACATGGATGGGTCAGTAGAAGTCTGACACTCCCTCCCGCTACACCCAGAGCGGGAGGAGTCATTGGATGATTTCCCATCCCTAAAAAAAAAAAAAAGCGTTCGGAAACACAGACGCAGGCAGAGAGTTCCACTCTTTTGCTGTGCGCATTATAAAAGACGTTATTTTAAGCTAATCTAATGAGCTTGTTCATATTACTAATGTCAACGAACCAACGACTTTACCACCTGCACGTTTGGTTGAGAGCAACAAGTTCTAAAACCCATTAATTTGCCAACACGAGATTAAACTATTTTTTTGAGCTATCTCCGTCACATGAGAGAATATTATGCTAATGTAATGTAATCGATAGACTAGAATCAGGATACCTATTTCTAAACGATGGTGACTCAAACGTATTTTATTTAATTATCTACTGTAGAATAGAATAGAATCCTCCTTATTATGCACACCATAATTATAAAGTTAGTACTGTGAAACCGCAGGTTACCATCTACTGTAAATCAAATAACGATTTGGTTTAAGAAGTAATTATTAGAGCACCTTGCTCAGATGAAACGTAAACAAAAGTAAGACATTTAAAAAAAACCACTATACTATACACGTTCTCATTTTGAAAATGATCTATTGTATTTTCCTTCAACCTTTTTAAAGCTTTTGCGACCTGGCCAGGTCGCGCTGGATGTTAGACGCACAGGATCATGTGGTGACTCTTAAGGGTGGCCTAACTCGGTGGTCTTTCGGTGATGATAAGAACCCTATGAACCTTAGCTACAGTGTAGCTTTTCATCAGAGGAGAATGATCCTAATCGGATCCTTACAGCCAGACCAAACATTCATATTTGTTATATATTTGTAATCTATACTTATAGTTTTTTCTGACGCCTGCGTCCCGCGGATCCCCGCGTTGGTGCCAGTTAGTACGCATGTGCGAATCTATTGAAATTACGGGAGCGTCCCTTTTACGTTTCGTTTCACTGGATCGTCGTTTTGTCTCACAAAAATACGCGAACGATGTTGAGAACATGTGAAATGAAACGTTAGGGAAGTTGTTACCTGTGTCATCTTATTACTTACATTACTGCATTACTTAAAATGTGGGCCGAGGCGTAGCCGAGGCACACATACGTAAGTCTATCAATGCCTAGTTGTGGCCAAGGCTTGTATAGTGCTTTTCTCAAATAATGCGCGGATATTAAATACAATTATTTTTCAAAATAATGTCGAACAACCAACAACATTAATAATCCTTGCGTAAAAGTGTTCATTTTTATTTCAATAAACAGCCATCTATTTGCATGCCAGTTCGAAATTTAAATAAAACCTGATAAGTTACCTCCTTGGTTGCCATGTTGCCATGTTTCGGAAGAAAACATCGTTCCGTTTTTAAATTACACGTTAGATATGAGTTTACAATGTAATTAATGTGGCAGAAAAACATGACAAATGTGGATTTTTATACAATTTTTGCCGGCCGCTGTTCGGCCAGTACAGCAATTTCGATTTATCTCGAAGAAGGTTGTGATAATAATGCTCTAACCAACTATAAATCTATTCATTCTCTAATAACAAAAAATAATTCTGTTACAATTTAGTGCTCATAAAATTTTTGGTGTATTTATGGACGTTTGTAAACCTATGAGAACTTTCTATTTTGGAGCTTAATAAGATATGACGAAAGTGAACAAGTTTAAATTGTCAGTAAAAGTAAGTTTTTGTTTATATCTACCTACTAGCTGTTGCCCGCGACTTCGTCCGCGTGTATTTCGAAAAGTAAACACACAGCGATGTAAGACTGATACGATATTACCTATTATTATACAAACAGTCAATAGAGATATTCGGCTGTGCGTTGTCTGTAAGTCGATCAGTAACGAAACAATGTTATATATTAGGATTGACCCTTACACACTTCTCATATCCTTTAAAAATTTTTTCATGGACCTCTCAATACTTAAAAAACTAAATACAACCGACTTCCAAAACGACAGCGACGGCACGGTTGGCGCAGTGGTTGAGCGATCGACTGCTGCGTCGCGTGTCGTGGGTTCGATTCCCGCACGGAACAAATATTTGTATGACCTACAGATAGTTGTTCCGGGTCTGGCTGTTTGTGTATGTGACTTTGTATGTTTGTAAACGCACCCACGAGACAGGAGAAATTCCTAGTGTGGGGCAAAGTTTTTTTTTTAAGATAATAAAAAAAAAAAGTTAAAAAAAAACACTACAAAGTAAAAAATAACTTTAATTTCGGAAGTCGGTGCTTTTGTTAGTTTTTTCGGTACTAGGCTGGTAAACTACAATGGTAAAACGCATATTATATCATGTTAAAAGTACTTCCAATTTTAATCAAGATCCAGTATCACCCAGTGGTCTAGAAACAATTGACGCGTCACAAATAAAATAAATGAAACGAGATGCAAGATGCAACTGGCTGTTGACGAATGAGACATTCATATTAGTAAAGCTGGTTTCAGACTACGCTATAATATAATAGCATAACAATATAGTATAAAGCTCATAGCACAACAATATCGCGCACCATACATTGTTATGGACACGTTCACACTGTACTGGACTATATATTATTGTCAATATAGGTACTATTTTACTGTGTACGTTATTTATTTATAGTCTATAGTTCTACTTATGCTTTGCAAATTAAAACAATTATATAAAACTAGCTGACCCGTGCAACGTCGTCTGCGTAACATTTTTCGTAACTGCTCCGCTCCTATTTGTCTTAGCGTGATGATATATAGCCTATAACCTTCCTCGATAAATGGGCTGTCTAACACTGAAAGAATTTTTCAAATCGGACCAGTAGTTCCTGAGATTAGCGCGTTCAACCAAACAAACAAACCAACTCTTCTGTTTTATAATATTATATTAGTATAGATTATAGCGGAGTCTGAAAGCAGCTTTACACCCACTAGTCCTAGTTTATTTCGGAGTGACAGACAAACAACGTACCACTAAAACTACAGGTTGAAGAAAGCTGAAATTGCGCGTATAGGTTCCTTGGGGAGTTTAGGGGAACATTAAGAAAATACTTCCTGAAATTCCTACGGGAACGGGAAAAACACGGTATGTACTCGTACAAAGTCACGGACAAAAGCTAGTACCTAATCATCTATCTTCCTAGCCTTTTCCCAACTATATTGGGGTCGGCTTCCAGTCAAACCGGATTCGGCTGAATACCAGTATTTTACGTAGAGCGGCTGCCTACCAGACCTCCACAACCCATTATCTGGGTAACATGGTACTCCTTGGCAAGACTGGTGTCAGATTTTCTGGCTTCTGACTATCCGTAACGACTGCCAAAGATCTCCAAATGACAGCCGGGACCAACAGCTTAACGTGCTTTCCGAGGCACGGAGGAAACTCGGTATGTTGAGATGGTCACCCATCCACAGACCAACCTTGGCAAGCGTTGCTTAACCTTGAAGATCGACCTGTGCGGCTGTTATTATTTAGCCACGAGCTAGTACCTAATCAACGGCTATAATTTGTCCCATTAATTTTGCGATCAGTTTATCAGATTTTAATTAAAAACGCTAAATGAATGCAGAAGAATCAGGTTTCATAATACTGGTATACAGGTTTTCTAGAACAAACGCGTGATGCTAAGCATACCTACAGCTCAAATGAATGGACATTCGTTTCAAATGTAAATTAGGGTCATATTTTTTTCAACCAGTTTTCAATTTTAGACACAGGTGATTGTTTTAGTTGACTTGGAGATGTTGTTAGGGTTCCGTACGCGAAGGGTAACTAACGGAACCCTATTACTAAGCCTCCGCTGTCCGTCACCCGTCTGTCTGTCTGTCTGTCAGCGGGCTGTATCTCAAGAACCGTGATAGGTAGACTGTTGAAATTTTCACAGGCTGTGTATTTCTATTAACGCATGAACAACAAATAATAAAAATTAGATACACAAGAACCCTTTATATGAGAGGCAGACTCGCACTTGGCTGTTTCTTTGACACTGGCGATTCTTGCAGATCCAACTAAAAAAAATTAAAGTATCGATATCCTTCTCATGTCTCAAGTTTCCTCTTCATCAAATATTTAACACTAAACCAACAGATTTATATATTTTGTTTATTATTGATAGGCACGCGTCTAACCACTATCTCACCTGATGGTAAGCAATGATGTGGTCTAAGATGGAGCACGCTTGCCTAGAAGTAACCTATTCACTCTTGATTTAAAGACTCGATAAAAAAAAAAGAAAAACATCAATAGTTAGCCTTTTTGTTAATCTACTGTCTTGTTCGTTGATTGGTTGACCAAAACAACACCCACGAATCAAAAGAATTGACGTAAGTTTAGACAACTGATTAAATAACCTTTAAAAAGTAGGGGTCAGTCTCGCGATTTTATAAAAATAGTAATTAGCGTCAGATTTATCATGATTCTGCTAGTGTTGTGAAATTAAAGATAGAAGAAGTGATTGATTAGAACGTGCACTGTACTTCAGTGTTATTACAAAATGGTTGACATTTAATACATTCAATGCATCGTGTTTTGGCAGAGTTAAGAGCATGTAATTCCTACAGGCACGCACTTGGCTGGTTGCCAAGTGCGAGTCTGCCTCTCACATAAAGAGTTCCGTACCATAAACCGAAAAAAAAAAGTTTCTTGTGTGTTATAAAAATTGGATTTTTATTACACACAAGAAAGTTTTTTTTTTATTATTATGTACTTATTTGCTGTTTAAGCGATAATAGAAATACACACCCTGTGAAAATTTCAACAGTCTACCTATAACGGTTCTGGAGATCACAGCCCGCTCACAGACAGACGGATGGACGGACGGGTAGTGTATGCTTAGTAATAAGGTTCCGTTGGTTACCCTCACGGGTACGGAACTCTAAAAAGCAGGTTTGATTTATCAGTAAAAATATTTATCATCTAATAATCAGACATCGATTATGTAAATATGTTAATAAATACTAATATCTGTCTATTTATATTCGAAGATGACATAGACCTTCAATCATAAGTAGTATAATAACGTCTGAACAAGCTCTTTGCCTGGGGCTAAGGGGATCGAGTGTAATATGCAAGGTGATATACCCGACTGTCATACTTACCAGATTTTGGACGCCAGACAGACATCGTCTTTATACCAAGAGGTATCATGTAAGGCTTGTGGCACACGTACCACAACCTCACTACACCTATAACACGTGTGAAGGCGCCAATTACGTTAATACTGACAACTGTAAGCAAGCGGAGAACTAGACAGCGACTTTGTTTTTACAATATTCAGAGATAAATTATCAAGTCAAATCTTCTAAGGAATAACATATTTCATAGCAGAATGAGTTTCTGTGTGTGTGTGTGTGTGTATGTTTATGTTAGTTATCTTATATTGTACCTACATTAAGAGCAAATAAAGTTCTGAATTTAGCCATCACGGCGCCTAATAAGAAAATTGACTCGTTAGCAAATTGCACCTGATAAAGCAGAGCCATTGTCAACTATATTCTTGGAACAAATCGCGGTGCATCTTAATAAAACAATTTAGACAGTGATAGATGCAAATCGTGATCATGCACACACATTACGAAATGCGTGCGCGCATGTTCCTTGTCGAATACCTACGATTAGAATGTATTTAAACATCTTAGTAGATGCTTGTGCCTATCAAATTAATCAGTGTTATTATGAATGAGCTTCGGAGTAGGTCGCGGGTAGCCGATGGATGCGAGACGCTCAGGTCCGGTCCTTGTGGCGACGCTTGGGGGAGGCCTATGTCCAGCAGTGGTCGTTTTTCGGCTGATATCATGATGATGATCGGAGTAGATGAGACAGGGTTGTCACACAGATGGTGTTTTATAAAATGGTATGGCCAAGGCAAGCCAATCCTGGGCAGTGGGAAATTGTTACCGTGTCGACGGCGCGTTCGTATTCCACGCGCGCCTCAAAGAGAGTCAGCATATAGAGGGGCCCGAAAGGGCCGACGCCTGCCGGAGTTGCGGGAATATTCGAAAGAGATACCGCGGCTCCGGAACATAAAGGGCAATGAAGGAACATTATGGATGGGTTTTAGTCAGTAAAAGTCTGACTGTCCCTTCCGCTCCGCCCAGAGCGGGAGAAGTCATTTGATGATTTCCTATCACTAAAAATAAAAGTGGACATTGTTGAAGGTAATGGGGTAAAGCTATTGTCTGAAGATGGACATGAAATCTGCTTTTTTACCGTTTCTTTGACTATCATCTTCATCCCTCTCCTATGATGAGAGCTATAGGTATATAATGTTTAGTGTGTAAGTGTAGGATGTCCACCACATACCAACGCCGCAGCACCATAGTTTTGAGTATATTACCCTGGAAATTTTCTTCATCTATACCTATGCTGATAGGTTAAGGTTTGTTTTAGAAATCTCTTCTTTAGCCATTTGTTTCATTTTTATCTCTTGTTCTTGTCTATACCTGCGTCTGTATTTCCGATTGCTTACAACTCTAATCTTTTCAAAGTTAGAGTGAACAGGCTACTTCTGGGTAAGCTCGCTCCATCGTAGACTTTGGTCTCTGTCATCTCTGACCAAGACTAGAGTCGCGAGCAACCCATTTCAAGTAAAAAAAAAACCTCGCCGGTATTTTTAATTAAGTACCTACTGAAACCAAAGTGTCTGGTTATACCATCACCAATATTATGATAGATATCAATGAATATGTCGCCACGGGATTAGCATGTAAATGTCGAAACATTGAAAAGATCAACGGAAACACTTCGAGTCAAATATGATTATCTCAATGTAAACACGCTAGACTGGACAAGTGGACTTAGCGATTTAATGGATAAGTGCATTTATAATTATTATTTACTCGTAGATGCATAAATCCACGGTGATTGACACACATTATATATCTATACTAATATTATAAAGAGGTAACATTTGTTTGTAAGTTTGTATGTAGGGGGTAATCTCAGGAACTAGTGGTCCGATTTGAAAAATTCTTTCAATGATAGATAGCCCATTTATCGAGGAAGGCTATAGGCTACATATCATCACGCTAAGACTAAAAGGAGCCGAGCCATAATGGAAAATGTGACGCAGACGAAGTTGCGTGGGTCAGCTAGTTAAACATATGGTTGTCCTTATGCGATAATTTTTTCTTAGTTAGCCTGTACTGTACCTGACCCATTGCTGGGCAAAGTCCTCTCAAAACTCTTCCTAGGTACTTTTTTTCCCAGGCCATCTCGATGAATGATGATATTAAGGAATGATGTTATTTTAGTGTATTTTTTGTTTGACCTTTGACCTATGTCCATTAGTCATGAGATATAGAAACTGAACTCGCGTGCGGTAGGATCCGGTGTTACGCATTCAAATTCTAACAGTTTACTGTCTTTTATTTTTAACCGACGAAAAAGAAGGAGGTTCTCAATTCAGCGGGTATTTTTTATTTTTTTATTTATGTACACCGATTACTCCGAGATTTCTGATCCAATTTGTGTGATACTTTTTTACGATACTTGCCATTTGGTTCCATGAAAAATTTGATTCAGTTTGGCTTAAGTAGCAGTTTTGATTTTATGAGCATTCTTGCTAATTTCAATTTCTGCGGAGACGAAGACGTCGTCTAAGTATCACAACTAAGTTTTTTCTTAATTAATGTTCAAATGCACAGCAAAGTGAATGCAAGAATTGTAAGAAATAATGTACATATCGTGTAAAAAAAATTAGCGTTTTAAGTTATCTTTCAAATGACACTTGTCTTCAATTAGGCTGACGCTTGGCTGACTAAGCTAAGAGATTTTTGTGTCTAACTAATCTATGCATCTATACATATCAATAAAATTGGAGTGTCTGTTTGTAATATTGAAATAACCGTTTTTTACTACATGTATCATATGATTCTTTATACCAGAATAACATTTATACAATTTTTGTCTGTCTGTCGTCTGTCTGTTTGATCCAGCTAATCTCTGAAATGGCTGGACCGATTATGACGGGACTTTTATTAGCAGGTATCTGATGTAATAATGAGTAACTTAGGCTACGTTTATTAAAAAAAATAAAGAATCGACTGTTAGGCGGAACGAAGTTCGCCGGGTCGGCTAGTATGAAATTTAATAAGCATGCAAATTACTTTAACAATTTATCATAAATATGCATTTTGAATAAAGGGCTTGCTACTTTTCAATAAGAATAAGATTTGATCGAAGAGAACATAATGTTAAAGTTTAAAATATACTCGTTGATCGTAACCAATCTAAAATACTAAAAATAAATGCAAATGCATTGAAGACTAGTCCAATATGATAATTATTTAGTAAACAAGTTCCATAGGAGACCGGTCAACTGGTCGCACGAATATAATTAATTAGTCAATTTTCATTTAGAACATCTTATGAGAACACTAACGCTTCGGGACGAATATTCTAAAACGTTTGGATGAACAGAATAATCTATACTAATAGGTATTATAAAGAGGTAAAATTAGATTGTAAGTTTGTATGTTTGTAAGTTTGTATGTAGGGGGTAATCTCAGGAACTACTGGTCCGATTTTAAAAATTCTTTCAGTGTTAGATAGCCCATTTATTGAGGAAGGTTATAGGCTATATATCATCACGCTAAGATAAATAGGAGCGGAGCAGTAATCGAAAATGTGACGCAAACGAAGTTGCGCGGGTCAGCTAGTCTATAATAAAGGTGAGACGCTTTAGAAGACTGATTTGTTAAGTTATTTATGTTGCTGTTTACTAAGTCAAGTAGCCAAATGGGAGTCGAACTAGCGCACGAAGCGTTCCGTACCATTATCTATAAAAACGGGAAAAAAAGTTTGTTGTATGGGAGCCCCTTAAATATTAATTTTATTCTGTTTTTTAGTATTTGTTGTTATAGCGGCAACTGAATTAATACATCATTTGTTAAAATTTCAACTGTCTAGCTATCGCGGTTCTTGAGATACAGCCTAGTGACAGACAGCGAAGTCTTAGTAATAGGGTCCCGTTTTTATCCTTTGGGTACGGAACCCTAAAAACCAATAGAATTAGATAATTAATAGGGTCTTGCGTAGTGAGACACTTTAATAGGAAATACGCATATTTTTTTTTGGGTAATAAAAAATAGTTATAGATAGTTGAAGTTTTTTGAAGTGAAAACTCCTTTAACGGCGGCGTTGAGCACTTTTCTTGGGATGGGTATAAAATGTTAAACTCGCGTCAGGACACGTGTCCTGATCGAAAATTCGTAAGACGGATGACGCGTCACGTGACCTGGGGCCCGAGTCTGCTATTACAATAGTGTCAGAATGGTCGATCACTGATTTCAAAATGGTTGATTTTGACAAGTTTGTTAATCTACTAACATAATGGCATCATAATGGCGTCATTATGACATTCCAATGATCAATCACTGACACGCAATTGAAAGAAAGCCATATGAATGGTAATCTCGTACATAATGACAGATTTAGTATTTACGAACTTCTCACTACTTCAGATTGCTTATAACATTAATAAGTAATATGTAAAACTAAATATAAATAAAATCTGGCATGAATAAATGCTCAAATTTAGCTCGGTTTTATAATAATGGTAATACGGCATTCCTACCGCAATTCTATTACGAGACCACTGACGTCCCAGTGACCGGCCACTGACGTGCCAGTGATCGTGCGATTATGAATTTAGCAGATTACGAACTTTTAGCAAAATGACAATGGCATGACAATGGGATCTTGTCGGAATGACAAATTTATAAAAATAGCAGACTCGGGCCCCTGATCGAAAATTCGTAAGACGGATGATTCAAAAAGGCACAACGTTAATGTTCAAGTTTTCACTTGCCGGCACTGCCGGAGTAGGTACAACCCGTTGTTTTTCTCTTAAATACTTTTGTGAGGTTACTTGCTTAGATCTATGATTTTTGTTTGATTTGACCACTTTCTCACCTGATGGTATATGATGATGTGGTCGTCGTTTGCCTAGTAGCAACCTTTTTGGGCATTACCTTGAGAAATGAAGAAATGGTGTCACAAGAGCTATGACAAACTATAGTGGGAACTTTTATTTGTTTGTCTGTGATTCAAATAAGGAAAATGGTTGCGTTTCAACCGTCGAAATAAACACAAGATATGCATATTCGTGTGTGTATTACACATCAAAATAAATAAATGTTCCTTTTGTGCTTATCTTTTATTTATAGAAGCTAACATACATTTCTCGTTTTAGTTATTTTTATATTTAACCTAGTTGTTTATGATACATAAACATTTCCAAAATTGGCCTTTTGATGCACAGGTCGTAACACCGGTTTTTAAAAAGAAATTATCGAGGTATCTTTAATTAAACTCACATGAAGTGATTTGATTGGCTGGCGGAAATTTGTTCCACCAGTCATAGTAGCTATGGTAGGCGCCAGGTAACCTTGCAATAAAGTACATTGACTTTTATCTAATATCCCTTCGTAGATACCCGAACAATAAATACGAACCGTTGTTCATTACTACAGAACGTAAAGGATCAAGATAGAAGTTGATTCAGGACAGCTTTGTGACATTATATCTATTTTTGATTTTAAGAAAGTCAAAGAATGTATGTGGGTCAACGACCGTTATTGCACATTCATCTGGCGCCTTTTTTATGGATGGGAAATCATCAAATGAATTTTCCACTTTGGGCGAAGCAGAAGGGAGTGTCAGATTCGTACTGACTAAAACCCTTTCGTGTTCCTCTTAGTGCCCTTTGCGTTCCAGGGCCGCGGTGACTCTTTCGGCCAAATTCCGCAACCCTGGCGCCTACTATGCGTGTTTGGCAATTTCTCACATTAGTACACAGAAATTGTTTATTATATCTATGCATTAGTACGATCCATAGATTTATATTTCTGTGGTACGATCGTTATCGCAGAAATTAAGACTAGTGGAAGCTCCATGCAGTGAATGGGTGCTAAAACGGCTGACTGCGCGGAAATTAATACCTTCTTAGTCAACCGCGCGGCTGAAATTTAATATGCAACCGCTTGTCATTTAATGGTGGTTAGGTGCGAACAATCACTAGCGGTTGCATATTAAACTGGAAAAGCGGCCAGCTGCGCGGTTGGACCGCTAGTGCGTACGTAGGCTAACACTTGCGCACAAGTAAATACACACGGAAATGTTGAGTGACAAGAAAATGACTAACATTTATGTAATGGCCAGCCAGGAATCTCATGATGACAGTTATTAACTTATTACAGCAAGTCATCTTCCTACAGGTCGCCATAAATAACGAATTAATTATAAAAGTAACCAGTCCTATTACAGTGATTGCGCATGCACATTCATTCTACATAATTTAATTATGTATAAACTTATAATTATAGTAATTAGCAATTGAACATTCCATGTGGAATCACTGCTATCGTATTTTGTATAATTGTTTTAATCTGCAAAGCATAAGTAGAACTAAAGACTATATAGGTAACGTACACAGTACAATAGTACATTGTTATGTAGGGGTGAAAGTAACGACTTAATCCCGCGACGCCGGGCGTTTATAGTACGAGGAACTTAATTTGCCAGTAGTTCGAGGGATTAAATAAGTCTGTCACCCGAGGTAAACTAATGCTTTTTATTATAAAAATAAAAACATGAATCTGAATCGGATGAACTTCTCGTGTTAATATAAATCACTGAAATGCGAAAGTATGAACATAGCTGGTAAACAAATGAATGAAGCTAGGATTTTGTTTTTTTTTTCTATGACCAGCCAGCTATTCAACCATAAAATTTTCGTCATTGTTTTTTTTGTGATTCGACGGCTGTCACTTGAAAACGATTCTCCCTAGGGCTGCAAAATAATACTTTCAACCCGCTCCTGAGGCAACTTCAGGCCTACTTTCCGAGCATGAGTCATGAAATTTTCATATAATTTATTCTGTTAGTTAATAATTAAAGAGAGCATCAAACGAATGAATTTATCGGTTAACCTTTTTGGCGAGTACGATTCACACTTGGTCAAGTTTTTTATTCTTCTGAAAACATGGTATTGTACAACTAAAAACCGGCCAAGTGCGAGTCAGACTCGCGCACCGAGGGTTCCGTACAAACCTGTAGGTATATAAGTAAAAGTTGTGGTTAGGCGTGGTTAGTTAGTTATGGTTTTTTTTCTTTTGGGTAGGTCTGAGAATCGGCCAACATCTGTTTTTTTTTTTTTAATCGCTGAACAACGTTTGCTGGGTCAGCTAGTAAGTTTATGATTATTAAAAAAAATATACTATGTGATGTAACTAAAAATTTAAGATTTTCGGAATTTTTCCTATATGTGTACTTTATAACGTTGCTTCATGCCAAATTTCAAGATTCCAGGTCGTCTGGAAGTATCCTTTAGGTTTTGATTCCCTTGCGAGTAGTTGCGAGTTTCAAAATATGCGGCTTTAATTGCTGTATCTTTTGATTGCGTTGACGTAGAAGTTTGATTTTGTTACAGCTTAAAGATATTATAGACTTGAGTATTTGTTAAGAATTTCAATATAATACCACTACGCGTTCATGAGTAAAGAGGTAATAAGTTTAAAATTATTAAAAATATTTTTATTATATGATGTAACTAAAAATTTATGCTTTTCGCAATTTTTCCTTTATCTGTGTTATAAGACGTTGCTTCGTACCAAATTTCAAGATTCTGAGTTCACGGGAAGTACCCTGTAGGTTTTGATTCCCTTGCGAGTGTCGAAAATTTGCGGCATAAACGGGAGTATCTTTTGATCGCGTTGACTTAGAAGTTTGATTTTTTCACAGCTCCAAGAGACCATAGACTTGAGTATTTGATATGAATTTCAGCTTGATACCTCCACGCGTTCCTGAGAAAAAAGGTCTTGACAGACAGACAGACAGACAGACAGACAGACAGACGGACAACAAAGTGATCCTATAAGGGTTCCGTTTTTACCTTTTGAGGTACGGAACCCTAAAAACAGCCTCAAATTACAACCGCTATAAAACAAAAAAACGAGTTTTACCCCAGACACACTGACTTCAATGCACAAAATCTAGACATTCCTGGTATATGTTGTCACTAGGATATTAATACATAGGGAGAGTGTGCATGAAAGAGTCAGTTTTAAAAAGTATTAAAAAGAAAAAAATTGTCTGATTGTTTTTAAATAAAAATACTTTATTTCGATAGTCAGTTTAATAGTTACGATAATGAAATTTTAAAAAATAGGTAATATTGTAAGAAATCGGAAATATAGCTACTTATAAAAAAAATGGAAATTGGCTCTTTCAAAACAACCTGTCAATGAAAGAGCTACCGTATGCTATGAAAGAGCCAGATTCCACTTTGTATAAATGAACTAGTTTTTTAACAATTTTAATATCTTAAAATACTCAAAAATATAGTCAAACTTAAACGTAAGTAAAAAACACAGCTTTTCATCTGTCTCAAATAATCATCTTTATCAGTAATAATTCTTAATCAGTACTAAACAGAATATGCCAATATTCGTCTTATTAAAGCTTGTCGCCCTGGACAAAGAAGTGCTCTCAGGTTTTCTGACTGACAAATCTTTTTGTATCGAAATGAAGCCTCGGAGCCATTGAACAGATGCAATTTTGTCAGTAGTCCATTTTTCTGGACAGATAGCATTTGCCTCTACATACTGGAAAGCTTATTCTCGTGCGTCAAACCGTGACACATTATAGATATGCAGTTTTTAGATATAAAACCAATGAGTCTTCTTGAACTTTAGAAAAAATGCGTTTGTTACGTATATTTGGGCGATGCACATACTCCACCTCAGAATTCTTACCCTTCTTAATAATTTTCGCCAAATAGGCTCTTGATATACCAAATGATAATTGCGTGTTATTTATTGATTAATTCCCGACTGTCATTTGGAGATCTTTGGCAGTCGTTACGGATAGTCATTAGCCCGAAAATTTGACACCAGTCTTACCAAGGAGTACCGTGTTACCCAATTAATGGGTTGTGGAGGTCTGGTAGGCAGCCGCTCCACGTAAAATACTGGTATTCAGCTGAATCCGGTTTGACTGGAAGCCGACCCTAATATGGTTGGGAAAAGGCTAGGCAGATATTGATTAATTTTCCGCAATCACTTCTCGTATAGCCTCTTCTATTACTGCAGTTGTGGGTCTTTGCCGTTTTTTCGGTGCTGGAGGCTCGCGAAGACATGTTTTTTTTGGTCTGAAAGATTAACAGTATTATTTTTATTATTCTATTCTATTCTATTCTATAGGTATCAAAAATATGGCAATGTTAAACTAAAAGCTAGTAGTATTTTGAAAGAGCCAGTTTTCGTGTCATGAAAGAGCCGGCTCTTTCATAGACTCGACAATTGGCTCTTTCAAAACATTTTGTATTAAAAAATATAACCTCAAATTATAGCTAATTTACCATAACATCTTAACAATAATATTTGCGTAAAATAATGCCAACTATATGCATAACAATACAACATATTCATTTTGTCAACCTATGCTTTACACTTCATGTTAAAAAAACTTATGTAAACCCAAAAATACTTACATTTTGCCTTCAAAATTTTCAATTCAGTCCTACGATGCCATTTGATTTTCTAGAACTGTCAAATGTCTGTGGGTGGCAGCTGTCCAGTGTTGCCATACAACGAGTAAAATTGAATATAGTAGGAATTTGTCAAGTAAGAGATAATCGCATCAGCTCTTTCAAAGCTTGGCTCTTTCATACACACTCTCCCTACTTATATTATAGAGCTGAAGTATTTGTTTAGTTGAACATGCTAATCTCAGGAAATTGTGGTACGAACTAAAAAAATATTTCTGTGTTGGATCTTAGCCCATTTATCGAGTAAGGGTATAAGTTATATAACATCTCGCTATGATCATAACGAGAGGAGCATTAGTGTAAAATGTGATGCAGCCGAAGTTGCGCGGGTAAGCTTGTCTAAGTATATACAGGTATATAATAATATTTTTGTTGAAACCTGTTAGTTTTGGTGAAAAGAAACGACCTTGTCTATGTTGGTAGATATATTGATGAATCGGATTTGTATATCATTGCGGTGACGAAAACGAAAATAAATGATGACATGAATGACAATACTTTATACTTATAAAGATACTGTCTATGTACCTAAGCAAAAAATGTTGTAATTTTTGTAACTAAGTAAATACCTATGTCATAAAACCGGCCAAGTGTGTGTCGGGCCACGCGCAATGTAAGGTTCCGTCGTTGCGCGTCACAATAAGGAATATGAATGAAAAAAATATTTAATATCTACACAGTTTATCTAAAAAACATTACAAAATTAAAATACTAACAGTGAAAATAGAATAAAAATTAGTCAAAGAACAAACGAGATATCATTATTTTAAAGAAATATATCGGTCCCTCTCGCGAATACGCTTCTGGATTCTGACGTCAAAGTTCATATTTGAATTCTCTTTCTTTTTAATTTTTGAAGCTTTATAACTTCATCACTGATGAAGGTATTTAAAAAAACAATTTCGTGATTGGTTTTTAGAGCTAATAAGTATTTCATTTTGAAAATAAAAAAATGCATGCATTTATACCTTATTGTCCACTTAGAATGGAGCTTTGTGTTTGATTTTTTGAATTTATTATAACCCATAAGTTATTCTGATGTATACGCAATATTACTGTAAAGTCCATTATTATGCGCTCTGTAGTTTGTGCATGAAAGTGTAGCAAACATCCATCCATCCGCACAAACTTTCTCATTTATAAAATTAGCAGAATTAGTGGAATAACTCCAAATTACATCACATACTCCAAATTACATCTCAGATTAGCACAGCTAATCAGTATGGAAAGTAAGTGCATGAGTAGATTAGCAAAGTGCACTTATCTGCAATAACTCGTAAGACCCCGCAGAACAATCGAGGGAAACTGTCTCGTTACCGAGCTCGTAAATTACTGTGATTGCTTACTGATATGCTAACACTGACTTTCTTCCCTCCTCAACTTGTTATGTTGGTTATGTATCTCTTGCTCCTAAAAAATGGAACGCTGGAAGCGTTTCGAGAGACCGCGGAGCTAAGCGACCAGCCAGCGACAACGACAACTCGACTAGTTTTTTTTTTTGTTTTTTTTTTTTTTCGTTTGACCACTATCTCTATGATGATAAGCGATGATGTGGTCTAAGATGGAGCACGCTTGCCTAGAAGTCTCTTGACTTAAAATCTCATAGGTTGTAGCTATCAGGAAATACAGACTCAGACAGGGAATTCCACAAATATCTAGCTGTATCACGACTCTTCGAGATAGCGCTAAGTGTTTTAACTTCAGGTACCTACGCCGATTTCTGGGAGAAAAACACTAGGCTAGATTCAAGTAAAAAAACCTGGTGCGTTAAGGTGGAACTTTGTACTCCAACATTGAGCTTCCTCATTGATTTATATCGCCATGAATTATGGAAACTGAAGAAACACCTTTGACCCAAACAACTTGGGCTCTAGGTATACATTTTAACAATTCTCTAAGTTGACAAGTTCTTCGTATTTGTTCCAGGGTCAATATGCTGACCATGTTTAAGATAATTTTATCGTCCATAAAGTAAAAAAAAACCTTTTTTTGTGTGTGTTATTTTCCTTGAAATAATAATAAAAATAATAATAGTAACTGACGAGGAACAGAGCTCCCACCTCTTTCTTGCCTTACCTGGCCGGTCTGAGTAGAGATTCGCTAGAGCACACGTGCTCGGGAGAAGGATGTATAATCTAGTAAGATGCTGGTAGGGATCTTGACCGCACTTCCGGGATTGTCCTGATAGCCGTGGTATACCTCTCCACTCCTCTACCACCTCAGGCTATGTTGCCTCCTTGGCGCTACGTCACTTTGTGCTAGCGACCGTTTTCGGGGGCCCATTCATTTAGATTTATTTATTTAGATTTATTTAGTTTATTTCTCTCATAAAGGTACAATGTCAGTAGGTAATTTATACATAAAGTTAATTTATTGCCTTACGCTAGAACCTTTGTGAGAGCTGGAGTCTGAACTAGGTTCAGGACCTGTATGACAGATCTCCAGGCTCACACCCATTTTAGCATTATCTTATTATACGGCATCATTTAGATTGTACATAAAACTAGAAGCAAACAGTTTTGATAGAGAGTTAAGTCTATTTATATAGAAGTGTGGGTTATATTTGTAATGTAAAGTGATGTTGTGTATTGTATGTGTGGTGTGTGTAGTGTGTGAGGGTGTGGTGTGTATGTGCATGTAAGTCATATGGTTCATGCTAAATAATCGGTGATTATGAGAGGGATGTTTATAAAAACATCATTTAATGGTCTGGATGATATTTTCTGTTTCTTCATAGTCCATATCCAGCAGCCAGTTCCTTACAGTAGTTTTGCATTTCCATTTGACCATTGAGTACACATGTAAGATTGTATTAACTCTGTTGTACACATAAGGACCAAGGAAATATATATATATAAAAAAAAGAAACGTTGAGCTTGCTTTGAATGGACAAGAATGGACGAACACACAGTATGCTTTCGTCTCACGGCATTGAACTTTTCGGGATTATAGGAATTTTGGGAGTGGACTGTTAGAATTAGATTTAGAATGAACAATTTTCGAATAGAGAGGACCTTACAAGTTTTATATAGTTCGGTGGTAGGAAATTGATAAGGAAGGGACCAACCTACTTTAAGGATCGCTCTTTGGGCACGTTCCAGTTTTAACAAATGTGTTTTCGTTGCCCCACCCCAAACAACTATTCAGTACTGCGCAACTGACTGACAGAGAGCTAGGTATACTTGTCTAAGCACCTGTGTGTCAAGCCAATTCATTGAGTGTGCAAGTCATCCCCTGCCATTTAAAAGCCGTGTATATTGTTAGTGGTCAGGCAGGGGCCGATAGTTCTTCTATAATAAACGATTATCAGTCCACTAAACCACCCAAACCAATAGCGTTTCATATTTTGTTTCCATATTCTGCAATAGTACTGCTCCAACCGGGGATTGATAAAGTATTCCCAAAATACTTTCAGTGCATACAGGGATAATCGCCGGTTGGTGCCCCATTACATTTGAAATGTCTAACGGGGCCTCTGTGAGTTGGTTTCTGCTCCTCGTACACCTACCAAAGGACCGGGTCTCCAGGGACCCGAGAAAGAAAACAAAAATAAAAATAATAACCCAGATAATGTCCATAAAGTTTTGTTTTAGAGAGAGTAGAGTAGATTCTGAAATAGTAATCAAACTAGGACTACTTAATACATGTTTAGCACATATTTAAATTATTTGACAGGAAACAGAATGTTCGGCATATTTTATGTTGATGATCGTCGTCTCATGACATTTTGGGTGACCTCACCTAATATGTCGTCTTGTAAGTAATCAGTCATGTGATTTTGGTTATTTCGCACGTAAATAAGATTCTCTGCAAAATGGACAAATTTTAACTTCGTTAATTCCACAAAAAATGACCTGTCAATTGGACCTTGATAAAATCTTTTAAATAATCATTGAAGGATCACAGTACTAGCTACCAGTTTGATAGAAAAAGCCTGTTTCATTCGGTATCAGTTAGGATTATGCCTCGTTCTGCTGCAGTCATCATCGACAAATGATCGTATTCCGTACCTAAAGTGTCCAATGGGCTATATATAGGCTATATATCATCACGCTAAGACCAATAGGAGGGGAGCAGTAATGAAAAATGTTACGCAGACGACGTTGCACGGGTCAGCTATAGTCTTGATAAAGTGACTTTGACATTAACAACAATGAAATTGTCATAGAAAATATCAGAAAATCAGCGATTTGACAGGCTGTTTGGGTCTGACGCCTCAGTGCTGCCACCTAGTGCTCGACATTACAGAAAACCCTCATTTTATGAGCCCTATTGGTCCGTTCGTCCCTTCGTCACAAAAATCTTGTTGCTAAACCGTTGAAGCTACATACCTATACTTAATATTATAAAGCAGAAGAGTTTGTTTGTTTGTTTGGTTGAACGCGCTAATCTCAGGAACTACTGGTCCGATTTGAAAAAATCTTTCAGGGTTAGATAGCCCATTTATCGAGGAAAGTTATAGGCTATATGTCATCACGCTAAGACAAATAGGAGCGGAGCAGTAATCGAAAATGTGACGCAGACGAAGTTGCGCGGGTCAGCTAGTAATTTCATATTTGCTCTTTTTATATATGTTACTAGCTGACCCGTGCCCACTTCGTTGGGCGGTAAACATTTTAACTTCTGATGAAATGATGAGTGTGGTTCGGTTAGTACTAAGTGCTATGATTTATTTGCTGACTGCCAAAAGGAGGGTTTTGTTTTTATGTATGTAGCTAGGCTAGCGAGCCGCTGCGAGCGCTCAGCGCTAGACTCCCTATCCCTTGTTGCAGAGACATGCTGCTTTAAATCACTGAGACGTGCACGTTCAGCGCTAGATTCCCGAGCACGGACCTGCGATGTTCTCCAGCTTTGGTTAGCAAGCCGCTGTGAACGCTCGGAGCTAGATTTCCCAGCGCGTGCTTGCGAAATATTTTCTCTATTCCTCGAGAGGCGCAGATGATTATCAAGAGCAGACTCTGCCGTACGGCGTACTCGAGCTGCTCTTGTCTCATGTCTGGGATGTCTGACGGGAAAGTTGAGATTTCCTTTTAGGCATGATAAACAATCGCTGAAACTGTCCGATATCCCAAAAACAGCAGCAGGCTTCGAACTCGGAGAATGAGAACGAAGTAATATTGTAATTGTGTTTTGAGAAACCGAGCAACCAAAACAATAGACCAACAACATTCAACCAACTACGTACAACTCACGTACCTAACGACAAAAAATAAATAATAACTGGAGAGGGTCATTAATCCGCGGAAAATCTTAACACCACGATTCAGAAAAATTACGTAATTGCACAAAGCATGTTCTAATGCGGTTCGTGAATGGACGGCGCGGGCGGCGTTTTGCGATTAAGTAATTTTATATTATCTTCGAAACTATTCAACCAATTGACATACTGTTTTGGGCAAATCGTATCTCTATGATGTTCTTGTGATCATTATAACATTTTTTTCGATAAGGATTAATATTTTGTTGTTTAAAAAATCGTTCAAAGATAAGTACATCGAAAAATACTTTTTTTAACACATAAAAGCTACTATATCTGCTAAAATATAAAAGATAGTAATATGGTGCCGCGGACTTTTTTGTAGAACTATTCAAAGCAGACCAGGTTGCCATACATTGTTTTCAATTATATACAACTGTTAAGGCAGCGCACGCAAATAACTCTGTTGTAAGAGCAATTTTTTTCCGCCTGGATAGACAAAAATTGAGATAGTTCGGCTAATATGCATGATATCTTTATAATTTATAGCCTATAGCATTCCTCAATAAATGGACTATCTAAAACTGAAAGAATTTTTCAAATCGGACCAGTAGTTCCTGAGATTACCCCCTACATACAAACTTACAAACTTACAAACTTACAAACAATTTTACCTCTTTATAATATTAGTATAGATTACTGATTAAAACCAAAAACTTTTTTTACTATTTAAAGGCACGCATTTAACCACTACCTCACCTGATGGTAAGCGATGATGCGGTCGAAGATGGAGCACGCTTGCCTAGAAGTAACCTATTCACTCTTGACTTAAAGACATCCCATTTCTTTCATTTCTGTCATCTCTGACCAAGACAAGAGCAAACCCATATCAAATAAAAAATAATAATTGTATGGCAGTTTAAAGGTGAAGCTAAATCATCGGTGAAGCGAAGTTGACTAATTACGTTTCTCTTATGATTTTGTCTTGCACTCCCAGAACGTCAGCGGGCCAATTCTACTAATTTTTAAACAACTTTCGCATTCGCATCTCCGCAAACTGTCAAAAATTACTGAAAATTAAGGCTTTTTTGACAGTTTGCGATTGACATGCGAATGCGAAAGTTGTTTAAAAATTTGCAGAATTGGCCCTCTGGACTAGAGCAAATGTTACAAAGTCAAATATATCTGTAATAAAAATATTTTACTTTGGTTTTGTCAGCACCACGCAAATATTTCTTTATCTCCCAAAAAATATCACACCGACTATTATCAAACTACAACAAAGACTTCATAATTCATAATTTAACGATAAGAATGCCACATTTTGGCTACACTAGTTCCATTAAGAATCCCACAACCGTCACGTGATACCTAAACCTTGCCTAAACTGTATCGTCCTTGGTATGTCCGTCTGTCCGTGTCCAACCTCCTTGATGTCTATATTCGGTGGCCAGGCGTGGTAAGTAATGGGCGAAGATAATGGTCCAGTTTGACAGCCAACTTATGTCATACAGTCAAAATAATGAAGTGATTCACAATGGCTGGACAAAAAATTGTCTTGGCCTTTTATTGGCGAATTTATAGCTCGTGATTAATTGGCAGTTTTGTGCTATGTTAGGTCTTGTGTATATAAAAAGTTTATAGCAGTTGTCGAGTAATAAATAAAATATTTGAGTCTATGATGTGTAAATTATTTGATAGACTAGCTGACCTGTGTTGCTTCGTCTGCGTCATAGTTTTCGTAAATGCTCCGCTCCTATTGGTTGAAGCGTGATGTTGCCACTTATAGCTGTAATTTAACATCAAGTGAGATGGTGGTCATACTTTTGCCTATCAATAGTAAAAAAAAATCGAAATAGGGGTTCTGAGACTAGTGCGTTCAATCAAATTAACAAACAAGTTCTTCAGCTTTATTATATTATAAGTAGGTATAGATTTTATTCACCGCGAGTTATCGTGGCCCTGGAATGTATAGGGCATTAGGAGGAAAACGCATGGGTTAAATTCAAGTAAGAGTCTGACACTGCCTTCTGCTCCGCCCAGAGCGGGAGGAATCATTTGATGATTACCTATCCTAAAAAAAAGGTATAGATTTTGTTTAACTTATGCTTTTTGCTCGTGGTATTCAATGTTGGTGTTACAAAAGCTCGCAAAGTGTACCAAACTAATAAGAACAATATAGCTATAAATAGTTCTAAAAAAACGAATGTATCTGCGGGCCTATTCTGTAGACATCACGCTGTGAAGCCATAGGTGACTTAAAGTGAACTGTCATTTCAGCCTGCTGGCGATTCTAATAATTTTCAATAAACATTTGCATGCGCATATCATAAATGTATGAAAATCCGGATTTTTAACGGATTAGGTTGTTGAGAAATTTGTGAAATTGGCACCATAGGGGGCGAAAAGGTCACTTTAGGAGAATCAAATCATTCATCACACAACAATCTGTCAAATTTAATTTTCATCTTTATCGCTAATGCACTAGGTTCAAGGTTGATTGGAAAAAATTTAAGCGTGATGTGCTTTCTGATTCTGATAAACTGGCCTTTTTAGACCCGCTGATTGCTTAAATTGACAGCTCACTTCATCAATTTATTTTCAGTTTTTTCCAACCTGTCTAAGCACCCACCTACTATGACTACAATGAATTGGCTAAAGTTATAAGTGTTTAATATTTTAACAATTGAATTTGGCTGAAGTGACACCGTAATTGTATGTTGACAGGCAGATGGATGCAGCTTGTTAGCAACTCATTTATTGATGCATCTGACAGTACCTACTCATGTCAGATTCGAGGAATCTTTCTGACATATAGGTACCTCTAACTCGCTATCAATAAATAGCTTATTAATACAGCGATTAGTTTTTGTGATATTGATTTATAATAAAGAGGTTTTCTTGAACACAGTCATTTTTCATAGCTGTAGATTAATAGCTTAATATGCTGCATTCGTTATCCGTTTCCGTATAGCGACTGGCAACTCTTGGCATCTGCCACATTGCGAACTCCGACAATTTCATAAAATACTATAATCACTAGGAAATATGACCGAAAGATTGCGATTTTAATATTGAGGTGTTCATAGAATTGAAGGATTACGGTGAAATTCCTCCCCCTCGCTTATACCAGAGGGTCAACTCTACTGATTTTTAAACAACTTTCGCACTCGCATGTCAGCCGCAAACTGACATTTTTGACAGATTTCGGTTGAGATGCGAATGCGATGCGAATGTTAAAATTAGTAAAATTGACCCTCAGCTTGTCTCGAACTACATCTACTGTGCACCATTGTTTATTAATTTCGTCTAGCTCTTCCTGTGTAGCTTTAAAAGTTCACTATGAAAGTTTTTTTTACAAACAACTAGCTGACCCGCGCAACTTCGTCTGCGTCACATTTTCCATTACTGCTCCGCTCCTATTTGTCTTAGCGTGATGATATATAGCCTATAACCTAACTCGATAAATGGGCTATCTAACACTGAAATAATTTTTCAAATCGGACCAGTAGTTCCTGAGATAAACGCGTTCAACCAAACAAACCAACAAACAAACTCTTCTGCTTTATAATATTAGTATTGATAGTATAGATTAATAGCGCTTACGTCAAGAATTTAGCCAGCCATATAACCACAATGATAGTAGCAACAATAAGCGACAAATTCCTTAACTTTCCAACTGCAAGCCTTGAGCTGCGCTAGCCTGCGTACTGCATATCATTTGCTTACTCATACAAGAACTCCTGGCTATGCAATGTATAGTTTTTTGTTCTAAGTTTCGAAGTCGCAACATGTTATCAAAAACGACAATTTTTCGCACACGTTGTCTGAAGATAGAGTGTTGTGTAGTCTATCTTGTTATTGTGACTAGTGAGTGCGAAATTTCACACAGTCGTTAAATCTAGCAATTATGTGACTGGTACCTGTCTACCTATTTGTAAGCAAATCATGGGTTCGTTTTGTTTATGCATTAATGAGTCAAGTCTTTTTGTTCTTTTTGAGTCGATGGTAAATTTCTTAGATTGATTGAGTTCAGAGGGCCTAGCACGAATATTTTGACGTAAGTAACGTTAACATAAGTGAATTTTGAATGTGAAAAACTACAACCCCATAGTATTTTGGTTTAATTTTATGGAACATACACAATTTGTATCATTTAAAAATATGAATATGGTATCTAATTCAAAACAATATTATGTGCGAAACGAGTATTGTAGCTATGGTAAAGTTTTACGTAACGTAAAAATATTCGTGCTAGACCCTCAGTTGCGGTAGCAGCCATTTTAATAGCAGCATCGATGTTTTTCACAGTTTAATCATGAAGGCATTAGCACGTCAGAATAGGGCCTCTGTACCTGTGTAGACACCATAAGCAAAAACATATGAAAAGCTAGTTACCAAATAATTTAGCTGTCATCAAATTAACTACATTCTGTACAATTAAACTTATATCTTTGGACATTTACTAATTCAATTTTAACACACGCCGCTAAGCATATAGCGAATTAATAAACGATTAACACTCATAAAAAGGTTAGATATGTGGAAACATATGGAAACGTGAACTGAAGGGCTTGCAATGATATTAGTTGTAACTTGTTCTGTTACTGGCATTTGTGTTAAGTAATGTTACGATAATTGCGGATTGGTGAGAGTTGTCTTGACAAAAGATGGATTTCATTACAGACTAGCTTTCCCATCCCAGTTTTTCCCGTAGGAAATCCTTTCCTCTTAGTGCACCCCTACGGAGTGTTAGGAAGCGACATGCCAAATTTCAGCTTTCTATGATTGGTGGCAGAAAGCTGAAACTGCTGGTAGTTTCGGCTGTGCGTTGTTCGATCAGTCAGTCAGTTTCTGCTTATATATATATATAGGTATGTATATATACCTATATATAAAATACACACATAGTATCATCTTCTATATAGAAGATACTTGTACCTAATTGTTACCGATGGACGCACAGGACCGGTTGATATATGATGATATAGTCTATAGCCTAGTTTCCATCATCCACAAATTGCAAAACTATTTAGTCCGTCAGTTAGAGTATTGAAAAATAATAAGTACTAGTAATAAGACAGATAACAATCTGTCTTTCATTCATGTGTGGTTAATATTTAGATTCTAAAATGATCGTGCTGAAGTGGTCATTTTAAACCCACTGGTCTTAGAAACCAGGAACTCAGAATGCAGCTGCACCAATCGACTAATCAACCAACGAATCAATTAAGAAATACTTTATTAGTCACTTCGAAACCTACTTGTTCATAGGTTCTTACGCCATTTCCATAAAAACTGTACACACTCTAACGCATACAAAACAGTGTTCAAAATGTCAGAATGCAATTTATATCTTATTACAATGCCTAGACACCTATCGGTGTGACTATTGTACAAGGCACTGGTATTTCAAATGGCATGTGTGGTAGGTGATCGGCGAATCAATGATAGCTGAAGGCGCATATTGTACTGCTCGACGAATTTCACTGTTGGATATTACTAGCATTTATGTCTTTTTTGTCAAGAATTGTCCAAAGAAGAATCCTTACCTCATGGGAATATTTTACCTCATTAGAAAAAAAAACTGTAATTGATTTGATACATCTTGTAGCTTCTCGTCTCACAAAGCTTATTGTGTGGAAGTTTGGAAAAAGAACGATTACTTTTTTTTGTTTGAGATGTCTTTGCTCTTGACTCTAGTCTAGGTCATAGATGACAGAAAAAAAGTCTACGATGAAGCGAGCTTACCCAAAATAAGCCTTTACACGATTTAAACAAAATACAATACCAAGAAAAAGAAATACAAATCAGCTATTCTCTACATGTTGCAATTGAGTTACAGCTGATTTCTTTTTATTTTTTAGGCATTGCTTTATACATAAATCGTGTCTTTGATTAATGGATAATCTGGGCTTTAAAAGCTCACCTTGTGTACGTACCTATGTCTCTCTAAAACTCTCTTTATCATTCTTTTTGAACCCCTAACAATGCCAGGAATTCATGAATCATTTCCCCGTCAAATTCCAAACCGAATTAGATCACTAACAGAGCACCTGGCCAACCTGACTAAACTTCATAGCATAAAGAATAGAAAGTAGGCCAATGTTGCCAAATATAAAAACATCCCCACTTACCGAGGCTTCTGGATAATCCTGATTAGTTTGTTTAAGGTGGTCTTACAAAGCTTGTGTTATGACTGTATTCAATCAGAACGGATTATTGCTCATTCTGATTGATTTGTAGTACATATACTTTACCAATAAGGTTGTAGTACGTTTGTTACTTGCGATAGAGGTCCTTATTTGGGTTTAAGATCAGTAGTGAGTTGGGTATCCGTTTCGGTCTCTTGAACGTTGCTAATAATAGGCTTTGTTTAAGGAGAGGTATTATTATATGACACCAGTGATCATATCGATATTAGGTATTTAAAAATTTAGTAAACTGACCAATCTGACTCAGTTTGTAAGAAATACTCTAAATTACTTTTGGAAAAGCTTTAAAAGTTTTTGACATTTTATTGTTGGCAAGACGAGATCGTGACTTAATATTTTCCACGTTTTTAACCACGGGTTCTTCCTTCAAAGGTTGACATGCGTGAACAACTCGTGAAGATTTTTATAAATTCAAATGAGACACAACAGGCAAATGGATGGCAGTTGAATGTCTGGAGAGTTTGTTGCGTCACTGCGGGTGGGCATTTTGGGGAACCGTCTCTATGTACATGTGACGTTCTAAAAGTGCTCATCTTATTATGGATAAATGACTTTTTAATTTTTAATGGACTGGGCATTATTTTCGTAACAAATGCAGAAGCCGGAAACTGTAACCAGGTGATTCAGGTCAACATAAAGCCAGCAAAATAACGAATGCTTTCAACATTAGCGACACTGAGGACCCAATTCAGAGGTCACCCAGTAAAGTAGCCCCCAGTTAGGTAACCTGTAATAAGTCTACGCCTGAGTCATAGATACAGCTTATGTAAGAAATACATAAACTTATGCCAACGGTAGCCATTTTCATTCTATTGTCTATGGTTTAGTTACTAAGATTTCGTGTTTATGACAGTTTGATTGATTGATTGCAGGTCTGTGTTGTTGGTTTCGTGGGTCTTACATCGAAATTGACATTTTGGGGCGACTTTGAACTAAGATAACTTTGGCTTAAGCTTTATTATTTAGACCACCAGTATTTTATATAGTTTTTTCGGGTTCTTTGGGTGTTCGATGTGTTATTTTTTTAATCAGTTGTAAACTTCATGAGATCATATTTCTCAAACATCACGCAATATCCATGACGTATTTGGACTAAGCTCTGCTATCGCTCGAATTGTGCAATATTGGTTCAATCGCTTTGAATCGGGAAGTGTATCAGATACAATAGTTTCATAATTAAATTTTTCATGGGTTCGTAACGCAAAACGGATAAAATTAACATATTTAGTAGAAATGTTTGACGTCAGTAAGTAATCTAGACTAACTAGCATTCTATGTATCTTTCTTACATCTCAAAATAAATTAATATTAATAAATTAAGAATGAGTGTTTCGATGT